>OZ014521.1:89797045-90997045 GCA_963966055.1 Lathyrus aphaca
GAAGTTGTGTCCTCAATAGAAGTTACCATTTTCTCAGAGCTTGTTGCATGAATTTCTTTTGGAGAGGTTGCAGTTTCTTTGCCTTTGTCTTTAGAAACAATCATTGCCTGAAGTTCAGAAGAAGAATCCTTAATTGTTGAGACCTCTTGGTCTATCTAAGGGGTGGCGTCTAGAAGATGGAGACTTTTCTTCTCCCAACAGTTAAGAACCTGTTCTTTGAAGATCTTCAACTGATCATTGAAGTTCTGCTGAGTTATTTCATAGTTAAGATCCTTCATCCTATTAGATTCAGTATTGAACCATTTTTCTGAACTGAGTCCATAGATGGTAAGTGTCGTACCCCGAAAAATACGACCTCACGCGATCCGAAAAGACGGAGTCACGCGCCGGACGGACTGACGAGTCGCCACCTAATTCTATTTATTCCCGAATAGGGAAAGGGGAGATATAGATACAACCCAGGAGGAAAAGGATGAGGACAAAGGTCAACGGAACCATTGCCTGGGTTCGGGAGTCGGTTATGCAGGGGGAAGGTATTAGCACCCCCTACATCCATCGTACTCGATGGAAACCATCTAAGTTATCATGCGCGAAAGGATGTCTATGCTTAAACGAAATACTTGCTGAGGGGAAATGAGTTGAATTATAAGTTAGATTGATCCTAGGTGCTCGGCAAGGATTGAGATCCTTGTGCCTACGTACTCCCGTCTGCAATGGGAAAGTCAGAGCCTCGTAGTTCGGCCTACTAAGGGTAATGGTTGTTCGAATTTATTACCTTTCGTCTATGAAAAGGTTTAGGAGTTGAAATTCACTAAAGACTATGGATAGTTTATCTCGTCCAACAAGACGAGTGTCCTGCGTCGAAATAATCGGAGCGAGTAACGAGAGCTCGTTATCCTCCTTTCTACCGCTTAAGGCTCGTGGCGTACAAATCTTCTCGTATTATTAGAATGTTTTATTTCCTAAGACCACTTGACGTTGGATCAAGGGTTTGGATATAATCGAAACGTTTTGGTTTTTTTAGGTTTAGAGGGTGCATGCAAATGGAGGTTATTTTTGTGGTTTGTTAGCGAGGCACGAAGCGCTCGGCTCGCAAGGAGGAGTGGATCCTAATAAACGAAACAAAAACTGGAAAATAAAGTGCAAGTGTGCAAGTGCAATCGCTTGGCGTTGGACCAAGGATTCAGAATTAAATAAAATACGGAAAATAAAGATACGTACAAAATAATGGGAGGGGGATACAAAATAAATACAGGGGATTGCGAGAAATAAAGAGGTCTCGTTGTAGTTAGCCCAAGAGAAAGCGTGTGTGCAGTGTTTTTGAACGGTTCGAAGACGTTCGGCCTGTTTAATCGGAAAACAACTATTCGAAGACGTTGGACCTTTTAATCGAGAACAACTATTCGAAGGCGTTGGACCTTTTTGGGACGCGTCGAAATTTAGTTCGTGAACTACCTTAGAATCGATTCAAAATTGGAATCATTCTATGAGGAGTCGAAACGTAATTTTTAAATTGCGATAATAAATGAATAAAATAAATTGAATTTGCAAAAATTAAATTAAGACAGAATAATAAATTAAATAATAAATTAAATTGGTAATATTTGAGAAATAAGAATAAAATTAATTAAAGTGAATATTTATTGGTCAAAATAATAAAATAAAAAAATAAAAAAAAGCTAATTACAAGGAGGGCCTCATATTGACCGAATATCACCGATTTAATGAAATCGGGCGAAAAATTGGCCTTTTATCAAGTCATTGGCCCATAAATTGAAAAAAGATTCTAAAAGGAAAAGAAAATCAAAATAACTTTGTAATAATGATAATAATAATAAAGGAAATCACACAAATTCAAAGATTGAAACATTAACTTGAACTGAAAATTAAAAAAACATACAGTAAAAAAGCCAATACACAAAAATGAATTAAAACAAGGAGCTAATGAAAATGATAATAATAAAAATGGGAGGGGTGGCGCTAAATAAGGTGAGTGGTGTGGATAGAATTAAAAAAAACTATGGGCTTGGACCGATTGGAAATTCATGAAGAGTTTAAAACAAAAAACAATGACTAAATAAGCAAATAAATTAAAATAAACAAACTATGTGCATCAGGGTTATATAGAAGAGGAAAATAAGAAAAATGTTAAAACTCAGAGTCTGCCTCTTACGCTTGCGATTCTAAAACGAACTCACGGCAGTTGGTAAAGGGGATTAATGGTGGCGATGCTCTCACTCTCCTTCAATCTTTCGCTCGATTTTTCTCTCTCTGCGAATTGGATTTTCGGTTGTGCTTTTGGGGTTTCGCTCGGGTTGGTGTTCTCGTTCTCAATCTCGCGCGGATTTGCTTCAATCGGAAATTTTTCGAGGCTGTGGTTCAAGATCTATTCACGGTTTGTGTCTTAGATTTATGGGGGTTTTGGAGGTTGGCTATGGTGAGGTCCGTTTAAGGCAGTTCTGTGTTCTGAGCTATGGTGAAGGTCGCGGCTGAGATGGAGGTTTGGTGTATCGGTTTCGGCTGGGGGTTTCGATGGTGGTTTCAGAAGGTTTATGAAGGGTGATTTAGTGGAAAGGGATGGTTTGTGTTCATTCGGATTCACGCCGTTCTTGTGTGGTTCGGTTTCGCACTCACGGTGGTAGTTCTAATCATGGCGAGTTCGTTCACGACGGTGATGGTTTACTGTGTTTATGAGGTTGTGTTTGGAGCGGCAGATTTGTTGAGCGGTGAGTGAAGGAGGAAAAGGTTTATTTCAGGTGTGGTGATGCGGTAGGTCTGTTCTGGTTTTTGAAAGAAAAGCTATGAAATTTTTTTAATAGTTTTTTTTTGTTTAAGCTTGAGGTATGATTTTGTTCTCCTTTTTTCCAGAATTTCGGTTGTTCTCCCCCTTCTTTGCAAAATACAGGTCCTCCTAAATAGAAATGACAAAGGGCATTGTGGGTACTTGAGGGTAGGATCTGTGAAATTCTCTCTTTTCTATTTCTGGCCATGTGCGTTTTGTTGCGTACCAAAGTTTTATGGTTGCAGGAATGGGACAGGCTGGATATTTGTTGTAGTGGGTATCTGCAAGTTTGTTATGCATTGTGGTGTGCTGATGATTTTGGCTGGCGAATGATGCATTGCGTATTTGGGTTGTACAAGAAAGTGGGATGTGGCTGAAATATGAGAAAGGGGAAAAAAGTGGGTTTAACAATAATAATAAAGAAAATAACAATGATAGGGGTAAATAGTAATAGGAATAATAATACTAATAATAAAAATAAGAAAAAACTATAATAATAAATAATAAAAGTGATAATAATAATAAAAGGAAAAAATAATGAGAATAATATTAATACTAATAACTATGATAATAAGAAAAATAATATTTTTTTGTAATTTTGTAATTTTGTAAATGGACCTTTTTTTATAAAAAATAATGGGCTTAAATTTGAAAATAATAGGATAAGAAGAAGGAAAAATAATAGTAGTAAAATGGTAATAAAATAATAAGGGAATGCTTTACCATATACCCCTACACCCATACCTTTACCCCCACAATTTTTTCAAAATGCCCATTTTAACCTTATTATATTTTATTATATTATTATTTTATTTTATTTTTTTTACCATTTATGTCAGACCGTCAGATTATATTAAAAATTGGTCCCAAAATACACGTTCCGGAAGACTTTTTAGATGAGTTCCGGTACGTTAATTAACATACCGGAAGACTTTGTGTAAGTCTTCCGGTATTGTGATGTTTGCTCACCGGAAGACTTAATAAAAGTGTTCCAGAACGGAAGACTTTTATTAAGTCTTCCGGTATCTATGAATATGTGTACCGGAAGACTTTATGTAAGTGTTCCGGTATTGTAAGAGTACAATACCAGAAGACTTGCATAAAGTCTTCCGGTTTGTAATTTTTTTTAAATTATTTTATTCTTTTTTATTCTTTTTTTAAAAAAATATTTTTATTTTGTAGGTGCAGTACCTTTATACGAAAAAGAACCGATATGTGTGAATACATCAGATGTATTTACAACGTCAGAGAGATTTGGTACACGAGAAGAGGTGATAAGATGGGTCAAAGACACCGGATTACGAAATAAAGTGACGGTCATCATCACTCGTTTAGATACACAAACAGGCAAGAGAGGAAGAAGTAACAAAATAATATTTGGTTGCGATAAAGGTGGGAAATACAAGGATATTCGTAGTGGAATAGAAAGTGCGACCAAAAAATGCGGATGTCCATTTAAGATCAGGTCAACTCCGACAAAAGATGGATCTGGATGGAAGATTGATGTAAAATGTGGCGTTCATAACCATGATTTACCTGATAGATTAGAAGGTCACTCATTTGTTGGTAGGTTGACAGCGGATCAGAAGCAACATGTTGCTGATTTAACAAAGAGAAAGGTTGCACCTAGAAATATATTGCATTCCTTGTACGAGCAAGATCCAGATTGTGTCACTCGGATCACACAAATATACAAGCAAAAGAGTATGATGGAAAAAGAGATAAGAGGTCCTAGAAGTGAGATACAACATTTGTTTAAGCTTATCGAGGCTGCAGGTTATGTTTATTGGAGTAGAAAAAGAGATGACTCTGAAGTTATCAAAGATATATTTTAGGCACATCCAGATTCAGTTAAGCTGTTGAATATGTTTCCTATTGTGTTAGTTATGGATAGCACTTATAAGACAAACAAATACAGGCAACCTTTGTTTGAAATTGTTGGCATGACATCAACCGAGTTGACTTTTGCTGTCGCATTTGCGTATATTGAGTCTGAGCAGACTGAGACTTTTTGTTGGGTGTTAGATAAGCTTAAACAATTGTTTGTGAAGAAAGATTTATTTCCACAAGTTATGATGACAGATAGAGATCTTGCTTTGATGAAATTCATTGAGACTGTGTTTCCACGGACAAATAATTTGCTATGTCAGTTTCACATTAACAAAAATGTTGGTGCAAAAAGGAAACTATCAGTGGCTCCTGATATGCAGGAGTCAATTGGCAAATTATGGACGGATGTTGTATGGGCTAGTGATGAGGTTGAGTATGCTCAACATTTAAAAGAACTTGAGCAAGAGTGTGTTGATTGTCCTAAATTTTTTGAGTACGTGAACGACACATGGTTGACACCACATAGACAAAGGTTTGTTTGCGCATGGATTAATCGAGTCCTACATATGGGTAACACGATGACTAATCGGTATGTTTTGATTTAGATCCCAAAATATACTTTTTGTGAATTTTGTATTTTTCTTACTTAGTTTAAATATGTATTATTATAGGGTTGAGTCTGCTCATTGGAAGTTAAAGCAGATGTTGGGAAACAGTATAGGTGACATGGTCAAATGTTGGGAGGCCATGAATGAAAACTTAAAGATACAAATTAGCAACATTCGAGCTTCTTTTCAAAAGAGTGTGTATGAAGTTGCACATGTCTATTCAAGTCCATTTTACACATATTTACGTACTTCAGTGTCGCGAGTTGCATTGAGGCGTGTTGCTGAAGAGTTAACTAGAGTTGATTATATTGGAACTAACAAGGACAGATGTCGATGTACTCTTAGAACGACCTATGGATTACCTTGCGCGTGTGAGTTGGAAGGGTATAGAATTAGTGGTATTCCGATACCAATTGAGGCTGTGCATGTACATTGGAGGAAACTAAGTATGGAAATTAAGTTGGAAGAAGACTTAGATGAGGAATCAGATGTGGGTATGAAATCTGCAATGGATGAGTTATGGAAAAGGTATAGGTCACAAGATGTTGTTGGAAGAAGGGCATTACATAGTAGGGTTTATGAACTTGCATTTCCCATAACGACTTCTTTGTTAGCACCACCTGAAAAAATAAAGACAAAAGGTGGAGTCAAGAAAAAAGACAAAAAACCTGAAGGGTATGATGTTTACAGAGATCCTTCGTATCATGAATATGTTGATCAAGCATCACAATCTTCACAACGACAATCTCAACCATCACAAAATTCAAAAAAGAAATCTCAACCATCACAACCTGTGAAAAAGAAGTTAAAATTAGCACAAACTTCACAATCATCTAAACGGTTCATCCTTCAATTTCCTTATCATATTAGGTCATTTATTGATGACGTTGTCAACGTATTGTCAGATGGTAATTGTGGATTTAGAGTGATTGCTTCATTGCGGGGTTATGCTGAAGATGGTTGGTCAATGGTTCGTCGGGACTTAGAATTGGAAATTATACATAATGAAAGATCAGCTTTATATGCCAATTTATTTGCTGATCGGTTAGCTGAAGTTAGAGATTCTTTGAAGATAGAGGGAAGTGGTTCTCAACCAATAGATAAATGGTTGACTCTACCAGATATGGGTTACGTGATTGCGAATCGGTATAACGTGGTACTTGTCTGTTTAGGAGTCGAATGTTTGACTTTCTTCCCTATGACAACTACATTCTCACCGAATGTCTCATTTTATTGCATTGGATTTGTAAACTCAAATCATTGGATTCAGGTAAACATTGTTATAATTTGATATTATTAGTAAATTATTTGAGTAATGTTAAATAATGTATTGTTTAATTTTGAATATAGGTTAACATGAAAGAAGGATTTCCATTGCCACCAGTGACAACAGATTGGAAGAACTTTCGTTATCCAGCAGCAACATCGTGGATGGTAGGATTTGCTGCATGTCTACAACATTGGCAACAACTTACGCCTATATTACAAACACATTATGAATTATAAACTATGTTATTCATTTTTATTCATGAATTATATTATATGTTTTAATTTCACTATGTTATTCATTTTTAATTTCACATTCATGAATTAAATTTTTATTTCAATTTTTTTGTCGAAAAACTATAAATAACATATAACATAAATATGATCGTACATATAAGTTCAAATGTCAATATATTAAGAAACAAAGTCTAAAAAATAATATGACATAAACATAACTATACATCACTGTGAACGAGCAATACGTAAAGCTGCAAACAGATCAGCAAAATGTGGATCATCCTCTTCAGCTGCATTCTGCTGAAGGTAGCGATGAATCAAGGTAGACACAGAACCCCATGCAGGATCAGATGGTCACGCATCGTAATCAGGAATAGATGCAACTGGCGGCTCATCATGGGTAGGAGGTACCAATCGAGGATGCGAAACACGATAATACCACTCAAGGTATCCATCCTCTACCTCAAATGGGGTAGTCGCCAGTGCAGCAGAACGAATCATCTGGCCAACGCTATGGGTGTAACTAATCCACTCAATATCAATATCACCAGCCATCCTAGGATCAATAGGTGCAGGTGGAATGTACTAACGGTATCCAAACTGTCGAAGACACCTGTCAGGCATGTATGGAACAATAGTATCTCCCCACCTCAAACAACCCCTAAATAGAGAAATCTCATCAAAACGACGATGAACTCTATGATCCTCGAACGACCTCCATATGACATCGGTCGGTGTCAGCTCATCCATAATGGGTCGCAACTCATCCACCTTTAACGCCCCCTGTTTGTACGTCCACCTCATCGCTCGCGGGAGACCACAGTTCTGAGCAGGTATCCAATTCTCTCCTTTTTTCCCAAGTGTAGGAAAATACTCATGAGTCCAGCACTGTTAAAAAAACAATAACATAATAATTAAATATAACATAATGAACATAATAAAATTAAAATTAGACTTAAAAGAAAATCAATAAACTGAATTTAAATATATAACTTTAACATAATAAAATTAACAATAGACTAAAAAAATATCAATAAACTGGATTTAAATATATACCTGTAAGAGAGTCGGATAACCACCAAGCTGTTTGCAACTAAACATAGACGCATCTCCAAGAAACCTATACAATGTCACCAATGCAGCTGTTGCCCAAATATAGTTGGACAACTCATTCAGGTCCCTAAATAATGCCAAGTATCGCGCCTCCACGAGTGTAAACGACTTATCCGCAAAGATCGTGCAACCCACTAACATCATCAAATAACATCTGGTCGCAAATGCCCATGATGAAGCTGCTCGATGCTCTACGAATCAATCATATAACCACTCTATCTTGAAGTACGAACCTCTGCACTCACGAACCTGGAATAGTGCCACTCTCAATGACACTCCAAGATAGTCAACCGCCCACTCAATGGCTAGCTCCTCACTGATGGGTTGAGGGTTCCAGAATACCCCCCTGATAGGCAAATGAAGCAGACATGCCACATCATCTAGAGTAATCGTCATTTCACCGAACAGTAGGTGAAATGAAGATGTCTCTATATGCCACCTCTCCACAAATGCAGAAACCAAGTTTGCATCGATCTTCTTCAAACTTGATCTCTGTAAGGAAGCTAAACCGGACCTAGATATGATACCATCAATCTCCGGTGGAAGCTGTTGTGGAACCATTTGGGTCAACTTCAACCCATGTCCTGCCACCTTCAATTCCTTCTTTGCCCCTCTCTCCTGAAATCAAATAAAATTAAACAAATTATATAATAGCTACTAATAATTTCGGTTTTTATTCAAAACTAAATAATTATAATTTCCTTACCTCACCAAACCATACACGTCTAGCCACATGATGCTCGTACGAAACCAAAATACTGGTATCGTACGGACCTCCAAGATACCCCACAGGGTCTGCTGCAGCTGCAGATGTACCAACATCATCTGCGCGTGTCCTACTCGTATCGCCCCGTCCCATCGATCGAACTGGTATCCTCCCATCTCTGCCTCGTGAACGCACCACTGGAAAAAAAAACAATAAAAAAATTAGTTAATTAAAAAAAAATTTAAAAAAAAAAAAAATTTCCGGAAGACTTTCTTCAAGTCTTCCGGTACACACTTTTTTAAAAAAACCATTCTGGAAGACTTCATCAAAGTCTTTCGGTAGTCATTTTAAAACGCATCATTCCGGAAGACTTTGATGAAGTCTTTCGGTAGTCATTTTAAAACCAACCCATCATACCGGAAGACTTTGATGAAGTCTTCCGGTACCGGAAGACTTTCACAAACTCTTCCGGTAAACAAATTTTCAAACCGGAAGACTTACTTATAGTCTTCCGGTAAACACGTCTGAAAATCGAAATTTTTTTTCTCTCTGTAACTTTGGACGAATGGTAAAAATGGAAAGTAAATTTGATTTATTAACTATTTATACAAGGGAAATTTGGTTTTAAAAATATTGATGTGGGGGTATGGGATTAAGTGTAGGGGTGTAAGGTAAAGCCTTCATAATAAGGAATGTCAAATTTTCGTGTGATAATAAATGGGCTTAAGAGAATGGGCCTAAATGAAAAAATGGACTAGTAAACGAATGATAAAAAAAAAAGAAAACGGATAATGAAATAAGAAGCTATTTTTTGGACTCTTGGAAAAGACATGGATAAACTCGGGTATAAAAGAAGTGACATATTTTTTTGAATTTTTTCGAAAATGATTAGTCAGACAAATAAAATGACATATATTTTTTTTTGAGATTTTTCGAATATGCAGTTAGACAGAATAATACTATGGTACAGGTTTTAGGAATTTCGGAATTTTTTGGTAAACAGAAAAATAGTACATGTTTTTTTTGAATTTCTGGAAATGACGAGACGGGAAAATAAAAAGGTGCCGGTAGGACAAATTTGGGGTATGACAGTAAGATGCTGCAGGATTCAGATTGTCCATGCAGGCAAGCTTCAAGGAATTCACCCATTCCTGCATTTCTGCTTCAAAAGCCAATAGTAAAGTACCAATATTTGATTTGGTTGGTTTTGGAATGGCAATTTTCTTAGAGGTTGAGGTAAGTTTTTCTTGAGCTTCTAGGTCTATGATGGTTCTGAGAGAGTCTTCTGGTGTGTTTGTAGGTGTTGGGTATCTGGTATTGTAATGAAAGTGGAAGATTTTGGTAGAGTGAAATCGTAAGAAGAAAGATATTTTTTGTGTGGGTATGTCAAAAATGAGTAGTGGTTGAGAGGAGTTAAGGGGGAAGGTGATGCCAGGAATGGTTGGTGTGGTGGCAGAAAATATGGATTAATAGTGTTTGGTTGAGAGGTTTCAAAGTAGGGTGGAAACTGATCAATATCAGAAAGAACTTGAGAAAGTTCTGGTTGGGTTTCAACAAAAGGTGTAGGGTTTGGATCAGATGGAGGATTGGTGTCAATTGGAATATCAAAGTCGTCAAGGGTTTGGGGGGAATGATGATCAGAGGGTTTGGGAGAAGATGAAATGTTTTCAGAAGGAGGGTCTTCAGATGTTGTGTCGAGTATTGACTCAATGACATAAATGAAAGTGGATGGGTTACCTTTCTTTTTGGCAACGTTTGGTGTCTTTTGAGAAGTTCCTTCAGAAGCTTTCCTTTACTTTGTCTTCTTGAGAGCAACTTCTGGAGCTGGTTTTCTGAAATCATATGGATTGATCTCAGGTGTAGTGCCATCTTGTTTGCAAGCAGCCAGATATCTTACGATGACTTCAAGATACGTATCTGCTGAGAAAAGGGGAAATATTTCAGAGGTATCTTCTTGGTGGTAATCACTTCCCTTATATGAAGAACTGGGTCCTTCTTGATGTTATCAATAAATTTCATTTTCTTGAGATTCTTGGCATTGAGGGGTCTTCCAGCAACTACTTCCAGATCATCAACCTGCTGGGCTGAAATCAGATGTTTTATCATTTTTTTTCTGTAAGAATATCTGAGATTAGTCTTCCTGGAGGTATCCAATCTCTCTTTGTCTTTTCATCTTCTCTTGTTTCTTTGATGTTGTTCTTCATATGATTGAACATGTTGTGAGCTAGATTGACTTTCTTGTTGGTTGAAATGAAGTAGAGGAGGTACTGCTGATCAATGTTGATGTAGTCTGGAGAACTTGTAGGTTTCCTATGACTTATACACCCCAGAATGATCTTGGCCCAGATTCTCTGACGGTCTTTGAGATCCTTTATTTTGTTGGAGTGTTTTCCAGAAGTGAAAATTTCCTTAGAGATGGTTGTTAGGTCAGAGTTTTTCTCCATATCACTGCACTTTATCCCATTTCCATCATATTTAATGAGTCTCCCAATGAGATCTTCCGTGATGATGATCTTCTTCCCCATGACATAAGAAGTAACTTGATTGTTTGAAGTAGTAGCAAAAATCCAGAATTCTTTAACAAGTTTAGGTAAGATAGGACCCATGAGACGATCAAAGTACTTTGTCCATCCTTGAAATTCAACTTCTGGTGTTAGGTCATAGTCGTTTTCCTTCATACTTTCAAAATCCACAAATAGTTCACAGAGAACTTCTATATTTTCAACTGGAGTTAGAAGAGTTCTGATGGGAGCAACAACAATTTCTTTAGTTGCTTGACTTGTAGAAGCTTGAACTTGTTGAGAAGAGGAAGCCATTATTCACATGAAGGGCTTTGTAACAAGAAGTAACAAGGAGCAAGAACGCAGAGAACAAGAAAAGTAAGAAAGGAGTCAGAAAAGTAACAAGGAGAAATTAAACCAAAAACAAAATGATTAAAGGCAGTAATGATATCTGACAAGGGAGATGGTGTAAAAGATTTTGGAACAGTTACCGATGTGATTGGCGCCTCAATTTTTCAACTCAACTGTTTCAGTCTCTCAGAGTTTGAACACGTGTTCAGCCTTAGAGGACACCTAGAGCTTAGGTTGAAAGATGTTGATGTTATGAACTGCATGTTCTGTCCTTGAAATGAAATATTTTCAGTGAAGAAACTTTCAGATATTTCTGGATAGATTCTGATACAATTCTCCTTCTTACTTCAGAATAAATATTGGTCAGAAGTTCAAAAGAGAAGAAGTTCTGAGAGTTAACTATATAGAGATAACATATTCATTCTAGACATAATTCCATACTAACATGTTTGGGAATGAAATTAAACCTATCTTCAACAAGGAGTTTTGTGAAAACATCAGCCCATTGATGGTCTATGTCTATAAATTTTAAAGATAAGATACCCTTCTGAGTATAGTCCCTAATGAAATGATGTTTAATTTCTATATGTTTATCTCTAGAATGTAAAATAGGATTTTTATAAAGACAAATAGCAGAAGTATTATCACTGAGGATAAGAATGTTACTCTCATAAATATTGAAATCCTCAAGCTGATTTTTCATTTAGAGCATATGGGTAATGCATCCAGCTGTTGCTATATATTCAACTTCAGCATTTGAGAGTGCAATTGTACACTGTCTTTTGATGGACCAAGAGATTTAATTGTCTCCCAGAAACTGACAATTTCCAGAAGTACTTTTTCTTTCTATTCTATCTCCAGCAAAATCAGCATCGCAGTACCCTACACGTTTGTATTCTCTGGATTTTCTATAGCAATGGCCAAGATTAGTAGTACCTTTCAGATACTTGAAAATTCTTTTAACTACTGTTAAGTGAGATTCTATAGGATCTTATTGGAATCTAGCACAAAGGAAAACACTATATAAAATATCAGGTCTTGAGGCAGTTAAGTATAGGAGAGAGCCAATCATACCTCTGTAGAGCTTCTGATCTACTTTCTTACTTACCTTTTCCTTTTCCATAATTCATGTAGGATGCATTGAAGTTTTGGATGGCTTACTTTCTGACATATCAAATTTCTTCATAAGTTCCTTAATATACCTGCTTTGATGTATGAAGGTTCCTTATGATGTTTGATTGATTTGGATTCCCATAAAGAACTTGAGTTTGCCCATCAAGCTTATCTCAAAATTTGCCTGCATAGTCTTAGCAAATTCTTTGCCCAGAGAGCTTTTAGTAGATCCAAAAATTATATCATCTACATATATTTGACAAATCAGAATATTGTTTTTAAATGTTTTACAGAATAAAGTTGTGTCCACCTTCCCTCTAGTAAAATCATTTTCTAAGAGAAAGTTACTTAGTCTTTCATACCAAGCTCTGGGAGCTTGTTTCAGACCTTATAACGATTTCTTAAGTTTATAAACATATTCTGGATGTTTTGGGTTTTCAAAACCAGGGGTTGATACACATAAACTTCTTCATCAAAGTAACCATTTAAAAACACACTCTCGACATCCATCTGATAAAGAGTGATGTCATTATTTACAACAAAAGAAATTAAGAGTATGATAGATTCTAACCTTGCGACTAGTGCAAAGCTTTCTGTATAATTTATTCCCTCTTGTTGACTATAACCTTGTGCAACCAGTTGTGCTTTGTTTCCGACAACTTCTCCTTGTTCATTCAGCTTGTTTCTAAATACCTATTTGGTTCCAATGATGTTAAATCCTTTGGGTTTAGGAACAAGATCACATACGTCATTTCTGGTGAATTGATTCAGTTCTTCTTGCACTGCAAGTATCCAATCATTGTCTGACAGTGCTTCGTCAATGGAAGTGGGTTCAATCAGAGATACTAATCCCATTAAAGATTCTTCAGAGTTTTTGAATGAAGATCTTATTCTGATTGGGTCATCCTTCTTTCCCAGAATTTTATCATCTGGATGAGCCAGCGTGCTTATGGATTGTCTCTTCAAAATGGGTTCTTCAGAAGTTGTTGTGGCATTTGCGTTGTCTTTTTTTGTAGATGGATGTTCTTCAGATGTTCTTATTTCTGTACCTGTAATTTGAACCTCTATATCTGCAAGAGATTCATTATGCTTTGACTTTTGAGGCCAAGCTTATCTTCAAATCTGACACAAATGGATTCCACCACAATATGTGTTTCGGTGTTATATACTCTGTATCCTTTTGAACGTTCAGAGTATCCTAACGTAAAACATTTTTGTGCCTTAGAATCAAACTTGTTCAGAGAATCATTAGTGTTTAAAATAAAGCAAGTACATCCAAAGGGATGGAAATAAGAAATGTTGGGCTTTCTGTCCTTCCACAATTCATACAGAGTCTTCTCCATAATAGGTATTATAGAAATTCTATTCTGAATATAGCACATTGTATTAACTGCTTCTGCCCAAAAGTGTTTAGCCATGTTAGTCTCATTGATCATGGTTCTGGCTATCTCTTGTAAAGTTTTGTTCTTTCGTTCTACAACTCCATTTTGTTGTGGAGTTCAAGGACGAGAGAAATCATGAGAAATGCCATTTTCATTAAAAAATAATTCTAGTTTTTCGTTTTCAAATTCCCCACCATGATCACTTCTGACTTTTACAATTCTAAACACTTTTTCATTTTGAACTTGGTTCTAGAAGGTAGAAAATACAAAGATTGACTCGTTTTTGTGTCTAAGAAACTTTACCCATGTCCATCTACTATAGTCATCTACGATCACTAATCCATACTTCTTACCACTGATAGAAGAAATTTTCACTAGTCCAAACAAATCTATGTGCATAAGGTCTAATGGTCTATAAGTAGAAACAACATTTTTTGATTTAAAAACAGGTTTAGCAAACTTGCCTTCTGACATGCTTCACACAGAGCATCTGAGCTGAACTTCATATTAGGAAGTCCTCTGATTAAATTGAGTTTGTTAATCTGAGATAATCTTCTCATATTAACATGCTTCAATCTTCTGTGCCAGACACATTGCTCATCATTAACAAACATAAGGCATTTCACATTATGACTTTTTAGTTCAGAAAGATTTATTTTATAAATGTTGTTCTTTCTCTTTCCATTAAATAGAATAGTTCCATCTTTCTAACTAACCGCTTTGCAGAACTTTTGATTAAAGATTATATCATAACTATTATCACTTAATTGACTTACTGATAACAAGTTATGTATTAATCCATATACTAACAGAATATTAGAAATAGAGGGAAGAGTATTGTTACCAATGGTTCCAGAGCCAATAATCTTTCCTTTATGATTACCTCTAAAACCTACATAGCCTCCAGCTTTAAGCTTAAGACTTTGAAACATATGCTTTCTTCCCGTCATGTGTCGTGAGCATCCAGAGTCCATGTACCAAGATTGGTGTTTCAGTCTTGTTGTTAAAGACATCTGCAACATAGAGAATTTTATCCTTGGGTACCCATATCTTTATGGGTCCTTGTTTGTTATATTTTACATAATTATGATTTAGTTTATGTTTCTCAATAGAATTTGTAGAATAAGATGATTCACTGGTGTATTCTAAATCATGTTTGTGTCCATATGTGAAATGATTTAGAGGTGTGTAATTTATGACTATATCATCAACTTGTTTAGATTGATGTGGTGTTTCTCCTTTTGGTTTGACATATCATATGCCTCTTTTACTGTTTTTTCTAGCACCATAGATCATTGAAGCCATTTTTCTCATGTCTATGTTTTTAGCTAGAAATTTTTGAAAACTGTGATCATAATGTTTTATGATGCTATCAGAACCAGGTAGAACTCCTGAGTGGGATTCTTTCTGAGCTTTATGTTTTTCAAAATAGTTTTCGAGTTTTTAAATGATTTCTTTTACCTCATAGTTTTCTGCTTTTAGTTTCCTAGTTTCTTCAGACTCATATACTCGACCATTTTTTAGGTTTTTGTATTTGAGTTGAAGTTGCTGATATTTTTCAAGAATTTTTGATAGACTATCTTCTAATTGAGATCTAGATAGTTTAGGATATACCTCTTATATTTCTGAGTCCGATTCAGATTCTAATGAGTTGGTATTATCTTATATGTTGGATATTAAAGCGATCTTGGCATGTTCATCTTCTAATTTGGATTCAGCTTTAGAATATTTTGAGTCATCCCAAGTAGCCATGAGACTTTTCTTCTTGTCTCTATTAAATTTCTTCTTAGGCTTTTCTTTCTACAGTTTAGGATAGTTACTTTTGTAATGTCCAGGTTCCTTGCATTCATACCACACTACTTCTTTGCTTCTTGACTTTTTGTAGCTAGAGGATGATTCAGAGTGACTGCTAGATCTTCTAGGGTTTCTGAATTTCTTTTGTTTATGCTTCCAGTGCTGCTGAACTCTTCTAGAAATGAGTGATAGTTCCTCTTCTTCTAATGAGCCACCAGAGCTTTCTTCTTCTACCTGAAAAGCTTTAGATTCAGATTTATTATATTTAAGAGCAACAAATTTACCTTTCTTCTGGGTTCATCTTCTTCAAGTTCTATCTCGTGACTTCTCGGAGAGCTAATAAATTCTTCAAGGGATATTTCATTCAGATTCTTTGAGAGCTTTAGAGTTTTAACCATGGGTCTCCATGCCTTTGGAAAGCTTCTGATTATCTTTTCACATGATCTGCTATTGAGTATCCTTTATTCAGAACTTTTAATCCAGCAACCAGAATTTGAAACCTTGAGAACATTTTCTCAATTGTTTCCTCTTCTTCCGTTTTGAACGCTTCATACTTCTGAACGAGTGCCAGAGCTTTAGTCTCCTTAACTTAAGTGTTGCCTTCATGCGTCATTCTCAAAGAGTCAAACATATGTTTGGCATATTCTCTGTTTGTGATCTTCTCATATTTTGTGTGTGTGATGGCACTCAAAAGAATCATTCTGGCCTTGTGATGATTTATGAACTCTTTCTTTTGTTGGGTTGTCATATTTCTTTTTTCATTCTTCTGACCTTTGTCTCCAAATGGATGAATGTAACCATCAGTTACCATATCCCAGAGATCTCCGTCATGATCCAGAAAGAAACTTTCCAGAACATCTTTCCAGTAGTCAAAGTTCTCACCATCAAACACTAGAGGATTGCCGTTGATCTTGTTATTCTGATTTTCGTTGTTGTTATGGGTTTGTTCTGCCATAGTGTTTTTATGTAGGATCTTTTTTCTGACATGGTTAAGTGTTAGCACCCAGAACCAGGCGCTCTGATGCAAATTGAAGGGACGAAAACCACAAGAAAGGGGGCTTGAATTGGGTTTTTTTCAAAAATTAAAGAAATAAACACAAATAGTTTACCCTGGTTCGTTTAAACTCAAACTACTCCAGTCCACCCGCCATGGTGATTTTACCTCTCTCAAGCGAGGTCTTAATCCACTATTCAATATTTGAAAACAACCATAGAGACCTATTGTCAATGTCTTCTTGAGTCTACTGACTAATACTTTAGTCACTCAATGAATATCAAAATATCTTATATTACAAGTGTGTATAAGGTTACTTCTAATAAGCTATAATCACAACTGTGATGTTTTCACATAAGTTTAATACAAAATAAGACTGAGGCTGTTAAAGTAGTTTGTATATGCCTGCGAGTGTGTCATTCATTTTTCTTCCAAGTTACTCCTTTATATAGATGAATAATTTTGATATGTTGGAGACACCAAGAGGTATTTTTGGATGTTGATATATGACGTTGAAGATGTTTTCAAAAATAGAGATTCTTGTCTGATATGCCGTTAAATCTTAATACCCATTTAATGAGGACGATGCTTGAAATCAGAGTTTACTTTGCATGAGAGTATCAGAGTTTATTTAAAAGAGCAGTTGGTGCTAAGAGCGTGATAAATAATTCAGATCATCCATATAGGAATTTAGTGAATACTCTTTGTAGTAGTGTCAGAACTTCTATCATATGTAGAAAACTTCTTTGTAGTAGCATCAAAACTTCTATCATATGTTGAAAACTTCTTTGTAGTAGCGTCAAAACTTCTATCATATGTTGAAAATTTCTTTGTAGTTGCGTCAGAACTTCTATCAAATGTAGAAAACTTCTTGCTTTGTATCAGAACTTACTACACATCAAAATAAATAATTTTAAGGATCATATTTGTTCTTTAAAATATTATGGTGTTTGTTATCATAAAAAATAATTATAGAGAGTATAATCATTTCTTGTTCTAACAATCAGTTCATTTTGATGTCTTACTATTTAACTAATCTTTTACATTTATTTTAGGGTTTGGTTGTTGTATTTGAAGAAATGTTTGAAAGAATTGAGCATAGGCTATGCTTGAGGCACTTGTATGGGAATTTTAAGAAGAAATTTGGTGGTGGAGCACTCATAAGAGACATAATGATGGGAGAAGCCAAGGCTACATACCATCAAGCATGGTTGTAGGAGATAAATGAATTGAAGGCAGTGGATCCTAAGGCATGGTCATGGCTAATAGAAGTTCCTCCTAAATGTTGGTGTAAACATGTTTTTAGCTTTTACCCTAGGTGTGATATATTGATGAACAATATTGTTGAATCTTTCAATGCCATAATTCTAATTGCTAGAGATAAACCTATATTGACAATGTGTGAATGGATTAGGAAATATTTGATGAATATGTGTAGTACCTCTACTTTGAAACTTGAGAATTGGCCACACAAAGTTGTGCCCATTCCTAGGAAGAGGTTAGATGATGAGGTAGCTATGAGTGGCCAATGGTTGCCAACTTAGGCCATGGAAGAGAAATTTTAGGTCACTTATTCTTATAACAAATATGAATTCATATTTGATATAACTAATAGGTCTTATAGTTGCAATTTTTGGGAATTGGTTGGTATCTTATACAGGCATGTTATTGTTGCATTGGGATTTAGGCAGCAGAACCCATATCAGTTTGTTCGTGAATATTACACTAGGGATAAGTATGCCATTTGTTATGGATTTGTTGTTTTCCCTATAAATGGGATAAACATGTGGCATGAGGTTGAAAGTGAAGAGCTTCTACCTCCTAACTACAAAAAGGGACCTGGTAGACCAATAAAATTAAGGATTAGGGAAACTGGTGAGGATTGTGCTAGAAGGAGGTTTCCTGGTGTATCTTATAGATGCACTAAGTGTGACAAGATTAGACATAATATAAAGTCATGCAAGAGCGAAATGCAAGATCTAAAATCCTTGAAAAGGAAGTTATGTGACTAGTATATTATGTGTATATTGATGATTTGTTAATTGGTTGAATGTATGTGACTTGTATGTTATATGCAGAAAACGATTAGATCAACTGATATAGATGTTGCAGATGATCCAACTAAGACTACTCAAGGTACTGCAGATGTTGCAGATGTACCAATTGATATAGCTCAAGGTACTGTAGATGTTGCATATGTACCAACTAATACTGCTCAAGGTACTGCAGATGTACCAACTGATATTGCAAATGTTGTAGATGATCCAATTGCTACAACTCAAAGTGAAGCTTCATTGTTTAGGGACATCCCTGATGATATGATTTCAAGCCTACCAAACATAAATTCAAGTGTCAAAACAACAAGTATCAAATCAACAAGTTCCATCAACAAGGGCAAGGTTAAGGGGAAACAAGAATCCAAACCAATGAGAAAGAGATTAAGCAATAAAATTAATGAAAATTGGTTTAAAAAACCAAAAGCATTCACAAGTCATGGTTCTGACCCAAATCAACCTATGTGCTTGACTGAAGAAGAAGAAAATTCTTCACAAGTAGCAAGGAAGGTGTAACATGGTAGGAGAACTAACTTGGTGTTTTTGTTTGACAAAAACATATGCGGATAGTAAGAGTCACCACCGACTTTTATTTTATCCAATAGGAAAGGGTATACAAGAACATGAAAGGCCTTTTAAAATTTTTGAGTTCGGGGGGTAGGTTATATAAAGGGAAGGTATTAGCACCTTTTATATCAATGGTTATCCATAGGCTCTTAGTTACTTAACTCACTTGTTTGTTTGAAAATAAATGTGAAGTGTGTGTTTAGAAATTCTCATAAGTCATTGTAATGATCCTCATATGGATGTATATAAAGCTTTGAGTTTTTGAAAATTGTTTGAAAGTGAGTTGTGAAAAATAATTTTGAAATATGAGCAAGTAACTAAAAACTACCTACCCTAGACTGGTCTTTCATGTTTATTTATTTCCTTTCAAGGGTAAGACTGCCCTTACTATTAAGGAGTAAGTAGTCATTTACCTTGGATTCATTAAGGGACGAGCGTAGGGTCATCATATGGTCAATAAAAGCACCTGGTAGGGGTGTCTTTAGCAATTTGTAGAGACTATCATCATTTATTCTGTAGGGTCATCGAGGGACGAGATCATTTATTCTGTAGGCAACTTCGAAGGGACTATGATCTTTTTAATTTTTGAAGGGACTTGATGATTTCTCTACGAAGGGACTTTGCTTAAGACACCCCTACTTTCGAGGGACATGACCATTTGTTTAAGGCAACCAAGAGAGGAAACCAAGGAAGTGTAGATGGCGATCATAGAGCGATCGACTTACGTGTGTGAATCCTGTTTTCAAATATTTATCTTGAAATTAATTATCTAAGTCCATATTGATCAGTTAATTCTTGGCACGCCCTATGTTACTAACCACGCAGTAAATATAAAATAAATGGCAGAAATTAAAAGGCAGAAAATAAAGTTCCTAACTATTACATGGCTTCGGGGCAGTTACATAATAAAAATGGCGAAAAATAAAAACCTAATTATTACAAAGGCGAAGCAGTTACATAATCAGACAAATAGTGTATGAATAACATAAACATGAGTGAAAATAGGAAATAACAAAAAAGGTTCGCAAATTACGGTTAAGATTTATAAAAAATTTAGATTTAGAAAAATTTTAGGGTTTATAAAAATTAAGGTTTAGGTTTAAAAATGAAAATTTTAGGGTTTATGAAAATTTTAGGGTTTATGAAAATTATTAGGTTTTAGGTTTAAAAATGAAAACTTTAGGGTTTAATTATGATCCTAAATATAACAAAATAATAATAATTTTTATTTATAAAAATGTTAACCTAAATCTAATAATTTTTTTAAAGAAAATAATGAAGGGTTATTAAAAAGGTTTTCTTTTTTAGGTTAAGAATTAATAAAAAAAATATTAAGATTTTAATTGAAAAGAAAATATATAATCAATTTTTAAAAAGAAAAAGAAAGAAATAACCAAATTTGGTAAAAATGGCATAGGGAAGAGTTGAACCCTTGTCTTTGGGTTCCCATCCTCCAGCCATTGCCACTGGGCTACGCACGTGTCTTGTGAATAGACATAGCAAATACATATTATATAATAAAGTTACAAAAAGAATATGAAGCAAAAAAAACGCTTGAGGCAGGGTTCGAATCCATGCCCTCAAGTTTAAAAAATACGCTCCCAACCATCAGACCAAGCGTGTATTGGTGATTATAAAGCCAACAGATTAAATAAAATATTAAAACAAAATTTTGAATTTCATAAGCGTGCCATCAACTTCATCCCCTACCTCTGAACTTGCGAATTTACCTGCGAAAATTGTTGTGACATTACCTGCGAATTTTGTTTTCGTAGGTAAACCTGCAAACATCATAATATGCAAACAACATACAATTTTTACAAATTGATCACATCAAGTTGATCCCCACAGTTCATACAATGCAAATATGTTCTTTAAAGGTATTTAAATAGTCTATATTAAGTATCCTCAAATCGAAGGTCAAAACCCTAACAATGGCGTTTTACGAATTAGGCCATGAATCTTTGAACTAACCATCTAGAAAGAATCCTTGCATCATAACAACACACAAACCAAGCATCAAATTCAATTTATAAAGGTTATATATATGAAATCGAAAAAATGCATAAAGAAGAAAAAACAATATTCGGTTTATGCATTTTGCTATGATTTTGATGATGGTAATGATTGAGACATGATCAGGGAACCTC
The DNA here is from genome assembly GCA_963966055.1 of Lathyrus aphaca. Classification (NCBI taxonomy): domain Eukaryota; kingdom Viridiplantae; phylum Streptophyta; class Magnoliopsida; order Fabales; family Fabaceae; genus Lathyrus; species Lathyrus aphaca. The sequence continues at coordinate 89,818,494 of OZ014521.1, forward strand.
AAGGAAGTTATTGCCACCTTTAGAATGCTTTAAAGAGGCCTGAAATTGTGAAAACGAAAAATTGATTTTTCTTGAAAAAAATTGAATATGAAAGTGTCTCTCTTGCCTCTGAATTCATGTTCTCCCCTTATGTCCTTGTTATATTTATGTAATGGAATGTATTAGGTTTAAATTTTGGGCTTTTTGGCAATGGATTGGAGTTCCTTGATTGTGAAGAAACCATCTTGCCAAATTTGTCAAATAATCAAATATATCCATGCTATAATGGTCTTTCACGATTTTTGAATGATTTCAATCATCTTAATCACAAAATATTTGATCCAAAAATAGGTATTAGATCAAATATTTGATTTTCATAATCTATTTCAATTAAAATTGAATTTTAATGATTAAAATCCAAAATAATATAAAATAAATAATAAAAATCAGAACAATTGATCATTGGGTCGTACATGACCTCATCTTTAAGTTTGGATTGGATTATTATGGGCCCATTTGACAAAATCTTGAGTTTAGACCCTTTTTGCTTCATAAACCTCCTCAAAATAGTCCAACTTCCACAATGCATAACTTCCTCAATTTTGATCACATGAAGGTGTTCTACGACTTTTTAGAAATCTTAGAGTGTACTATAATTAACCCTTTTGGTCCCATGTCCATATCATTTACCATTTTTAAATTATAAGCTTTGGAAAAAGTTGACTTTTTTGTTGACTTTCAAAAAGACCTATAATGTTTTAGCTCATATCTTTCAAATGAAGCATTTTTGGACCTGGCTTGTGAGACACAAACTTGTAGAGAATTGGATTTCCTTTAAAATGATATTTGGATAGGAAATTTTTGATGAAGTATGTGAAAGTTATGGCTGGTCAAAGTTCAGTTGATTTTTCCTACACAAAACCCTAATTTAGTAACTCTTGATTTTTTTATGATTCTGAGGTTTCATTGATCAAATGATGAATTTCACCTTATAATATTGATGTTGACCAAAAATCTTGAAGCTTGACTTTAAGTTGACCACAGTTGACTTGTTGACCAAGTTAACTAATTTTTGGGTATCTGAGCATCTGACTGGCCAAACTTGTTGGGAAAGCTTTGAAACTTGTCATGGGGGTTATTTAAGGTATCTGGGATGTTAAGAAGTCCACTTTAGGCTTTGGAAGTCCATTTTGCTTGGGGAAACTCAAAACCCTAGTTCTAAGATCCATTATTCAGGATGAGGCTTTGTCTGGTAAAATCTTCAATTCCTTTGACCAATTGAGAATCTTGTGACTGTTGATAGACCTCTTGAGACACATTGTCTTTAAGATGGGAGGGAAAATTTTGGGGTACAACAGAAGGCTCCAAAAAGTACTCCAAGAAAGGCTCCCAAAAGTACTCCTAGGAAGGCTCCAAAGAAGAAATCAATTAAGGATCTATGCTGTTTTCTGATATAACAACTTAGTTTTGTTTCTGATATGCATACGTTTGGTGTTTTTTTTGTAATGTTTTATGATATGACAACAGTCTTGTAATGTTTGATTAAGCATACTTTTGGTACTATTTTATAATGTTTGAATTATGCACACTTTTGGGGCAATTTTGTAATGTCTGAATTACAAACATTTTTGGTGTTGTTAACAAGTGAATGTTTTTGGTTAGTTTTATTACTCATACTACTAACCAGAGATTACACAGAGTTATACAATGCTGCTAACAAAACATAAATTAAAATTCTTTACATTGAACAAAACATAACTTAATTCTTTCCATTGAACAAAACATAACTTAAAATTACAGAGAGTTATACAATACTTCTAACCAGAAAAATACAACTATTGAACCAACTAAAAATTACATAAAGTTATACAATACATCAATAATCAAACAAAACAAGTGCTATCTTGAGCTTCATATTAATTCTTCTCTGAGCTTCAAGCTTCATCTTCAACTTCTCCAATTTCTTTGTCACTGTTTCAAAATTCCTTTCTAGTATCTCACACTTCTTACAACGTGGTTGAATAAAACTATTCCCTTTAATTGAGTCTCCAATTTCATCATCCCATAAGAAAAATTCACAACCATTCCCAGTCTACAATCAGCATTTACACAACTGTTAACATTAACAAAAATCAAAACTTGCTAACAAATTTTACCAATTAATCCACAAACATACTTACCTCAGCATTGCAATATTTTCATAACTTTCTTTTGCGATTTTGAAGTGTGTTGGAGACTCACATCTTCATTTCTCTATCACAACCACATATGGGTAAACCTATAAATGAAACTGAATTCGAGCAGCTTCTATAAGACATGATTCTGAAAATGGATTTAGGAAAATCGGCGAAGAAGAACAACAAAGAAGAATGGGGATTTTGAAAGAAAATGGATTTTAGAAGAAAGGGGTAGAAAAACCTAGAAGAAAATATTTACTCAATATGTAAATTTATTTGAAAACACAAGCCACATAGATTGTGTTTTGCAACATACACATTTCCCAGTCACCCAAACAAGGGATAGGGCGTGGTAAAATCATATTCTTTGTTTTAAAAGGGGGCGTTAAAAAAAATACTTCAGGGGGGAAAAACCTAAACTCTCCCTAATGGTAGGGGGTCGTACAATTAACCCTAATTTTTATGTTTGAATGTTGTTTTGTTGTGGTGATTTACTGATCAATTATTTTTTTTTATCGAAATGGGGTGCCTACAAGTGCTAATGATAGTTAGTGGTGTCGTGTCATCCAGGGACCACATTCAAGTGAAGAGATAAAGGAACCCCAATTTCAATTAATTTAAGCATTAAACACTGGAACGAATATTTAATATATTCATTGGATTGATTCAATGATCGCTATAAATCACTTTTTTAATTATAAAATTATATATATATATATATATATATATATATATATATATATATATATATATATATATATATATATATATATATATATATATATATATATATATATATATATATATATAAAGTAAGGAGCTAAAATCTCACCAACAAATAAGAGATTAGAGTTATACTGACACAAGATGTATGGAACTACAAAAGAAATACAACAAAACCAAAAGTCCAAAAACAACAAATCATTTGAAAATCTACTATCAACCCTTAAAAAAAGATAGTATGTTTTGACAAATTCATCCTTCCAAATTTTTTAAATTACACTATTATTTGAACAAAAAGATAATTAATAAATCTATAATATAAGAAAACAATGTGTTGTAAATAACATTATCTTAACCTTTGTTTTAAGCATGTCACATCACTAAATTAAGGGTAAAATGAGTTTAAAATCAACTATTTGCAACTAAATCATGTGGTAATTGAATACTAACTAAATTATTTCAAAAATAAGCCTTCACAAATTACCTAACATGTATGAACAGTGCTTCATAGTTCACCTTTCCAACTTTTTCCTGTAACCAAATTATTCTATTGGGAACATCACCCTATGTTACTTTAGCTGAGAATTGACATGGTGAGATGATACATTGGTAGTAGTGATATCTCTTCATCTCTTTCTTCATTGTCCCGTTCTCTTTCTCTTCCATCTTCTTCTTTTTTGAATTTGAGTCTTTATTTTTCTCTTTCTTCTTCATCTTTTCTCTTCCCTCTTCATCTTTTCTCCATATTTGATTGTTGATAAGGGTGGTGATGTCACAAAACTTAAGTTGCAGAAACATCTTTAACTGAAGTATACATGGTATAACATTTTATTTCTTATGGTTTTATTAAGGTTTATTATTGTTGAATTATTCTTATGCAAAACCTATTTCATAATCTATCACCTAAGTTGTACATTGTTCTGTGGATGTTACAGATAACTCTACGTATAGAAGCTATAGAGGGTGTTTATGGTTACAACATATTTGGGTACATTATTATTTGTATTCTCTTTTACATGATTCAGTTTAACTTTTAATCCCTTTGTATTAAAGCATCTAATAAGTTGTTAGTTCTTTTAAGCAATGTTGCTTAGAATATGTCAAAACCGCATCTAATTAGTTGTGGTTTCGGTTGTTTAATCACTGTTTGAATCACTTTCTGAATCACTTTTGGTTTTCATAGTTGAATCACTTTCTGTTTTTTCGTGATTCATTATGAAAATTTATTTAGATTTTTACTTTGATTTTATGTCTCAATCTTATGTGTTGTTGTTTCATATTCCAAACTATGTCACTACAACAAAATGCACAAACAACAATTCCAGGATTACAACGAATTCTTATACACCATTGTAATACGTTAAAATTTTCGCAGTTGGATTTATCTCCAGTCATTTAATGATGGTTGTATTAAAAATCGTAGTAATAAGTGATGTGTAACAAGCTTTGATTTCCAACAACTACATTTGTTCCATTTTACACATATATTTTATTCCATTTTATAGTATTACAGGAATTTATCATCAATACCAGTCATTTAATGATGGTTGTATTAAAACTCGTAGTAATAAGTCATGTGTAACTAGCTTCGATTCTCAGCAACTACATTTTTTTCCATTTTCTTTCCATTTTAAACATCTATTTTATTTCATTTTTTAGTGTTACAGTACTTTACCATCAAAACCCCAAATTCATTTTTTCTTCTAAAGTGAATGAGAAGAATTTGATATTAAAAAGTGAAAGACAAGAGTATATATAATAGATAACTTCATTAATATTTAAAAAAGAGGAGTACATATATATTTTAAATATCTGAGCCCATAGCAACAAATGCATCTTCATAATCTAGGACTCTCCTCACTACCCTCATTAGATTCATAATAAAAAGTTATCCTCTCCTTATTTTTTCTTTTTCTTCTTCGTCTTCTTCTTCTTGGCCTTCATCACCCTTAACGTGTCTCTTACGGACAACGGTCCAGATGGTTAGACATCCTCATTTGGCCGCTGGCGTTTTTCATTTGTGACCTCAGTGATATTTTTGTTAACATTCTCATTTGTAGACCTCATTGTTATCGCATATTATGAAGAAATCTAAACTGTCTATTTATAGATGAAGTTGAAGATGAAAAGTTTGATAGTTTAATGTTTGCAATGATAATAACTTGTAATGTTTGATATTCTTGAACGATATTTTTGAAAAACAGAGAAAATTTTAAATCATTATTATACTTGGGATGAATGTTTCCCTCTTTCGGGGAAGAGCAAATGTTGTAATATTACAACAGTTTCTTATTATAACCGTGATTAAATAATTATGTAAAATGGAAAAATGTTGTGGCCAGGATTCGAACCTTGTAAAAATTAAAAGGGGTATCACTACGGTTCATATGGATAACAGTTGTGATATATTTAAAAATTATTTGTATATAACAACAGTTACAAAACCAATTGGTGTGATATATTTATTATAAATTAATACTTATCATTACAGTCTTTATTTTTAACCGTTGTGAAATTGTTTACCCATGTATAAAGGAATTAACTTTCACATATTGACAGTAACGTCGTTTCCTTCATAGAGAAACCCTATAACTCATTTTTTCTCTTCTTCTTCTTCTTCTTCACCATTAGCCATGAATCTTTTGCTTCATACATTAAGGTATTCTTATTTTTCCATCTAATGTTATATATTTCCCATTATCTCGTTTGTTGTATGTTGTTTTTTCTAATTGTTCTCATTTTTTCAGATTCGTCTTCATTATCTTAAAAAAGACCATGCTTTGGCAATGGTACATAATGTTTGTGTAGCTATGGAAAAAAGTACAAGAAGCATGAAGCTATGACGGAAACTTCATCCACCTTGTACGTTTTCTTCATAGCTCCCAAAACAAGATGTTAGTAAATGAAGAAACAACAGTGGCAGCAAACTTCGTCTAGTTTTAGAAACAATGAAAAGAAATATAAGAAGTATGGAGATTTTGTGTAAGCTTATTCCACCTTGTATTTTTTTCATTGCTTCACAAACTAGATGAAATTCATAGTTTGGAAATTTATGGTACAACTCACACTACGACGGCGACGAAAATGGTATGTTCTGCTACTCTCTCTTTTTATTTCTCTTTACTCTTCATTGGATTATGGTTTTAGGATTTGGTTTTAACTGAAGATGCTCATTGTTGAAGCTTGCAGATCAAGAGGATGATGCATAGTGATAGCAAGCAGTGGAAGGAAACGTATAGTATGAGATGATAAGGCTTATATGGTTTGTTAGCAGTGGAAAATATATACAAGAAGTATGAAGTCATTGTGGAAACTTCATCCACCTTGTGTTTTTTCTTCATTGATTCACAAACTAGATGAAATTCATAGTTCCACGAAAACTTTCAATAAAAGATGTCTTCTTGAAACAATTTAACATAGTTTGTGACATTGTATGCAGTTAGGGTTTTGTTGATAAATTTATAATATTTGGTTCTAGTGTATGATTTTGTTTGAGTTTATTATATTTTATGTAGATTGTTTGTTTCACTAATCCTCACTTAAAATACATTCGTTTAAATTGACATAGATACTTATAATCTGTAAATTAAGTTGTATTTGAAAACAAACTTAAACAAAACATTGTTGTTTTTAAATTTCCATAACAAAAATTTAATGGATCGTCTACCTCATCATCAACACTTATAATCGTAAAAATTATGATTATAAAAATTACGATAATAAGTGATAATGAAGAGGCAGATTATCCAATAAATTGTTGTTATGGAAATTTAACTATAATCAAAGATAGTGATGCATCTAAGGAGCCAGGTCAATATAGCATAATATATGTAAACAACATGAAATGCACGATGAGACAAATGCAATCAGAAAACAACAATGGTTTAATTAAATTGGTTTTCAAGAATAGTTTAATTTACAGATTTTGGACTTCTTCATCAATTTGATCCCTATATTTATTTAGTGAGGTGTAAAGAAAATGAGAAATCTATTTATAATATAATAAACTCTGGGGACTTTCAACGACGATTATCTATTATAACCGATATTAAAGGAAATTTCTATTTTTGGCTAATTTGCTACTGATGGGTTTCGGACCCAGTACCTAAGTGTATATATCACAATAGTTTACAAGTCTAATTGTTATGATATGTGGCGCGCGTCCTGGCTTTCAATAATGATTTCCAGGCCGTTGTAGAAACAACGAATTTACAACGACATCCTTTTCCAACCGTTGTGAAGTGGTTTTTCGTAGTAGTGTGTAGATAATTTAATTACTCTTGAACTGAAGAAGTTGCTCATAGACAACAACCTTTTAGATGTGTATGCTACCACTTATAAAAATTGCTTATAATTTCTTCTGACTTCATATCCTATTATGTTTGTAATATGTATATATATAATCTTCTATAACCATTGGCCAGTCAACATGAAAAACGAATCTTACCATATCCGGCATGTTCCTCCAACTGTTAACCAAGTGGAATTGCATCCTTTTTTAAAGCAACCAAATTTGCATGCTTTATGTAAATCCAAGGGATTGCATTTATCTGTGAGCATGCAAATCCACTTCAGAAAATAGCTCTTCTAATTAAAGATGCGAAATGTCAATTTGATAACTGACTACTCATCCCAATCAATTTTCTTATTCAGGGTTATTCTCCATTGGGAAATTCAATTCATTCTAAGCCAGTCAAATTGGAAATGTGCAATGACATTGTTGTGGCAAATGTCTAGATTGATTTGTATTGGAAATACGACTATATTGAACATGTTGTTAGGGTATTTTATGATAACTTATTACTACTCACTAATCACTCTATTGAACATGTTGTTTGATTTTAGGGTTGATTCGTGAGATTGATTGTTTTTGGGTTACTTTTCCTTATCTTTTCATTTTGAAGAAGGATTGTTGTATTTTAAAACTGCAAAAGTTGATTTTTTCCCTCAAGCTGAACAAATTTGTTACTCTTTGTTGTAGGATTGTGACCTACTTTATATTGAAAAACCATAGAAGCTCATAATAACAAACATTTTTGTGCCACCATCATATGTTATGTATTGTAATATCCACTTTCTCAAATTTAAACAATGGAGCCTTCAAAGCACTTCAGCACAACCAAGGATAACAATGACTATATCTGGTTTATGACAAGGTAAAATGGATTCTTAATCCTTACCATTACCACAGTATCAACATGTTTTAAGTCTGTTGGTGTTCTCTTTTCCTCATCATTAAACCTGGTACATTGAAGCTAAACTTGAACAGATTTATATGTCGTTTTATTCATCACACCATAATGATACTAATTACTCAATATCTTTTCTATTTTTCCTTCTTTCATATATTTTTCCTATGATATCATTTTAAGACTATTTGAAGAAAGCATTAGGCCTTTAATTTACATCATATTTGCATAGAGTAAGTACTACCCAAAAGGCCATGCATTCAATTAAAGGCATATATTTACAAATATAATGTTGACACGTTAAATAAGTTAGTTTTGGATATAAATAATTTTTCTTACTTGATGATCGCCAGGGTGTTAAATTTGATCCTCAATATGGCTTCTTAATTATTGTCAGTATCTGTAATTGACTATGTTGCTCAAATTCTTGGAAAAGTTGTGCACTCAAAACTATTCATGTGTTATTGGGACTGTATTTTGACATATATCTTTGAGCTGTCATTTAACACTTGAAGTTTTGTTGGTCCTACATGATCTTTTTCCTTCTCTTCTATCTTCAATCTTTAGTTCTTTTCAATATTATTCATGTATTATTGATGAATCATGAATCATTAGATTCTCACATTAAATTATTATTATTATTATTATTATTTGTTTCTACATTTTTGGCTTTGGTAATGACCGACTGAATCAAGGTGATTGGAGAGGTACATTGTCAATTGTATGGGATGTTATGATACTTGGTTTATTAATAAAAGGATCAACATCAATTTACAAACCGATGTTATTGTTGGTGGACCTGATGCAAATGATGATTTTGCTTATGTGTTACAAGTCTTAGCATAATCTAAACTAACATTAAACAAACTACATTGTAGCTCTAAACAACCAGCATAAATGGATCCATTCACGCATTATCTTTCTTTGTTTCCGCAACTGAAATCAGGCCTGGAGTAATGCTTCTTTATCCTTTGCAAACCCATTTGTTGTTGCATTTGTGTAGGTTGATTGTGTATATGCAACATTAGTTGCTGCTGTGAAGACTGTGGTTGGGACTGTTGCGACTGAAATGGCAACGACTTTGATGCATTGTGTTGCAATTGTTGTTGCATTGAAACCTTTGGATGCAATTTTACGCTGCATTGAAACTCGGTACATTATTTCCCGACTGCTATTAATGTATATTTGTTAGATTGTTTTGTTGATTTATTAAATATTGTTGTCGTTGTTGCGGGTTCATGACATTATTTTGTTATAGATTCAATGTTTGGGACTTAAGTGTGTCATTATTGGGGAAAACCCAAGTCACACATTGACTAAATATATAACTCACAAATGGTTTAAATAGAGTGACACTCCCCACCTTACCAACCAATTTTGTAGGGTGAGTTAGGTCAAACTCTAATTCTAACAGTCACCAACATTGTTCTGTTTTCCAACCATATGAAAAATTTTGGTGTCAGATTTGTACAAAGAATATCAAAATATTTGCTAAACAATTTTTCACAAAAATTCCTTAACATAAATTTTCTATCTTTGTTTTTCCAGATAAATAATTCTTGAGAATAATTTTGACTCCGTTAAATAAACGTCACTTTATATTCTTTATACCATTGGAGAAACACGATGTGATACACTTACATCCTTTAGAATTCAATAGGATGATTAAAGATAAATTTAAAGAAAACCTCAAAAGCTTCTTTTGTATTGTTGTTTGTTGGCTAATTATTTGGATAATTATAAATAAAATTCAGATTGTCTATTTAGCTTGATTTTTTTTTTTTTATTATAGGCTCATTTGTAATCTTGAGTTGAATATCCTTATATTAGTTTTTATTTTTTTTCCAACTGATATTTAAAACTGCAAGGATATTAAAGCACCTACATTAAAACAAGGAATGCATGTAACTAAATTAATTGCGGTTGCATGGACATTTATGCATAATTACTAAATGCATTTTATTTTTCGATAGAGTCTCATGTTTGCTTAGTCATATGTTCAAAAGTAAATGCATTTTAGTTTTCAATGTCTAAATGAACAATTGACTTGAGAAGATAGATATAACATCCTAAATTTTATATTTTAATATAATTAACAATGAGGCTATTTTTTCTTCATAAAAATAATAATTTACAATTTAAAAAATTCAAAATTTAACTTAAAGTGTAATTTAATTTAAAAGAACTAGTAAAACTTATTAACTTAATAATTGTTATGCATACTCTAAGATACATGATATAGACATAAATTTTCCAGTAAAGGCATTTTCAGAAAGATAGTGCCCATACGAATGAAAAAATAAACCTACCACTAAGCCATGATATGTTGATGTGTAATAATATATAAAAATTCTCATACAACCTATTAAGATGAAACTTGAATTTTATTCATCTTTTACATAGACTTTAAGTGCTTATTTAAAAATTGAAATTTTATTCACCAGAGCACCTCATAATCAAAACTTTCAAAATTCGATTATAGTGTGGTTTGAAATTAAAGTTGTAAAAATAAGGTAGTATGTATATAAGAAAATAGAAGTGCAAAAAGTAACTCCACTGATTTATTATTGAATGACATAGCATGACATGTTGGGTCAAAATATTATAGTCCTTGTGAGATTGGCTTTAGAAGGAAGAATCTACCTACTTCATATCCTCCTTTAGAACGGTCCACTGAAAGAGAAAATTGGAAAAATGTTACCTTATACTCACGGGATTGTTCCCATATTCCTACATATTTTATAATATTACAATTTTATCTTTTTAATTTTTATTTAATTATTTTTAACTTTTACGACAAGAACCGAAAGTAGCAAAGGAAAGAAATCTGGTGTAGAAAATTTACAAACCGGAAGTAGTTAGAGAAAGAATTCCGATTTACCAAATTCCTTCGTCGGAAGTAACACGTTTGTGTTATCCGGTTTATGAAAATTCATAACCGGAAGTAGAGTACCTACGTGTTCCGGTTTGTATTTCACCCTTCACCAGAAGTAATCTTGATAGGTTATCTGATTTGTATTTTTTCTACACCAGAAGTAACCTTGTTAGGTTATTCGGTTCGTTTTTATTTTATTTTAATTTTGACAATTTTTTTTAGGAGACATGAATGTTCCTTTGATGATATGCGACAAAGATCACACAAATGTAGATACAACAGATATATTCTCAACTACACAAAAATTTCCTACAAGAGAATAGGCGATTAGGTGGATTAGAGAGGTTGGACTCAGAAATAGAGTTACTATAATAATTACCCGTTCGGACACAAAAATCGGTATGAGAGGAAGAAGTGACAAAGTTATATTTGGTTGCGGTGGAGGTGGAAAATACCAAGAAGGAGAAAGTGAAACACAAAGTGCTTCCAAAAGATGTGAGTGTCCTTTCAAAGTTAGATCAGCACCTTCAAAGGATGGTTCTGGTTGGAAAATCGATGTAAAATGTGGAGTTCACAACCATGGTTTACCTGATAGATTTGAAGGTCATGGTTTGTGAGTCAGCTCACTAATGATGACCAATAACATATTTTAGATTTGTCAAATGGCATGTTCCTCCAAGACAAATATTGTTGTCTTTGCAAGAACGAGATCCGAACAATGTGACTCGAATCACCCAAATATATAAACACAAGAGTAAGATTCAGGAAAAAATCAGGGGAAGTAGAACAGAAATACAACATTTGCTTAAGTTGATTGAGGAATCGAATTATGTTTACTATAATAGGAAAAAAAAAATGAATCAGAAGTTGTGAAAGATATCTTCTAGGCCCATCCAGACTCAGTGAAATTGTTGAATATGTTCCTGATTGTGTTGATTATGGATAGTACTTATAAAACCAATAAGTATAGGCGACCTTTGTTTGAAATAGTTGGTGTCACATCAACTGAATTAACATTTGTTGTTGGATTTGCCTATATGGAATCTGAGCAAACATAGACTTTGTGCTGGGTACTAGATAAACTGAAATAGTTATTCACTAAACAAGGGTTATGGCCCCAAGTAATTTTAACCGATGGAGATCTTGCTTAAAGCAATTGAAAATGTATTTCCAACGACAGTTAATATGCTTTGACGATTTCACATAAGCAAGAATGTGAAAGCGAAGTGCAGAGAGTATGTTGTGAACGATATGCGAGAACCGATAGAGAGGCTTTGGTACGAACTTATAGTGGGTAGTGATGAGGTTGAGTATCATCAAAGATTGAAATTACTTGAGAATGCTTGTTTGGATTACGAACCTTGTATTGATTATGTGAAAGACATGTGGTTGGAACCTCATAGGCATATATTTGTTGAAGCTTGGATCAATAAAGTATTGCATTTAGGCAACGTCACGACTAATAGGTATTTTGTTTGTTTTTTAGGGGTTTAGACATATTTTGTTTATTGTAATAGTAATGATACTAATTTTTTTTCTTTTTAGAGTTGAATCTGCGCATTGGAAGCTGAAGAAAATGTTGGAGAATAACTTAGGTGATATGGTCAGATGCTTGGAGGCTATGAATGGTAACATCAAAATTCAAGTGGACAATATTAGAGCTTCGTTTCAGAAGAGTTTTTATGAGGTTGAGTGTGTCCATAGTGGTCCATATTATGGAAATTTGGTTGGATCAGTATCTAGAGCTGCTTTGTGTCATATTGTTGAAGAGTAGCACAAGGTTGACATGGTGGTTACAAACACCCAAATGTGCAGGTGCGTTCGTAAAACAGTTTACGGGTTACCTTGTGCATGTGAGTTAGGGAAATACACATTGAGAGGTGAACCAATACCAATAAATGTTATTCATATCCATTGGAAGAAACTAAGTATGGAAGGTGAACAAGAGGTAGACACGGAGGATGGAGCAAAGATGGACATGACAAATGCAATTTAGGCACTGTGAAAACAATTCCCTTCATTGGATATTGCAGGAAATAGAGCATTAAAAAGTAGGGTGTGTGAAATAGATTACCCCACTACAGCAAATATGGTACCACCACCTTAGAAGATAAAGACCAAAGGAGAAGTGAAAAGAAAAGGGAAAAAACTTGTTGGGTATGATGTTCATCGTGATCCTTCGTATCATGAGTATGTTGAACAAGCAAACATCAATTCTCAGAAATCTTCGAAGAGGTCATGTTCATAGTTATCCCAGACATCTGATAACGAGAAAAAGTATCGTTTTATTACTATGTTTCAATGCCATTTTATCGCACATTTATCGTTTTAACACCCGATTCCTCGAGTTTTCTTTGTCATTTTGCAGGTATATCAATTACAGAGCTAAATCATAAGCCACAAGTGAAATGAGCAAAAACAACCATGAAAAGAAGAAGAAGAGAGGAATTCTGCATAATCTGAAGTTGTCACGACCGTCACCTAGGAGTCACGACCGTGACACGCTAAAAGAAGCAGTCACGATCGTCACCAACCCCTCACGACCGTGACGCGCTAATTACAAGGGAGACGAGCGTGACACCCTTGTCACGAACGTGACAAGGGGAATTTAGGTTAACTTGCTGAGAATTGGTCATGTATGTGTGCTACGTGAAGTCAATGCTTTCCTATTCTTCCGCAGACCAAGTAATTCAACTTTTCCCTGGATTCTCTCAGCAACTACGAGGCCTAAGTCATCATTCCAACTGCCAAGCCCAAATATTGTTTCCTATAAATAGCTTAATTTCAAAGAACAAATGACAGAGTTTTATTTTAATTTTTCTTGCGGAAGCTCTGCCGTATTTCCATTGCACCCTAGTTCATTTATTTTTCCAGCATTTATTTTGTTCTTGTTTTAATTCTTTATATCCCAACCAAATCAAATAACAATTTCCAACATCAGGAAATTGTTATTGTTTAATTTCTTTCAAAGCCTTCAGCATTTCTTTTAGTAATTTTTATTCCCGATTCCGGTCCGCACTCCGAGCTTGCCAAATTGTGGAAGAAGGAGTCTAACATTATATTTGTTATTCAGGTTTTTATTTAATTCACATTTATATTAATGTTAAAAATTTATTTTATAATGCATATTTTATTTTGTATTCCTCTGTTTCTGCATCTGTCTGGTACAACAATCATGAGTAGCTAAACACTTTAGGCGGTATGTAATTAAAATCAACTGAATCGGTAAAATCAATTCTAGGCTTAAAATAATTAAGAACTTAAAATTCTGGCTGTGACTTTTTATTATAAAATTAATCTTTTTGTTACGAGAGTAAGGAAAGTGTAATAGGTTAGGTCGAGACCACGAGAGTGTGAGATTTTAACCAGATAGCTAAAGTTAGGCATTTAATTTAAACACAGCGAGAGCGCTTTAAAATGAATTAGACTTATTAAGTTTCCAAAAATTATTTCTAAACACTTATGGGCTAGCGAGAGCAGACATAGGGCTTTAGGAGTAAGATCTGAGATAAGACCACGAGAGTGTGAGTTAAAGATATTTAAACTGATAACCTCTACAGAATAGATTAAGTGAACCATCCTTATAAGCCTAGATTAGATTGACCCGCCTAAGTCAACATAATTACATACCGACCTCCTTATTATTATGTTATTAAACTAAAATTTAATTCCCGCCTTTAATTCTTAAAAACAACCAAAAATCGTGACAACCATTCACCTTAGCTAAACTAGTAAACCCTCTAGCACTAAGTAATCATAAAGTCCCTATGAGATCGATAATCTTAAATATTACTTCGATAGGCTGTGCGCTTGCAGTTAACATACCGCTAGACACATATTAGATCACGTCTTTAGCCCATCAAGTTTTTGGCGCCGTTGCCGGGGACCTTAATTTAGTTACTAGTGCACTTTAGGGTAGCATTGTCTAGACTAAGGTAACAACTATTTATTTTCTTAATCTAATTTCCCAAGTGTATGCCAAGTACTCGCTCTCAAGGCGAAGACTTTCAACCTCTAATCCCAGAATCGGAACGCTTCTTACACGTAAGAGCTCAGATCAACGGATTTAAGCAAAAGGAAAACGAATCACTTTTCGAAGCTTGGGAACGCTATAAAGATATGCTGAGACTTTGTCCACATCACGGATTAGTAGAATGGATGGTCATCCATACCTTCTACAATGGACTCTTGTACAACACAAGAATGACAATTGACGCTGCCGCAGGCGGTGCACTAATGGACAAAGAATATAACGATGCATATGCGCTTATCGAGAGTATGGCTCAAAACCATTACCAATGGGGAAGCGAGAGAGTCGCAACTGAGAAACCAACAAAAGGAGGTATGTACGAAGTGAGTAGTATGGACCAAGTCAATGCAAAGTTTGACCAACTAAACCAAAAGATCGACAATTTGGCCATAACACCAACAACCACCGTGGCTGCAGTAACACCTAACTGTGAGTTATGTGGAGTTCCAGGACATGAAGTCCCTGATTGTCAACTATTAGCAGGAATTCCCACAGATCAAGTGAATTATGCTCAAGGAAACCCGTACTCAAACACATACAACCCAGGTTGGAAGAATCATCCGAACTTCTCCTATAAGAACAACAATGCTTTATACGCACCAGGTCAAGCACCAGCTACACCACCAGGATATCAAAAGACTGCTCCTAATGTCCCTAGAAAATCGAACCTTGAGTTGATGATGGAGAACTTCATAGCTAACCAATCTCAAACAAACAAGGACTTCTTAAACCAAAACATACACACTAGTGAGCAGATCAAGCAATTAGTGAGCAAAGTAGATGCGTTAGCTACACATAACAAAATGCTAGAAACTCAGATTTCACAAGTAGCTCAACAACAAGCACCTACTGATGCACCAGCTGGAGTATTTCCTGGACAACCTCAACCTAATCCGAAAGGACAGGCCAATGCTGTGATATTAAGAAGTGGCAAGGAACTTGACGGACCTACAGATCCAAGACTTGACAATCCAGCCATGTACCAAAAACCGGATAAACCGACTGAATTGGTGAATGAACCAGAAGAAAAGGAAGATAATAATCAAGAGGCAGTGGAGAAAGAAAAGCCTTATGTGCCTCCACCACCCTATAAACCACCAATTCCGTACCCTCAGAGATTAACCAATTCCAAGACGATGGGCCAGTTTAAGAAATTTGTTGAACTTCTGAAACAGTTGAATATTACTATTCCATTTACAGAAGCTATCACTCAAATTCCCTCGTACGCTAAGTTTTTAAAGGAAATCTTATCCAATAAGAAAAAAATAGAGGATAACGGAACCGTTACACTTACTGCTGAGTGTAGCGCAATAATTCAGAATAATATGCCTCCTAAGCTAAAAGATCCAGGAAGTTTATCTATACCCTGTGTAATAGGAAAATTCGTCATTGACAAAGCTCTATGCGATTTAGGAGCCAGTATCAGTGTTATGCCCTTAACGATTTGCAAAAGGCTAGACATGGGAGACCTAAGACCAACTAAAATGTCTGTTCAACTAGCCGATCGTTCTATTAAATATCCTATAGGCATACTAGAAAACGTCCCAGTATGTATAGGACAATTCTATATTCCTACTGATTTCATAATCATGGACATCTCTGAAGACTCCACTACACCTATCATACTAGGAAGACCATTCTTAGCTACCGCCGGAGCTATAATAGACGTAAAGAAAGGAAGGCTAACCTTTGAAGTAGGTGAAGAGAAAGTTGAATTTATTTTAACACAATTCTTAAAATCACCAGCTATAGAGGATACATGCTATCTATTGGACGTAATTGACGAATGTGTAAGAGAAATGGAAATGAAATAAACTACCTATTCTGAAATTATGAAAATTTAAATCCCTCTGATTTTCGAAGATGATAATTGGCGTGAACCATATCAGGATGATAGTCTAAGCGAAAGTTTAGCACTTACACCGGATCCCATGCCAAGTAAGAATAAACCTACATTAGGGTTTAAAACTTTACCTAAGAACCTAAGATACGAATTCTTAGACACTGAATGTACAAGACCAGTTATAATCAATTCCAGTTTAGGAACAATTGAAACAAAGAAACTTTTAGATGTCTTAAAGAAATATCCAACTGCATTAGGATATAACATATCTGATCTCAAAGGAATATGCCCTTCAATCTGTATGCATCGTATTTTGCTAGAAGAAGATTGCAAAACCTCCAGAGAATCTCAAAGAAGAATTAACTCAATCCTTAGCACTGTAGTAAAGGAAGAAGTTAAGAAACTACTAGATGCTGGAATAATATATCCAATCTCTGATAGTAAATGGGTTAGTCCAGTACATGTAGTACCAAAGAAAGGAGGTATCACTGTTGTGAAAAACGCTAAAGGCGAATCGATATCACAAAGAGTAGTGACAGGACATAGAGTGTGCATCGATTATCGTAAACTAAACAAAGCCACTCGAAAAGATCATTTCCCACTACCTTTTATAGATCAAATGTTAGAACGATTAGCCAAGCATTCATATTTCTATTATCTTGATGGTTACTCAGGATTTTTCCAAATCCCCATCCACCCAGATGATCAAGAGAAGACTACATTCACATGCCCTTATGGAACGTTCGCTTATAGACGAATGCCCTTTGGATTATGCAACGCTCCTGCAACCTTTCAAAGATGTATGATGTCAATCTTCGCAGATTTCATAGACAACATCATGGAAGTGTTCATGGACGACTTCTCTGTATGCGGGCAAAGTTTTGAAGGATGTCTATCAAATTTAGAAATGGTGTTAGAAAGATGTGTAAAAGTAAATCTCGTGCTTAACTGGGAGAAATGTCATTTCATGGTCAGAGAAGGAATCGTACTAGGACACGTTATATCTGACAAGGGAATTGAAGTTGATAAAGCTAAGATAGAAGTCATAAAAGATCTTCAACCCCCTAAAACCGTTCGAGAAATACGAAGCTTTTTAGGACACGCCGGTTTTTACCGACGATTCATCAAAGATTTCTCGAAAATCACTAAACCTCTTACCGGTTTATTAATGAAAGACGCTGAGTTCATATTCAATGAAGATTGTCTTAAAGCATTCGAAACTCTAAAAACAGCCCTCATCACCGCACCAATCATGCAACCCCCTGACTGGAGATTACCTTTTGAAATCATGTGCGATGCGAGTGACTATGTTGTAGGCGCAGTTCTAGGACAGAGGAAGGACAAGAAACTTCATGCGATTTACTATGCCAGTAGAACCTTAGATTCTGCTCAGATGAACTACGCCACTACTGAAAAAGAATTGTTAGCAGTTGTCTTTGCGCTTGACAAATTCCGTTCTTACCTAGTAGGAGCGAAAATAATCGTTTACACAGACCACGCTGCTATCAGATACCTATTAACTAAGAAAGATGCTAAACCAAGACTCTTGAGATGGATTTTACTCTTAAAAGAGTTTGATATTGAAATAAAAGATAAGAAAGGTACTGAAAACGTCGTAGCGGACCATTTTTCTAGAATAGAAGGTATTAAACCCGAACAAGTGCCGATTAACGATGATTTTCCGTATGAACAGCTGATAGCACAAATAGGAAGCGACCCAGTTCAGTTAGACATAGATGAACCAGAACCCGTGGAAACAATCCAAACAACTGTAGGACTGCCATGGTACGCTGACATTGTCAACTACCTAGCTGCAGGAGCTCTTCCACCTGACTTAACCTATCAGCAGAAAAAGAAATTCTTTCACAATCTCAAACATTACTATTGGGATGAACCATTATTGTTCAAAAGAGTACCCGATGGAATCTTTCGTCGATGTATTCCGGAAGAAGAAATAGAAGATGTCATTGCTCATTGCCATTCATCTCCTTATGGTGGACATGCAAGCACTTCCAAGACTTGTGCAAAAATCTTACAAGCCGGACTATTCTGGCCTAATTTATGGAAAGATGTCCACATCGCTGTTATAAATTGCGATCGGTGTCAACGCACCGGTAATATTTCAAGAAGAGATGAAATGCCTCAAAAAGGAATACTATAAGTAGAAGTCTTTGACGTCTGGGGAATAGATTTCATGGGACCATTCCCATCATCTTTCGGTAATAATTACATACTCGTAGCTGTCGATTACGTTTCAAAATGGATTGAGGCTATAGCTTCTCCTACAAATGACACACGAGTAGTAATAAAGCTTTTCAAAAATATAATCGTTCCCAGATTTGGTGTGCCTAGACTCGTCATAAGTGACGGTGGCTCGCACTTCATTTCAAAAATCTTTGACAAATTACTATCTAAGTATGGAGTCAGACACCGTGTAGCAACACCATATCATCCACAAACAAGTGGACAGGTCGAAGTCTCAAACAGAGAAATTAAACAAATCTTAGAAAAGACTGTCGCCATATCTCGGAAAGATTGGTCATCTAAACTTAATGAAGCTTTATGGGCTTATAGGACAGCTTACAAGACACCCATAGGAACTACACCTTTCAAATTAGTATATGGAAAGTCTTGTCATCTCCTGGTAGAACTAGAAAACAAAGCATATTGGGCAATCAAAACTCTCAATATAAACTATAATGCTGCAGGAGAAAAGCGAATCCTCGATATTAACGAATTAGAAGAGTTAAGGTTAGATGCTTATGAGAATGCTAAGATATATAAAGAAAGAACTAAGCGATGGCACGATAAACGCCTATCTAGGAAAGAATTTAGTGTGGGAGACGTTGTACTCCTCTTTAATTCAAGACTTAGACTCTTTCCTGGAAAACTAAAATCTAGATGGTCAGGACCCTTTGAAATAACTAGAGTGTTCCCGAGCGGAGCAATAGAAATTAAGGGTAGGAATAGTGAACCGTTCACAGTAAACGGACAACGTTTAAAACATTCCCATAAAGTTGAAAATAGAGATTATGCAAATAGTCTAAGGCTTTTAGAGTTGTCCACTAATTTCCCTGATTAATCTACACCTAAGCATTACGTCAGGCTTTTGACGATAAAAACAGCGCTTAGTGGGAGGCAACCCATTCAACCATTTAACCCATTTAATCATTTAATAATTTAATCATTTTGTCATTTATCATTTTATCATTTATCGTTCTATTGTTTTATCATTTTATTGTTTTATTGTTTTATTTCATTATTATTATTATTGCTTTTATTTATGCATTTATTTTCTTATTTTCCTTATTTTAATTTTTAAATCACTTTTACAGATTTTCTAAAGTCTTTTCCACTTTCCTTCTCCCCCTGATTTGTTTCCTCCATATTTACACTAACTATGGCTAACCAGCCGAGAAACATTATGGAAACCAAATTTAGAGGTAGGAACCAAAGAATGAAATTTGAAGAGTTATCACAGAGACCAATGGATTTGACTCTGTATCCGGATGATCTAACTATGGAAACCTTAGGTATACATGATAGCATCCTATACTTGTTTAACCAACTTGGATGGGAGAATGCACTGATAAAACAAAAGTTTGTGACTTACCGCGAGCTCACCCTTGAGTTCCTAAGCTCCTTAATTTACTTACCCGAGCGCGGTTTTGGATTCAGGAAAGAATTTATCAGTTTCCGACTATTTGGAATAGAATATGAATTTAACCATAAAGAACTAGCTGACTTATTAGGATTCCCTAGTGGACCCTTTGCTTTTACTACCACACAGGTAGAATTGATGGACATTGAGCTGGACTTCTTTTGGGGAACCTTAACCGGAAATTACCATCCTGAGCCAAATAACATGAATAATGATGAGATACATAACCCTGCTATCCGCTATTTCCATAAGATCCTTGCCCACACCTTCTTTGGAAAAGAAGAGAACCTTACTGGAGTATCTAAAGATGAGATATTCATTATGTCGTGTCTGACAAATGGACAGCCAGTTAATGGTGTGCCTTTCATGATGCAAACCTTCACCCAAATCCAAGAAGATCCTGATCTACCCATATTGGTAGGAGGTCTTGTCACCATGATTGTTGATGCCTTAGGACTTAGATACCAATTACACAGGTGTAACCGTTTAGGTACCATCCGTCCTATGAATCTGAACTTTTGCTTTAACCGCCATATCATAAGAAATTTAGGACAACCACCTTACGAGTACCTAATCAGGAATGAAGTAGTAACCCTGTTCACACTACCAAACCATGCTAGAGTCAGTGTTCATAATAAAGATAACTGGCTTTATGAGCTTACCCCTCCTGACTATCCATCCACTCCCGAAACACCACAATCTTACAAGATAAGGGATGATATAATGACCGATGTAGAAAGTGACCCTGAGACACCTCCTGGTTACCATGACATTGCACACACTGATGAAGTGATTGAAACCCCTGAAGTGAATCAAGTAGAATATGCTGACAACTTGAAGAAAATTATGAAATCTCTTGAAGTTTACCAAGCCGATATTAATATTGTTAAAGATGAGATTAAAAGCATGCGATTGGACGTTATAGGTTTAACTGACATAACGTGTGAGCAATTCTACCACCTAAACTCCACAATTGAAGAATTGAAGAAGCACTTTTGAAAAATGTTGTAGTGATTTAACTTATTGTTTTTGTTTCTAGTTAGTTTTAACATTTCGCAAACATTTTCGTACCTTATTTTTATTAATGTAATTTTCCTTCAATTATATCAAAAGCAAAGCACTTCTAGTTTTACCATTTTTCCAATTTAATCAATTTCTATGCTTCCAATTAATTACTGTTATATTTAAATTGATTAATATTTTTATTTCTCGTGTGATGAAAATTGCTAATTTATGTTGATATAATTTATATATATTGTTTGTGTTATAATCAATTGAGAAGTGATAATAAAAAGAAAAATTGTATTGAACGTGTGAGATAATGCATTCTGTGAAGAAAATATTATAAAGTTTTAATCCCTCACGGCCGTCATCACCCTCTCACGATCATGACCAACTAATTAGCGCATCACGACCGTCACTCACTCATCACGACCGTGACGACCCCTGTTATACGAATTCTGAGAAACAGAACTGTTCTTCTTCGCAGAAACCTCTTTTTCAACTTCCACAAAATTTAGAAACCCCCCATTATCTCCTCACTATCCCGTAACCTCCCATTACCCTAAATAAATTCCATTAACCTCTCCATTATTTCCAAACCTCTCACATTCACTTCTTACACTATAATCAGAACCAATTTCTTCACATTTTTCATTTTTCTCACAAAACCCAAAAAAAAACCTCTCATCTTCCATTCCCGTACTTGCATGCAATGGAAGAAATTCAATTTAGAGATGGTGAACATGGAGAAACTCAAAGACAAAAGTTCATCAGGTTTCAGAACCGTGGCGTCCAACCCACTCGGTATGTCGACACTGACTGCTTGAGGGAGTTGGGACTGCTCAACGGCGTGAAGCTCCTGCTTAGGAAGGTTGGTTTGTGGCACTTATGCAGTCAACCACAGCCGACATTCGAACTCCTCACATTGGAATTTCTGAGTTCGTTTCAATATGTTACACCTCCCGGTTCATCAAGTCAACTCACCGGCATTGCTAAGTTCAGAATGCTCGACCGGGAGTTCGAAGTTACACAAACAAGGATCGCCGAACTGCTAGGTTTCGATCACGGCGACGATGCTTATCTCCGCGTGCCGGACAACTTCAGTGAAACCGCTTTCACCTTATGGCACGACATCACCAACACCCGTGCTACAGCCTTTCAGAGCCTGAATGCTACCCATATCCATAACCCGACGATCCGATACTTTCATCGCATCATCTGCAATACCATTTTTGCAAGAGAGAGCAATCACAAGCTTAACTCCAAGGAGCTATTGTTCTTGCACTGTGCCTTAAATGACGAGCGCATCAATGATGCCACATTCCTGTTGTCCCATATCCAGTCCGTAGCGCAACGAGGCGCAACCCCCTTTTACATAGGCGGGATTGTCACCACCCTCTCCATTCAGCTGGAGCTTGGTGACTTGATTATCCATTTGCCTCGCAGAGCCGCAGAGTTGCTAAAAAAGAACTATTGCAGGTCAACCCACTTGATTTCTTAGAGAGAGGATGGCAGGTTCAGCCCTATTATCCAAGGCACTGTTTATCACCACATCACCTTGCCGTGAGACCGCATTGATCCGTCCAACCGAGCCAACTGGCTATTCGCTTTACCGGATGCTGCCGGCCATGTCCCCATTATTGATGAGCAGGCCGATCCACCAGTGGACGAGATGCAGGACACCATGGATGCAACTGAGCTTGTACAGGACATTCCCGAGTCCTCCACCCGACAGCCACCTGCACAAGAATTCACACTTGAAGACATCCTCCGTGCGATTCATCAGCAGAACCAGATGAATGTCGCACTAGAGCGAAGGCAAAAAGAGCAACATGATGCACTACTTTTAGCTGTTGCCACCAACCAGAGGACGACTGATGAGAAGCTTGGGGAGATCTTTAGCGAGCTAGAGTCTTTGCGTATTGATATCACTGCGCTCACCGGCACCGGTTCTGATCCTGAAGCGACTCCGACCAGACGCTCCCGCACCAGAAGCCGAGGCCGTGGTCGTCAGCAGCCTTAGTTTTTGTTTTTGTTTATGTTTTTTCCATTTCCGTTGTTTGTATTGTATTTTACCCGCTATTATATCACAACATTGAGGACAATGTCTGATATAGTGTGGTTTTCCGCACTTTCCATTACGTTGTATTTCCTTTTCGTATTTTAATGAAACAAGTAATATTTGTGTTATTTCTTTAGTTTCGAATTTTCCCCGTTTATTTAGCCATACCGAAAAAAATTTTAATTTTATCTTCGCATTACCCGACTTACCTATGAAATCATAGCTAGGAATCTGAGAACGATTCAACAAGATCAATACAGTCTTGACACCTTAGGATTCCTACTTAAGCATTCCGTTCCGATAATTGTTACGACTACACCTTAAGTTTCAGTTCAAAAGTAACCCCTAGTAGTTTATACTAGCAGTCAGCACCGTTTGAACACAAACTACGTGGGGAGCCGATGAACATAAGTGTTTGATGCCTAAATCTATAATGATCCTTCATATCTCGATGCCAATAAAAAGAAATTGCACCAAAGTACACGGTCGCATATAAGAAACGAGAAATATGAGAAGGAGTCCATTGCGGGTTGGTTCAGAGGTACCTGGTTTTGAACTTGGTAGGGCGTGCTACGGCTCGATCCCCCACAACCTCCAAATCGGATAATATATGTAGGGTTGCCACATTCGGGTACTAGACCCCGTGCTTATAAAGGATCAAAGTCACTAACCGGCTACTCCACTACGTGCGTGCTAAGGCAAAGGGCTTAATGTGATTGCGCTATAATGAAACCGGGTGAAATAAGATCGAAAGACTCTAGGTGGAATCGTAACACAATTACCGAATGTTTCGTTTAACGGGAAGTCGACGACTTAGCTTGTTGCTTGTGTCATTAGTGTATCGTTAGTGTTTTATTCTAGTACCGGTTTATCTAGAAAAACGATTCCTCGTATGGTTTGTTATGTGTATGCGTCGATGGAAACCTGTCCGATCATTTTTCAACCGACTATTTGCTTGAGGACAAGCAAAGGTTTAAGTTTGGGGAAGTTTGATAACGAGAAAAAGTATCGTTTTATTACTATGTTTCAATGCCGTTTTATCGCACATTTATCGTTTTAACACCCGATTCCTCGAGTTTTCTTTGTCATTTTGCAGGTATATCAATTACAGAGTTAAATCATAAGCCACAAGTGAAATGAGCAAAAAAAACCATGAAAAGAAGAAGAAGAGAGGAATTCTGCATAATCTGCATAATTTGAAGTTGTCACGACCGTCACCTAGGAGTCACGACCGTGACACGCTAAAAGAAGCAGTCACGATCGTCACCAACCCCTCACGACCGTGACGCGCTAATTACAAGGGAGACGAGCGTGACACCCTTGTCACGAACGTGACAAGGGGAATTTAGGTTAACTTGCTGAGAATTGGTCATGTACGTGTGCTACGTGAAGTCAATGCTTTCCTATTCTTCCGCAGACCAAGTAATTCAACTTTTCCCTGGATTCTCTCAGCAACTACGAGGCCCAAGTCATCATTCCAACTGCCAAGCCCAAATATTGTTTCCTATAAATAGCTTAGTTTCAAAGAACAAATGACAGAGTTTTATTTTAATTTTTCTTGCGGAAGCTTTGCCGTATTTCCATTGCACCCTAGTTCATTTATTTTTCCAGCATTTATTTTGTTCTTGTTTTAATTCTTTATATCCCAACCAAATCAAATAACAATTCCCAACATCAGGAAATTGTTATTGTTTAATTTCTTTCAAAGCCTTCAGCATTTCTTTTAGTAATTTTTATTCCCGATTCCGGTCCGCACTCCGAGCTTGCCAAATTGTGGAAGAAGGAGTCTAACATTATATTTGTTATTCAGGTTTTTATTTAATTCACATTTATATTAATGTTAAAAATTTATTTTATAATGCATATTTTATTTTGTATTCCTCTGTTTCTGCATCTGTCTGGTACAACAATCATGAGTAGCTAAACACTTTAGGCGGTATGTAATTAAAATCAACTGAATCGGTAAAATCAATTCTAGGCTTAAAATAATTAAGAACTTAAAATTCTGGCTGTGACTTTTTATTATAAAATTAATCTTTTTGTTACGAGAGTAAGGAAAGTGTAATAGGTTAGGTCGAGACCACGAGAGTGTGAGATTTTAACCAGATAGCTAAAGTTAGGCATTTAATTTAAACACAGCGAGAGCGCTTTAAAATGAATTAGACTTATTAAGTTTCCAAAAATTATTTATAAACACTTATGGGCTAGCGAGAGCAGGCATAGGGCTTTAGGAGTAAGATCTGAGATAAGACCACGAGAGTGTGAGTTAAAGATATTTAAACTGATAACCTCTACAGAGTAGATTAAGTGAACCATCCTTATAAGCCTAGATTAGATTGATCCGCCTAAGTCAACATAATTACATACCGACCGCCTTATTATTATTTTATTAAACTAAAATTTAATTCCCACCTTTAATTCTTAAAAACAACCAAAAATCGTGACAACCATTCACCTTAGCTAAACTAGTAAACCCTCTAGCACTAAGTAATCATAAAGTCTCTTTGGGATCAATAATCTTAAATATTACTTCGATAGGCTGTGCGCTTGCAGTTAAGATACTGCTAGACACATATTAGATCACGTCTTTAGCCCATCAACATCAAAGAAAAAACCATCTCATAGGTATATTGCACAATTTCCTACACATATCAGACCTTTTTTGATGACATTGTTGATGTTAAGGATGATGAAAATTGTGGGTTTAGAGCCATTGCATCAATGCATGGGTATGGTGAAGATGGTTGATCAATGGTTCGTCGTGATTTGGATAATGAAATCAAAGGTTCTAGAAATAGTCTTTATGTGAAGTTATTTGGAGATCGCTTGACAAAAGTAAGAGACTCTTTGTTGATATCATCTTTAGGTTCCCAACCATATGACAAATGGATGACACTACCAGAAATGGGTTATGTGATAGCAAATCGGTATAACATCGTTTTCGTCTCATTAAGTGCTCTTAGTTTGACGTTCTTCCCTATGACGATTAAAAAGTTATATTTTAATCAATAATATCAAAATACAATTTAATATAAATATTATCTTTAACATTATGTCTACTTAAAAAGAGTCATCCTTCGAACACTTTTTGAAGAAAATTCATCAACCAAGTCCTCATATTGTATCGTCTCTAAGATATCATTCTCAATAGCTATTAGTATTAAGTCATTAAGTCTTTCTTGTAACATGGTACACCGCAGATATGACTTCAACAACTTTAATTTTGAAAAACTTCTTTCGGCAAAAGCAACTATTACATGAATAGTCAATAAAATTCTATTGCAATAATTGTATTAGGAAAACAATTCATTCCTTTCAAAAAAAATTAATATATCAATAGGTCATATTATTTCTTCAGACAAGAAAGTTCTTAGTAACTTTAACTCCACATATATTTCTCTTCCATCAATATCAGATTGATTATTATGTTTTAATCTATGTTCTAAATGACTACAACGAGACTCCAAAGTTGCATCGTCCAATGATTGTAACTTATGAGAAGTAAACAAGAAGCCAAAAACACTTTCATATTGTTGGTACTGCTCAAATCTCTTTTTAAGAGATACAATGGCTTGATCAACAAGGTAGAGAAAATAATTAACTTAAAAAGATTCCACTTCAGAAAACTCAACCGACGGGGTACTCAAATTCTCATCAAAGTGTCTTTTTCTTCAAATTAAACGTTTTTGAGGAAATACTGGATCAATATTCAATTCAATAGAAATTTCTTTAGCATAATCCAAGGCCTTATCAAAACCACTTTCTCTATAACTCTCAAAAAAGGAAATCAACCTCGTTATTTTTTCCATGGCAACATCAAAAAGCATGTTCTTTGACTATAAAAGCTTGCTAATAGAATTAATTGCATATAATATTTCAAACCAAATAATTATACTCATTAAAAACTCAAAATCACCAAGCTCATTTGTTGCTAAGTATTTAGCTCCACTTCTTATTTTAGAATCAAGATCCATTTCTGACACTTGAAGCAATGTTTCTCTAAAATCTGACATTTGAGATTTTATAGCTTTTATACTATTTACATGGCTCTCCCATCGAGTAGATGACAATGATTTTGGAGTCAACCCTTTTATATTATCTTTCAAGATTTGTCATCTCTTAGTGGAATTGACAAAAATAGTATAAATGCGTTGAACGATGCTAAAAAAAATCTTTAGCTTTAATACATGAGTTAGCCATATCACACAAAGCCAAATTAAGATTATGACAACCACATGGAGTATAATAGGCTCTTAGATTTATGTCTAAAAATTTCTTTTGCACACCTTGATGTTTTCCTTTCATATTTGATCCATTATCATATCCTTGTCTGCGCACATCAAATAGGTCAAGATCAAGCTTTTCAATTCATTTTGTAACACATCAAAGAACCTCGACCAGTTGTATCATCAATATTCAGAAATTCTAAAAAAGATTCCTCAATGCTAACGGAATTTGATGAAACATTCACATATCTTATTATCAAAGACATTTGCTCTTGGTGACTAATATCAGGAGTACAATCAAGTATCACTGAGAAATATTTTGCTTGTTTAATTTTTCTAATGATTTTATTTTTAATTGCATAAGAAAGCAAAAGTATTATCTCACTCTAGATGTTATGTCCAAGAAAGTGAACACGAACATTATCATTTGTAATACGTCTAACTTGTTCTTGAACTACTGGGTCAAATTCAACTAACATTTCAATTAAACCCAAAAAAAATTCATTGTTATTTTGGTACAATCTCTCATTAGAACCACGAAAGGCCAAGTTATGTTTAGCAAGAAATTTCACTATTGAAATAATTGTTAATCATTCTTTGAGATGTTTTATCAATAGTTTGGAAGTTTTGCATCATTTGATGCAATTCATACCAAGTAGTCATATTTTTAACATGTTCCATGCCAATTTCATGTTCTCTAAGTCTTTCTCCAACATGTACCCAATCACCAAAACCCTCATTTGCTAATTGACCTTTGTCGATCCCTTTTTTAAAAACCTTACAACAAAAACAAAATACTCTATCAAGCTCTTTTGAAAAGACTAGCCAATCTCTATCACACTTCTCTCCATTTGATAAAACTCTAGTGTACAAATTAGTCGTAAAACGTCTAGATGATTTATCTTTAGGAGCCTTCACAATAGTTAAATCACTTTTAGGATCTTTCATAGCAAATAAATCAATGAATTTAGACTTTGAATCCCAAATTCTTGGATCAAATATATCTTTCCCATTGTCATTAACATTATTAACATTAACCTTTTCAGCATCTAAATTATCATTTTCAGTAGCATTAACATCAATATTATTCTCCATATTTTCAGTAGCATCATTAAGATCAACATTATTCTCCATATTTTCTGAAGTAACCACATTTTCAATAATGTCTACATCAATATTAACCACATTCTGATTTTCAACCGAAGCATTTGATTCTCTTATTATGAATTTATCAAGAGCTCCAGATTGAGATTGAGTTAACTCATCAAGTCTCTTTTTTTTTACGCTTCTCATATCCAGAATCAAATTTTCTAATCTTTGAAGGCAATTTAGAAGACATTATAGAAGTATGAAAAAAATTAAAACCTGGAATTTGTCACTGTACTTGATCAAATCTGTTGAATTTGAGTTAGATAGACAACATCAAAGTTGAACCGATAAAAAATTTAAAAGATAATAAGTAATTAAAAAATAAAAAATAAATTCATAAGATTTATAAAATTTGAAAAATTAATGTTATAAAACATTAATATTAAAAAATTATAATTTTAAAAAGTAAATAATAATAAAAAAATTTATTAAGATTTTATATAAATTAAAAAAATTATACGAAAAAGTTATGTAATATATATATATATATATATATATATATATATATATATATATATATATATATATATATATATATATATATATATATATATATAATGATGATGATGATGATGATGCTGCAGTAAGATTTAAGAATATGTTATAAAATAATGATGATGCACTATGAAAATGTTTAAATGTTATATAATTTATTAGTATAGGTTATAATTTTCTTTTTGGTGATGTCGTTAGAAAATATTACCGTATCAATGATGAAGATGTAGTATGATATTGATATGAATAAAATAATGATATTATTATTTATAATAATAGATTAAAAAAAATATGAATACCTTAAAAGTAAATTACTTTGTTGGTTGGTGATGTTGTTGTTGTACTAATTTTAATAACGAAGATACTATATATGAATTGTTGTGTGATCGTAATATATATGGTCTTTCTTGTCACTGTCGTATATTTGTTTTCCGTAAATAAATATTATTAATGTTTGTGTTTCTAATAAATCATAACCTACTTAAATGAACAGTATTCTAAAAACTAATTATTAATTGGATTGGGCTTCTTGCAATTTGAGACCCTGTGCAGCTGGTCAGCTGCACATGCCCAAATCCGGCCCCGAAATCCAATTTTCATTGAATAGTCAAGAGAGGTTAAATTAAGAACCTTTGACTTTAATTAACAAATACTACTAGTATAAAGAAAATAAAAAATAATTTTACTTTTGTCTGAGAGTGACGTCCATGTAAGACGTTTCAAACGTCACCAAACATATTTATTTATCTTAATCAAAAGTCAATGAAACTATTTTCCACCGCAAACGCAAAGCTTCTGAAAAAGGGAAAAAGCATAAACATCATCACCTATATTTTGGATTTTTCTTCCACACTTTTTTTCTATCAATTTAT
Source organism: Lathyrus aphaca (assembly GCA_963966055.1). Classification (NCBI taxonomy): domain Eukaryota; kingdom Viridiplantae; phylum Streptophyta; class Magnoliopsida; order Fabales; family Fabaceae; genus Lathyrus; species Lathyrus aphaca. Next base: position 89,848,777 of record OZ014521.1, read on the forward strand.
TTCTTATATTAATATTACACATCTGTATTTGTAAACAAGGGACACTATACCAGAAAGTGAAAAAGAGAAAAACATAGCATATAATATATAAAAAATTTATTAAGCGATTGTTGGATTGTCAATATTATTAATCGTATGAACAGACATTAAGTATTATTCAATTTGAGAAAATAAAATGTTAATTTTATTACAATCCTCTAATTTCACCTTCAAATAATTTTGTTTTTGGTTCTAATATTAAAGAACCTTTATCATTAGGGAATGAATTTAATCAAGTTGAAAATGAAGACATTGATGAAAATGCTCTTGTAGAAATATTGAAATTTCTAAAAAATGGAGATGAAAACACTTGTTATTTTGAACTAGAAAAACTTAATAAATTCTTGTTTTTTTTGGATAATCTTTTAGATGTTACTTTTTATAATGATACAAGTTTATGAATATTACACTTTATTATAGTGATTTAATACATTTTTACTTTTTATAATAAAGTAAACTTTTAAATTCATAATTCTTTTACAATATTATATAAGTATATATATATATATATATTTATTGTATATAAATTTAATATTATTTTAAAATGAGGTAAACTCAATGTTTTTCTTTTATTTCGATTTTACGTTTCAATTTTATCTAAAGTGTAATAAATGTAGAGTTTACGTCATCGTTTCAATTTAATATCATTTATGCATATTTAGTACATTTTTTGTTTAGATTTTACGTGAAAACTCATTTCTGACAACCTTGATCGGTATATTTTAGTGAAGGATGTGAGAGGCGGGGCAGAGTTCTTAGTTGTCCATTTATCAGTTAAATCGTCCATTTATTAAATGTGTTGCCCTTCTACTATATATCCTGTATTCCTCAAAGATAAGTCGCCCAACATGAGAATTGGGGAGTAGCGTGCCCTCATCCCGTAACAACATGGAAGGAGTCATAAAGAAAGTGAATCACACTTCCTTAAATATTACGAGATAAACTGTCCACTTGTAAGTGGTTTCAATTTTCAATGAGGTCTTGGATCCAGTCCAGAGGGTTATAAATACCTCAAACATCGTAACAAAGATGAACCTAACAATAACATAGAAATACATACATACTCGAATTTCTCACCCCATGTGAGCTAACTGTCAACCTCACAACAACCTTAATCAGACAAGATATAGGAGGTGATCACCCTTAAGAACTTCAATCCACCATCATTTTCTAAGTTTGACGAACGCAATTACTTGTATGAGGATATGGCCTCTATTAACATCCAGATGGACATCAATAGGACACATGACACCTTGAAGTGAAAACTCATTTTGGGCACCTTCAGGGACGCAACCATGAGGCGGTATATAGGCATCCTCAACCTCTCTGTCATTAGTTATTAAGATCCGGTGAAAAAGTTAGTCCACCAATTTTCCATAAGCAAACCTAGGAAGTTAACCTCCACCAGTATATTCAACATTTTTCAAGGTTCCTCGGAGTTTTTGAGTAATTATCTCGCCCGCTTCAACGAAACAATAATCAAGGAAATCAATCCAAACCAATTAATGTTTGTAGGAGCATTTCATAACAAACTCAGGGTGGGACACTTCAATGAATTCGTCGTCCAGAAGCCATCGATATCCTTAGGCTAAAGTAGTAACGCGAGTAGAATGTTACATCAAAGTCGAAGAGAGTAATGCTAAAATGAAAGCCCATGATACAAAAGAGCGCACTCCCAATACACACAACACATAAATGAACCAACAAACATTGACCATAAGGGATATGATAATATTTAAGCAAAGTGGATATGTGGAGATCTTTACTCCCCTGAGAACTCTTCGAGAGAAAATATGGCGGGAAGTTCTTCACATGAATAAAATTTGTTAGTTCTGTGAATGGCAGAAATTTTGGTAAAACAAGATATTACCTCAACATGTTATGACTTATGTCTTGACATGTGTTTCAATCACTCTGCATGTGTTTTATATGTTGTTGCAGTAGTCTGTTCATGATGTCAAGCCTGATGTTCTAACATGTGATAACATAACATTTTGTTCAGAATGTTATGTTTTATTTGTTGAGCTTTTATTTGAAATCTTTTGTGTGTTTATGTTGAGTGATTAGCTGCACAATTATTGGTGGTAATATTAGAGCATACTATCACGTTTTTGGAAGGATCGGTTGTTTCCTTTGTCATGCAATTTGTTTAAATAAGATTTGAAGATCAAATCAACTTTTAAATAGATCAAATCTGTTTATTTCCATTGCCCAAGCCCATGAAGATTGTTTTGTATTTAAAGAGGTGTTAACCCTACTTACATTAGAAAGGATAGAGATTTGAAGCTCTGTGTTCAAAAATTAGGGTTGTGTCATTTGTTTTTGTTTAATTTGAGCCATGCACACATCACCTAGATGTTTTGAATTGGACTGAGTTTTATTGAGTTGTAAGTTGTCCACTCTAAGCTTTTAAGCACGAGTGCATTGTTCTTTATTGAAGCTTTTAAGTAAGATCAAGTATTGTCTTTGAAGAGTGTTCTTATCCTTTGTAATTTTCTGTTATTATCACGGTTATGGTTGAGGGGGAGTGAGAGGTGTCTCTTGTAACACCCCATTTCTACCTGACTTTATAATTAAATTAGAGTTATAAAAATTCTCCAAAATCATGGGATATCACATTTTTCAACTTTAAAACCAAACAACATAAACTTCATTAATATAAATACTTCGAAAACTACACAGCAGATTCATCAAATTTCAAATTTAAAACAAAATTATTTGTTTTCAACATCAAGCTACTTCAACATGGTTTTCAAAATAAACAATTCCAAACAGAATCTTCAAAATGAACAACTTAAAAATTTATCGACTAAATTATAATCCAACATGAAAGACAAGACATGCATTCATCCCCCTGAAGTGCTACTTATCAGAGCGACAAACACCAACTCGAAGCTACTACCTACTCGACTATGGATTACCTGCACGTTACCAACATAAGGGTAACATTCAAACAGAAAAGGTGAGATATTGAGCAATATAAGTAAGATTATGATAATCAATACGTAAATGAGAAATCATACAATCACACCACTTCACACAACAAGCAACATCAACATACAACTTCAATCAACAACAATTAACAACACGTATATAATGCGACTCAAATGCAACTCAACTTATGTATATACACGTGGTACCATTTGGAGTAAAACTCCCAACTTGATTTGTTGATAACTTGTGTTCTTGAGCAGGGAGGTTGAGAAATACTTATCTTCCATTGATCGAGTTCACATATAATAAAAGTTACCATTCTAGTATTGGAATGACACCTTTTGAGGCGTTGTATGGTCGGAGATGTAGAACTCCATTGTGTTGGCATGAATCTGGAAAGAGTGTAGTACTTGGACCAAAGATAGTTCGAGAAACTACCGAGAAGGTGAAGTTGATTCGAGAAAAGATGAAAGCTTCTCAAAGTAGGCAGAAGAGCTATCATGATAACCGAAGGAAGGATTTAGAGTTTCAAGTTGGTGATCATGTATTCTTAAGAGTTATGCTTGTAACTGGTGTTGGATGAACGTTGAAGTCTAAAAAGCTTACTCCTCGTTTTATTGATCCATATCAGATTTTGGACAGGGTTGGGAATGTTGCTTACAGAGTGGCTTTACCGCCAAATTTGTCGAATTTGCATGATGTGTTCCACGTGTCGCAACTCCAGAAGTATATTTTAGATCCTTCTCATGTGATTGGTATGGATGATGTGCTAGTACGGGATAATCTCATTGTGGATACGATGCCGCTACGAATTGAGGATCGTGAAATGAAGACTTTAAGAGGCAAAGAGATTGCTTTAGTGAAGGTTGTTTGGTTGGGCGTTGCCGGAGAAAGTATGACGTGGGAGTTGGAAAGCAAGATGCATGAATCTTATCCTGAATTGTTTGGGCAAGGTAAGAATTTCGAGGACGAAAATGTTCTAAGTGGGGGAGAGTTATAACGCCCGTATTTAATTAATTAATTTAATTAAATATTATTGCGTATTTTCCCGATTAATTGTTGTTAGGTGTTGTTTTGTCGAGTATGTCGTTAAGTTGTTTAAGTTGATGATTAAGTCGTGGTTGGGTTGTTCGAGTTAATTAAGTCAAATTAATAATAGAATTATTAATGAAATAATATTAGTAAGTGAGCTTGGTTGTGGTACGAGAATAGTAAAGGCGGGGGTGATAATTTAGGCCTATTAGTAAATTAGTTAATTAGTGAAATTATAGTATTATTAAGTTGAAAACCTAATTAGAAGGATTAATCAGAATTTGGTGAAAGAACAAGTCTTGAGGAAGAACAAGGAGACTAGGATTGAATTTTCATAGAGAATTTTTGTTGTGAATTAGAGCTTCCTTCAATCCAAGGTAAGGGTGGGGTTCAAATTATATAACCGGGATTAGGATAATTCGTATGTAGGCTGGGTATTTTCGTATGATTGTTGATGTGATCTTGTATGATATGTTGTTGTTGATTTCGTAAGAATCTGTCATGAAGAATATGTTGTGATATGTTATGTTGTTGTAATTGTTGTTGTTACTGGACTGATTTTGTTGCAGGAAATTTGTGTATAGATGAGATTTAGGACTTGTAATCGAATGAAGTATTATTAGATGATGGATATACAAAAGATTATAAGTCTAAAAACAATGTATAAACCCAATTAGGTTGGAATTTAGTGCTGAATTGGTGAAATTCGTAACAGAAGTGGGACTAGTGTGAAGAACTGGAGATCACGTAGTATATGGTATTACGCGTAATAATGGAGGCCTTACGCGTAACACATGATTGATACGTTGGGCATTACGCGTAAGGAAAAGGTTGTGGCACGGCCCGCTGGTCATTTAAGTAAGCCACACGTAAGAGTGTAGACATTATGTGTAATGGCAACATTTACGCGTAATGGGGCGTAGGAAGAAAAGTATTACGCGTAACAACAAGTCTATACGCGTGTGAGCAAAACTATGTGCAAAAAATGCAATTTTTGGCGATTCGTCATGTTTTCACATCCGAGTCTAACTGAGTTGATTCTAGAAATTAATTATCGATAAAATAAGTTAATTTTAGTAGAGTTGAGGACTAAAGTAATTAATTTAGAAATTTAATTAATTAAGTCATAATTAGTTGGTTTTTCGTGTTGTAGTCATATGAAGTCGATATAAGTTGTGTTGTCCCGATCTTGGGAAATATTAAGTTGCAGGTCGATTGACCAATATTGATATATGTTGTTGCGTTGTTGTTTATGTTGCTATTGTATGCCATTTATAAGTCGCATACATTTGCATAATTTCAAGTGGGAGCAAAGGCTCAAATCAAGTTGCCCTGGATTGGCAAATATGTTGTTGTTGCCTCAATAAACTGGCAAGATTTCAAGTTGGGAGTTTTACTCCAAATGGTACCACATGCATATACATAAGTTGAGTCGCATTTGAGTCGTATTATATACGTGTTGTTAATCGTTGTTGATTAAAGATGTATGTTGATGTTGCTTGTTGTGTGAAGTGGTGTGATCGTATGATTTCTCGTTTACGTATTAATTATCATACTCTTGCTTATATTGTTCGATATCTCACCCCTTTTATTTGAATGATGCCCTTACGTTATTAACGTGCATGTAATCCATAATCGAGTACGTAGTAGCTTCGAGTTGGTGTTTGTCGCTCTGATACGTAGCACTTCAGGGGGGTGAACACATGTCTTGTCTTTTATGTTGAATTATAATTTTGTCGATGAATTTTTAAGTTGTTCATTTTGAAGATTCTGTTTGGAGTTGTTTATTTTGAAAACCATGTTGAAGTAGCTTGATGTTGAAAATAAATAATGTTGTTTTAAAGTTGAAATTTGATGAATTCGTTGCGTAGTTTTCAAAGTATTTATATTAATGAAGTTTATGTTGTTTGGTTTTAAAGTTGAAAAATGTGATATCCCATGTTTTTGGAGAATTTTTATGACTCTGATTTAATTATAAAGTCGGATAGAAATAGGGTGTTACATCTCTTATCTAAGAATGTCTTAGATAGAAATTACACGGGTAGAGTTTAGGTGAGAAGATTGTTCTGTATATAAAGAGGTGTTACCCCTACTTAAAATAGATAGGATAAAGATTTGAAGTTGCGTGTTCAAGAATTAGGGTTGTGTCGTTTATTTTGTTTATTGTGAGCCATTCACACGTCACCTAGATGTTTTGAATGGGATTGGTTTTATTGAGTTGTAAGTTGTCCACTCTAAGCTTTTAAGCACGAGTGAATTGTTCTTGATTGAAGCTTTTAAGTAAGATCAAGTATTGTCTTTGAAGAGTGTTCTTCTCATTTGTAATTTTCTGTCATTATCACTGTTGTGGTTGAGGGGGAGTGAGAGGATTCTCTTATCTAAGAATGTTTTAGATAGAAATTACACTGGTAGAATTTAGGTGAGAATATTGTTAACTGGGAAGTGTTTACTGAGAATCTTCAAACTATTTATGCATAGTGGATTTCTTTCCTTTCTTGGTAGCCTCCAGACGTAGGTGTTATTGCACCGAACTGGGTTAACAATTGCTCGTGTATCTCTACAATTGTTTTCTGTATTTTATTCTATTCGTACTTTGTTTATTATTCAGATATTAGTGTCGTGACATCTCTTTCGACATCTCATATCTGATACCAGAATTTCAAAATCCCTCAACCACCAACCTCTAAGGTGGACATCATAGGGCCTGAACCTAACAATTTATGTACATTACATAAGGTCAAAGGAAATTACACCAAGGATTGCCTACAACTCAAGAAGAAGATAAAACGCTTGATCAAGGGGGCTATATCTTAGTGGAGGGACGGGCTCAGGAGCCTTAGGTCTAGTAAAGGAAAATATCCAAGTAGGAAAGACATGACATGATTGTCTGCCACATGCTTAACGTATTCGCTGAAGGATTTGTTGAGCTCGAGAACATGCCTCAAATTGCGTAGAAAGAACTCACAATCATTGAACATTTTAAGTATGATTGTACCAATACCATGAACCTTACATGCCTTCTTGTCACCAAATGACTCAACCTTCTTCCAGATTCAAAGGCTTAAAGTATTTTTGACTTGGGCATATGTGATAAGATCATCCTGAGTCTATGACCCAACTATTTTTAGTATCCAAATTTGACTTCACTAGTATGCCAACACTCCCATAACTAGCCTCATATGAGGAAACTACATTATAAGAAAATCACCACTGTCCCACCTCTCTTGGAATAATCCTTATTGAAAGGACCAATTTTATGAACAAAAATAAAGAATTTTAACCTCATCTTATTAAAAACCCTGGTATTGGAATTTCATCTACTTTTATTTTCTTATCTTGAGACTATCAAACCTTCGCCATTATCGTCAAACAATAAAATCATTTATGTTTGAAATTTCTTAGACCTCATAGCAGTATGGACTTCACCCAAGGTTATAGTACCTTCTTAACCATTAAGAAGATAATCCTTGAAGTACTCAAATGATCTAAATAATGATCTTAACACAAGTGGAGCCTTGTCTCCGTCATCAATATTCACATAAATATTTCCAAGTCATCAATGATCTTGTGTAATCATGTAAATTTATCCATAATTTATTTGTTCTTTATCTTCATAATCAGTAGAGTTATTGTCTCTGACACGACCTTTGAGCCAATAACTTGCTCATATACATTATACAAATTTGGCCCATTTCGAAGCAATAGTCTTCTCCCTAATGACTTCCCTTAAAATTAATTTTATCCTTGAGACACAAGATAATGATACTCCTAATCTTATTCACCATCTCAATTTTTTCTTCTTTTGTTAGGTGTGAAGGCGTCAATGTCACACCTTTAAAATGCCTCTACATACCTTAATTGAGTTAAGATTGCTTGCATTTTCACTTTTCACAACTCAAAATTGTGTCTTCGTAAAAATATGATGTCCCATTTTGAACTCATGGTGCTCACTTGTAAACTTAACCCATATTTCATACGGTGGAGTCAATTGTTGTTAAATTGTAATGTTCAACCACACGAAACACTTTTATGTGTGGGATAGAAAACAATGATAATCAAAATGAATGATCTCAAGCCAAATTAATGTACACACAAAAGAATGTTAGCAAATCCACACTAGCAAGAAAAATGATAAAAGACGAGTACACTAATAATGTGTTTACCTAATTCTATCAAATCAGTCTACTATGAGGGAGAGCAATTATCCAATTTACTGTACTTTAAAAATAGTGGCAAGAGATTACAAATGAGTTACAAAAAATTAGCCTTCCAAGTTCCTAAAAGCAAACCCTATGTTCTATCAAAGTATTTCCAAATCTCTTCATACTCCCAATACATGAATCATACAAGCCCAAGGTCTTTAGAAGTTTTTCCAATCCCTTTATATACCTCCAACTATCTTTCAATTATTAACCTTCAATCCTAAAAATACCTCATTTATCCTCTTTAAGTTTCTCTCACTAGAATTTACCAATCTTCCCACGTATGCCACTCATACTAAGAAAAAGTGTAAAAAGTGTCTTTTAAAGGTGTCAAGAAGGGTGCAATGTGTTTCTCTAGGGAAATTCCCAACATTTCCAAGAACATAGGAACATATTGCATTCTCTCGGGGTGCACAATGTATTCTAAAACATATTGTGTTTATGCCAAACAAAGCGTGTTTTTGTAAAATCCAAAATTAGTTTTTTAAAAGGTTTGTGACCATTTTAATTAGTATTTCCTTAAATTTTGTTTGAAGTGAAATGTGTTTCCTCCCATTACTATAAACATGACCATGCAATGTTTAACTAGCTCCTCTATGTCTATTTTGTGGTATGGGAGATGATTATCAAACTTTTTTCTGACTAGAGGATTGTGACATGGTGACCCCATTTCACCCTATCTCTTTGTTATATGCATAGAATTCTTGTTGCAAACAATCATCAAGGCAGTGGATTAAGGTCATTGGAAAATTATCAGGTTATCTCGTAATGGACCCCCCCCCCCCTCTATCGCATTTATTTTTTGTTGATGATGTTATTCTTTTTGTGAAGGTTACTAAATCCCAAGGAGGTATCGTTTTTTATATCTTGAATTAGTTTGCCTTGTTTTCTAGCCTCAAAGTGAATGTTTTCAAATCAAAGGTGTTTTTCTCCGCTACCACTAAAAGGAGTAAAATGGATTTAATTTTCTATAACACATATATCAAGCAATCTCATACTCTGGAGAAGTAATTCAGTTTCCCTTTGTTGCTTGATAGTCTTCAACGCAAGGACTTTGAGTTCCTATAGCAAAAAATCAGTATGAGATTAGAATCTTGGAAACATAAATTTTTAAACAATGTTGATCATTTGACTTTGGTTAGGCATGTCCTGAACTTCATCCTAAATTATATGCAAGTGACCTGACTACCTCAACAAACTTGTGATTTTGATGGATAGGATTTTTTTTCTTCTGGAAAGGTAATTCAAATTTTGGTGTGCATCTCGTTGATTGGAATAAAACCGCTAAGCCCAAAAAGTTAGGTGGTCTTAGGATCCGAAAAGCAGGAGAGGTCAATACTTCTATGTTGTGTAAGTTGGTTTAGGGTCTTCACCAAGATTATGATTCCCCACGGGTCCAAGTTATAAAGCATAAGTACATAAGTGATGAAACATTCCTTGATATGAAAAAGAAAGAGGAATTGGTTACTTGGAATGCAATTATGAAAGATCACTCTGCTCTTAAATATAACTTTGAATTTATATTGAGGGATGATAACTTCTCTTTCTGGTTTACCAATTGGTCTGGGATAAGGAAATTAGCAGAGAAAATTCTCTATGTGGATATCCATGATTTAGAAATGTGATTGAATTATGTTCACTTGGATGAGAATTTGAAGTTCGATCGATTATATGGTATCTACATTGCTTGGTATTGTTATAATTGGCTCAACAAACTTGAATCTATTGAAAATACAACAAACAATAACTTTTGGAAGTAGGTGTCTCATATTTCTTCTCCAAAGAAGATGAAATTATTCCTTTGGATGACTTTACATAAGTTCATTCCTATGAGACCGATGTTGTGTCAACGTAGTATGCTTAAGATGAATCTTTCTCCTAGATGCAATCAAGACGTTGAGTCGACTCTCCAAGAGACTGTGAATTGGCTACTCGCTTTTGAAAATCTCTAGGCTTCTTGGACCCATTATTCTTTCAAGGGGGTATTTTATATGATTGGATATGACATCAATGGTGGCTCTATCTTCTTGGCTTCTTGCTGGAAGTTGTGGCACACTAGGAACAAATTTTGTCTTGTGAATGAAGTGATATTTTCCCATTCTTTGAAACTCATCACAATGAATTATGTTAATCTATTAGCTAAATGTTTTCTCAAGCATAATTAGACTCATCCAACGAGAATAATCACATGGAATGCACTCAAAGGTAGTAATATGATTTTGAATGTTGATGGAAGTAGCCTCTGTAATCTTGACGTCTCGAGTTTGGTTTATTGATTCGAAATACGGATGGTGTTTGGGTTCATTGTTTTGCGTATGGACTAGGAACTTGACATAGAAGACCTAATGTGTTATTATGACTCCAACTCTAATATCAAACTTATCTCAAAGTTTGTTAATGTGTGACATCATTATGTCACGATTCTTCACAACATTAAAGAATTTCTCTCTAAGAAATGACGAGTTTAAATATTTTATATTTTTATGAAGGAGAATGATTGTGCTGACTATTTAATAAATCATGAGACTGATAATAATATGACATACCAGTCTTTAACAGAATCACTTATTAGAATTATCATCTCCTACTATCTAATACTAATGAAACTTTATTTTATTAATAATTTCTTTTTTTTTTCTTTTCCTTTTCTCATTTGTAAAAAAAAACACAGTTGTCCCAAAAAATTTATGGATTTAAAGGATTTTTTTTTTTTTGAGTTTTACTTTTAATTCAATATTAGATAAAAAAAAAATATTTTGAAAAACATAGAAGATGATATATGGTACTACTATGAGTTGTCCATAATAACACCAACCCACACACGAATGATTGCTCAATCCACCCAAGCCTTGGCAATATGTTCAACTGAACTCCAACTCATGCTTGGTTTGCATTCTTTGACTACAATCCTATAAAAGCTGCTCTTGTCAAACCAATGAAACATCCTCACTTTTTGTCTACCAATCACTTCGATGCTTATTTACATTACAACATCATCATAACTCACAGCACTTTTAAATTTCAAGACCAACATAATATTAAATATTTTTCTACTTTTCCTTCTGAATACTATTCAAAATTATCTAGCTATTAGTTAATAAAGATCTTCTACAAAATTTCTTACATTAAAACCACAACATTTTTACAAACTAAGATCACTACATTTCAAAGTGTGGTATTGATTACAAAAAGTATATAAAAATTCAGTTCACACGACAAACAGTCCATGATATTACATAAAAAAGATGGTCCAAGAAGAAAATTATAAAGGGAAAAAGTTAAGACAACTTTTTTCATCTAAATAATGACAATATATGGTTCCTATAGGAGACAAAACCATATAACACAAAATCTTATATTAAAGAAAAAAACATATAAATGTCTGATTAGATGTTGAGTGAGAAAATACTTTTGCCGTACAGCTATATGACAGAGTTCCTTTCAATTATTTCTATGGCCAAACATTTTAATTTTCTAGCAAAAAAAAAAAGAATATATAGTGGTGAATCTATAAAGCATGCAGAGATTATGAATACATATTTAAATTTAGTGTTAATAATTCAATTATTATTTCATGGGGTCCATATTAGATACTCTGCAATCTACAATGTTTAAAAATTTAATTAGTGTTTGACCTGAGAGGAAAATGCCACAACATATGAAAACAAAAATATTAATAGGCATGAAGAATTTTAGTGCTTTTTGTGGTAACCACTACATATAAATAATAAAACATGAAGTGCAAGACAAATGATTGAGGTATCAATTTACTAGATTCAATAGAGAAACTATTCTCTCAATTTGTCATATGTTTTTGTTCTTTAGTGTGTACTCATATATTGTGGGAATCTTTGTCACAAGTTAGTACTATTACTATATAATTTATCTTAAATTAGAAAGATTAGTTCTACAAATTTTTAATTAAGAAAAAGGTAAAAGTCTTGTGGCAGATATAAGTTGTCTTTATTTTACAAAAAAGTTAGATTAAAATCTTTGAAGTTGGTAATTAAATATATAGGTCTGCATATTATTTTCTTCTTTCTGTCTTTACTAAAAAAAGTAGTATTATCTTATCAATAAAGAAAAAAGAAAAAATAATTAAAGAGAAAAGAGAAAGAATACTTGCTTGCTTCTATGTTCAGCAATCATTTATTCTTCTTTATATTTGGCATTTTGTTAGTATCAGACTTAGTTTTTTTTTTCTTTAAATAATTAAATTTTACATATTTGAAAATTTTCATTTTAATCAACATGTAAATATAATATACTATATACTATATAGTAGAGATATATTAATGTTCCCACACCAAGAATAAAGTGAGTGTGTGCAGAAGCAGAAACAGTGCCACCAAATGCCACCAACTATGGTTCTTTATCAAAGTCTCAAATAGTGGCAAAAAAGCCTAATTCCATTGTGCTATCTTTATTTTTTCTTATTATTTATTTATAATATAGAAATATTAATTTTCATAACACCAGACCAAACGTGTTTGTATTGTGTCTGGTATCCATTATCATTATCGGTGTTGATGTATTAGATATCAGTGTCGTGCTGGATTTTCGAGAATATATGTCAATGTTAGTTTTAAAATTTCCATTATTTAGATAGACAACATTGAAAATAATAGTGCATGCATGTTTGGTCACAATCTATGAGAAGAACAAGATTTATACATAAAATAAAACTATATATTATACAAAAATATATATATGTCACTTTCCATCTTTACAATTAAGGACATGAAAACAAAGGAAAAAAAAGAAGAGGCTGAAAAAGCTGCTAGAATACAAGTAGTAAAAGCTAAATAAGCCATAACACATTGTTGTGAATTCACTAGTTTTTGGTTCTGATAATAGTGATGGTGCCTCTTCTACCTTGAGTGTGGATTCTAGTAAGGGCCACCACTGCTTTCCCTGAAAGGCCTGGACCTGTTGCAGACACGCATGGCCGACATGCAAAGTCACCAACTGGATGCCTTACTGGTCTTGTTGGTGCCATTAACATCCTTTCGTTTATGTCTTTCAATGTCACTTCATCTTCTTCTCCTCCTGGTTTTACCAATGCAAATGGATACACCACTCTTGTGCTACTTCTTATCATCCTCTTCTTTCTCATCATCATCTCCTCACTACTACTACTACTTCCTGTTTTCAAGTTTTCAATCAGTATCCTAATTAAGAAAGCATTTATATAGTTTTTATGGTTTTAAACTGCGGTCTGCAACGAAAAATATATGTAAGAAATAATATATGATAGTATATAGTACCAAGTGGGGTGTCTTTGTTGGTTTTGGACAATGATTCTTTGTATGAAGATGAGGATGAATTTGGAGACTCATGTGTTGTTTTTGTGTCTTCTACAAGAATGTTTTGTTGCTCATTGATTCTACTCCTTAATGGACTTATATGCTCATCTGAATAATCAATTACCAAATAAAAGTAATAGTAAGAAACAATTAATATCAGTCATTAGTAACAATATTGTACTTTTCTTTTTCTTTTTTATTTCATTGGGATCCTTTTTCAAATTCTCAATCAATAACTAATTACAAAGGAAACACTAACTTTTTGTGTTTTAATTGCAAAGATAGTGGTGACAAATGTCTATATTAAACATCTACCGTAACACTGACACATACACTTAAATTCAATTTTTCAAATTATTATCAATATACTAGTCCGGTGTGGTGTCAGTATTTGTGTCAATGCTACGTAACTAACAACATTTTCAACGAAATTGGTCATCATATGAATAATGCATGTAAAAAGCAAAGAAAAATACCCGAAAATCCACAAATCCTTTCAATCTGATCCATGCAGTAGAAATTCTCAACTGGTTGGTTCCATATAGGGTTGAAATTCCAGAAATTCTGATGTTACATAGAACAGTCAGTCTACAACAATTTGAAACTTAAAATCAAAGACCAAAAAAAATTCAACTATACCTTATCAAAATCATCCATGGAAGTAGTAGTAGTAGTAGTAACACTACTCTTGCTTTGTTCATCATCAGTATCAGTATATGCGAGTAATCGTCTACGTTTAGAACTTTCACCAAACTCAACCAAAGCATCTTCTAAATAACCAGTTGAAAAATCAGACTCTTGAGTTGAAAATGAAGCCGCACTTCCATCCATAACTGGCGCATGACAAAAATTAACATTACTCATTCGAATTACAAAAAAAGTATATACTAAAAAATATATATATAGTACTTACTTAAAGACATGTTGTTGTCTGAATGGAGAAGTCCAAGATGATGATGATAATCGAAAGCTATGGAAGAAGCATAGAGTAAGGTATTAGAATAAGGTAGGGAATGAAGATGATTCATTTTGAGGTTAGAAAAAAAGGATGAGAAGGGGTGTGTGTATTTATGGACAAGTAGTGGAAGAAGGTAGAAAAAGTATATAGTTGAGATGAGTCAGTCAATGCAGGGGCAAGGATATTAAAAGTGAATGTTTCTTGGGATTCTGAAAATGTAGTAAGACTCACTTTATTTTTTAAATTTTATTTCATTTGGTTACATATGTGGGGGACTAAATAATTGCTATGGCTATCATATTGTGCTTCTGCTCTTAAATGAAAAAGCAATATAGTTTAGGTGTGTCAAAAAAGACATATCCACCTCAAACAGACATAATTCAAATTTCAGCTTTTTCTTTTGTGTTCTTTTGTCCTTCCTTGACATCGACCCTTGTTTCTTTCTCTAATGCACACAATTCGCAAGCTATCCAGTTTCAATTTTTACAGGTCACATTATAATCAATGCACACCATTGAATTCCAGTCTCTAATGTGGTGCAATGGTAGAGAAGAGAGAATCGCGCGATGAATTGCTAGATTATGGTTATTTTGGTTAAGAAACAAAATTATATTATTTATATGAAATGATTAAATAGATCTATTATTGTGAATTGATGAAGCAATATTTTAGTTGCATGTTTAGTCACTCATTGGTGGGGGTCATATAGGAAGTCTATTTTCCACCACCACATGGAAAAATCTTCTTGGTGGGTGCAAAATAAAAAGAGGGGTCCCACTAAGATGGCATGCTTTTGAGGGGCCCATATAAAAAGATGAATAGAAGAAGAAGATGGAATAAATCATGGATTTTGGTCTTAGGGACCATCTTTTTTTATCCTTGGGGTTTGAATTTTGTTTAATTCTGTGGAATTTTGTTACTCTCACCAACATAAACAGACATTGTAGTTTGTGTGGATATTGATTGTTGCACTCACAATCTAACACCAATATATATGTCTAAATCTATGTGGTTCTTTGTGTCATAATTTATTGAATTTTAACACAGACTTTTTATTCACAATAATATTATAATTTAGATGGAATTTACATATAATATACTAAAAAAGGGTTTCTGAATTCTAACTCCATTAACTATGAAACAAACATTATGGGAAAATGTCACTTTTTGATATGTAAATAAATATTTACTGACTGAGAATAAAGGATACTATAGTGGAAATTTGAATTCATAATAATTTCAAAAACGCAATTTCTATTTACATTCATAGCAAGATTTCATGAGTACTTAGATAAAACTGGCAAACAATTATGATGTTGAAAATATTTAATGCTAGATGAAGAGTTGGGGAGATTATGCTAATTGAGCCCAAAGCATTGAATCAAGTTTTAATTAAAGTCCGTGAAATTTCAATTGCTTAGTACAATAATAGGAAGAAAAAAAAACACTAATAATCTCTGATATGGTCCTATTTTCGTTAAAAATATTAATTTATATCATAAACCAGAAAAGTCAAACTACGCTAAAACCCTTAATAATTCCTTTAGAAAAACCTAAAAAGGGTAAATTGCAGGCTAGAACTCTTAATTGAATAAGTACTTATCATCTTAATTTCTTAACTTTTTATTTTTAGAATAACTCTTCATGTACATATCAATTTAATTTTTTGACCTAATATGATGATAGAAATGATGGATCAAGATATGAATAGTGTGATTTAGATAATGCATTGATCTCAAAATTAAATATTTGAAAGTGCTTGGTATCATTAAAGTTATGCTATTTTTCAATCTGGTAACGCAGAATGGCAATTTGTATTGAAATTGTATTAAGCTATTAATGAATATGGAGTTGGAATTTAGGTGTAAGGTTGGTAAGAGTGGGTGATTGTCCTTGTTACACTTACAGGTACGATTCATGTTTATTTCCCACCGGATTCTTATGAAATTTAGGTTACATATATTTCTCTCATTCCAAAGTCTAAAATTAGAATTTATCATATGCTTAAATTCATAAGAACCTAAACTTTAAACTCTCTTTATGGGTTTTCTTTTTAGCATTTATACAACTTGGATCAATTTTTTGATATAAGAAATTTAAAAAAAAAAGCATATATTCCGTAAACTTTACCCAAAGACATGCAAGTGTCCATTTTTATCCACATCCTTTATATTTTTTGAATTAAAATATCTTATTTATCTACATCCTTTATTTATTTTTTAAATTAAAGTATCTCATTAAATCTAAACACTTTATTTTTTTGAAATTAAAATAGGAGAACCTTTTCTTTTACAAAAAAGGAGATACATCAAATAAAAGAGTAGGCAAAACAATTGTGCTTTTACAAATTAACTTAATTTGTTTAAATTACAAAATAATATCAAAAAATAAATACTACAAAATATTGTCATCCAGCAAGAGAATATTGTTGCTATTATTATCTAAAATAAAAGTATAATGTATTTCAAACACTGAGATCCTGATGTTTTTCCCGCAAAATTTAAAGCAGAAGTTCGAAGAAAAAAAAAAGAATCAAACCTGAGCATAAAACATAATATTACACTCACTAAAAATAAGTAAAAGTTCCATTTGATTCTTGAGCTTTAAGCTTTGTCTCGTGCAACATGCAGAAAATCAAGGAAGAATGCCTACAATGCATCCATCCTGTAAATAAACCATGATCCAATTAGATAAAATGGTTAACCATGCATGTTTACAATCAAACATCAACCGGTAATGGAATGGAACACTCAACAAATTCAAAGAAAATGAGGATATCGGCAATAACAAAGAAGAGATTGAAAGTTTATTGATTCATTTTGATCTAAATAAAACAGAAAAATGAAAAAAGGTTGGGAGGTGTGATAAACAAGCCGTTTATGAAAGAGGGTAAAAGGAGAGAAAAAACAGACAAGACAACTTTATATTTGAATTGATTACAACCATTCAATATAATGGTTACAATTCTTTTTCTTTTTAGGTACAGCATGCATGCATGCAACCCAATTCTTCCTAATCTTCATTCCATCCCTTGTTATGATTATCAATGACTAAGCCTCGTGCATTATCTTTTCCTTAAGACTTGAACAGAGGGACCCAAGACTAATAATGGTTTGACAGCAAATTTTGTTAAAAATCATTAGAAAAACATTAGGTCAAACTTGATCGAATTGAAATAATAACATAGGAAGAAAATCAGAAGTTTTAAACTCCTAAAATAAGTTCTACAGTTGTAGCAGATCTGTTTTCTGCAACGGCAAGAAAACCTCACAATGATATTTGTAAGCATAAAATACTGAAAAAAAAGTTTAAACCCCGTTCAGGATGGTTTTATATTTTGTATATTAAAACTTTCAAAAACCAATTTCAATTTTGAATTTAAAAATTTCAAGTTGTGAAATTTTAAAAAACCAAAATCAGTGTTGAAATTAAATCATTATAATAAATATATCGTAATCAAAACAATTGATATCATTAAGTTGGCAAAGTAATTCAATATTAAAAATATATAATATATTTATTTAGTAGTTTGAAAATCGTAAGAGTAAGCAGACACATATCACAGTGGGGATCACTAGTGGTTGGTAGGCAGAGGTGATTAGTGGGGGTTGAAATGGATGGAGTGGTCATTGGGTTGGGCAATGGTCCAAGTGGCAGTTGACAATGGTCAAAGTGGTGGTCAGATTTGGTGATCAGAGGTGGATGAAATGGTGACTGATTGTGGTTAGAATGATGGTTGATGGTGGTTAGAGTGGTGGTGGACAGTGGTCAGAGTGATGATAATAATGATAGTTTGTGGAGGTTTGATTGGAGATAATAGGTAGATAAAATGGTGATCGAAGGTTGGAGGTGATAGTTGACTTGGTAACTAGTGATCAAAATGATGGTTCAAGTAGAGGTCGTAGACCATTCGCGGTGATGCCTTTGAGTTAAAAATAAATTATAAAACTTATTTTTAGTTGAAAAATGTTTCAAATTAAAGTAAAAAACTAACTCAACCCCATTTTAGACGGACGGGTTTGGATTTTGAAATTAACTTTCAAAACCAAAAACCAAAAAGTCACAACCATCGTGAACAGAGGATTAAGATCCTCTAAATTGATGAACGACTATAGTATAGGGAGAGGAGCTATAGTCACTGTTTAAAAAATCAAGTGGTGAAATTTCAATAACTCCGTAGTAGTTTTTCATACATGTGCATGCTTAGGGAAATGATGCCAAACCTAAATGTATGCAAAGATTCATAACAATAATAATCCAAAAATTGGTGAGCAGACCAATGCAGAGTTGTCTAAGTGGCCAAAAAATCCGATGCAACGAGAATGAATTAAATACAAATTAATCACAAAAACATTTAGATGGGTGCAGGAAGACTTACAAAAGTTCCATCCCGAATGCTTAGTCCTCCATGGGAACTTCTCCATCTTGCCCTTTATCATCGACATTGATGTCGTCATCATCACTCTTCAATTTACCACAGACATTACATTCCATGACATTAGATAATGCATCACCCTTAGGTGGTAGAGGAGCTAAAGTTCCCCAGCAATTTGTTCTATCACACATGTATTTTACAAAGAAATAAGCATGTGGGAAATCGTTATTATCAGTATCTGATGGTTCCATATTTTCATATTGCTCATCCTCCTCCTCATCATCCATAACCATAACCTCTTGTTTATCCTCCTCTGCATTTTCTTCAACACTCTCGTTATCTGACCAATTTGATTCAACATTACATCTATCACAATTACATGCAAAACCATAGTCTTCCAGCAATCTTTTCTGCCTACTAGAATAGTTTTCATTAACAGGGAAATAACTCAAACAAATCTCTCTACCCTGTGGAACATCATGAATCATCCTAATAACAAAATCCGTATTATTAATACCTTCCGCATGATAAGGTGGATTAACATCAACATAATCAAATCTACAGGCATTAGGAAGACAATCATGGTTGAAAAAGGATGCATAAGGATAAATACCATAAGCTCTAACAGACCTATGTTCATCATTTTCAGAGAAAGGATGCATTATACCAAAAGCATTGAGCTTATCCTTAGCAAGAAGTGAAGAAGTGAGTTGCAAAGAAACCAATTCATTATGCGGATGCGAAAACAGGGATGAAATAATGGGATGTAGAAACTGAGCTGCACCATCATTATCAAAAGAACCCTGAAGAGACAACAAAATCTGAAAATTTGACGAGTTGTTAACAGCAAGATTGTAAGCAGCAACGAGAAAACGCGCCTGGAGTTGACATTCGACGGCTTGTTGAAGGAGAAGCGAATTGGATTCTAGTTTAGATAATGATTGACAAACAAAGGTAGAATGAGAGGAGTCCAGAGCTTTTGAGAGACAAGTCGAATCGCAAAAGCGATATCGGTGACAAGAAGGGCATGAAACAAGTGAAGATGATGAACAATATTTGAAGCAATGGTCACAAAAAGAAGAGTGTTGAGAGAAAGGGGAAGTAGGGTAGAGAAGGATTGGAGAATCTGTGAGGATGATTTGGCCAGCTTTGAGAGGCTGAGATGCAACTATTCCTCTTCCTCTTCCTTGAATTTCTTCTACCTTCAAAACGGAACTTGGGACTGCCATTTTTTTCAATAGCTGATTCTCAAAATCAAATGCAATTTTTTCAAGTTTCTACGCAATCAATCTGAATACTGGTAATGGGATAAAAATGATGATTGAATAAATTAGGGTTTCAGATTGAATACACACAATACAGCATACCAACTACGCCATTTTCTCTGTTCTGAAATGAGAACGAAAATTCACAACAGAAATAAATATGGAAAACCTGGACGGCGTTGTCGCTGTTTCTGGTGACCGATGAGAAACTTCGGCGGCGAGCTCCGGCAGGTTGGTTGATATCAGTGCGGCTCCGATTTGTTTCTGATACAAGACAACAAGGGTAAAGCGTGCTGAGTTTTTCTTTTTTTTTGTGTTCTAGGGTTTTACATTTCTGTTGACAAGTGTTTTAGTTTAGGGTTTAACACAAATTGAAATAAAAATAATTTTTAAGATATTACTTTATTTTTTAAGATGCATTTTTCACACGCATTCAATACACACATAAATGCGATTGATGAGTCACATTTCGTTATGCTTAAAAATATTTTGGAGATGCATTTTTAAAATCTCTATTGAATGGTGTTTTCAATACACATATAAAGGTTGTGGCGAGTGAGTCATCCTTAATTAAATCAGTAACAATTTCGGAGATGTATATTCAAAAATGTCAAATGGATAAATAAATAAATAAATAAAAGAGTACTCTTATGATCAAGACAACTTTATGTCAAAACTCTTAAAAATCTCCATTCATTCTCAATCAACTTTTGCACTCTAAAAACAACTTTTTTTATATCATCGAAAAGAGCGAAAGAAGTTGCAATATCAGGTAAAGAATATGTTTTTCCTTCTACATTGTTTACATTAATATATTTTATGCTTGTTGAAATGAACGTTGAGTCTGGAGAAATTCTTACTTTGAAAAAATGGTGATCTAGATATGCATATCTGAAATATCCTCTTAGAAAGGATAAGGTTTCTTAGGTCCATAATGATCTAAAACTTGTATATATATCGGTGTCTCACATTTCATGTTGTTCACAAAAACATACCACACCTAAATGAACATATTTTTCCATGTCACATTTGTCTACTTCAACGACATGAAACCCTCACTTGATAAAAGATTTCTAATTAATTTTTATTAAAACAACATAAACATCAATCATTATTCATTACAACATAAGCATAATTGTCAATTAAATAAATAACTAATATTAAGAGATATCTAAAATCTCAAGCAAACATAGCCTAAGAAAACGTAGTGTTCTGGAAACCTCAGTGTTACATATCAGAGCAGACACTAACATAAAAGCATAAACGGAAGATTCCATCTTCCACTCACATCAGATCTCCTACTGCAGATTATCTGCATGTTACCCACGTGGAGGTAACATTCAAATGAGAGGGGTGAAATTCTCAAATCAACAAAAGAAATAGATGTTATAAATATGAAAGCATAAAACCATCAAGTAATTCATCCTTCATCACAATTACTGACAGGAATCATTAATTCCACCACACACAAATAATCATACACCTCATAATACAACACAACTCAAATACAATGCAATGATGAGACACCAACTTGACTCAATGCATATGATACCAATTTTGATCCCTTTTTCATTATCATAATTCTCGTCATAATTTCTATATAAGTCGCTCACACTCCACATGGGCACACGACATCTGTGATTGCTCACACCCCACATGGGCACAAAATCACCTCAACAACAACTCCAAAACGATTACGTTATACGGAATCTGGATAATGCTCACACCCCACATTGGCACGCATTTATCCCATAACACATGCAACATGTTATGCACCTTAACAACAACATACAACTACGTCATAAGCAACAACTATTGCATTTACAAGTTATGTCACAACACAACATGCCATAACTAATCAACAACATCATAAGCAACAACTATTATATTTACACGTCATACCACAACAACTCAACAACAACATCATAAGTAACAACTATTGCACTCAACAACAACATACAACAACGATGTAATGCATAATACTAGCATACAACCAATACATTACCTTACAAGTTCCCAACATACAACATATACCTGCTCAATCATGCAAACATTGCAATCCGTAACAATAACATGCATTCGCACAACCGAATTCCACATTTCATAGTTCAATACGTTGAAACACACACGGAAACACATACAATGCGTCTAATAGTAGGAATTATGTTGTTGAAAATAATTTTAACAAAATATACATAAAATTAGCTTTCCAAGGATTCGAACAGCGACCCAAATGAACTTACGAATCAAAAGTTATGAATTTTTGAAATTTTTGAAATAAAATTGTCAAGGGTAGCGGGCTAAGCCCGGGTGCACATGGCTAAGCATTCTACTCACTGCCCCTATCATGCTAAACCTGGTATACGGGACTAAGTACCATCTGCGAAACTGACGAAAATTCCTACGATGACAGCACTATCCCAACTACGATTTCCACACTTAAGTTGGTTTTTTAGCCTCAATTCACATGGATTAACTCACTATAACATATATCTAACATATATGCATCAACACAACAATCACAACACAACGATTTCATCATTATTCATCATCCCCAACCTCTTAATCCTAGGTTTTCCTCAAAACCCCAAGCACCAACCATTCAATAATTACAAGGATCAAACCTAACAATTTACTACCCTCATACATACATCATATACCCCTTAAGTGATTGAAGAACCCCATTCTTGCCTTAGATTCTTGAGTTATCTTCTCCCATGGAGTCCTCCCTTTAGTCCTAGATTCCTCTTTCTTCATTTCTCCCTTGTTTTCACGTATATGAATTTCCACCCCTTTTCTTGTTTTACACAACTAATCCTTAGACCATTTCACATGGATTAACTCACTATAACATATATCTAACATATATGCATCAACACAACAATCACAACACAATGATTTCATCATTATTCATCATCCCCAACCTCTTAATCCTAGGTTTTCCTCAAAACCCCAAGCATCAACCATTCAATAATTACAAGGATTCAAACCTAACAATTTACTACCCTCATACATACATCATATACCCCTTAAGTGATTGAAGAACCCCACCCTTGCCTTAAATTCTTGAGTTCTCTTCTCCTATGGAGTCCTCCCTTTAGTCCTAGCTTCCTCTTTCTCCATTTCTCCCTTGTTTTCACGTATATGAATTTCTACCCCTTTTCTTGTTTTACACAACTAATCCTTAGACCCTTTCTATGAACTTTCACTTATGTCCTCACTTACTCGCCTTAAATTACCTCCAAACCCTCCGTATATTCACACTACTATTTCTATTATTATTATTATTATTCTTATTATAATATCAATATTATTACTTATTCAGACTAATGAAATAATAACAATAATAATTTTCCACCCAATATTTAATTAAATTAATATTCTCTTAATATTATAATTAAATATATCTTAACTAACATAATTTAATTAGTTTTGCTCACCACACCACCAATCTCTACACTTTTGGCCACACACACTTACTACCTTAAAGTCTCACTCTTAAGGCTACTATCTCTTACTATGGGTACTTAAAACACAACGAAACACGCCAAATCACAAAATCAACCACACCGACTCATAATTATTTTTACAAATAATAATTAAAATAAAACGGGGCGTTACAACTCTCCCCCACTTAGAATATTTTTGTCCTCGAAAATTTACTCGATGCAAACTACCCTCGAATATGTTCTTGCATCCGACTAATCAACTCCCATGCCATGAAAGGCAACACCACAAATAACACAAAACAACAATCCATCTCATCAATGACTATGACAACATGATACAATGCTCACATAATGCACTCGATGACCTACTCAAGACGCAAAGAATAACCAAGTTACGAACACACAAGTCCACTCTTGAACCAGAATACAACACGATCGTTACCATCACCATAGGAAATGAGGCAACAACAAAGATAAGAACAAAAAGTCTCACGATGTGAACATCGTCTCAACCACCTCAACATAACCAGACTACCAACCTCGTTGCCACACAACATCAAGACAACAATTCTATGATATACCAGCTGAACATGTAACTAATACATCCATCTACATAGTAGTACATGATTAATATTTAAACTTTTCACCATATCACTTCCATTTTGGACGTCCAATGGCTTCATTATTCTTGCAGGTTCTAACGTTCAACCTTTAAACTCTTGCAAGTCACACACACACATACAAACTGCTCTACATCACATTTCTGTTGCGCACTCTGATTACTCGCAACTATCAAATCTACCAAATTCACTTCCAACTTCTGACTCTCTCTAAAAATCACCAGAAAATCATTTTTCACTTTTAATATACCCAATCTCACACTCTACTCCGTTAACTCACACACCAGACACAAGTCTCTGAACTGCTAACTCAATTCTAATTCTGTGACCATCAAAGCAGAAATATGAAAAGACTTTCAACTTAAATCATCATGCACGACATTAACTTTACCAATAGGATAATTCGGTCCAAGGTTATGCATCATCAGGAATTCTAACCATCCTCGCTATCTCATATTTTACTTATTTCGACCAAACATGCTCTACACTCTTGTGATTACTAAACACTTCGAACTTAGATCCATAAAAATAATACTTCTAGATTTTCAACACACTTACAATCATAACCAATTCTAAATCTCGAATAGGATAGGTCCTTTCATGAATCCTTAATTTTTGTAAAGCATAAACTACGACTTTACCATCTTGTATTAACACATTGTCTAGACTCATCATAAACACTTTACACATTCTTCTTCTGGTTTTATAATAGATTAGAATATCCCCAACGAACACCACTTCAAACTTATTCGATTAAGTATAGAAGATACAATTCATATTCCCCTCCCCCCATACACTCACCAATTGATCCATTATGACCTCTATTCTTGAAAGTCGACCCTTATTCTTAAGCACTTTGGAGAGTTATCAATCTGCATAAAAATACACCTATCCATTGGAGTGCCTACCAATAATAAAAAAATAAGAATCTCACTTATGTCCATTAGTAGAATAACCTCCCTTTCAACATACAACCATTCAGTATATGTTCATCACTCTCCAAACGATAGAGATGTGGGAGTAATACTACTACAACCAAAACATATACAACCTTCAAAATCCATTATCAGCTCGAAATTTTTTATCCAAAATAGCTTAACAATTTCTGGTCCTGGTTACCACATTCCATATCAAATCTTCTTATGGGGTTCCGACTCACTCAATGTTTCTGTTTACACGAGATCTCAACCCATAACAAAAGTAATACCATTAAGAAACTTCAATTTATCCATAACACAATTGTGAGTTTCCATACTACTCACCGATTAACACGTAACCTCATGCTATCATATTTTTCTTTAATAACAATATTGAAGCTCTCCAAGGCGAAACCATTGGTATCACAACTCTCCTTCCCAGTAAATATTATAATTGTTCTTTCACTTATGCTAACTCTAATGCCGACATCATGTATACTGCCATAGAAATGTCTGGTACCAGGTACAAGATCAATCCAAAATCACCATGCGACAAATAAACTAATTATAGTTGTTGGAACCATTTTTATCTTGGAGATTTAGTGGGCTAGGTCCAATTAATTTAGCATACAAGTCTTTTCACACCCTAAGTTTACTAACCACGCAGTTTATATTTTCTTGCAGAAAAATAAAAGCAGAAAGTAAAGGTCCTAGACTATTACATCATGGAGAGGGGGGTACACTTTTATTTAGGGGATTGCAGAAAATAAAGTGCGAAAAATTAAAACCTAATTAACTATTACAAACCAAGAACAATTACATAATTAATTTTAAAATGCGAGAAAATAAACATTATTACATTAATCATACAATAATAAGAAAATTAATAAAGAAAAAGATTAATTAATTATGATTTTATTTGAGAAAAGAGATTTTAGGGTTATGTTAAAAAATTAGGGTTAGAAAAAATCAAAAGTTAAAATTGTTTAAACCCTAGTTATTAGATTAATTATAAATTTATTTACAAAATTAAAAGAAAACCTAAAAAAACTAAATTTTTATTTATAAAAACAATATTAGTTAAAAACATGATTAAAAGTTAATTGTTTAAAAGTTAAAATAATTAGTGAATTAGTTAATTAATTAAGATTAATTATAAGTAGAAAATCAATTAAGAAAATAAGAAAACAAATGAAAATAGGTCATAAAAAAAGAACGAGGAAGCCTGGATTCGAACCCAGGTTCCTTAGCTTCCACCAGTATACTCTCAGCCACTGGGCCACGCACCTGCATGTGCAAAGAATCAACAAAACAATATTATAAAATAAAACAAATTTTGAATTATGAAAAGCGCGCGCGGACACCATCTTCAACCTTCGTCCGTCTGGTTAGACTATAGTTACAGTTGGTCCGTCGCTAAAGCTTGCAGTGACGGTTTTTGTCCGTCACTACACGTCCTGCAAATAAAAAATAACATAATACACGAAATAAATTTGTTCCAATTACACAACTCAATTAATAGGAATCTTCTAAGTCCAATTGATCCATCAATTTCATGTAAAATCACTTCTATGTTGAATTCCCAAATTCGACTTCAAAAATATGGTGGATTGTCATACCTGCACAAAAAATACAATTAATCAGTCCAGAATCGTTCTATACATCATAAACGCATATATAATCAAAATCGAAATTCAAGAAAAACAAGAAAAAAAAATGAAATCAGTTTGTATGATTGGTCATGATTTTGATGATGGTGATGATGCATTCATGTTCAGAATGCTTCAAGGAATCTATTGGAAACTTCAAAAGCTTTGGAAATTGGATGGAAGTGTGAAACCGAGTGTGAGTTTTTCTTGAAATTTTTGAAGTTGTGGTAGGGTTGATAAGCTCAGAAATTCCTCCTTGTGCATTGAATCCTTGTTGTGTACTTATAGATGAATGAAATTAGGTTAGAATTTTGGGCTTTGTGGATGGATTTTGGATTACTTGAGGAGGAAGAAAAGTAACTTCTATTTTGGTCCTAGATAAATATAACAATATCATTCTCTAATATGATTTTCTAACGAATTTTTGTTTAACAAATTAATGGTTTCATGTTTATTACATATAGATGTAACAAATGCGATTGGGAACCCGATGGATATCTTCCATAAGATTACCAATCTCTCGTGGTGGTGGCTGTTGATGCGTGTTTTTCGCAAGTGTACGAATCACGTCAAAGTAATATAAAAGATTATCGAATCCACAGAGACCAAGTGTCAATCTATCAAACCTGTTGTTATGGTGTGTATCTAAGGCAACTATTTTTAAGGGTTTTAATAAGGGTGCAATGGTATATAAAATTATAATTTTAAATAATAAATAAAAGACAGGCTCGAATGTAATTCACGTAATCAATGATAATCCAGTACTTGTTAGTGGAACTACTTATGGGCAATGTTTTCTCCTTTGAAAAGAACTAATTTAACAGGAACTGTCGCTTTCGCGTATTCAGAACCGAGTTGTACTCTCTAATCAACCACTCCTATTGTCACGGATAAAAAGGTGCGTACTGCGTTAGAGTAGTAAACCTATTTTTAAGAAATATAGTATCTTAACTAAGTTGAAAAGTATTTTAACCTGGACTTCTTAGCAAAAAGAGGTTCTTGCGAACCAGAGTTTAAACTTCCTAACGCGTCCGAAAATCGTTTTAAAATCTCTTTTCTTTTTAATCTAAAATCTCCTAATGAACTATACAAAGCGCTTTTGGCTGTTTTTGAAATAGTTAAAAACAATTATTTGAATTGAAAGATAAAATAGCCCTTAGGTGTTTCCACGAACAATTATACTGATTACTGATTCGATTACGATCCTTACATTCTAACCTTTATGGAATTAGTTAGACATGATAAAGTAAAGATTATTTTTATAGTTTTTCATATAAGTAATTTAAAGCGAGTGCGGTAAGTAAACAAAGTAAAGTGCGAGTGCAGGAAATAAACAACGTAAATGTGCGAGTGCAGGAAATAAACAACGTAAATGTGCGAGTGCAGGAAATAAACAACGTAAATGTGAGAGTGCAGGAAATAAACAAAGTAAAAGCGAGGCAGAAATAAATAAAAGTAAAGTACGAACTTGAATTAAAATGGTGGCAGGATTAACTTCCTCCAGAGTGCTCCAAAACTCGAACCACAGACAGATTACAGACTCGATCACTCGATTGCAGAGGCACCCCGATGTGGAATGGCAACTGCTTTATAACTGATATATGCCTAGAGAATTCTAATTCTGGATGAAGAAAAACGAAAATCTAAGGTCCTATTTATAGTAAAAACTGAAAGCATGAAATGACCAGGACGCCCCTCCACTAAAAAGTGGAGGTTACTGATTTTGGCCTTGTGGCGCCCGCCACAGGCCTATGGCGCCCGCCACAGTCCCTACAGGGGATTGATGAGTGGGGATCGTGGGTCCTGGAGGTTGAGGAGTGGTCTTGAGACGTGGCCACGTCATGGCTAACCCCATGGCGCCCGCCACGGTGGGTGCCGCAAGTGCAAAATGCTGAATTTCTAGGTTTTCGTCCGTTTTCACTCCTTTTTCGCTCCTTTTCCCGATTCCAGCTCCGATTATTATAAAAACCTGAAAACATAAGAAAACAAAGCAATAACAAAGCAAAACAACAATAAAAGCTAAGAATGCATGCGAAATCGGAGTCAGAAATACGGTGAATTTTAGTGTGATCAAATTCTCCCACACTTAAACCTTTGCTTGTCCTCAAGCAAACATTAAAGCTTAAGAAAATATGGTGTCAACACTTGTCTTTGGGCAAAAGGGATTCTAAGTTCAAGTCAGGATGCAGTGACAGATACTAACTAAGTGAACCAAGGGTACCATAGTAACACAAACACAAACTTCAATCCTATATTAACCACTCCATATCATCCCACAATACCTAGGCCTATCTTCTCATCTTTTTGTGTCCTTTTCATTCAGGCGCAATCACATTAAGCCCGTTATCCGTACATGCTTCATAGTAGAGTGACCGGTTAGTGATTCTGATCCATAACATAAGGTTTCTGGCACATAGACATGTGTAAACCTGTTTTTATTTCGCCTAAATGTAGCTGCAGGGGATCGGATCGTAATCCGCCCTACCAAGTTCAGTGCCAGATACCTCTGAACCAACTAACAATAGGTGACTTGCAATTTTTTCTTTTTGTGGCAAATATTTTTTTTTCTCTTTTTTCGGTTTAAATGACTTTGTGAGGGTCACCTATACCAGAGTTTGCCTTTTTTTCTTTTTTTTCTTTTTTATTAGCACTGAATCATTCACTTATATTCATCGGCCCCCTACGTAGAGCATGCTTAAGCCGGAGCTGACCGCTAGGATAAACTACTTAGGACAATTTTTAAAATGATAGTAAAGGCCAAGGTGGTGGGGTTTAGGAGTGATTCCTATATTCAAGAGGTCTATGGTGCTAAAATGGTTCTGATGTTTCAAAAAGTTGACCTAAGTCACCACATCCTAATCTAAACCTGTCTCAAAGCCCAAAAAACATGTGAAACAACATTATTTTCTTTTTAAAAATTTTTTTGGTAAGGCTAAGGAAATGGGAAAAAATGAAGATGAACTAAAAAGACACTATACTGGTGACTCGTCAGACTCATGCATTATCTAAAAAAAAAAAATAAATTACTGAAAAGGGAAATAACTGAAAGGAAATAAACTGAAAAGGGAAATAACTGAAAGCAATAAAATCCCCTCCCACACTTAAATCGAACATTGTCCCCAATGTTTCGAAATAAGATAAGGGGGGTAACCTGGAAAAAGACTACTGAGGAGGGGCACTGGTGCCTTCGCCGTCCTGATGTGATGGTCTGGAACGACGGGATCTACTACGATGCTGGTCCCTCCGGTCGAGTCGTGCTGATAAAGCAGCCTGAGCACTCCGGACCTCTCGAAGGTTACCCAAGATGGAACCCTGAGTAGCCTCTACAAGCTGGTAGTGTCGGCTGTTGAACTCTCTCTGACGGTTCTGCTCTAATGAGATATCGTTCAAGGTACGGCAAACGTTGCTATAAGCACGATCCGAAACCAATCGCGATTGTTGCATGAAGCTCATATTGTCCGTCAGCTGCTGTGAAATAGTAGAGAGAAGGCCATCACGCCTTTCTTCTCTAGCTGTCATATCACGCCACATCTCCTCGGTGACATGGAATCCAGGAGCAGTACCTGCAACAGGGTTAGAGGAAGATGGTGCAGTGTGTGACTGTGAAGGACGATGGGGGGACATGTGAGGGATGGGAGACTGCTCTCTCCGATCATACTCCTCATCAGTGTCATGTGCCTCCCCATCGGGAATATTAGGAGGAAGTGGACCCAAAACACGTGGAGCATTAAGATCATAGGTCCAGTTCCTTTCATCACGTACATCAGTACGTCTACTGCATGGTAAAGCAACAGATGGGATAGCTACCCCATGAACCATCAACTCATAACCACCTTCTCTCCTCGTTCGGCACAATTTCATGTCTTTCAGAAATTTTAAATTAATTGTGCGAGGAGGTAGTGGTTCAAGTGTAGCTATCTCATCATTCAGGCCAAGGGCCCGAGCAATAGACGTAACAAGCCCTCCAAAAACAATCGGTCCTGTTTTGTTAGTAAATAAAGTCATATGGGCAAGCATAAACGGGACCGGATTGATGTGGGTTCTAGTGAGGCATCCTTGCAAAAATAGGAGTTCACGAGCATTAACCTTGTTTGGACTTTCCCGGCCAAAAATAGTACATGCTAAAAGAAGTCTAAAAACTCTTATGGCCGGGTTGTGAATGGTCGACGCAAGTATCCCTTCAAAAGAATTAATTGAAGTACTTGAAAGCCTTAGCCAGAAGGTAAATACTTCGGCCGACCATTCAGCATCCAAAGGTGCCTCACATATCGAACCTTCCCTATGAGGGATTCCTAACAAACCTGCTAGATCGTCGGTACTGAATTCATACTCAATTCCGAACAGTCTAAAAACAACAGTACCAACAGTGCTAGCAGTGTTAGGACTGACAGTGTATATCAAAGAACTCAAAAACTCAGTTGTCAGTCTCTCATAGGTAGGTTCCTGATTAATGAAAATATTATGCAAGCCTAGGAATTCTAATAAATTAAAAACACTATGATAAATACCCAAAGCATACAGACAGTTATCGTCGACGTACCTAGTCGAGAGAATTTCTCGACTTTGAAGCCTCTGAATAATTTTCCGTTGCCTCTCGCCCGGTCTTCCATCACGAAGAAGAAATCCGTTGAACTCCATTGTTGAAAAGCTCCTTAGGTAGTGAAAATGGTAGAAAAGTGGTTTATGAGGGGAATGATAAAGTTTTGATTTTTTTGGTTTTTGATGGATGAAAATGGAAATGGATGTTGGATATGTTTTATGGATGAAGGGTATTTTGGAAATGGGTAAGCTTTAATGGGGTTCAAGGAGGATTTGGAAGGTTGGAAAAATGGGTTTTTGGTGAAGAAAGGGATGAAAATGGTGGAAATGGGGATTGAATCCCGTATTTGTTGATGATGACGGTGTGGCGCCCGCCATGGGGCCTATGGCGCCCGCCACAAGGCCAATTCCTGGGCCTTGTGGTTTTGGATCCTCCTTTTGGGCCTTCCTTGCACCTTTGTCTCCCGGGGGGTCTGAATAGCGTTTTCTTCTTCTTTTCAAGGCTTGAGGCTTGCATATTTTTTTTTGTAAAGACAAAAATGAAAATATTTTTGTCTTATATTTTTTTTTCTTTGCACGACAAAAATAAAATAATTAAAAATCAAAAAAAGAAAAAGAAAAATTAGTGCATAATATGTATATATATAAGGAATTCAAAGTGCATGAAAATATAAAAGCTGCAATAAAGTAAAATATGTCTGGAAATGCGATAAATAAAATACTAGGGTAGTGCTGTCAGTGTAGAATGAGTCATGTGGTAGGTTTCTTATCCTGGCTTGATCCACGAATCTCAGCTATCTCCCTCCGAAGCTCGTCAATCGCCTGATGTAGAGCATCGGCCTCTGAGGCATGAGTGAGATCAGAAACCTGCATCTGTAACTCTAAGTCTGCCACTTCCTGCTTGAGCAGGGCAGTCTCCTTGCGGAGCTCATAAATCTGTGTTTGTAGGTCAGGTGGCTGCAGAGACATATTGTTAGACATAACAGTGATTCGGGGAGTAAGAGGTGTAGGAGTGTACTCAGCGGCGGGAGGCGATTTCGGCTCTTCGACAGTCTCTCCATAACCCTCTAGAGCATAACTCCAATTGGCAGGATCATGGACACTGGTCATCAGCGGATCTGGTAATGTAAAATAGTGTATCGCTTCGCCGTCGATCAGCAATCTAAACATGTTGGGCTCAAAAGAAGCCCTCCTCATCAGTCCTCTATCAAGACAAAAATCAATATCTAGGGTGGTGTAGCAGCAGAAGGTCCTGAGGTGCAATAACTTGCGAGACAGACCCAATGCAGTAGCAATCTGTGTAACAATCCCACCGACATGGATGATGCCTATGGATGATCTGGCAACACTAGCCAAGCCCTTTAACAGAAAGTTGCCACAAGCAACAGGGCGAGACTGAGTCGCACAAAACAGTAGGAAAATCTCCTCTTCACTTAGCAGTGTCTCCGTATCTGGAAAACCTAGGAAAGAATGTGCTAGAATCATCTGGAAGTACCTCAATGCAGGGTTGTGGATTACCTGAGAAAACTGGGTAGAAGGATCTTGGCTCCCTCCGCCGGATATTTTAGTCCAAAACTTTTCCACTTCTCTGCTCATGAAATATCCCATCGGTGTATCTGGAATAGCGTCAGGAGTAGTCTGGAAACCTAGCAAATCACCAAACTCTCTGTGAGAGAATGAGTAGTCAATCCCGAACAACCTGAAAACAGCGAGTCCATCGGGTCCAGCCCAGGGGTCATAATGAAACGAGCTGAGGAACTCAAGAGTCAAGTTCCTATAAGTGTTGTTCCTGTAGTCAAACTGTTCCCACTGGAGTTGATGGCATAAAAATCTGACGCTTGGCTCTATCCCCAAGGCATCCATGCAGTCATGGTCAGGGTACCTGGTAGGAGCCATAGGGCGTCTCATGTGAACATAATAACGCTCTCTCTGTGCATCATCTCTAAAGGCCACGTGCATGTCATCAGGGTTCTGCATTCTGTACAAGGTTAGCAAACAAGTCCTGAAAGCACATAAAACATTCAATCGTTAGTCCTGACATAATTATAAAATAAACAAATTAAAATAAAGTAAAAATAAATAAAAAGTACATAAATAAGAAAACCATGGGTTGCCTCCCATGCAGCGCTTGTTTAACGTCATTAGCTCGACGACCGATATTTAAACATCATTGGAAGGATATGGTGGATCACTCAGAGTATGGCAGGTGTATGTTGTTGGAATGTCACCTCCTTCGTAGGGCTTTAACCTTTGTCCATTGACGATGAATGGTTTACATGTCTGGTTCTTGATTTCAATAGCACCGGATCTCAGGATCTTAGATACTTCGAAAGGGCCAGTCCATCTCGAACGGAGTTTACCTGGAAATAGTCGTAACCTAGAATCGAACAGGAGAACAGGATCGCCTATTTTGAAGTCTCTTCTTATGATTCTTTTGTCATGCCAAGCTTTTGTTCTTTCTTTGTAAATGATGGCATTTTCGTAGGCAGATTGTCTGAGCTCTTCTAATTTGTGGATGTCAAGGATACGTTTCTCACCACCTGTCAAGTAATCCAAATTCAAAGTTTTGATGGCCCAATAGGCCTTATGCTCCAACTCAAAAGGTAAGTGACATGATTTTCCATAGACCAGTTGATAAGGGGTTGTTCCTATAGGAGTTTTGAAAGCGGTTCTATAGGCCCATAATGCTTCTTGAAGTTTCTGTGACCAATCCTTTCGAGATATAGAGACAGTCTTCTCGAGGATTTGTTTTATCTCCCTATTAGATACTTCCACTTGTCCATTGGTCTGTGGGTGGTATGGTGTTGCTACTCTATGCTTAACTCCATACTTGCTTAAAAGTTTATCAAATATTCTCGATATGAAGTGTGATCCTCCATCACTTATGACTAAACGGGGGGTTCCAAACCTGGGAAATATATAATTTTTGAATAATTTGATGACTACTCTGGTGTCGTTTGTGGGTGCGGCGATAGCTTCAATCCATTTAGACACGTAGTCAACAGCTACTAATATGTACTGATTTCCAAAAGATGGTGGGAACGGTCCCATAAAGTCTATACCCCATACGTCGAAGAGTTCTACTTCTTGGATATTTCTTAACGGCATTTCATTACGTCTTGAAATATTTCCTGTGCGTTGGCATCTATCACACTGGACAATGAAAGCATGGACATCACGCCACATAGTAGGCCAGAATAGGCCAGCTTGAAGAATCTTGGCGTAGGTCTTAGATGTGCTTGCATGTCCACCATAGGGTGCAGAGTGACAATGCTCAATTATATTATTTACCTCTTCTTCTGGAACACAACGGCGGAAAATGCCATCTTTACCTCTCTTGAAAAGAAATGGTTCGTCCCAATAGAAGTTTCTCACATCACTATAGAACTTCTTCTTCCGGTGGTAGTTTAGATCAGGGGGTATGATGTCAGCGGCTAGGTAATTAACAAAGTCTGCATACCAAGGTACATCACTTATGGCTAAGGATTTTTGAAAATACTCATGAGGGTCTGGGTTATCTTCTTCAATGGTTTCTAGTTGGGCTATCAGTCTATCATAGGCAAAATCGTCATTTATGGGAACTGGATCAGGTTTCAGGTATTCTAGCCTAGATAGGTGATCAGCTACCACATTATCAGTGCCTTTCTTATCACGGATATCCAAATCAAACTCTTGCAGTAATAGAATCCATCGAAGTAACCTAGGCTTGGCATCCTTTTTGCTTAGTAAGTAACGAATGGCAGCATGGTCGGTATAAACTATAATCTTGGCTCCTACTAGGTAAGATCTAAATTTGTCTATTGCAAAAACTACAGCTAGGAGCTCTTTTTCGGTTGTTGCGTAATTGAGCTGTGCAGCGTCTAGGGTTCTACTGGCATAATAAATCACATGTAACGTTTTATTTTTTCTCTGACCTAGAACGGCTCCAACAGCATAATCACTGGCGTCACACATTATCTCAAACGGTTCTGACCAATCAGGGGGTTTCATTATAGGTGCTGAAATCAGAGCTTGCTTCAGAAGATTAAATGCTTCAGTACATTTTTCATCGAAGATAAATTCAGCATCTTTCATTAAAAGACCAGTTAAGGGCTTTGTTATTTTGGAGAAATCCTTGATAAAACGTCGGTAAAATCCGGCATGTCCAAGAAAACTTCTTATCTCCCTGATAGTCTTCGGCGGTTTAAGATTCTCTATGACTTCTATTTTTGCTTTATCTACCTCTATACCTTTTTCGGAAACTATATGTCCTAAAACAATCCCTTCGGTGACCATGAAATGACATTTTTCCCAATTTAGCACAAGGTTTACCTCCACACATCTCTCCAGGATTTTCTCAAGGTTGACAAGACAATTTTTGAAATCTGATCCACAAACTGAGAAATCGTCCATAAATACTTCCATAATTCCATCTAAATAATCAGCAAAGATAGACATCATGCAGCGTTGGAAAGTTGCAGGAGCATTACAAAGTCCAAAAGGCATTCTTCTATAGGCAAAGGTTCCAACTGGGCATGTAAAGGTAGTTTTTTCTTGATCTTCGGGGTGAATAGGTATTTGGAAGAATCCTGAATATCCATCTAAATAACAAAAGTAAGAGTGTCTGGCTAGGCGCTCCAACATTTGGTCTATGAATGGTAATGAGAAATGGTCCTTCCTAGTTGCTTTATTTAATTTTCTATAATCTATGCACATACGCCAACCTCCATCGGTTCTTTTTGCTACAGGTTCGCCCTTCTCGTTTTGCACGACTGTGATGCCTCCCTTTTTGGGTACTACATGCACAGGACTCACCCATTTACTGTCCGAGATCTGATATATTATACCTGCCTCTAGTAACTTAAGAACTTCAGTCTTAACTACAGTACTCATTATAGGATTTATTCTACGTTGGTGTTCTCTGGAAGGTTTTGAATCTTCTTCAAGCAAAATCCGATGCATGCATACGGATGGGCTTATTCCTTTTAGATCAGAGATCTTATATCCTAAGGCTGAGGGGTACCTACGTAAAACTTCTAATAATTGATCGGTTTCTTTTTGGTTTAAGGTAGCACTGACTATAACTGGACGGTTCATATCTTCATCAAGAAATTCATATCTCAGATTTTTAGGCAGTTCCTTAAGTTTTACGGTCGGTTTTATAGGGCAAGGCATAGGATCTGGGGTAAGAGATAAACATTCGTGAAGGTTATCATCGATGTAGGGAGTTTTATAATTGTCATCTTCCAAAATAAGGGTTGATGGCAATTTTATAGATTCAGTTTCTTCTTCTTGTTCTAATTCCCTAATACATTCTTCGATGATATCTAAGGCATAACAAGAATCTCCTATCACAGGTGCCATAAGAAATTTTGACAATATAAATTCTATCTTCTGGCCACCTACCTCAAAAGTTAGTTTTCCTTTTTTAACATCTATTACGGCTCCAGCAGTCGATAAGAACGGTCTACCTAGGAGGATTGGTATGTCGTCATCTTCTTTAATGTCCATGACAACAAAATCAGTAGGTATAAACAGCTGACCTATCCTAACAGGGACGTCTTCAAGTATGCCTATAGGGTATTTAACGGATCTATCGGCTAATTGAAGTGACATCTTAGTAGGTTGTAATTCTCCTAAGTTCAATCTCTCACAAACTGCTAAAGGCATTAAGCTCACACTAGCTCCTAAGTCTAGAAAAGCTTTTTCGATGACATGATTCCCCAAAATACAAGGAATGGAAAAATTTCCGGGATCTTTATCTTTCTTTGCTAACCTATTTTCGGAAATAGAATTACATTCCACGGGTTTCGGATCTTCAAGTCTACGTTTATTCGTAAGTATGTCTTTGAGAAACTTAGCATAAGAAGGTATCTGGGTGATGGCTTCTGTAAAGGGGATCTCTACGTGAAGTTTTTCTATAACCTTAACGAATTTTTGATATTGATTATCGATTTGGGTTTTCTTTAATCTTTGAGGGTAAGGTATTGGTGGTTTATATGGCGGTGGTGGTACATAGGTTTTATTTTTAGGTTCTTCTCCTTTCTCTTGACTTTCCGGGGTTTCAGGCTTCTCTGGTTCCTTTTCTTCATTCCTCTCAGAAGTTTCGGGCTCACTTAATCTAGGGTTTAAAGGTTCCTTATAAGCGGTTCCACTTCGTAGAGTAATGGCATTAGCTTGTCCTTTCGGGTTTTGTTGAGGTTGTCCAGGGAACTGTCCTCCAGGTGTAGTCTGTGGGGCTTGGTTTAACGCTACCTGAGAGATCTGGGTTTCAAGCATCTTATTATGAGTAATGATTTGATCAACCTTGGTTCCTAACTTGGTAATTAGTTCGTTAACATGGACGCTTTGGTTCATGAACTCATTGTTTTTCTGTTTTTGAGCAACGATGAAATCTTTTACAATTTCTTCAAAGCTCGGGTTTGGTGGTACAGGTTGCATAGGTTGATTTGTTCTAGGGGCTTGGTAACCTTGTTGTCTCGGAGGTGCGGTATTTTGGATAGGGTTATTATTTTTGTAGGAGAAGTTTGGGTGATTCCTCCATCCAGGGTTATATGTGTTTGAAAATGGGTTCCCTTGGGTATAGTTCACTTGCTCAGTGTTGGTCTCATTCAACAGATTGCATTCGGCGGATTGGTGTCCTTGCGTTCCACATATCTCACAATTCGGCGAAACCGCGGCTACAGTATTCGGAGTTGTACACATATGTTCGACTCTAAGGGCCAACGCGTCCATTTTAGCCTGCATCATGTCTATAGAGCTTAGCTCATGTATTCCTCCTTGGGCTTCCTTCTTCTCCACTGTCGCTCGTTCTACTCCCCATGATTGATGGTTTTGGGCCATGTCCTCGATAAGGGCACTAGCTTCAGGGTAAGGTTTGTTCATCAGTGCGCCACCAGCGGCAGCGTCGATGGTCATTTTAGTGTTATAAAGAAGTCCATTATAGAAGGTTTGGATGATTAGCCAATTCTCTAAGCCATGGTGTGGGCATGCTCTTAATAGTTCTTTATATCTCTCCCAGGCTTCGAACAACGACTCTCCTTGGTGTTGGGTAAATCTAGTTATTAGGTTTCGAAGAAGAGCGGTCTTACTTGGGGGAAAATATCTAGCGAGGAAAACTTTCCTAAGGTCATCCCAAGTTGTTATTGAATTGGGTGGAAGGGAATCTAACCATGATAGAGCTTTATCTCTGAGGGAAAAGGGAAATAATCTTAAGCGTATCGCCTCAGGAGAAGCTCCATTGGTTTTAAAGGTGTCTGCTAACTGAAGAAAGTTTTTTAAATGTTGGTTCGGGTTATCAGTAGCGAGACCTGAGAATTGTCTCTGTTGCACTAATTACAGCAGGGATGGTTTAAGTTCAAAATTATTGGCTGGGATAGCGGGGTTTACTATACTGGAACTAGGTTCCTCGTTTGATGGTTGGGCGAAGTCCTTAAGAGGTCTCCGGTTTTGATCTTCGGCCATAGCTAATCTATTCCTATGGAAAAATAAACGTGCGCGAGCGTAACGTTCAGGTTCAGCTAGAGGGTCTACTAAACTTCCGGCACTGCGAGTCTTTCGCATTGACCGGTGGGTAACAACCTTAGTCTAAACGGTATAACTACAGGGTAATGAAATTTGACGATATTGGTCCCCGGCAACGGCGCCAAAAACTTGATGCGTGTTTTTCGCAAGTGTACGAATCACGTCAAAGTAATATAAAAGATTATCGAATCCACAGAGACCAAGTGTCAATCTATCAAACCTGTTGTTATGGTGTGTATCTAAGGCAACTATTTTTAAGGGTTTTAATAAGGGTGCAATGGTATATAAAATTATAATTTTAAATAATAAATAAAAGACAGGCTCGAATGTAATTCACGTAATCAATGATAATCCAGTACTTGTTAGTGGAACTACTTATGGGCAATGTTTTCTCCTTTGAAAAGAACTAATTTAACAGGAACTGTCGCTTTCGCGTATTCAGAACCGAGTTGTACTCTCTAATCAACCCCTCCTATTGTCACGGATAAAAAGGTGCGTACTGCGTTAGAGTAGTAAACCTATTTTTAAGAAATATAGTATCTTAACTAAGTTGAAAAGTATTTTAACCTGGACTTCTTAGCAAAAAGAGGTTCTTGCGAACCAGAGTTTAAACTTCCTAACGCGTCCGAAAATCGTTTTAAAATCTCTTTTCTTTTTAATCTAAAATCTCCTAATGAACTATACAAAGCGCTTTTGGCTGTTTTTGAAATAGTTAAAAACAATTATTTGAATTGAAAGATAAAATAGCCCTTAGGTGTTTCCACGAACAATTATACTGATTACTGATTCGATTACGATCCTTACATTCTAACCTTTATGGAATTAGTTAGACATGATAAAGTAAAGATTATTTTTATAGTTTTTCATATAAGTAATTTAAAGCGAGTGCGGTAAGTAAACAAAGTAAAGTGCGAGTGCAGGAAATAAACAACGTAAATGTGCGAGTGCAGGAAATAAACAACGTAAATGTGCGAGTGCAGGAAATAAACAACGTAAATGTGCGAGTGCAGGAAATAAACAAAGTAAAAGCGAGGCAGAAATAAATAAAAGTAAAGTACGAACTTGAATTAAAATGGCGGCAGGATTAACTTCCTCCAGAGTGCTCCAAAACTCGAACCACAGACAGATTACAGACTCGATCACTCGATTGCAGAGGCACCCCGATGTGGAATGGCAACTGCTTTATAACTGATATATGCCTAGAGAATTCTAATTCTGGATGAAGAAAAACGAAAATCTAAGGTCCTATTTATAGTAAAAACTGAAAGCATGAAATGACCAGGACGCCCCTCCACTAAAAAGTGGAGGTTACTGATTTTGGCCTTGTGGCGCCCGCCACAGGCCTATGGCGCCCGCCACAGTCCCTACAGGGGATTGATGAGTGGGGATCGTGGGTCCTGGAGGTTGAGGAGTGGTCTTGAGACGTGGCCACGTCATGGCTAACCCCATGGCGCCCGCCACGGTGGGTGCCGCAAGTGCAAAATGCTGAATTTCTAGGTTTTCGTCCGTTTTCACTCCTTTTTCGCTCCTTTTCCCGATTCCAGCTCCGATTATTATAAAAACCTGAAAACATAAGAAAACAAAGCAATAACAAAGCAAAACAACAATAAAAGCTAAGAATGCATGCGAAATCGGAGTCAGAAATACGGTGAATTTTAGTGTGATCAGCTGTCTTACAAATCTTTCCCTAAAATTAGATATAACTTGTATGATTGGTTTAAATGTCCTATTGCTTTTTGTAGGTTTCATGTTGGGTGAGAGATTGCTTTAGAATTTTTTTTTCTTCTTTTTTGTCATCTACTCCTCTGTCTGGACTAGTTTTGAGGGAGATTTTTCTCCTGT
The DNA here is from genome assembly GCA_963966055.1 of Lathyrus aphaca. Lineage (NCBI taxonomy): Eukaryota > Viridiplantae > Streptophyta > Magnoliopsida > Fabales > Fabaceae > Lathyrus > Lathyrus aphaca. The sequence goes on from OZ014521.1 coordinate 89,889,407, forward strand.
TGTGTATTTTATATATATATATATATATATATATATATATATATATATATATATATATATATATATATATATATATATATATATATATATATATATATATATATATATATATAACAGATTCCATAATATGAATAATTTTTTGACTATAAAAATCAAACATGCTAATTTTATAAATTTATTTTAATTTGATTTCTAGCATATACCAATTAACTAATCTATTTTCCATTTCTTGAATTTTAATTCCTAAATCTGAAAAATATCTTGATCTAATTAAAATTTATCGTTATTTAAGATAGCATAAACTAAAGTTCAGTTACTAATATTACTATATGAATTGCATCTTAACTCACTCAAAACCTTGATAATTTGAGACATGGTTACTGATCTTACCTGATCAGGAGGGCCTTCCAAGGATTGCAGACTGGGCCAGAAAATATGAGTGAGAGGGGGGGTGTACCTGCAAGGTGTTTCAATGCTTAAGTCAGAAGAGGTACAAAATAAGGTTATCAAAGTGTAAGTTAGAATACCTGACCCTTTGCCATGAAAGGATATTTATACTGAGCCCCCAGCGTTGGGCCAAGGCTCCTAATGGGCTGGATTAGCTAGGCCCAAGGAGGAGCTGCCAGGGGACGCGTAAGAAGCGTGAAGACCTAGACCAAAGGTCTGCTCCCTGGTCCAACTGCCCCTATCCCTAAGGAGATAATATAGGGGAGTTGGGTGACGTGTTAAGTGAGGTGCAGTTGTGGTTCTGCCCGACATAACCTAGGTGCCCGTGATGTAGGCTGATGACACGTGGATGAAGACCATGAGGCGGGCAACACACTCTTTGCCCGACACATAGTCAGGTCGTCGAGGAGACGTTCCTCTGGCGTGGGTGAAAAGACCTTCGCCCGACGTATTCATGTGCCTGGAAGTTTGGGCTTGGACCCGACGAGCGTTGGGCCGTGCCGTGCATAATGTCATGGCCCAGTCCAGAACAGTTACTAAACAGTAAATTTTAAAACAATTTTCTATTATTTAACTAGTTATTTTTTCGGTTTTCTTATTTCCTTACTTACTATCTCTCTCCTCCCTCTTATTGGTTGTTTTCTTAATAACAATTACACTGTATTAAACCAGCGGTTTTACTGCCTTACTTCTTGGATTTATTATCTGGACCACACACTATCAACAAATATCCTTAAAAAAATTAAATTTTTGGTTATGGTTGAAAATAAACAATAAAATAAATAAAACTTTAAAATAACTTTTTTTATATATTATTTTTTAAATAGAAAAAATGATTAGAAGGTAATTAATTAATATTAATAGAGGGAAATGAGAATGAAACATGTTTTTGAAGAGAGGAAAAAGAGAGCAAACTCATTTACGTGCGAATGAAAATGTTGAAGTGAAAGAATGAGATGTTGAGTCTAATCTTAAAATTCAAATTACAATCATCAAAACACCTTTTAAATTCAGGTGACTAAAGGTGTCTATAATTGTGTTCAATTAGTATTCTTTATTATTACTTGTTCTGGATTGAGTCTTGGATTGTCCTACCGTAAAATATTTATTTTTACTTTGATATAAGAGTATCTTTCGGGTACATCTCTCCTCCTCTTCAATCATCAAAATCGTGTTAGCAAAAAGATCAATTCTGATCATGTGAGATCATTACTTTTAAAACATTCCTCATCTAAGTAGAGTACAATTTAAGTATCAATTTTAAGAAAATGGGTGATGCGTCTAATGTAAAAAAGAATTACACTGATAATGAGATTATAAATTCTGCCAAATCAGACTGTAATTTTTAAAAAAATTATATGACATGACAAAACAATATATTATTATTGGATGAAAGTGTAAAAGTTCATCTCCTTTAACCTGATTTATTTTTTATTTTATTTTTATTCTTTATACTATACAAAAATAATATTTTATAAAATAATCTATAATTTCTTTATATACATGAAATTGATAAATTAAGATAAGATATAATAAAACTGCATTTGAAGTGAATTGATCCCGATTCGGGGAAAAACAAATGAAATAATATATTTAAAAAAGTAATAATAAATAAGGATGTTCAAATCCAAACTAATCCAAATAAAGATTGTAAAAATCAAAAATCGCATAAAAACCGATTTTTTTTATGTATTTGAATGTCATTTTGTAAAAATCGATTGGTTCGAATCAGATTTCGAATTGATTTTTCAAAACCAATCCAAACCAAATCAAACCGCATGGATTTTAAATACTATTTATCAGATAGGATTTAGTTTTTTTATTTTTCCATCTTGTAATATTAACTTTTGATATATTATATTATATATTATATCAAACTTATTATTTATTATTACTTTTAGAATATTAATAAGGATTATAATTTATAATTTGAATATCCAAAAAATCAATGTAAATTAAATCGCATGAAATTGGATCGGAGGATCGTATCAGATTTTTTAATCAATCATCCAAAACCGAATCAAACTACAAGTAAATTTACTTTTGGATTTTACTTCAAAAGCAATCCAAATCGAACCTCGAAGACTCTTTATTAATAGATATATTCAGCAACTTAGAGGTTTTATATATAGGATAAGTTTCATTCCGTCAGGAATCATGTAATCCTTTTGTACGTAAGCCAAGAATAATTGAAAATGAAGATTCTTTATTCTCTACAACATACATTGCTTCCTTCCTAAAATAACTAACTAACTCTCTCTCTCTCTCTTAGCATGGGCTCTATTAACGACGATGTTCCAGAACTAGAACAGGGCCTTCTTCAGGTTCTCTTCTTCTTCCTAATTCAAACTTTTCTTTTTTCCATAAATATATTAACATATTTGTTTGCTTAGTTTAATTAATTAAGCTCTTTCTGAAGCTGTTGCTGTTATTAAACTTAATAGTTTATTTTTATCATATGGTTATGAAAGATTAATCCGTTTCATGACAGTCTTATAAGAACCATCACTCAACTGTTTTTCAGTTTCACTCTGTATTTTTAACTTGTTAATTACAAATTCAAATATCTTTATTTTCATATTTTATATTTTATTTTTAGCCTAAAAATTGTGTTAGTTTTTGTCACTCACTCACTCAATTGAAACTTGGGCATAATATAATTGTCACACAACTTCTACACGCAAATTGATTTTATCTATATGCGAGTTCGGGTGTCCGTGCTTCATAGTTCTTAATCATTTTTCCATAAAACAATTGTTGCAATTCCAGGCTCCATCTGTCACTGATATCAACTGTTGGATTAGGACATATCGTCTTTTTAATTGTATTCTAAGTCTAAAACCGATTTGGCAAAATTCAAATATGACTAAGCCGATTTCATCCAATGGCCGGGATCTGTTGGCTGTAGCGACTACATGTCAAGGAATCCGAGTCCCCCCCAAAAGTGGTATTTTGCTTTGAGATATGATTGTTTATTTTATTTCTTAAGGATGAAAGGAGCAAAGAATACACAGGAGATGGTTCGGTTGATTTTAGATGGAAGCCTGCTAATAAGCACAATACTGGCAATTGGAGAGCTTGTCCATTTATTCTGGGTATGCGTTTTCTGCATTGCCGTAACGTTTAATGCTTTAGATGATTCATTTTCATTAGTATAATGTTTATACATTTAAATGACAGGCAATGAATGTTGCGAACGTTTGGCTTTCTTTGGCATTACAACAAACCTTGTTACCTATCTTACCACCAAACTACATGAAGGAAACGCCTCTGCTGCAAGAAATGTCGGCGTCTGGCAAGGAACTTGTTATCTTACACCTCTTGTTGGAGCTGTTCTGGCAGATGGTTACTGGGGGAGATACTGGACTATTGCTGTTTTCTCTATGATTTATTTCGTTGTAATACGCTTAAGATACATTTCTTCTCATAGTCATAATCGTCTCAATACGTTTTATTATGTGGTATTACTGATATGGTTGTATCTTGCAGGGGATGTCTATCTTGACTATTTCTGCATCTGTTCCATCTTTGAAGCCAGCTGAGTGTTTGGGTTCGGTATGTCCTCCGGCTAGTCCTGTGCAATACTATATCTTCTACTTCGGTCTCTATGTAATTGCATTTGGGACGGGCGGTGTAAAAGCATGTGTGTCATCTTTTGGGGCAGATCAGTTTGATGATACTGATTCCAAGGAAAGGGCCAGGAAGGCTTCCTTTTTCAACTGGTATTACTTTTCAATCGACCTAGGTGCCATTGTATCATGCACCTTCATTGTGTGGGTTCAAGATAATGCAGGATGGGGTCTTGGATTTGGCATTCCTGCTTTATTTATGGGGTTATCCGTTGGAAGTTTCTTTTTAGGTACTTCTCTATACAGGTTTCAAAAACCTAGTAGTAGTCCTATTACAAGAATCTGCCAGGTTGTGTTGGCATCTGTCCGAAAGCAGAATCTGGTTGTGCCGGAGGATAGTAGTCTCCTGTATGAGATGCCTGATAAGAAATCAGGTGTTGAAGGAAGTCGCAAACTGATGCATCGTGATGATCTGAGGTAATATTTTTACTCGAGCTCTGTTTTCTGCCAGTGTTACTGGCTTTATTCATTTTTCATGTAGAAAATCAACATTGCACTTAGAAATTGTATGCTAAAATTTGAAGTTTTGTCATTTTTTTATTTTATTTTCCTTCCTACAAGTAATATACTGTTGATAATGACTAAAGATATACCTTATAAAACTCCTTATTTTGTTTTTACTTGGTGTTTAAATAAAGGTATTTTGATAGAGCAGCTGTAGTGGCTGATTCAGAAAACAGAAGTGGTGACTATTATAATCCATGGAGGCTTTGCACAGTTTCACAGGTGGAAGAATTGAAAATCTTGATTCGCATGCTTCCAATTTGGGCTACTGGCATAATTTTTTCTGCTGTCTACGCCCAGATGTCAACATTGTTTGTGGAGCAAGGAACTATGATGGATACAAATATTAGTTCTTTCAAATTATCCCCAGCTTCCCTCTCAACCTTTGATGTGGTAAGCGTCGTTTTGTGGGTCCCTGTCTATGACAGGATACTTGTTCCTATCGCAAGGAAATATACAGGCCAGAAAAGGGGCTTTTCTGTGTTTCAAAGAATAGGAATTGGCCATTTTATTTCTGGGCTGTGTATGTTATCAGCTAGTGTTGTGGAAATTAAACGTCTGCAACTTGCAAGAAAGTTTGATCTTGTCGATAAACCAGTTGCCGTACCCTTTAGTGTATTATGGCAAATACCTCAATATTTCTTATTAGGCGCATCAGAGGTATTCACATTCATTGGGCAGCTTGAGTTCTTCTATGACGAATCACCAGATGCTATGCGGACTTTATGTAGTGCACTGCCACTCCTAAGTTTTTCATTGGGAAATTACTTGAGCTCTTTCATGCTTACTATAGTAACTTACTTCACTACACAAGGTGGAAGGCTTGGATGGATTCCAGATAACTTGAATAATGGGCATCTTGATTACTTTTTTCTGCTTTTATCTGGACTTAGCTTATTAAATATGTGCATATACATAGTAGCCGCGAAAATGTACAAGCAGAAAAAGACTTCTTAAGATTTTTCAAGCACTTAATTCTCGTAGGTACGGAAGCATGATCTGATATTTCCTTCATTAATTGTGGATATTCTTCTGTATGATAAATATGTATATGCTAATTGAGAATGTTGTACGTAACTATGGTTGAAGATCAGCCGAACCGCTGGCATTGAAAGGCACTTTCGAATAAATTCTGCTTATAAGCTCATTCAAAGACTTGATGATCAAGCAGACGGGAAGTCATTCAACTACTTATGGTTCTGTTTAGGAGAAACTAAAATTGGGGGAATCACAACTCAGAAAAAGGAAACTTAAAAATCCTGTTATTTTGAATTCGAAAGATTGATAAATTTATGCAGACTCAAGTGAATTTGTCCTCACTAAGTATTGTTACAAATAATTAGAATATGAAATAAAAACATGCACAAATGATTAAGGGAATAGTGAATATGTGTATTTATTGATTCTAAATTTATACAATATGGCTAGTTGTGTATGACTCGTTGTTTTTGGTCTTTACTTTACTGTTTTTACCATAGAATATCGATTGTTTATGGAATGTTAGCAACTATTGAACTACACAGTTCATTAAAGCCATATAATGTGAAGTGAAAAGCAATCTCAACTCCTTTTCAAACTAACAAACAGGGAAACTTCAGAATGGTGGGTATCAACTTTTTACCTACCATTCTTTACAAGCATTATGATTATAAAAGAGAATACAGATGAGTGGCACTCTACTGACATCAAAATTGGCCCCATAAATTTTTAGACAGTAGAGAATAAGAATGGAACATTTTGAGGAACCTACCCGATATCTTCTGGAAGATAGTCTATTGCAGGTTCCTAATTAGCCTATCATCTGCACAAGTAGTAACTAAGATGCAGTATTATCATTTATGCTGTTATTTATTTTTATTTTTTGCAGTCCGAAGAGAGTGCTCATGCTAGAGATGGGTCAGTAAACATAAAGGGAGAGCTTGCTATCAAGAGGGAAACTGGGACATGGAAATCATGCCCCTTTGTTCTTGGTGATTATCTGTTCTATGTGTTGTTCTCATGAGAAGTCACCCAACGGTTTTTTTGTTGTTGTCATTTTTCTGTTTGATATGTAACATATCTGTAGTTTAATATACAGGTACTTTCTTTTGTGAACGTTTGGCATATTATGGGATTGCTACAAATCTTGTCACTTATCTCACCACGAAACTACATCAAGGACTTGTTTCTGCAGCAAAAAATGTTACCACTTTTCAGGGAACTTGCTATCTTACCCCTCTCGTTGGATCCTTCTTCGCCGATGCCTACTTGGGAAGATACTGGACAATTGCAGTGTTCTACGGAATCTATCTCATTGTAAAATTTAAAATTATGATTTTCTCATATTTTGAAGGTTCCATAGTAGTACTTTTAGGCTATAATTAATTTTTGCAGGGAATCTGCATATTGATCATTTCAGCAACCATTCCTGCATTGACGCCAATGGAATGTGTGGATTCTGTCTGTCCATCAGTGACTCTAGCCCAAAGTGCTGTATTCTTCTTTGGACTCTTTTTAATTGCACTGGGAACTGGTGGAATAAAGCCATGTATTTGGCCTTTTGGGGCAGATCAGTTTGATGACACGGATCATAGGGAAAGAGCGAGTAAAGGATCATTCTTCAATTGGAATTATTTCACTAGTAACATTGGTGCACTTTTATCCGTCACTATATTGGTATGGACTGAAGAAAATGTTGGATGGGGACTTGGATATGGAATTTCTGCATTGTTTATTGGTATTGCGATCGTAATTTTCTTTCTAGGTACACCGATGTATAGATTTCAAAGGCCAGCGGGAAGTCCTCTTACAAGAATTTGCCAGGTGATTTCTTCTGCTTTATTCAAGTGGAAATCAGAGGTTCCTCAGGACATTTGTCTCCTCTTTGAAAGAGAAATGAAGAATTCCTTCATTGAAAGAAGTCATAGACTAGAGCATAGTGATGGATTGAGGTTATCTCATAGCTTCAAACATCTTTTCATATCCAATTATACTGTCCTTCCTTGTGTTCTTCAGTTCTAAGCATAGATAATAGAATTTTTGGTCATGGAATATGTGTCGCTATCCCTATAGTTTCTGAATTTATCAAAATTACAAAAACATAACTAAATGTACCTTTTGTTAGCCAATTTGATCTTTGTATGTGTCTTTCATTTGTCAGTTTGGTTTTCAAAGACTATAGTGACGTCGCTTCACACATTTATGGACCAAAATGACTTATTACTCTACTTTGTGCAGGTTCCTGGATAAAGCAGCAGTGATATCAGATGAAGAAAAAGAGAGAGCTGAAGTGACTAGTCCATGGAGGCTTTGTACAGTTACACAAGTGGAAGAGTTAAAGATTTTGATCCGTATTTTTCCAATATGGGCATCAGGAATAATCTTCTGTGCTGTTTATGCACAAATGTCATCGCTGTTTGTTGAACAAGGGAAAATGATGGACACAACTATTGCTTCTTTGAAAATTCCCGCAGCCTCTCTTTCAACTTTCGACATCATAGCTGTCATCATTTGGGTTCCAATTTATGATAGAGGCATTGTTCCAATAGCAAGGAAATTCACCAACAAGGTAAGAGGCTTCTCAGAATTGCAAAGGATGGGAATCGGTCTTTTTCTCTCCGTTATTTGCATGTCATCTGCTGGATTAGTAGAGAGCAAGAGGTTGCAAATTGCGAAAGAATTTGGTTTAGTTGAGGAAAATATCCCTGTACCGATTAGTATCTTATGGCAGATACCTCAATATTTCTTGCTTGGGGCTGCTGAGGTATTCACCTTTGTTGGACAGCATGAGTTTTTTTACGAGCAAGCGCCGGATACAATGCGCAGTTTCTGCAGTGCATTGGCACTTTTAACAAATTCATTCGGGAATTATCTGAGCACTTTGATTGTCATTATTGTTGATTACATCACAACAGAAGATGGAAGTTCTGGATGGATAACTGATAATTTGAATGAGGGTCATCTTGATTACTTTTTCTGGCTTCTAGCTGGACTTAGTTTCTTGAATATGTTGGTATACATTGTTTATGCTAGACAGTACAAACAAAAGAAAGCTTGTCACATGAGTCTTCCTTAAGGGGAGTGTTTGCTTTTGGAATACTTCTTTTTTCAGTTAAATGTTATCGCAAGCATGGTTGTCTCAACAATTGTAAAAAAAAAAACAGAGGAGACCACTCTCATGTCAATGGATAGCAAGTTGATGCACAAACTAAATCAACACTGTATTTAACCCTGCATATTGAAACATATATCAGATTTCCTGAGTATACTGCTGTTGCTGGTGTGAATAATTGCTATGAAGATTTCCTGAGATGTGTGTTGAATTTGTGACGAATTTGGAGTTAGATGATAGTAATAGGCTGATAATTGGTGTAGTAATAATAGATGAGTAATAAGATGAAGAATTGTGAGTCTAAAACATGTTAAAAAAACCAAATAGGACTGAATCGAAGTGATAGAATGATGAATCCCGTAGAAGAAGTTGAATTGAAGAGGTCTCTGGTGGATTGCGTATCAGATCTGAGATACGCGTATAAGGCAGGTGTTACGCGTAACATCTGGTGGTTACGCCGTCTGTTACGTGTATGGAGAGTGATTTTTGCATACTCTCTGGTCGTTTGCGTATGGTACGCGTATGGGCGTGCACTGATACGTGTATGGGAAGGGCGATACGCGTTTGGTACGCGTTTGGGCAACATAGTTGTGTTTTTGTGATTTCGCAGCGATTCGTCTATTGTTTCGCGTCTGTTTCTTTTTCTGATGTTCCGAAAGATGATTTAGGATTAGTATTTGACTATAGATAAAATTAGAGGATAAAAATACGATGATTTAATGAATGTTGTTAGACGAATTGTATGGGGATTTTAGAGATAATGACTTAAGATGATTTATATGATTTTCCATGGTTGCGATGATGTATCTGAGGTAGGTCTGATGACCAATGATGTTATGATGCTACGAAGATGTAAGATGATTTAAGATGATATGATTGAATGATGTTTATGATGTTGATTTTGTTGTATGTTGTTTTCATATCGCATACATGTGCATTATTAAGATGGTCTGGAATGGCAAACACGATGATTAAGATGAAGACTTATGTCTTGCAGATGCCCACATAATTGACATGAACTTTAAGATGGGAGTTCGCTCTGAATGGTACCACATGCATACATTGTCGAGTCTCATTGATCTTGCATTATTGGATGAAGGTTGAAATGCTATGAATTATGCGATTTTGTGACGTTTATGATGTATATGATGTGAATGGGTGATTGAATGACTTTATCTTATATGTATTGATTATTATATCCTGTTTATAGTTGTCGATATCTCACCCCTTATGTTTGAATGTTACCCTTGGTTGGTAACTTGCAGGTAACCCTGAGTAGCAAGGAGTTCGTTAGTTGGTGTGAGTTTTTGGTCGCTCTAATACGTAGCACTTCAGGGGGATTAGCGAATGATTGTTTTATTTAGTTTTGTTTTATTTAAGATTGAAAATAAGATGTTTCTTTTAAAGAAATAATTGTTTTGGATTTACGATGAACTATTATGAAGTTGAGACTATGATGAATTGTTTATGTTTTATATGATTCCGCTGCGTGGTAAATGGAGTATTTGAAGATTGAACAATTAATTGATGATTGATGTTTTTAAGAAGAAAAATGTGATACCCTATTTTTGTTGACTCTGATTTATTTATAATTATTTACGGATAGAAATGGGGTGTTACATTAGTGGTATCAGAGCAGGTTGATATGTCCGGTCATGTTATCGAGTCGTAGAGGTTTAACAATTAAGTAGTATTATTTTTGCGCTAATCTTTGTTCTTATTGTGATGTTTAGTTATGATGGCTAGAAGAAACAATGTTGTTATGGTTGCTGCAATGCAAGCAATGACACAAGCTCTGCAGAACCTATCTAATGCTGGCGAGAATGAAGGATCTCGTAGTTTGACGACTTTCTAGAGGGAGAATCCGCCTACTTTCAAGGGTAAGTATGACCCTGATGCAACAATGGAATGGTTGAAGGAGATTGAGAGGATCTTCCGAGTGATAGATTATACAGTAGCACAGAAGGTTCACTATGGTATGCACATGTTAGCACTTGAGGCTGACGATTGGTGGCTGGAGACTCGTGCAAGATTGGAAACTGCAGGTGAAGAGATCACTTGGTCTGTTTTCCGCAGAGAGTTTTTGAGGAAGTACTATCCTAAAGATGTTCGCGGTAAGAAAGAAGTTGATTTCCTTGAGCTGAAGCAGAGGAATATGTCAGTGACTGACTATGCTGTAAAGTTCACTGAGTTGTCTAAGTTTTATCTGCATTATGATGGAGCTGGAGCAGAATTCTCTAAGTGCATCAAATTTGAGAATGGATTGCGCTCAGAGGTTAAGAAGGATGTCGGGTACCAGAAGATTCAGGTGTTTTCTGATCTGGTTGATAGTTGCAGGATTTTCGAGGAAGATAGTAGCACTCATTATAAGATTGTGAATGACATAAGAGACAAGCACCAACATAATCGTGGCAAACCTTATGATGTTTCTGCTGGCAAGGATAAACAGAAGACTGCTTCGGGTCAGAGGACTAGTGGGTGAGATGCTCCTGCTGATATTGTTTGTTTCAAGTGTGGTCAAGCTGGACACAAGAGAAACGGTTGTACTGCTGAAGTTAAGAGATGTTTCCGACGTGGCAAGATTGGGCACACAACAAATGATTGTAAGCATAAATAGGTAGTCTGTTTTAATTGCGGGGAAGAGGGACACATTGGTAGCAAGTGTCAGAAGCCGAAGAAAGCTTAGACAGGAAAGGTGTTCGCGTTGGCAGGAACTCAGACCGCTAGCGAGGACAGACTTATTAGAGGTACATGTTTCATTAATAGTATTCCTTTAATTACTATTATTGATACGGGTGCAACGCATTGTTTTATTTCTGCTGATTGTGTTGAGAGGTTGGGTCTTAAGTTGTCTGCTATGAATGAAAAGTTAATCGTCGAGATTCCGGCTTCGGGATCAGTGACTACTTCTCTCGTGTATTTGAAATGTCCTTTGTCGATCTTTGATAAGGATTTCTTGGTCGATTTGGTTTCTCTGTCATTGACTGGGATGGATTTGATCCTATGTATGAACTGGTTAGAGTGTAATTATGTTCATATAAACTGTTATTGTAAGTCAGTGAGGTTTTCCACTCCTGAGGAGGAAGAATTTTAATTGTTGTCTTTCAGAGAGTTGCAAAAATTGGTGAAGGAAGAAGCTCAGATGTTTTCATTGATGGCAATGTTGTCTATTGAAAGCAAAGCTAATATTGAGGAATTGCAAGTGGTAAGTAATTTTCCTGAAGTTTTTCCCGATGAGATTCCTGATGTGCCTCCAGAGAGGGGGGTCGAGTTTGCTATTGATCTTGTACTTGGTACTAGACCTGTTTTTATGGCACCGTATAGGATGTCAACATCCGAATTATCAGAGTTGAAGAAGCAGTTAGAAGAGTTACTGGAGAAAAAGTTTGTGAGGTCAAGTGTATCGCCGTGGGGAGCTCCAGTGTTATTGGTGAAGAAGAAAGATGGAAGTATGAGATTGTGTGTGGATTATAGACAGTTGAATAAAGTAACAATCAAGAATAAGTATCCACTTCCGAGGATTGATGATTTGATGGATCGGTTGGTAGGTGCTTGTGTATTCAGCAAGATAGATTTAAGATCAGGTTATCATCAGATTAAAGTGAAAGACGAGGATATTCAGAAGACTGTGTTCAGAACAAGGTATGAACATTACGAGTATTCTGTGATGCCTTTCGGTGTGACTAATGCGCCGGGAGTATTCATGGAATACATGAATCATATTTTTCATGCGTATTTGGATCGTTTCGTGGTTGTATTTATCGATGATATTCTGATCTATTCTAAGTCAGAAATGGAACATAAGGAACATTTGAAGACTGTGTTGGAGGTTTTGAAGGAAAATAAGTTGTATGCGAAGTTGTCCAAGTGTGAATTCTGGTTAAAGGAAGTCAATTTTCTTGGTCATGTGATTTCAGGTAGTGGTATTTATGTGGATCCTTCTAAATTCGAAGTTGTGTTACAATGGGAAACTCCAAGGTCAGCTACTGAGATTGGGAGATTTTTGGGGTTAGCTGGTTATTACAGAAGATTTATAGAAGGATTTTCTAAGTTGGCACTTCTGTTGACTAGGTTGACTTGCAAGAGTAAAGCCTTTGTTTAGGATATTCGTTGTGAAGAGAGTTTTACAGAATTGAAGAATAGGTTTACGTCGGCTCCGATTTTGACATTGCATAATTTGGATGAACCATTTGTGGTGTATTGTGATGCTTCGTTGATGGGTTTAGGATGTGTGCTTATGCACAATAATAAGGTTATCGCATATGCATCGAGGCAGTTGCGAGTGCATGAAAAGAATTATCCTACACATGATTTGGAACTTGCTGTCGTTGTTTTTGTGTTGAAGATTTGGAGGCATTATCTTTATGGTTCTAGATTTGAAGTGTTTAGTGATCATAAGAGTCTGCAATAGTTGTTTGATCAGAAGGAATTAAAATGAGACAACACAGATGGTTGAAATTGTTGAAAGATTATGATTTTGGATTGAATTACCATCCGGGTAAAGCGAATGTGGTAGTTGGTGCCTTTAGTCGTAAGACTTTGCACATGTCAGCAATGATGATTAAGGAATTGGAATTAATTGAGCAGTTTCGGGATATCAGTTTGGTTTGTGAAGTGACACTGCAGAGTGTAAACTTGGGTATGCTGAAGATTAATAATGATTTTCTGGATAATATCAGGGAAGCTCAGAAGTTCGATGTAAAGTTGGTAGATATTATGGTTGGAGGTGATAAGTCGGAGAAAAGTGGTTTCAAGATGGATGCAAATGGTGTGCTGAGACTACATGATCGAATTTGCATTCCAGATAATGCAGATATGAAGAGAAGTATTCTTGAAGAGGGTCATCGAAGCAATTTGAGTATTCATCCAGGAGCTAATAAGATGTACCAAGATTTGAAGAAATTGTTTTGGTGGTCAGGTATGAAGGAAGATGTGGCGTGTTTCGTGTATGCTTGTTTGACTTGCCAAAAGTCTAAAGTTGAGCATCAGAAGCCTATGGGATTAATGCAACCGTTAGAGATTCCAGAATGGAAATGAGATAACATTTCTATGGATTTTGTTATAGGATTTCCTAATACTGCAAGAGGACATGATTCGACTTGGGAAATTGTTGATAGGTTAACAAAGCCGACTCACTTCATTCCTATCAATATTAGTTTTACGGTGTCTAAGTTGACTGAGATCTATGTTAGAGTAATCGTGAAGTTGCATGGTGTTCCGCTGAGTATTGTGTCGGATAGAGATCCGAGGTTCACGTCAGAATTTTGGAAAAGTTTGCAAGAGGCTTTGGGTTCTAAGTTGAGGTTGAGTTCAGCTTATCATCCTCAAATAGATGGTCAAACTGAGAGGACTATTCAGTCATTGGAGGATTTATTAAGGGCGTGTGTTCTTGAGCAGGGAGGTTCGTGAGATACTTATCTTCCGTTGATAGAATTCATGTATAATAATAGTTATCATTCTAGTATTGGGATGACACCTTTTGAGGCATTGTATGGTCGGAGATGTAGGACTCCATTATGTTGGCATGAATCTGGTGAAAGTATAGTGCTTGGACCTGAGTTAGTCCGAGAAACTACTGAGAAGGTTAAGTTGATCAGAGAAAAGATGAAAGCGTCTCAGAGTAGACAGAAAAGTTACCATGATAAGCGAAGGAAATATTTAGAGTTCCAAGTTGGTGAGCATGTGTTTTTTAGAGTTGCGTCTGTAACTGGTGTTGGAAGAGCGTTGAAGTCTAAAAAGCTTACTCCGAGGTTTATTGGTCCGTATCAGATTTTGGACAGGGTTGGAAAGGTTGCTTATTGAGTGGCTTTACCGCCTATTTTGTCGAATTTTCATGATGTGTTCCACGTTTCGTAACTCCGGAAGTACGTTCCTGATCCGTCACATTTCGTTCGTATGGATGATATTCAAGTGCGGGATAATCTCACGGTGGAGACTATGCCGGTATGTATTGAGGATCTAGAGATGAAAATCTTGCGAGGTAAAGAGATCGCTCTAGTGAAGGTTGTTCGGTTAGGAGCTGCTGGAGAGAGTATGACATGGGAATTAGAGAGTAAGATGCATAAGTCTTATCCTGAGTTGTTTGGTCGAGGTAAGATTTTCGAGGACGAAAATGTTCTAGTGGGGGAGAGTTGTAACACCCCGATTTAATTAAATTATTTTGAGTAGAATTGTTGTTTATTTACGATGTGTGATGTTTTGATGTTAAGACGATTATTGATTTAAGTTGTTTTAAGTTGATTTGCGAATTAGACTTATTTTAGGGGGGTTTAATAGTAATGTTGAGAGGTGTAAATAGAAGCCCATTAGTGGATTAATTAAATGAATTTTAGTAATAATAATATTAGTTTTGTTTTATTATATTTTAATTAAAATAATGAAAAGAGGACTAGTAAGGGTTTAGAGGGAATTAGTCATAATCAGAAATTTTGGAAGAGAAGAATGAGCCTTTGGGAGAGCAAGAGCTAGGGCTAAGGATTTTCGTAGAGAGTTTCAACCGTAGATTCGAGCTCCATTCAATCCAAAAGGTAAGGGTGAGATTCGTATCTTATAACCGGGAGAAAATAATCTGTATGTATGGGATATGGTTGTATGATTTTTCCTTGTTGTGTTGTATGATGCTTTGTGTGCGATTTCATATGATGTGATGAATTGATGTGGTATGTCTGTTATGAATATACTATTGTTGTTGGTGTGAATAATTGCTATGAAGATTTCCTGAGATGTGTGTTGAATTTGTGACGAATTTGGAGGTAGATGGTAGTAATAGGCTGATAATTGGTGTAGTAATAATAAATGAGTATTAAGATGAATAATTCTGAGTCTAAAACATGTTAAAAAAATCAAATAGGACTGAATCGAAGTGATAGAATGATTAATTCCCTAGAAGAAGTTGAATTGAGGAGGTCTCTGGTGGATTGCGTATCAGATCTGAGATACGCGTATGGGGGCAGGTGTTACGCGTAACATCTGGTGGTTACGTCGCCTGTTACGCGTATGGAAAGTGATTTTTGCATGCTCTCTGGTCGTTTGCGTATGGTACGCGTATGGGCGTGCACTAATACGCGTAAGGGAAGGGCGATACGCGTTTGGTGCGCATTTGGGCAGCATAGTTGTGCTTTTGTTATTTCGCAGCGATTCGCCTAACGTTCCGCGTCTGTTTCTTTTTCTGATGTTCCGAAAGATGATTTAGAATTAGTATTTGACAATAGAAAAATTAGAGGATAATAATACGATGATTTAGTGAATGTTGTTAGACGAATTGTATGAGTATTTTAGAGATAATGACTTAAGATGATTTATATAATTTTCCATGGTTGCGATGATGTATCTGAGGTAGGTTTAATGACCAACTACAAAGATGTAAGATGATTTAAGATGATATGATTGAATGATGTTTATGATGTTGATTTTGTTGTATGCTGTTTTCATATTGCATACATGTGCATTATTAAGATGGCCTGGAATGGAAAACACGATGATTAAGATGAAGACTTACGTCTTGCAGATGCCCACGTAATTGGCATGAACTTTAAGATGGGAGTTTTCTCCGAATAGTACCAAATGCATACATTGTCGAGTGTCATTGATCTTGCATTATTGGATGATGGTTGAAATGCTATGAATTATGCAATGTTGTGACGTTTATGATGTATATGATGTGAATGGGTGATTAAATGACTTTATCTTATATGTATTGATTATTATATCATGTTTATAGTAGTCGATATCCACCCCTTCTGTTTGAATGTTATCCTTGGTTGGTAACATGCAGGTAACCCTGAGTAACGAGGAGTTCGTTAGTTGGTGTGAGTTTTTGGTCGCTCTGATACATAGCACTTCGGGGGGATTAACGAATGATTGTTTTATTTAAGATTGAAAATAAGATGTTTCTTTTAAAGAAATAATTGTTTTGGATTTACGATGAACTATTATGAAGTTGAAACTATGATGAATTGTTTATGTTTGATATAATTCCGCTGCGTGGTAAATGAAGTATTTGAAGATTGAACAATTAATTGATGATTGATGTTTTTAAGAAGAAAAATGTGATACCCTATTTTTTTTTACTCTTGTTTATTTATAATTATCTGCTGGTAGAAATGGGGTGTTATAAGCAACACTATAAGCACTAAGTTTGGTAGCTATTCCGGTGGGAAAAAATAGACCACGATGAGAGGTTCCTCTTAAAAAACGAATTATATGATGAACTGCTGCCAAATGAAGATGCCAAGGTGAATGCATGAACTGACTTACTTGTTGAACAACAAAGGATATGTCGGAACGAGTAATAGTCAAGTAATTAAGGCTACCCATAAGTTGTTGATATAATAAAGGATCAGGCAAAAGATCACCATAATCACGATGATATTTGACATTAACCTCTAGAGGGGTATCCACTGGATTAGCTGATTCGAGACCAGCCATTGAAATCAAACTGGTGACATACTTATGTTGATGGAGAAAGGTTACCTTGGAAGTAGAATGAGCCTCAAGACCAAGAAAGTAATGTAGAATGCCAAGATCTTTCATGTGAAACGAGGCTTGTAGTTATTGCTTAAGTCGTTGAATGGAAGTATGATCAAAACCAGTAATAACCATATCATCAACATACAAAAGAAGCAGACATTATGCCAAAAATGACATTTAACAGCGCACCTTAGACAATGCTTATTTAAAAAAGTGCTGCTATAAGTGAAAAATTTATAAAACACGGAACTGTTCACAAAATATTTTAAAAAGTGTTGTCTAAGGTGCCCTTTAGACAGCGCTTTCTCAAAGCGCTTTTAAAGGTATATCTTAGACAGCGCTTTTGAGAAATCGCTGTCTAAGGTCTTAAAAATAAATAAATCAAAAGTGTTGTCTAAGGTCAACCTTAGCCAACGCTTTTCTCAAAAGCGTTGTCTAAGGTCTAATTAAATTAAAATATTAGACCTCAGTTTTTATTTTCGTTCGTTTCTGTTCTTTCTCCCCCCCCCCCTCCGCGAACGCGAAACCTAAACCTGAAAAACCTCCATAAACCTTGAATCCTCTTTGTTTCTCGGTTTCGATCACTGTGAAGATTGCTTTGAAGAATCGTGAACAGACATTTGGGTGTTGACTGAGTTTTTGTTGAATCGTGTAGAAGAAGAGGTACATTGTTCTTCATAACATATAGCCGAATACATTTGGGTTTTGAATCGTGTAGAAATTGAGTTTTTGTCTCTTTTTAGTTGAGGTTTAGGTTATTTCATTTTAACCATCTGATATGTCTGCTTGTTTGTTTAAGAAACTGAGTTTTTGTTGAATCTATAGACTGAGTTCGATAAGCTACCAAGTTCGTCCATTTTCTTGACTGAGTTCGTCCGAGTTCGTCCTCTACTAAGTTCTCATAAGGTACATTGTTGTTGTTATGTTCGATAAGTCATAATATTGTTGTTATTTTCTTGACTGAGTTTTTGGTTATAATGTTATTTATTGATTGTAATATCAGTTATATTGTTGTTATTATGTTGTTATGTTCGATAAGTCTAATATTGTTGTTATTATATGTAACTCTATTTTCAACTTGAATGATGTAAATATTTGTTAATTGTGAGAAAATGAAGTGAACTTGAAAGTTGTTAGAAGCTAAATTGTTTGTCATTTAGATGAATAATGATTGAGATTTGAGAATGATTTTTATAAGATGATAAGTTTATTTTCCTTATGAAAGAGTCTAATATGATGTTTGAAGTTCAAGTTTCAATCATTTTGGAAGGTTTGTTGTTCGAGGACAGAATTATGAAGTGAGTTGTGATGATACCTCATCCAATGTAATTTTTAGTCTTTTTAAGGCAATTGTTTAGTTTATTTCTTAAAAGTTATGCGGCACACGGGTATTGCAAGTGTCGTAAGATCGTAATACTTAGTAGCATTATATTTAGGATATTCGAAGATACTATCCGACTATTAATCTAGCTTGTTGTCTACTGCAATATCAATCTAGTTGCTTCTCATGTCCAAAACTCTATAATTCTAATACAAATAGTTTTTCGTTCTTGACTGATTTTGTGAAAATAGTATTTCGTCTAGATTTACTTTGGTTATGTATAGGTTATTGGCGTTTGGATTTACATTGGTTATGTATAGGTTATTGTCGTTTGGATTTACATTGGTTATGTATATATAGTTTATTGTCGTTTGGATTTACATTGGTTATGTATACATTATTGAAGTTGATATTGATTGCTTACCTTAATAAGTAGGAAACCCATGGATAAAACATGGATGTGTGTCGATTGATTATCCAAAGAGTACGAGAATGGGGTTGCATAATTCGTTAAGTTTGCTGTTTAACACGTTAAAAACCCCAGACGAATGAAATGTCCTTGCTTGTGTTGTTGTTATATTGGTAAAGTTAACGCAGATGGATTGAAATCGCATTTACTGAGGCATGGAATTGATCGAAGTTATCAGTGTTGGAAATTTCATGGTGAGAAAATTAACGATAATGTTGAACCGAGTGGGAAAAGTAATACGACCTATGCTTCAGACGACAAAGACACGGAAACATACGATTGTGATCGAGTTGAAGAGATTGTAGAAGCACTTGAAGAAGATCTTCATGATTGTCCTGAAATGTTTGAGAGGTTGGTAAGCGATGCAGAGAAACCGTTGTATAAAGGTTTCATTAAATTCTCAAGACTGTATGCGGTATTAAAGTTGTACAACTTAAAGGCGGGCAATGGATGGTCGGATAAAAGTTTCACAGAGTTGTTGGCCCTTATAAGAGAAATGCTACCGGAGGATAATGTTCTTCCTAATCGAACCTATGAGGCAAAAAAAATGTTGTGCTCTATTGGCATGAGCTGTGATAAGATACATGTTTGTCCTAACAATTGCGTTTTGTTTCGTAACGAATATGCATCGTTAACTGAGTGCCCTAAATGCGGTTTGTCTCGATATAAGACAAGACTGTCTCCAGCAAAAGTCTTATGGTATTTTCCTATAATTCTGAGATTTAGGCACATGTTTCGTAGTGAAACCAATGCAAGACACCTGACTTGGCATGCAGATGAAAGAATTATTGATGGAAAGTATCAGCATCCGGCTGATTCACCACAGTGGTTGAAGATTGATAATGATTATCCTGACTCTGGAGAAGAAGCAAGAAACCTTCACTTGACATTATCTACTGATGGAATGAACCCGCATGGTCTTCAAAGTATCTCACATACCACATGGCCTGTGATTCTTATGATTTATAACCTACCTCCATGGCTATCTATGAAGCGTAAGTACATGATGTTATCTATGTTAATCTCTGGGCCTAAACAACCAGGGAATGACATAGACATATACTTGACACCTTTGATCGAAGATTTAAAGATTTTGTGGGAGAACGGTGTGGAGGTTTATGATGGATATAGGAAAGAAAGTTTCAATTTGAGGGCGATGTTGCTTGGCACAATTAATGATTTTCCAGCATACGGGAATCAATCTGGGTATAACATTAAAGGTCAACGTGTGTGTCCTGTTTGTGAAGATGGAACCGATACGATACAATTGGAAATTTTTGTCATAAGAATGTGTTTCTCGATCATCGTAGATTCTTACATTCTAAACATCACTACCGTGGGTGGAGAAAAGCATTCAATGGAGACACCGAACATCGTAAAGCTCCACCCGCATTGTCAGGTGACCAAGTTTTTGAAAAGGTGAAAGATGTGCGTACTGAGTTTGGCAATCCTTTTGCACATAAGGTTGTAAAAGGTGGGTGGAAGAAGAGGTCGGTATTTTTTTAATTGCCATATTGAAAGTCTTTGTACGTGAGACATTTTCTCGATGTTATGCATATTGAAAAAAATGTATTTGAAAGTGTTATCGGTACGTTACTCAATATAAAAGGAAAGTCCAAGTATGGCCTTAAAGCAAGGGAGGACATGTTAAAAATGGGAATGAGAACTGAATTAGCACCCGTGAAGAAAGAAAGACGAACATATCTACCACCTGCTGCTTTTACTCTATCTAGAAAGGAGAAAAAAAAATTGTGTAAGTTTCTGAGTGAAGTTAAGGTTCCAGAAGGATACTCTTCAGATATTAGAAGACTTGTGTCTATGAAAGACCTCAAGTTGAAGAGTTTTAAGACACATGATTTCCATGTTATAATGGAACATTTTCTACCAATAGGTATACGTTCTATTTTTCCAGAAAAAGTAAGAAGTGCAATAACTAAATTGTGTTTTTTATTTAGGTCAATCTGTAGTAAGGTGATCGATCCCGAGATCTTACCAACACTACAAAAAGAGATTATAATTACCTTGTGTGAGCTTGAAATGTAATTTTCTCTCTTTTTTTTTTGACATAATGGTTCATTTAGTTGTTCATCTTGTGAAAGAGAGACAATTGTGTGGACCAGCTTATATGAGATGGATGTACCCTGTTGAACGGTATATGAAAATATTAAAAGGGTACATGAAATCCCAAAGTCGACCAGAGGGTTGTATTGTTAAACGATACATTGTTGAAGAAGCTCTTGAGTTTTGTACTGAATATTTGTCCAACGTTCAATCAATTGGACTCCCCAAAGCTCAGATTTTCGGGAAAAAATGAAGGTAAAAAATTAATTGGAAATAAAATTGTGACAGTATCAAGGGATGAATGGGATCAAGTGCATTTGTATGTTCTGCACAATGATAATGAGGTTGAGCCATATGTTGATATGCACAAGGATGTACTCCGAAGGTTAAATCCGAACAGAAATGAAAATTGGATAGTACGAGAGCACAATCAAAGTTTCATACAATACCCATAGATGTGCTTTAAATGTATAAAGCAGAATCATACTGAACCTTAGTAAAGGAGAACCCAAGTAGAGTGGAACGGAATTTCTCGTACCATGCTCTAGGGGCTTGTAAACACCCTTGGATGAAAATAACAGGCCTTGAGGAGGCGTCATATAGATATCTTCAGTCAGGTCATCATGAAGAAAAGCATTCTTCACATCCATTTGATGAATAAACCATTCATTAAAAGCAGTTATAAATATTACGGTGCGAACAATTGTCATTTTGGCAACCATTCTAAATGTCTCATCATAACCAATTCCATATTCTTGCTTATTTCCTAAGGCAACCAAGCGACCCTTGAAATGGTTGAGGGATCCCTCAGAATTCATTTTCACGGAATACACCCATTTGCAGCTAATGCGTTTAACATTAGGAGGACAAGAGACAATATCCCATGTGAAATTCTCTTGAAGATCCTGAAGTTCCTCATTCATTGCTTTTATCCAAAACACATCTTTAATAGCCTGTGAATATCAAGTAGAATAGATATACTAGAGAATGTGACAATTAGAGAAATATGTGAGGAATCATACATGTCTGGTGAATATCTATCTGGTGCTCAAGATATTCGACTAGAACGTCGTGGTTCAACTGGTCCAGGATTAGGCGGTGTAATAGAAAACTTAGGAAGAGTAACAATATCATTCATGGCAGGAGAAACACTAGAAACATAAACTGGTTTTCAAAAAATGTAACATTCCTAGGAATGGAAAAACAATGGTTAGTGACACCATAACACACAAATCCCTTATGAGAATGACTATACCCCATAAATGCACATTGAACAGATTGGGATCCAAGCCTATGCCTTTCAAATGGAGGTAAGTAAACAAAACACACACATCCAAAAGTATGTAAGGCAATATAATCAGGATGAATTTTAAAAAGACGAAAGAAAGGAGAATCAAGATCAATAACCTTAGAAGGAAGGAGGTTGATCAAGAAGACAGTCGTGTGTAACACGGTGGGAGAACTGACTTTCTATAAATATTGCGGATAGCAAGAGTCGCCACCGAATTTTATTTTATCCAAGTGGAAAGGATATAAATGAACAGTAAAGACCTATTTTTAAAAGACTTGAGTTCGGGGGGTAGGTTATATAAAGGGAAGGTGTTAGCACCCTTTATATCCATGGTTATCCATGGGCTCTTAGTTACTTAGCTCACTTTAATTGTTTTTGAAAAGTGTAGTGTGTGATTAGAAAATTTCTAAGTACTTTGTAATGATCCTCGTATGGATGTATACAAAGCCTTTGTTTTGAAAATGTTTGAAAATAGTGAGGTGTGAAAAGCATTTTTTAAAGGTGTGAGCAAATAACTATGAGGTACCTACCCTAAGTCATTCTGTTCTTGTATGTTCTTTCAAGGGTAAGATTATCTTTATTATTAAGGAATAGGTAGTCATTACCTTGGATTTTAAGGGACACGCGTATGGTCATCGTATGGTCAATGAAGGCAACTTAAGGGGTGTCTTTAGCAATTCGTAGGGACTATCATCATTTATTCGAAGGGACAAGATCATTATCGTAGACAACCTCGAAGGGACTTGATCTTTTAAATCTGTAGGGACTTGTTGATTTATACGTGAAGGGACTTTGCTTAAGACACCCCTATATTCGAGAGACTTGTCCATTTTAAATAAGGCAACCAAGAGGGATACCCTAGGAAGTGCAGACGACGATCTTAGATCGACTTACGTGTGTGAATGATTTATTTCAGATATTTATCTTATTTAATTAAATTATCTAAGTCCGTATTAATATTCAATTAGTTTTCACTCCCTATTTACTAACCATACATTTAAGTAATAATAATTAAAATGACGGAAAAGTAAATCTAAACTATTACAAAACTTTGGGCAGTTACAAAATATAATAGGCGGAAAATAAATTACAATAACATTAAATAAATAAAGCAAGAATAAATAAAATAGGATAATAAAGAAAAAATAATAAGATTAAATAAAAGAAATAGAATAAATTAAATTATAGAAATAATGATTACGATTTAAGGTGAAAAATTAGATTAAAGTTTAATTTGAAAAAGAATTAGGTTAAGAAAAAAATTAGAAGGATAAATAAATTTGTTAAGAAAAATATGGTATAATTAGTAATTAGTAATTAGTAATTAATTAAAATATAATAGACTAATTATATACAAGTTTATTATTAAAGAAATAATTAGAATTTTTTAAATATAATAAGAGTTATTTAAATTTTATTTACAAAAAAAACATATAAAGATTTATTTACAATTTAATAGCTATTAATAAGGAAAACCATCACTATTATATAAAAAAAGGTTATCAAACAATTTACAAGTTATTCATAAGAAAATAATTTTTTTTTGTAAAAAATAATTGATGACATTTTATTAAGAAAAGATTTTTCATTAATAGATTATCATTATTTAATAATTTTAGGATTAATTATTTTATTTGAAAGAAATTGACTAAAATAAGACAAATATAGCAAAATACAAAAAAAAAACAAGAAAAGATTAAAAAGAAAGGACCTGGGAATCGAACTCAGGTCTTGTACCTGCCAGAAACATCACCATAGCCAACTGAGTTGTACACGCATGCCTGTTAATGAATCACAAACCAATGATAATATAGTAAAATAAAAGAATAAAATAGGTTAGAAAAAATGCTGAAGGTTGGGTATCGAACCCACGCCCTCAACGTTACAAGATGAACTTCCCACCATCAGACCAACTGCGCGTTCCTGAAATTTATACAAAACAAATAAATAAAATATAAAGATAAAAATTTGAATTCTGATTGGCGCGCGAACTCCATCTTCAAGCTTCGTCCGTCCAGTTAGCTTATAGCTACAGTTTTCATATCACTAAAACTTGTAGTGACGAATTTCGTTTGTTACTACATGTCCTGCAAAAACAATCATGCACAAATAAATTGTTACTAATGACTTAAATCAATTAAATAAAGGGTCCTAAGTCTAATTATCCATTTAATTTCAAATGAAATCATGTTTTGCTCATTGCTCCCAATTTGAAGCTTACGAACCCTAGATATGGTGGATCCCTGTTCCTGCATCAAAACTCAAATTAAACCATACAGGAACAATCTATACTGTAATTCTGGGATCGGATACGTGATGTCGAACCAGATGTTTAAACACTTGAAATCTTAAACAACAATTAATGAGCAGGTAAATTAAATGACACAGGAAATTGTTAACCCAGTTCAGTGTATCTCCACACTTACATCTGGGGGCTACCAAGCCAGGAAGGAAATCCAATATAAGTAATATTAATTATGGAGTTAAACCAACCAGTTTAATCCTTCACTTAATATCTACCCAAGGCAATTTCTACCTAATACTCAACTTAGATATGAGTACCTACTCACTCCCCCTCAATCACACAGTGATCTTTTACAATGATTAATAAAATTGAAGTCACACTTCAAACACAACAGCTTGATCTTACTTAAAAGTTTCAATCAAGACACAATTCACTTTTTGCTTAAAATCTCATAAAGTGACAAACAATTAGAACCTGCTATACTTCACAAACACCCTTTACAGTCTTCTAAAATTCGTGCTCTTTTCTGAGAGTTTCAGTTCCTTAAATAGATGCTTGGTTTGTGGGCTTTTTGCAAATTATCCAGACCTTGATAAATCCCACAGCCATCACCTTGAATTAGGGTTAGTTAGTTTGTTATCTCCTTGAATCAAGGTGAGTTAGTTATTCTGTTACACTGAAACCAGATAACTAAGCTCCCTAAAGATGCGTCTTGGAATGCTTATCTCTTTACAATTAATTCCAGATAAATTCCCCTGAATTTACTCAGTTCTGTTATGCATCATTTAAGTCAGATATCAGGTTTGCGATGTCACAACATCTGGTGTGACATCCTGATGTCTTGAACTAAGTTCATTAACTTTTACTTTATTTGTCAATGTCACAACATCTGGTGTGACATCCTGAACTAAGTTCACTTATTCTTGTTTGTCAAAAATTCTACCAATTCTTAACATCTACAAACTCCCCCTTTGGCTAATTTTTGGCTAACACAATCTTCTGGTTTTATCAGAGAGCAACAGAGTTCTTTTATCAGAGAGCAGCAGATTTCTTTTTTGTTGAATCATGTGAGAGCTAATAATTTGCTCCCCCTCAACCCTGTATGTATACTTCTATGACTTGTTCAACAGACTTTGATATTGTAACACGGTGGGAGAACTGACTTTAGTTATGTTGCGGATAGCAAGAGTCGCCACCGAATTTTATTTTATCCAAAGGAAAGACATAAAAGAACAGGAAAGACCTTTTAAAAGATTTTTGGGTCCGGGGGGTAGGTTATGTAAAGGGAAGGTGTTAGCACCCTTTACATCCATGGTTATCCATGAGCTCTTAGTTACTTAGCTCACTTTAAATTGTTTTTTGAAATGTGAAGTGTGTGAATAGAAATTTTCTTAAGAGTTTATAATGGCCCATGTATGGATGCGTATAAACCTTTGTTTTGAAAATTTGTTTGAAATTGTGAAGTGTTTGAAAAGTTTTGAAGAGTGAGCAAGTAACTATGAGGAAACTACCCTAAGTTTTAAGTCTTTTCTGTTCTTGAATCCTTTAAATGGTAGGACTATCCCTATTATTAAGGAATAGGTAGTCATTACCTTGGATGTGAGGGACAAGTAAGGGTCATCTGTTAATGTAGGCAACTGTGGGGTGTATAAGCAACTTTGGAGGGACTGTCATCTCTATTCGAAAGGGACAAGATCATTACGAAGGCAACATTCGAAAGGGACTTGATCTTTTATTTGTTAAGGGACTAGATGACTTTATTTTGAGGGACTTTTGCTTTATACACCCTACTTGACCTTTTGATTAGGCAACAATGAGAGGTATCCCTAAGGAAGTGAGATGGCGATCAAAGATCGACTTACGTGTGTGAGTGTACAATTTAATATTTATCTTTTTAAATTAAATGATCTAAATTAATTTTTTACATACAAACATGTTGCACTCCCTATTTTTACTAACCATAGCATAAAATATAAATACTTAAACATTATAAATAAATATTACACCAAGGAGCAATTACATAATAATAATTAAGCAAAATTAAATAAATAAGCAAAATAATAATAATAATAATTGGGGTTAGTGAAAAATAATAATAAAAAATAATATCAAATTAAAGGGGTTAGTAATAAATAAATAAGAATATAATTAATAATAATAATGAAATAAGCAAAAAAAAATCAACTTTATGTACAATTATTATTTAATATTAAAATATAAACAATTATACTAACTATTATAAATATTTTAAGTTATGTATAAATTATATAATAAATTAATTATAAACATAATATGAAAATAGAATTATAATTATAAAAATTAAATTAGCAATTTTTACATATTTTTAAACATATAATAAAATTATTTTCATGCAAAAATTAAATTCTAAACAAATTATATCATATTATCATATTAAGAATTTTAATTTTTAAACATATATAAAAATGTAAATTATAAACAATTTATACATTAATAAAAATTAAATTAAGAATTATAATTAAATTATGAAGATAATATATACAAATAATAGTATTAAATAAATAGGAGAAGAAAAAATTAGGGTTTTGAAAATTATTAAGATTAATTAGGGTTTATTAAGAATTAGGGTTTTATATACAAAGAATGTTAAATATTAAATATTATTCTAATTATATAAATAAATTACATATATACATATTAGTAATAAAAAAACAATTTATTTTAGAAAATATTATTAGGATTTATATTTATGAAACATATTAGGATTTTATTAAATTAAGATTATGATTTTAATTAATTAACATTAACAATAAACAAAACAAATAGAAATAAAAAAAAAGAAAAAGAAAACTTACCTGGCTGGGAGTTGAACCCAGCACCTCCTGCTTATAAGCATTCAAACCAGCAACAACAACCACTGGGCCAGCCTGCGCGCGTGTGCTAAGATCAAGGGTTCAATTGGTTTTGTTGTGTTATTCCTGAAAAATCATAAAAAAGAAAACAAAGCAAAAGGCCTGGGGGGATCGAACCCAGGACCTTCAAGCAATCACACAAACACGTTAACCATTCCAGCTGGGAGAGCGCACCTGATATTAATCTCACCACAATACATAATATATAATGTTTAACAATTAAAATGGAAAAACAATAAAAAACTGGTTGGAGCCAGGATTCGAACACCAGCCCTTAAGGAATACACGCGCATACACAACCAACTGAGCCAGCCAATCAACTGTGAAACAAAACAGCAACTAATTCATAAAATAATATGCACAATATTTGAATTCTGGAAAACGCGCGCAGAGCATCATCTTCTTCCTTGGTTCATACAAAATTTCCTGCGAAATTATATACAAATTTTCCTGCGAAATTCAATCTGCAGCAAAACCTACGAAACCTAACTATCATCAAAACAATGAAATCTCATCAAATTAAAAGCACAGACAAAGTCTAAAGATCAATTTGAATCAATCTGTGGTTTTAGAATTCGTTTATACTGGATAAATTGGAAAACCCTAAAGCTCATCCGAAACCCTAAACATGGTGGATTTCGTTCTAGTTGATAGAACTTCACAAAACCTGCCCAGAAACAATCTATAATACATCACAAACACAAAGCATTAGTCAAAATTCATTAAGAACCCGTCATTGTTTAGAATCGAAAATAAAAAAAATCCATGAATGTGATGAATCGGATTATGTACATGAGGGTGATTTCGATGCTTTTGATGGCTGGGATTGGTTTATGGATGTCTAAGGAGTCATTCCATGTCTTAAAATTACCTTCAAATGCCTTGTGGAGTTGAAACCGAATTTGAGTTTTGTGTGGTTTTTGAAATTTGCAAACTTACACTTTGAGGCTGGATTTTCGTGTCTAATGAGTAGGGTTAAGTCATATACTTATAGAGTGATGAATTAGGTCAGAAAAAATTGATGTTTGTGTGGAAGATTTGATTCAAAAAGATTCAAAAAGATAAGCTTTGAAATTCAAATATTTTTGCATCAACACTTTCTATTTCAAGCCAATCAATATTATCTTTGTATCAATTTGATCCATGCTGAATTCATGACCTTCTAGAATCAAAAATAATTTTAAATCTTCATGTTTAGTATTTTATTTAAATTTAAAATGATTTTTAGTATAAAAAATCATAATAAATTAATTAAATAAAATAAAAATTATGAAAATATCAAAGAATTTTCGTGCATGATGTCATGGATTGCTTTGGGTCATTAAAAGTTCAGCCCACTTAGCAAAATTTGGTTTTAAACCTCCATTTGCTTCATAAATTTCCCTAAAATTTCCCAACTTTGCAAGGGCACACATCCTTCAATTTTAATGCTATGAGGGTGTTCTTGGACATTTTGGAAATATTAAAGGGTCCTCTAACCAACCCCACTGGTTTCATGTCCATATCATTTACCATTCTCAAGTTATGCCCTTTTGAAGTTGTTGACTTTTTGTTGACTTTCAAAAGGACCTATAATGTCTTAGCTCATACCTTCCAAATGAAGCATTTTTGGGCTTGGCTTGTGAGACACAAAGTTGTAGAGAATTCAATTTCCTTCAAAATGAGCTTTGGATGGAGACTTGGTGATGAAGTATGTGAAAGTTATGGCTGGTCAAAGTTCAGTTGACTTTTACTAAGGAAACCCTAATTTAGAAACTCCTGATTCTTGATGATCTGAAATCTCCTTGATGAATCATGATCAACCCTCGATCAAATGATGAATTTTACTTCACATACTTGAGGTTTGACAAAAAATCATGAAGTTTGACTTTGGTTTGACCACAGTTGACCTCAGTTTGACTTTTTAACTGCTTTGACTGATTTTGACCTATCTGATCATCTGACTGAGCAAACCTTTGAGAAAAGTCTTGAAACTTGTCATGGGGGTTCTTACACACATATAAGATGTTATGAAGCTCACTTGAAGTCTTTGAAATTCATTTAGCCTGATTAAAGTCAAAACCCTAGTTTTGAATGCACTGCTTAGGAGGTGCATTGTCTGAGGGAATTGTCAACTCTTCTGACTATTTGTTAACTTTGTGAACCTTGTGAACCATCATAAGATGTCTTGTGAACTTTGTGAACCTCATGGAAGGTCTTGTGAACCTTGTGAACCTCATAAAGTATCTTATAGACTTCATGAACTTCATGAAAGGTGTTGTAAGTATTGTGAATCTTGTGAACCTTGTGAACCTCATAAAGTGTCTTGTAAACTTCATGAACCTCATGAAAGGTCTTGTGAACCTTGTGAACCTTCTTAGCACACAAAGTCTTGTATTGTGAGGGCAAATTTTGGGGTGCAACAGCTGCCCCTGTTCAATTTTCTGAAACCTGAGGGGTTAGATTGGTATATTTGCCAATCATGGCCTGGAAGGTTGAAGGGGATTGAACACAAAAGCCCAAAAATTTGCACTCACCAGTGCGTAGAGTGGTACAGATGACTAGTCGAATATGCTTGAGTGGGATTAAAGATGCCACTTGGAGAAAAATTCTTCAGGTACATTTCTTGGAGGATAAAGCAGTCCAAAATATGAAGGTAAAATGATAGCTTTCAGGAAGATAAACAACGTCCCGAGATAGTCATATACTTTCAGGAGGATACAGCAGTCCTGAGGTAATAGTGTGTTTTCAGGAGGATAGACAACGTCCTGAGGGAGTGATATGCTTTCAGAAAGATAAACAACGTTCTGAGGTAATAATATGCTTTCAGGAGGATAACAACGTCTTGAGGAAGTGGTAATCTTTGGGAAGATAACAACGGCCCAAAGTAATAATATGCTTTCAGGAGTATAAACAACATCCTGAGGAAGTGATGATAGCTTTCAGGAAGATAAACAACGTCCCGAGGAGATAATATGCTTTCAGGAGGATAACAACGTCCTGAGGTAATGATATGCTTTCAGAAAGATAAACAACATTCTGAGGTAAGGGTGATAGCTTTCAGGAAGATAAACAACATCCCGAGGAGATGGTAACCTTTGGGAAGATAAACAACGGCCCAAGGTAATATGCTTTCAGGAGGATAAAGCAGTCCTGAGGTAATGATGATAACCTTTGGGAAGATAAACAACGACCCAAGGAGATAATATGCTTTCAGGAGGATAACAACGTCCTGAGGTATAAGAAGCTTTCAGGAGGATAAGGAAGTCCTGAGGGATTTATATGCTTTCAGAAGGATAACAACGTCCTGAGGAAATGATAACTTTTGGGACGATAAACAACGGCCCCATAGTCACAATTTGTTAATGAAGTCTGTATGCTGGAGAATTAACCTGAAAACAAGGTAGCATTCTGTATGGTAATATTAGCTTATGCATTATGTATGCATGTATAATATGATGCACTTAAGTAATGTATTATGTATTCATGGATATGTATGTTATGGTATGATGTAAATGATGTATGTATGACATGATGCTGTCTGAAGCGTCTGGATATCTTCGTATAACAACTGCTGGCCAGGGAAAATAAGTCCCAATTTGTTGCTGAAGAGTATGAGGAACTCGTCCCCGTCTTGTTTGATAATAAGGTATACATAACCTCCCGTCTTCGTTTGATAGTAGGGTATACATAACCTCCCGTCTGCTGGGGATAGTAAGGTATATATAACCTCCCGTCTGCTGGGGATAGCAAGGTATATATAACCTCCCGTCTGCTGGGGATAGCAAGGTATATATAACCTCCCGTCTTCGTTCGTCGTACTCTTATTGGAAAGTAAATTCCCGAATATCCGTATGAGGATAAAAGAGATGGATATAAATTCCAGGGGAGATGTGACTTTATGAAGATGGATTTGCCCTACTGAGGGTTTGTAGCTGTTTTGTAGAGATGAACCGGCGAAGCTTCGTTGAAATCCTTCCCTCGTTCGTCCTTAGTAAATACTATTACTGCATTTTTATGCATTTCTGGTAAACATCAATCATATTAAGCATACATGCATTTCTGGTAAACATCAATCATATTCAAAAGCATACATACATTCGAACACAACCAATGGACGTCTCGCTTATGTAAATAGGGTAAAAGTAAATCTGGATTCAAAGATGGAATTTTATTCATATCAAAAAGTGACCCATACATGGGTAAGTTTGTACAATGAGACATAAATCCTAGTAAGAGGACTTTGTCATAAAGTTTTTTTTACAAAACAAGGAGAATCAACTATGTGGGAAACAATCCTATTGAGTTTCAATTCTACTATTGCCATTATCTTCAAGTATCTCATCTTCTGCTGTTGAGACGGAAACAATTGGATTGAGCTTTATCTGTTCAAACTTGAGTAAGTAGCACAACTGGTTGCAGTTTCATGGGTGATCCAAACGAGACATAGTCATACGCTTTAATCCCTAACTTTTGCCTGGATTGCCCTTTCAGGTTTTCAATCCACCGGGATACCCTTTTTTGCCCAAGCCGCCTTTTCAGGTTTTTTACTTGCCGGGTGTACATCTTTTTATATATATCCCTAATTTTTGCCCAAACCCTTTTGGTTTTCCGGGATGCCCTTATTTTTGCCTAGGCCTGTCAACCTAGCGGGTCTCTTTTTATGCGTAGTATTTTTTAACTATGTCCGCGTTTACAGGTTGTGGGAAATCTTCACCATCCATAGTAGTAAGTATCATGGCACCTCCCGAGAATACTGTCTTGACTACAAATGGTCCTTCATATGTAGGAGTCCATTTGCCCCTAGGATCACCCTGTGGTAATATGATACGCTTGATTACCAAGTCACCAGCCTGATATACCTTTGGCTTAACCTTCTTGTTAAAAGCTTTGATCATCCGTTTCTGGTACATCTGGCCATGACAAACTGCTGCTAACCTCTTCTCATCGATCAAATTTATCTGGTCCAGTCGAGTCTGAATCCACTCACCTTCATCCAAACCTGCATCCTTCATAATTCTTAAGGAGGGAATCTGAACTTCAATGGGCAAAACTGCTTCTGTACCATAGACTAAGGAGAATGGGGTTGCCCCTGTTAAAGTACGTATTGTAGTACGATAACCATGAAGAGCAAATGGTAACATCTCATGCCAATCCTTGTAAGTAACATTCATTTTTTGTACAATCTTCTTAATGTTCTTATTAGCAGCTTCAACTGCCCCATTCATCTTTGGACGATACGGAGAAGAGTTGTGATGCTTAATTTTGAACTGCGTGCAGAGATCAGTAATCATAGTGTTGTTCAGATTAGAGCCATTGCCAGTGATAATCCTTTCAGGGATGCCATACCTACATATGAGATTATTCTTAATGAATCGAGCCACAACATTCTTAGTAACAGATGCAAATGAAGCTGCCTCCACCCACTTAGTGAAATAATCAATAGCAACCAGGATGAAACGATGCCCATTAGAAGCAGTAGGTTTGATCTCACCAATCATGTCAATGCCCCACATGGCAAAGGGCCAAGGAGCAGTCAACACATTCAATGGTGATGGAGGTATATGTACTTTATCAGCATAAATTTGACACTTGTGACAAGTTCTGGAGTGTTGATAGCAATCAGCTTCCATGGTAGACCAATAGTAACCTGCTCTCAATATCTTCTTTGCCATCGTATGACCACTAGAATGAGTGCCAAAGATCCCATCATGCATATCTTCCATAATCTCAGTTGCTTCCTTCTTATCCACACAACGAAGCAAAGTTGAATCATGATTATGCTTGTACAAAATCCCATTACTCAAAAAGAACTTAGCAGAAAACCTTCTCAAAAACTTCCTATCTTTGACAGATGCCCCTTCAGGGAATTCCTGAGTTTCAAGATATCTTTTTACCTCATAGAACCAAGGCTTTTCTTCTGCTTCTTCAGTACCAATCT
This sequence comes from Lathyrus aphaca, assembly GCA_963966055.1. Lineage (NCBI taxonomy): Eukaryota > Viridiplantae > Streptophyta > Magnoliopsida > Fabales > Fabaceae > Lathyrus > Lathyrus aphaca. The sequence continues at coordinate 89,922,744 of OZ014521.1, forward strand.
CATTGCAGTATGAAGGCTTTTCAAATCTATCAATAGTAATCTTGGGAGCTTCATCATCCCAGCTGATCTCAAACATAGATGCCATGGTGGCTAATGCATCTGCCAACTGATTCTCTCTCCGTGGAATATGTCCAAAGGTAATCTCTTTGAAATGTGGGATCAAAGACAATACATGTTCTCTATAAGGAATGAGGTTATCATGCTTGGTATCCCAATCTCCTTTGATCTGACTTACTACCAGGGCTGAATCTACATACACGTCAAGGAACTGAATCTTCATATCAATAGCAGCTTTAATACCCAGGATACATGCCTCATATTCAGCCATGTTATTGGTACAATAGAAAAAAAGTCTAGCAGTAATCGGGGTATGACAACCTTCAGGGGAACTGATCACAACACTAACACCATTACCAAGTGCATTGGATGCACCATCAAAAACCATAGTCCATCGGGATCCTTGTTCAGGTCCGTCATATTGTCCAGGTTCTTGGGTAATAATCATAATGTCTTCATCAGGGAACTCAAAACTCATTGACTGGTAATCATCTACTGCTTGATGATCCAAATGATCAGCTACAACACTTCCCTTAATGGCCTTCTAAGTAGTATACTGTATATCATATTCTGTCAAGATCATTTGCCATCTTGCAATTCTTTCGGATAGAGCAGGTTTCTCAAATATGTACTTGATTGGATCCATCTTCGAAATCAATAAGGTAGTATGAGTCAACATATACTGTCTTAGTCGGCGAGCAGCCCATGCCAAAGCACAGCAAGTTTTCTCGAGCAGTGAGTATCTTGTTTCATAGTCGGTAAACTTTTTGCTAAGGTAGTATATTGCCTGTTCTTTTCGACCAGACTCGTCATGTTGCCCCAATACACACCCCATTGAATTGTCTAACACTGTTAAGTACATAATCAAGGGTCTTCCATCAACTGGTGGCATCAAAATTGGAGGTTCTAGCAGATATCTCTTGATTTCATCAAAGGCAGTCTGACACTTATCATTCCATTCCATCACCTGATCTTTCTTCAACAACTTGAAGATTGGCTCACAGATGGCAGTTAATTGGGAAATAAATCTTGCAATGTAATTCAATCGTCCCAAGAAACCTCTAACCTCCTTCTCAGTACGGGGAGCTGGCATCTCTCGTATAGCTTTAACCTTTGCAGGATCCACTTCAATACCTTTTCCACTGACTATGAAACCCAGGAGTTTACCAGACCTAACTCCAAAAGTACACTTGTTTGGGTTCAATCTCAACTTGTATTTCTTCAACCTCTCAAACAATTTATGCAAATGATCAAGATGTTGTTCTTCATTCTGGGACCTGGCTATCATATCATCCACATATACCTCTATCTCATGATGAATCATATCATGAAACAAAGCAACCATAGCACGCTGATATGTTGCCCCTGCATTCTTCAAACCAAATGGCATTACTTTATAGCAAAAGGTGCCCCACTGTGTAACAAATGTTGTCTTCTCCATATCCTCAGGTGCCATCTTGATTTGATTGTAACCAGAGAAACCATCCATAAAAGAGAATACTTTATGCTGAGCAGTGTTGTCTACCAGAACATCAATATGAGGAAGTGGAAAGTCATCTTTGGGGCTGGCCTTGTTCAAATCTCTGTAGTCCACACACATACGTACCTTACCATCTTTCTTAGGAACTGGTACCACATTTGCAACCCACTGAGGATAAGAAGTCACAGCTAAGAACCCTGCATTGAACTGTTTCATTACCTCTGCTTTGATCTTTTCTGACATCTCAGGACGCATACGACGAACCTTCTGCTTCTTTGGACGACAATCTTCTTTTACTGGTAAACGGTGAACTACAATGTTTGTATCCAACCCTGGCATATCTTCATAAGACCAAGCAAAGATCTCCACATAGTCACGTAACATCTGAATCAATCTGCTCTTGACACTATCCTCTAAATCAGCCCCTATCTTGACTTCCTTCCTGTTTTCTTCAGTTCCCAGATTCACAACTTCGACTGGCTCTTCATGTGGCTGTATAGCTTTCTCTTCTTGTTGTAACAACCTAGCAAGCTCTACAGGTACTTCACAATCGTCCTCATTTCCGTCTTCAGTTTGATAGATCGGAATTGGCAATAGTAGAACTGTTATCAACAGGATCCAGAGTGGATGAGGATCTGCATTTTAGTGATGTGGGTGTGTGTAAGAACACATAGCTGATAAAGCAAAAAATAAAAGAAAAGAAAGACAAGGAACACAATATTTACGAAAACGAAACGTCCACTGATTTTTATTGAATGAAGTATGCAAATGAAATGACAGCCCGTAATAAGCACACCATTGTGCCCCGGGTAAGGCACAAGGCTTGAAAGTTCAATTGTTCAAGAAATTACAAACTTAAAAGCAACAACACAGTAATAGTATTTACTCCTGACAAAAGGAGATAGGGATAACATCTTCAGCTTTCCAATTATTGAGTCCAGCACCCACAGTAGGAAAGATCCAAGCATCCAGATTGTAGTCTTCATCATAGTCTCTCACAGCATTGATCTGATCTTTCATAACCCCTTGATTGGTGATACGAACAACACGAGCACGACGAATAGCCTTCTGGGACTCTGCAGTGAAACCCAAACCAAATTTGTCAGATTTGTAAGGGATATCAGGAAGCTGACCCCAAATAGTACAACCACCTTCATCCACTACAGCTCTAGCATCTTTAAGGGAGGCCATTGTTGGAGGTATTCTGGTGACCACAGGAACTTTCTTGACAACAGGAGGAGCTACATAATCATTAACAATCCAAGGAACCACTTCAAATGTCTGACACGGAGTTTCAACATATTCACCTTCCACTTCCAGATACTTGAAGGTGTTCACATGGCTGACAAAATATTCTTCCTCTCCATAGACAGTAACAACTTTTCCTTCCACCGGATATCTTAGCTTCTGATGTAATGTAGAGGTTGCAGCACCTGCCCCATGGATCCAGGGACGACCAAGCAGACAAGAGTACGAAGGACGAATATCCATCACATAAAATGTAGCATTAAAAATCTGAGAACCAACTTTGATGGGCAGGTCAATTTCTCCATGCACCACTCTCCTCGAACCATCAAAAGCCTTCACCACTATGCTACTGGGCTTCAGCACAGCATCTTCAGGACTCAGCTTATTCAGGACTTCTTTGGGCAACACATTCAGAGAGGAACCATTGTCTATCAATACATGTGACAGGGTAGTGCCCCTGCATTCAATTGAGATATGCAGAGCCCTGTTATGATCCCTCTTGGCAGGGGTCAAATCAGCATCAGAAAACCCTAACCCATTATCATAGGTCAGGTGGGCAACACAATTCTCAAACTGGTCAACAGAAATTGCATTGGGTACATGAGCAGTCTTCAGAAACTGGATCAAAGCTTTGGCATGAGCCTCAGAACATAACAACAAAGACAACATATAAATCTTAGAGGGAGTATGCCCCAACTGATCAACAATGTCATAATCACTCTTACGAATGATTTTTAATACTTCTTCCATCTACTTAGCAAGATCATCAGCAGCTGGCACATCAGTAGGTATAGGTTCAAGAACAGGACCTTTGCCCCGAGCATCAGTGGTAGAGGTAGCTGCAGGAGTAACTGCATTCTTGGAAGTCACTGGAGGAGAGAAGACTCTTCCACTTCGTGTGATCTTACTAGATCCAGCAATATTATCAACATCAACAGGCACATCAGCTAAGGGTTCCTGCTTAACACCATGGATATAAACATCAGATCCATAATGCCAAGGCACAGCTTTATCAGACGTATACGGAATAGGACCAGGAGTGGTAATGACCATAGGAGCCACTCTAGCTTCAGCAACAACCTTCACAGGGCCTTCAGCAGTAATCTTAATTGGACCCTTATGAGTGATTTTAACAGGTCCCTTTGAAGTGATCCTTACCGGTACTTTATCAACCATATCAACCTCTTCAGTCCTTCTTCCTTGAGTAATATGATCCACCATACTTTCTACAGACGATGGAGTCCTCTCAAACACTATGGTATACTTATCCATGAGACGTTGAATTCCATCTCTCAATCTCCAGCAACTATCCGGCTTATAGGTACAATACAAACAATCTTCACGACAACCTGGAAAGAACTCAGCTTGCACTAACTTCTTCTTGATAACAGACAATGGTGTGGTCAACTCTGCAACTGAATAGATATGTAAATCTTCATCAATGGCATTGACAGTCTTCTCGTGATTTGGCATGGGAGCAGCAATCACATTTGGAGTACCCGGAGGGTCAAACTCAATTTCCCCAGCCTCAATCATATCTTGAATTTTGTTCTTCAAGACCCAGCAACTATTAGTATCATGTCCCTGACAGTTTGAATGATATGCACATCGTGCATTAGGATTGTACCTGGGAGAGGTAACATTGGGATTCTGAGGAGCCTCTTTCAGAGTAATAAGTTCAGCCTTCAACAAATGTTGCAATGCCTGAGCCATTGACATGTTGATCTTTGTGAATTGCCTTCTAGCCCTCTATTGATTTCCCTGTGACTGCTCTGTTGTTGCAGTAGTTGGATTGGAGATATGAACTGCACTCACAGACTTATGCCTTCTATTACGATCAGGTTGACCATAAACAACATTGGATTCTTTCTTCCCAGTGGGAGGCTTCTTTGCAGTACCTGATGAAGAAGTACCCACCTGGATTTTACCGCTCTTTATACCATTTTCCACGCGCTCTCCTGTCATTATCAACTCAGTGAAGCCAGATGATGAGCTTCCAATGAGATGACTGTAAAAAGGACCATTCAGTGTACACATGAACATATCAACCAATTCCCTGTCAGTTAAAGGGGGTTGTACTCTTCCAGCTAAATCTCTCCACTTCTGAGCATACTCTTTGAAACTTTCTTTGGCACCCATAGACATGCTTTGCAGCTGCATGCGAGTGGGGGCTAAATCAGCATTGTATTGATACTGCTTATAGAAAGCTTCAGCAAGATCGTTCCAATCCCTGATGTTGACACTCTCCAACTGATAATACCACTCCAATTGAGCTCCAGATAAGCTTTCTTGGAAAAAATGGATCCACAACTTCTTATCAGCAGTGTGAGGTTGGATTCTTTTGACATAAGACCTCAGATGCAGCTTGGGACAAGAGACCCCATCATAAACAACAAAGGTAGGAACCTTGAAACCAATGGGTATGACTACCCCAGATATCAGACTTAAATCTTCAAAATCCAGCCCAGAAGATTTCTGCAACTCCATAGCATCCATTCTATCCACCAGCATCTTGAATTTGTCTTCATTAGGCTCATGGTAGTAATTAGCCTCAGAATCAGAGTCCCCCATAGTGTTGTGGAGACTGCCTCCCTCTTTTTCAGACTCTTCAGACTCATAGTGCTCAACTGGTTCTTTGGTCTTGGCAAGACCTTTGAATCTTCTTCCCATGTTGATCAGGCCACCTGACCTTCTAGTCTTCTTAGTCTTCTTGGCCAGCAGTGTCTTCAATTCATCCTGCCCCTTGGTCAGGTTCAGGATCAGCTCTTGGAACTGTGCATTTTGTGCCTGGATATTCTTAACTGTTTGTTCGAGAGCCATTGCTGAAATAAACAGCGAGAAGATGAGAAACCTGTGCCCAATTATAAACCTGTGATGCAATGAAATGATATGTGAATGTATATGCAATGTTTTCAAGAACCGCAGGATTTAAATTTGCTTAAACAAACAAGAAGGTAAACTTTTATTAGTAATAAATTTTGTTTTGCCTCTTGGGCTTACAGAAAATGAAATGAAATAAATACAAGGGATGGGGTTTTAAGTCTCCCATGGACGTTTCCTCTTTGTGTTGAGGTATGAGTTGAGATTCCGTTCCTCGTGAAGTTGCTTTGTTAGTTCCAGGATTCTTTCTTGGCTTGTTTTGTAATGAGCCTCGAAAGTATCCCTTTGCTCTTTCAACTGGATCCAGGATCTCTGTAAGTCTTCCATGTCAGTAGGCATGTCTGGGTGAAGGATGGTATAAGCAGTGTCTCCTTCAGCAACAGGTTCCATGGTAACTGGCAGGATAGCAGGATATGGCATCATGAGAGTCTGAGCACGAGATCGCACCCATCTGAGATAAGCTTCCATAGGAATAGTGTACTTAGGCTCTAGAGTCTTGCTGTCAACCTTGTTCACTTTTCCCCATGCTCGTATGAATCTCTGACGGTAACCTTGAAGATCGTTGTCGTAGTCAAACACAATGCCCTGAATCAACATGTCATGAGGACCATCACTCAGAGCGTAACCAAACTGTCGTAAAGCTAGAGAGGGGTTGTAGGTGATGCCTCCTCTTATGCCTAGAAGTGGCACATTAGGAAACTCCCCACAACGGTCAATGATAGTGACATTCTCCATGGATCTGGAGCACCAATGGATATCTGAATGAGAGAGTGACATAATCCTCTTGGACCATCTGAACCCTTGTTCATTCTTCATTACTGAGCGAGGAAGGTGAGAAATAAACCACCTAGAAAGCAAAGGTATGCAGCACATCAAAGTTCCCCTTGCCCTTGTAGTACGGGTGTGAAGAGAATGTAGGATGTCTCCAAGCAATGTAGGCACTGGATTGTGACTCAGGAATATGTTGATGGCATGAACGTCTATGAACTGATCTGGATTGGGGAACAATACTAAGCCATATATCAGCAAGGCTAAGATCTCCTCAAAAGCATCATAACTCATGGCCTTCAAGAACACCTGAGCTCTCTCTATCAACACCACGGCAAGAATACCCTTAACTCCGCTTCTCGTTTCTAGAACAATGTCAGACTTCTTCAGATGTAGAGCTGCAGCAATAACCTCTGGTTTAAGCTCCTTCTCCAAGCCTGTGAAGGGTCTTTGATCAAGAACAGGTATACCCAGAAGTTTAGAGAACTCTTCCATTGTAGGAACCAGCTGATAGTCGGGGAATGTAAAGCAATGGTGCTTAGGGTCAAAGAACTGAAATAAAACACTCATCATGTCTTCATTGAACCCTGAAGTGACTAGATCCAATAGGTGACCATGTCTCTTGATGAACTGGGAATGATCAGACACTTGAGAAACCAACTCTTTAAGCTTAGCAGGTATGCCCACAAAGTTGATCCTGATGGTGTTTCTACGAGCAGAAACCATGACCTGTAACAAAGAACAAAGATAAATCCTTTGGTCCTTGAAATGGTTAGTGAAAATGCTATGCTTATGATGCATGATGATGTCATGATGTTATGCTCAATCACAAACATGTGGCACACACAAACAAGTCACACAATAGCCCTAGGTTTAAAGGCTTGCATGAGGTTTAAGGGTAAGTACCCTCCCCTGAAGTTAGTTGGTTCATCCTGTCCTATAAAAGTAACCATGTTCTAAGGGATCTCAATATCATTGATCCTTCACAAGGGTGGTTGTTCAGTAGGCAACTTACTTGCCCACCAAAACCCTCCAAGTTTAGAATCTCAATGAGCGTAGTATCGAGTATCAACCAACTTCAGTCTGCACCAAAGTCGGTTATCTCACTACTTTCTAAAGGCCAAGATGGGATAACTAGGGTTCTAAAAGTTAGTTAGTGCATTGACAACATATGTCAGCCTCATATTATCCTCAACTTGACTTAAGGAACATAAGCACCAACCAAGAAGTCACACTAACTATGGCCACCAGATCAACCATATCGGTATACGCCGTACAGTTTCCTTGGTCTATTGCCATTTACCTAAGGTACACTAGATCCGGGTTAGGATCTTTCACACATAAGAGCACCCAACAGATAAGTATAAAGCAAACAAGGCAAACAATTTTAAAGTGATCTAATTCCTAAGGGTACCCCTCTTTAATTTAAATCCCCAGCAGAGTCGCCAGTTCTGTAACACGGTGGGAGAACTGACTTTAGTTATGTTGCGGATAGCAAGAGTCGCCACCGACTTTTATTTTATCCAAAGGAAAGGCATAAAAGAACAGGAAAGACCTTTTAAAAGATTTTTGGGTCCGGGGGGTAGGTTATGTAAAGGGAAGGTGTTAGCACCCTTTACATCCATGGTTATCCATGGGCTCTTAGTTACTTAGCTCACTTTAAATTGTTTTTTGAAATGTGAAGTGTGTGAATAGAAATTTTCTTAAGAGTTTATAATGGCCCATGTATGGATGCGTATAAACCTTTGTTTTGAAAATTTGTTTGAAATTGTGAAGTGTTTGAAAAGTTTTGAAGAGTGAGCAAGTAACTATGAGGAACTTACCCTAAGTTTTAAGTCTTTTCTGTTCTTGAATCCTTTAAATGGTAGGACTATCCCTATTATTAAGGAATAGGTAGTCATTACCTTGGATGTGAGGGACAAGTAAGGGTCATCTGTTAATGTAGGCAACTGTGGGGTGTATAAGCAACTTTGGAGGGACTGTCATCTCTATTCGAAAGGGACAAGATCATTACGAAGGCAACATTCGAAAGGGACTTGATCTTTTATTTGTTAAGGGACTAGATGACTTTATTTTGAGGGACTTTTGCTTTATACACCCTACTTGACCTTTTGATTAGGCAACAATGAGAGGTATCCCTAAGGAAGTGAGATGGCGATCAAAGATCGACTTACGTGTGTGAGTGTACAATTTAATATTTATCTTTTTAAATTAAATGATCTAAATTAATTTTTTACATACAAACATGTTGCACTCCCTATTTTTACTAACCATAGCATAAAATATAAATACTTAAACATTATAAATAAATATTACACCAAGGAGCAATTACATAATAATAATTAAGCAAAATTAAATAAATAAGCAAAATAATAATAATAATAATTGGGGTTAGTGAAAAATAATAATAAAAAATAATATCAAATTAAAGGGGTTAGTAATAAATAAATAAGAATATAATTAATAATAATAATGAAATAAGCAAAAAAAATTCAACTTTATGTACAATTATTATTTAATATTAAAATATAAACAATTATACTAACTATTATAAAATTTTTAAGTTATGTATAAATTATATAATAAATTAATTATAAACATAATATGAAAATAGAATTATAATTATAAAAATTAAATTAGCAATTTTTACATATTTTTAAACATATAATAAAATTATTTTCATGCAAAAATTAAATTCTAAACAAATTATATCATATTATCATATTAAGAATTTTAATTTTTAAACATATATAAAAATGTAAATTATAAACAATTTATACATTAATAAAAATTAAATTAAGAATTATAATTAAATTATGAAGATAATATATACAAATAATAGTATTAAATAAATAGGAGAAGAAAAAATTAGGGTTTTGAAAATTATTAAGATTAATTAGGGTTTAATAAGAATTAGGGTTTTATATACAAAGAATGTTAAATATTAAATATTATTCTAATTATATAAATAAATTACATATATACATATTAGTAATAAAAAAACAATTTATTTTAGAAAATATTATTAGGATTTATATTTATGAAACATATTAGGATTTTATTAAATTAAGATTATGATTTTAATTAATTAACATTAACAATAAACAAAACAAATAGAAATAAAAAAAAGAAAAAGAAAACTTACCTGGCTGGGAGTTGAACCCAACACCTCCTGCTTATAAGCATTCAAACCAGCAACAACAACCACTAGGCCATCCTGCGCGCGTGTGCTAAGATCAAGGGTTCAATTGGTCTTGTTGTGTTATTCCTGAAAAATCATAAAAAAGAAAACAAAGCAAAAGGCCTGAGGGGATCGAACCCAGGACCTTCAAGCAATCACACAAACGCGTTAACCATTCCAGCTGGGAGAGCGCACCTGATATTAATCTCATCACAATACATAATATATAATGTTTAACAATTAAAATGGAAAAAACAATAAAAAACTGGTTGGAGCCAGGATTCGAACACCAGCCCTTAAGGAATACACGCGCATACACAACCAACTGAGCCAGCCAACCAACTGTGAAACAAAACAGCAACTAATTCATAAAATAATATGCACAATATTTGAATTTTGGAAAACGCGCGCAGAGCATCATCTTCTTCCTTGGTTCATACAAAATTTCCTGCGAAATTATATACAAATTTTCCTGCGAAATTCAATCTGCAGCAAAACCTACGAAACCTAACTATCATCAAAACAATGAAATCTCATCAAATTAAAAGCACAGACAAAGTCTAAAGATCAATTTGAATCAATCTGTGGTTTTAGAATTCGTTTATACTGGATAAATTGGAAAACCCTAAAGCTCATCCGAAACCCTAAACATGGTGGATTTCGTTCTAGTTGATAGAACTTCACAAAACCTGCCCAGAAACAATCTATAATACATCACAAACACAAAGCATTAGTCAAAATTCATTAAGAACCCGTCATTGTTTAGAATCGAAAATAAAAAAATCCATGAATGTGATGAATCAGATTATGTACATGAGGGTGATTTCGATGCTTTTGATGGCTGGGATTGGTTTATGGATGCATAAGGAGTCATTCCATGTCTTAAAATTACCTTCAAATGCCTTGTGGAGTTGAAACCGAATTTGAGTTTTGTGTGGTTTTTGAAATTTGCAAACTTACACTTTGAGGCTGGATTTTCGTGTCTAATGAGTAGGGTTAAGTCATATACTTATAGAGTGATGAATTAGGTCAGAAAAAATTGATGTTTGTGTGGAAGATTTGATTCAAAAAGATTCAAAAAGATAAGCTTTGAAATTCAAATATTTTTGCATCAACACTTTCTATTTCAAGCCAATCAATATTATCTTTGTATCAATTTGATCCATGCTGAATTCATGACCTTCTAGAATCAAAAATAATTTTAAATCTTCATGTTTAGTATTTTATTTAAATTTAAAATGATTTTTAGTATAAAAAATCATAATAAATTAATTAAATAAAATAAAAATTATGAAAATATCAAAGAATTTTCGTGCATGATGTCATGGATTGCTTTGGGTCATTAAAAGTTCAGCCCACTTAGCAAAATTTGGTTTTAAACCTCCATTTGCTTCATAAATTTCCCTAAAATTTCCCAACTTTGCAAGGGCATACATCCTTCAATTTTAATGCTATGAGGGTGTTCTTGGATATTTTAGAAATCTTGAAGAGTCCTCTAACCAACCCCACTGGTTTCATGTCCATATCATTTACCATTCTCAAGTTATGCCCTTTTGAAGTTGTTGACTTTTTGTTGACTTTCAAAAGGACCTATAATGTCTTAGCTCATACCTTCCAAATGAAGCATTTTTGGGCTTGGCTTGTGAGACACAAAGTTGTAGAGAATTCAATTTCCTTCAAAATGAGCTTTGGATGGAGACTTGGTAATGAAGTATGTGAAAGTTATGGCTGGTCAAAGTTTAGTTGACTTTTACTAAGGAAACCCTAATTTAGAAACTCCTGATTCTTGATGATCTGAAATCTCCTTGATGAATCATGATCAACCCTTGATAAAATGATGAATTTTACTTCACATACTTGAGGTTTGACAAAAAAATCATGAAGTTTGACTTTGGTTTGACCACAGTTGACCTCAGTTTGACTTTTTAACTGCTTTGACTGATTTTGACCTATCTGATCATCTGACTGAGCAAACCTTTGAGAAAAGTCTTGAAACTTGTCATGGGGGTTATTACACACATATAAGATGTTATGAAGCTCACTTGAAGTCTTGGAAATTCATTTAGCCTGATTAAAGTCAAAACCCTAGTTTTGAATGCACTGCTTAGGAGGTGCATTGTCTGAGGGAATTGTCAACTCTTCTGACTATTTGTTAACTTTGTGAACCTTGTGAACCATCATAAGATGTCTTGTGAACTTTGTGAACCTCATGGAAGGTCTTGTGAACCTTGTGAACCTCATAAAGTATCTTATAGACTTCATGAACTTCATGAAAGGTGTTGTAAGTATTGTGAATCTTGTGAACCTTGTGAACCTCATAAAGTGTCTTGTAAACTTCATGAACCTCATGAAAGGTCTTGTGAACCTTGTGAACCTTCTTAGCACACAAAGTCTTGTATTGTGAGGGCAAATTTTGGGGTGCAACAGATATACCAAAAAAAGCTTAGTTCAGAAGACAGAAATATAACATCAGCATTGTTCAATCAAACAGGCATTAACAGCAGCATGCATTGTTCAGTACCCTTCTCCCCCTTGTTAGACAGAAATTTGGGGCCAAACATTACGTAAGCAGAGAGGAAAAAAAACATTCAAAATTACAAAGCAAAACAGGTAATACATTTTCCACCACACTCAGCTTCACTCAGACTCAACATACTCTGTATCTTCTTCATCCTCAGACTCAGCATCAGATTCATCAACATTTCCAGCAACTTCCTCCAGCTCTAGTCTTTGAATTATGCTCTCCAGCTTTTTCTTCCTTTCATCCAGCTCTTTGCAAGTTGTCTTGAGCTCTGCAATCAGGGTTGCCTTGGATATATGAGTCTTGACATTAGATGGTCCAGCAGATGTCCCACTTGGAGCTTCAACATCTGCAGCATGATGGCTCAGAAACAGTTTGTAGTGAAAGGACAGTGGACTCTCCCTCTTACAGATAGAATCCTTATCAGTAAGGATTCCTGGATATTGTTTGAGAATTACTCCACAAAGCAGTGAGGGAAAAGCTATTGGAAGCTTGGTTGCTGAGGTTCCTGCATGCCTTAGTGTTTGATCAAAGATATAAGCCCCATAGTCCAACTTGGTTTGGGTGCCTACAGCACAGATAAAACTTCCCAGCCCAGTAGCTATAGAAGAAGTGTGGTTTGTGGGGACCCAGTTTACTGTTCCAATCCTGTGCAGCATAGCATACTTCCTTGTTAGCAAGCTGACAGATAATTTTCCTTTGACTGACCATGACTTGACCTGGTTGGCAGTGATGATTCTGCAGACTTGGTTGTCAGTTTTGCCCAGCTCATTTGGCCCATTTGATTCTCTCCCTAGGTACTGATTTATCACCCTAGGAGAAAAATCAACACATCTCCCCCTGACATATACCTTCCTGAAATCCTCAGATTTCCCATCAGCACACCCCTCTTGCAGATTGACTATGAATTCTTTGACCAGCAGTTCATAGCAAGGGGAAAAGTTGGAGACAGTTTTGAATAAATCAGCATTGGAGATTAAATCTATTACCTCAGTGCACTCCAAAGCATTGTTGCCCAGCTCTCTTTCCAGAGCCACCCTTCTTTGGTAGACATACTTCCACTTGCTCACACTAGAGACATGATGGAAGGACACATTGTCCAGAGGTGCTTCAGGAACAACAGAGGCAGTCCTGGGAGGTGTTGGCTTCTTCTTGGGTTGGGATGTTCGGACATCCTCCTCAACATCAGAGTCAGGTGGAGTTGTAGCCTTCCTCTTCTGGGTGCTTACCTTACTCCATTGCTTAGTAGGTCCAAAGGCAACTTTGACCTTGTCCTTCTTGGGAGTTGACTGTTTCTTTTCAGGAGTTGCATGTGCAACTGGCTTCTTCTCCTTCCTAGCCCTAAGCCTCTTGACTATGCTAGGATTAACAGATGCTATGATCTCTGTGTCAGAGTCATCATCTAGGTTTTCAACAGGTGGAGGTTGGGAAGCCTCTTTTTCAGCAGCTTGATCAACAGGAGCTTGATCATCAGTGGCTTTATCATCAGTAGTTTTGTCATCATCACTTGGGGCTTTGTCCTGGCCCTCAGATGCTTCAACATTTCTTGGGACATCCTGTTGAGCAGGTATGTCCTCTTCAGCCTGGTTGCTTGGGTCATCTTGAGGAGCAGGCATACTGTTCAGGGGAACAGACACCCCAGGCATAACTCTTTGTTCAGAAAGGATCCTGTTTACAAGTTGTTTGATGGATGCGTCCACATAAGCAGAAGCTTTGGGGGTGCTGGAAGATGAAGGAGTTCCCTTGCTTTTGCTGAAAACAGGCTCCTTAGCTCTTCTTGCATGGGGAGTCCTGGGTTTTTGAGCAATAGGAATGCTTCCTCTGATCTCATCTATAGGAGTAGCATCCATTGGTACTACAGAGATTGGAGTTGCGTGAACTACATCTTCTTGATTGAGACCCTCATCAATGGAGTTAGGGTTTTGATGTTGAGACATTTTTTCGATTGTAGTGGAAAAGGAGTTAGGTTTGATAGATTTGGATGAGTTTAGAAATTCAGCTTTAGCATGCAAAACGTTTAGTGGAGCTAATGAGGATGTGAGGAGCTGAGAGCATGTTTGTACATTTATAGAATCCGTTACTAGTGGAATTTTAAAGAGTGGAATACAAACAGTTATTGGCCAGACTGGTGCTGCCATCTGGTGATCATGCCACACGATGTCATGAGACATGCTGGCACTTCTTCATAACTGTTATATTTCACATATTCAGATTCCCAATTTACCCCTTAGGTTTTCAAATTGGGTAGCATCCAAAGCCTTAGTAAACATGTCAGCTAATTACAACTCTGTGGCTACATGCTCTAGTGTGATCACCTTCTCTTCCACAAGGTCTCTGATGAAGTGATGTCTGATATCTATGTGCTTAGTTCTGCTGTGTTGGATAGGATTTTTGGAAATGTTAATAGCACTTAAATTGTCACAGTACAATGTCATGACATCTTATGGGACATTGTATTATGTGAGCATTTGTTTCATCCATACCAACTGTGAACAACTGCTACCAGCTGCAATATATTCAGCTTCAGCAGTGGATAAGGACACACAATTTTGTTTCTTACTAAACTAAGAAATTAAATTGTTTCCTAGAAAGAAGCATCCTCCTGATGTACTCTTTCTATCATCAGCACTTCCAGCCCAGTCAGCATCACAAAATCCAGTGAGAATTAGTTCACAACCATGAGAGTACATTATGCCATAGTCACATGTACCATTAACATATTTCAAGATCCTCTTAACCTGGTTTAGATGGCTCACTTTTGGCTCAGCTTGATACCTTGCACACACACCTACTGCAAAAGCTATATCTGGTCTGCTAGCTATAAGATATAGTAGGCTTCCAATCATGCTTCTGTACAAGCTTTGGTCCACACTCTCACCTTTGTCATCCTTTGTCAGTTTTAAATGAGTGGGGGCAGGTGTTCTCTTGTGACTTGCATTGTCCATCCCAAACTTCTTGACAGTGTTCTTTGCATACTTGCTTTGGGATATGAACATGGAGTCCTCCATTTGTTTGATTTGCAGTCCAAGAAAGTAGGTTAGTTCTCCCACTAGACTCATTTCAAACTCAGACTCCATTTGAGTAACAAAATGTTTAACCATCCTATCTGACATCCCACCAAATACTATGTCATCCACATATATCTGAGCAATCATAACCTTTCCCTCTTCATCCTTTACAAACAAGGTTTTGTCTATTCCTCCTTTTCTGTATCCATGTTTAATGAGAAAGGTTGTCAGTCTTTCATACCATGCTCTTTGAGCTTGCTTTAGACTATACATAGCCTTCCTCAGCTTATATACATGATCTGGACATCTTAGATCAACAAATCCCTTTGGTTGCTCCACATATACTTCTTCATTAAGGTACCCATTTAGAAAGGCACTTTTAACATCCATCTGAAATAGCTTGAACTTTAGGATGCAAGCAATTCCTAGGAGTAGTCTGATTGATTCAAGCCTTGCTACTGGTGCAAAGGTTTCATCAAAATCTACTCCCTCAATTTTTGTATATCCTTGAGCTACAAGTCTAGCCTTGTTTTTTGTAACTACTCCTTGCTCATTAGACTTGTTTTTGTAGACCCACTTAGTGCCAATCACATTAATGTCATCAGACCTAGGAACAAGATCCCATACTTCATTCCTTGTAAACTGGCCTAATTCTTCCTGCATAGCAGAGATCCAGTACTCATCATTCAGAGCTTCCTTGATGTTCTTAGGTTCTATCTTTGAAACAAAGCAGGAGCCTGAGATCACCTCTCTTGATCTAGTGATGACACCTTTGTTGGGATCCCTAATTATCAATTCTTTAGGATGATCTTTCTGGATTATGATGGAGGGAGGTTTGTTGGATTGTTCTGACCTTGCCTCAGTTAGAGTGAAGTCAAGATTATCACTTTTTATTTCAACTTCGGTTTGATTGTCAACAGATGTTCCAACATCATCAGCAACATCTGCATAGGCATCATCAATAATCACATTTATTGACTCCATTATAACCTTGGTTCTGGAGTTAAATAATCTGTAAGCTCTGCTATTTATGGAGTATCCAAGAAATATCCCTTCATCACTCTTAGGGTCCATCTTCCTTCTTTGATCCCTATCAGCCATAATGTAACACTTACTTCCAAACACATGAAAGTACTTGACTGTAGGTTTTATACCTTTCCAGACTTCATGGATGGTGGATAAAGTTCCCTTTCTTAGTGTGACTCTATTGTGGATGTAGCATGTTGTGTTCATAGCTTCAGCCCAAAAGTACAGGGGTAACTTCTTGGCATGAATCATGGCTCTAACTGACTCCTGAATAGTTCTGTTTTTCCTTTCAACAATCCCATTCTGTTGAGGGGTGATAGGAGAAGAATACTCATGATTGATCCCTTCTGAAGAGCAGAAGTCTGAGAATTTTTTATTCTCAAACTCCTTTCCATGATCACTTCTTATTCTGACCACACAACTTGCTTTTTCTCTTTGGATTCTATAGCACAGATCTTTAAATACATCAAACACATCAGACTTTTCTTTGATTAAGCTTATCCAGGTATATCTTGAGAAGTCATCAACAACCACATAGGCACATATTTTTCCACCAAGACTCTCTACCTGCATTGGTCTCATAAGGTCCATATGCAATAATTCCAAAGCTTTGGAAGTTGTCAGATGTTGGAGCTTTGGGTGTGACATCTTGGTTTGCTTGCCTATTTGACATTCACCACACACTTTACTTTCATCAATCTTAAGTTTTGGGATCCCTCTTACAGCCTCCATAGATATGATTTTCTTTATTCCTCTGAGATGAAGATGACCCAGTCTTTGATGCCACAACTTCACTTCTTCTTCTTTGGCTAAGGAACAAGTAGATGTGAGGCTGAAATCTTAGGGTTCCCACATATAGCAGTTGTCTTTTGATTTGGCTCCTCTCATGACAACTTTCTGTTCTTTATCAGAAACTATGCACTCAGTTTTGGTGAAGTTGACACTGTAACCTTGGTCACATAACTGACTTATGCTGATCAAGTTAGCAGTTAATCCTTTTACTAACATCACACCATCTAGACTTGGTACACCTGAGCAGTCCAGGGTCCCAACTCCCTTGATTTCTCCCTTTGCTCCATCTCCAAAGGTTACATAGCTGGATGAGTGTGACTTTAAATCTACTAACAGATTCTTCAGACCAGTCATGTGCCTTGAACAGACACTGTCAAAATACCAGTCTTCTTTAGCAGATACTCTAAGAGATGTGTGTGCTATAGAGGCAACAACCTGCTTGGACCATTTGTGCCTGTTGTGAGGTTTCCTTTGATGCATCTGCCCTGGGTAGTGTCCATCTCTAGAGTTCCAATGTTGCCTGTTGACCTTGTTCTTATGCATGTACTGGTAGCTTTGATCAGCATGAAGACTAGCTTTAGGTATCCAAATTTTCTTGGTGACCTCTGTCTTTTGCTTAAGAGGGTGCTGAGACTTCTGATTGGGGTATCCATGCAGCTTGTAGCAAAAAGGTTTGATGTGACCAAACCTTCCACCGTGATGGCATCTCCATCTTTGATATTTCTTTTTCATCATGTTCTTGTCATGATGTTGAGACATCTGCTTGAACATCTTGTTTGGCTTCATGGGATTTGGAGTTGTTTGGCTGGTGCTAGCCTCAAAGTTTTGAGCTTTATTAAATCCCAGTCCAGTCTTATCCCCTGAATGCTTGTTGTTGTTGAGAATGACATCCAGTGTGTTTGAGCCACTGTTCAGCATTCTGACAGATTTGGACATATGCTCCATTTTGGAGTTGAGTAGGCTGACTTCACTTTTCAAAGTGTCAATGATTTCTAGATGACTTGCCTTTTCAGCCTTTAATTCCTCAATCTGCTTCTTCTGCTGTTTATTTTCCATGCATACTTCAGTGCTCCTTTTACACAACATCCTGTAAGATGCTTCAAGCTCTTCAAATGTCAGCTCCTCATCACTGGATCCCTCTTCAGTTTCATATACTCCAGCTAGAGCAGTGATGTGTTTTGCAGATTCTTCTTCTGACTCACTACATGAGTCTTCATCTGACCAGGACACAGAGAGACCTTTCTTTTGCTTCTTTAGATAGGTTGGACATTCACTTCTAATGTGTCCATACCCTTCACATCCATGACATTGGATTCCTTTTCCTTGGTTAGTCTTCTCATCATAGTTTGACCTTCTATTGGAGTCATAAGGTCTTTTACTCTCAGAGGTTGAGTTTCTTCCACTTGGTCTGGGCCTGTTTTCCATTCTTTTGAGGATTTTGTTAAATTGTCTTCCAAGCATAGCAATTGATTCTGATAAGTTGTCCTCAGAGCCTGCTTCATGACTTTCTTCTTCTTTATCAGTGTTTGAGACCAAGGCTATGCTTTTGTTTTTCTTCACAATTGTATCATTCATTCCCATCTCAAAGATTTGAAGAGAACCAATGAGCTCCTCAACCTTCATTGTGCAGATGTCCTGAGCTTCTTCTATAGCAGTGACCTTCATGTCAAACCTCTTTGGCAGTGATCTGAGAATCTTCCTTACCATCTTTTCATCACTCATATTTTCTCCCAAAGCACCAGAAGTATTAGCAATTTCCAGGATGTTCTGTAAAACTCATGAATGGTCTCATCTTCCTTCATCCTTAAGTTCTCAAACTTGGTGGTGAGAAGTTGAAGTCTTGACATCTTCACCTTTGATGTTCCTTCATGAGTAGTTTTGAGAGTGTCCCAAACATCCTTGGCCAACTCACAGTGATGCACAAGCCTAAATATGTTCCTGTCAATGCCATTGAATAAGGCATTTAAGGCTTTGGAATTTCCAAGTGCTGAATCTTCTTCCTCCTTGCTTCACTCTTCTTCAGGCTTCATCACTTTTGCCCCATCCTTATTGTCTTGGACAGGGTGCTCCCATCCTTTGTTAACTGCTTTCCAAGCCCTGCTATCAAGAGATTTCAAGAATGCTACCATTCTTGGCTTCCAGTAATCATAGTTGGATCCATCCAAGATAGGTGGTCGATTCACAGATCCTACATCTCTGTCCATGTTCCCAAAATTTGTAGTCCCTAGATCTCACCCAGATATACAGGCAGGGTGCCTGCTCTGATGCCAATTGTAATTCTGGGATCAGATATGTGATGTCGAACCAGATGTTTAAACACTTGAAATCTTAAACAACAATTAATGAGCAGGTAAATTAAATGACACAGGAAATTGTTAACCCAGTTCAGTGTATCTCCACACTTACATCTGGGGGCTACCAAGCCAGGAAGGAAATCCAATATAAGTAATATTAATTATGGAGTTAAACCAACCAGTTTAATCCTTCACTTAATATCTACCCAAGGCAATTTCTACCTAAGACTCAACTTAGATATGAGTACCTACTCACTTCCCCTCAATCACACAGTGATCTTTTACAATGATTAATAAAATTGAAGTCACACTTCAAACACAACAGCTTGATCTTACTTAAAAGTTTCAATCAAGACACAATTCACTTTTTGCTTAAAAGCTCATAAAGTGACAAACAATTAAAACCTGCTATACTTCACAAACACCCTTTATAGTCTTCTAAAATTCGTGCTCTTTTCTGAGAGTTTCAGTTCCTTAAATAAATGCTTGGTTTGTGGGCTTTTTGCAAATTATCCAGACCTTGATAAATCCCACAGTCATCACCTTGAATTAGGGTTAGTTAGTTTGTTATCTCCTTGAATCAAGGTGAGTTAGTTATTCTGTTACACTGAAACCAGATAACTAAGCTCCCTAAAGATGCGCCTTGGAATGCTTATCTCTTTACAATTAATTCTAGATAAATTCCCCTGAATTTACTTAGTTCTGTTATGCATCATTTAAGTCAGATAGCAGGTTTGCGATGTCACAACATCTGGTGTGACATCCTGATGTCTTGAACTAAGTTCAGTAACTTTTACTTTATTTGTCAATGTCACAACATCTGGTGTGACATCCTGAACTAAGTTCACTTATTCTTGTTTGTCAAAAATTCTGCCAATTCTTAACATCTACATATACATCAAAGCAAACAAGAATATGTAATCATTCGACATTCATTATGCACAAATATTTGAAATCAAAAAATTTAAAATTCAAAGGAAAACAAGATTCGGTTTGGGCATTTAGGCATGTTTTAGATGATATGAATGATGCAAAGATGTTCCATGATCACCCAGGAATTGTTTGCCACATTTATCTTACTTTGAAAAGGCATGAAAAGAAATATATGAATTTGACTTTTCCTTGAAAATTTGAAGTTGGTTCTTTGTTCTTGGCTGCCAAAAATGTGTGGCTTGTGTTTATGTTCAATTGTGTATATGTAGGAGAGTCAAATTAGGTCAAAAGACTGATGGTTTATTGGGCTTGTAGATGTTTAAGAATTGGCAGAATTTTTGACCAAACAAGAAATGTTAAATTCAGTTCAGAATGTCCTATCAGATGTTGGGACATTATCAAACAGAGTATGTGATCTTATTTCAGGATGTCCTACCAGATGTTGGGACATTGTGTAAATGGATAAGTTCAGTTTTTCAGGATGTCCCAACAGATGTTGAGACATCTCAGACCTGCTACCAGAATTAATTATTGATTAACATATCAGAGATATTTAAGGAGAATTATCTGGAATTAATTAATGATGGATATAAAACAGAACAAGGCGCATCTGTAGGGAGTTTTAAATTGAAGTTTCAGATTAAAACAGAAGACCTAATGCACCTAGAATATAGGAGGTAACAAACCCTAAATTCAAGGTGACAGCTGCTGCACATTAGGGCTGGATCATTCTACAGAAAGCCCAAAATTCAGATACCTATTTAAACAACAGAAACTCATAGAATTGAGTACGAATTTGAGAAGATCAAATAGGGTGTCTAGTGTTTTAAATAGCAGGTTGTTTTTATTGTACCACTTTATGAGCTTTTAAGCAAAAGTGCATTTGTGACTTGATTGAAACTGTGAAGTAAGATCAAGCTGTTTTTGTTTGAAGTATGACTTCAATTTCATTAAACTTGTAAACAAAATCACTGTGTGATTGAGGGGGAGTGAGTAGGGTACTCTTATCTAAGTGAGTCTTAGGTAGAAATTGCATTGGGTAAGTATTAAGTGATAGATTAAACAGGGTGGTTTAAGTCTAGAATTAATATTACTAATAGTGGATTTCCTCCTGGCTTGGTAGCCTCCAGATGTAGGTGTGGTTATACACTGAACTGGGTTAACAAACTTCTGTGTTGTTTACTTTTCTTGATGTTTAAGTTTTGGTTAAATTTGTCAAATGTCCTATTAAGTGTTGGGACATCTCTTAGGACATCTCATTACAGAATTTCAATTGGCATCAGAGCAGGCACCCTGCCTGTTTATACTGGGTGAGATCTAGGGAAAACAAATTCTGTAACATGGACAGAGATATAGGGTCAGTAAATAGACCACCTATACTGGATGGATCTAATTATGACTACTGGAAGCCAAGAATGATTGCATTCTTAAAATCACTTGACAACAGGGCATGGAGAGCAGTAAATGTTGGATGGAAACATCCTGTCCAAGACACCAAAGATGGATCAAAAGTTCTGAAACCTGAAGAAGAATGGAGTAAAGAGGAAGAAGATTCAGAACTAGGCAACTCAAAAGCCTTAAATGCTTTATTCAATGGCATTGATAGGAATATTTTCAGACTTGTGCATCATTGTGAGCTGGCCAAAGATGTTTGGGACACTCTCAAAACAACTCATGAAGGAACATCAAAAGTAAAAATGTAAAGACTTCAACTTCTCATCACCAAGTTTGAAAACTTGAGAATGAAGGAAGATGAATCAATTCATGAGTTCTACATGAACATCTTGGATATAGCCAATACCTCTGGAGCTTTGGGAGAAAAGATGACTGATGAAAAGATGGTAAGAAAGATTCTCAGATCTTTGCCAAAAAGATTTGACATGAAAGTCACTGCAATAGAAGAAGCTCAAGACATATGCTCCATGAAAGTTGAAGAACTCATTGGTTCCCTTCAAACTTTTGAGATGGGAATGAATGACACAAATGCCAAAAAGAACAAAAGCATAGCCTTAGTGTCAAATACAGATGAAGAAGAGGATGATGAATCAGCAAATGATAAAAGCTTATCAGAAAACCTTGCCTTGCTTGGAAGACAGTTCAAACAGATTCTCAGAGGAATGGAAGGCAAATCCAAACCTAGTGGAAGAAACACAAACTCTGAGAACAGAAGACCTTATGATGCTAACAAAAGATTAAAGTATGCTGAAAAGACCAGTCAAGATAAAGGAGTCAAATGTCATGAATGTGAAGGATATGGACATATCAAGTTTGAATGTCCTACCTACTTAAAGAGGCAAAAGAAAGGACTCTCTGTGACCTGGTCTGATGAAGACTCAGGAGATTCAGAAGAAGAATCAGCTAAGCACATTACTGCTTTAGCTGGACTGTGTGAATATGATAGTGATTCCAGCTGTGGAGAGCTTACTTATGCAGATCTTGAGCAAGCTTTCAAGGACCTGTACAAGAGAAGTACTGAAATATGCAGTGAGGTCATAAAGCTAAAGAAGCAGAATGAAGTACTAGAAGAGGAAAAAGCAAGTGATCAAGTAATCATTGATACCTTGAAAAGTGAAGTAACTCTTCTCAATTCTAAGCTGGAACATATGTCCAAATCTGTTAGAATGATGAACAGCAGCTCAAATACACTGGATGCTATTCTCTGCAACAATAAACATTCAGGGGACAAAAGTGGACTGGGATATAACAAAGATGAAGCCAGCTCTAGCAAAGCTACTTCAAAAATTAGACAGTCAAACAAGATGTCCCAACAGATGCTTCAACATCAGAACACAAAGACAAACATAATGTTCCAACAGATGTCTCAACATTCTGGAAAGAACAAAATGAAGAAGAAGTATCAAAGATGGAGATGCCATCACTGTGGAAGATTTGGGCATATCAAACCTCACTGTTATAAGCTACATGGATACCCAAATCAGATGTATCAGCAACCTTCCAAGCAGAAAGCAGAAGGTACCAAGAAAGTGCTGCAAAAACATCAAAGAAATCAGCAATCTCCTAAGCAAAAGACAGAGGTCATCAAGAAGGAATGGAGACCAAAAGTTAGCACTCAGACTGATCAAAGCCACATACCCAAGACCAAGATCAACAATCAAGCTTGGAGATCAGCTGATCAACACACAGGGCAGATGAATCAAAAGAAATCTCAACTCATCTGGTCAAAGAAAAGTACTGCATATATAGCACATACATCACTAAGAGTATCAGCTAAAGAAGACTGGTACTTTGACAGTGGATGTTCAAGGCACATGACTGGATTGAAGAACCTTCTAGTGAACTTAAAATCACATTCATCCAGGTATGTAACTTTTGGAGATGGAGCTAAAGGAGAAATCAAAGGAGTTGGAACCTTGGACTGTCAAGATGTTCCAAGACTAGATGATGTATTGCTAGTTAAAGGTTTAACTGCTAACCTGATCAGTATAAGTCAACTATGTGATCAAGGGTACAGTGTAAACTTTACAAAAATTGAATGCATAGTGACTAACCAAGAGCAAGAAGTTGTCATGAAAGGAGCAAGGTCTAAAGACAACTGCTACATGTGGGAGCCACTAGACTTCAGTTCCACTTCAATCTGTTCTCTAGCTAAAGAAGAAGAAGTAAAACTATGGCACCAAAGGCTAGGTCATCTTCATTTCAGAGGCATAAAGAAGATTATATCTATGGATGCTGTAAGAGGTATTCCTAAACTGATAATTGATGATGGTCCTACAGATGTCCCAGAGGATGTTGGAACATCTGTTGATATCAAGACTGAAGCTGAAGAAAAGGATGATCATTATAACTGCACTCAATCTGATACAAGGAAAGAAGAATCCAGTAAACCTCCCTCCATCAGAATACAGAAGGATCATCCCAAAGATTTAATAATTGGTGATCCCAACAGAGGTGTGAGCACTAGATCAAGAGATGTGATTTCAAGTTCTTGTTTTGTTTCCAAAATAGAACCTAAAAACATCAGGGAAGCTCTCACTGATGAATACTGGATTTGTGCTATGCAAGAGGAATTGGGTCAATTCACAAGGAATGAAGTGTGGAACCTTGTTCCTAGACCTAATGACATAAATGTGATTGGTACAAAATGGGTGTATAAGAACAAGTCAAATGAACAAGGAATTGTTACAAAGAACAAAGCTAGACTTGTGGCTCAAGGATACACTCAAATTGAAGGGGTAGACTTTGATGAAACCTTTGCACCAGTAGCAAGGCTTGAATCAATAAGACTACTGTTGGGAATTGCTTGTATCTTAAAGTTCAAGCTATTTCAAATGGATGTGAAAAGTGCCTTTCTTAATGGTTATCTTAATGAAGAAGTATATGTAGAACAGCCTAAAGGATTTGTTGATCCAAGCTGTCCAAATCATGTATACAAATTAAAGAAAGCACTTTATGGTCTGAAGCAAGCTCCAAGGGCATGGTATGAAAGACTGACCACATTTCTTATCAAGCAAGGATACAGAAAAGGTGGGATTGATAAAACCCTATTTGTTAAAGATGAAGAAGGAAATGTCATGATTGCACAAATATATGTTGATGACATTGTGTTTGGTGGGATGTCTGATAAGATGGTCAAACATTTTGTCAAGCAGATGGAATCTGAATTTGAAATGAGTCTAGTAGGTGAATTAACCTACTTTCTTGGTCTGCAAAGAAAGCAAATGGAGGACTCAATGTTCATCTCACAAAGCAAGTATTCCAAGAACATAGTGAAGAAATTTGGAATGGAAAATGCTGCTCACAAGAGAACTCCTGCCCCCACACACTTAAAGCTGACTAAAGATGAAAAGGGTGAGAATGTAGATCAAAGCTTATACAGAAGCATGATTGGAAGCTTGTTATACTTGACTGCTAGCAGACCAGACATTGCATTTGCAGTAGGAGTGTGTGCAAGATATCAAGCTGATCCAAAAGTCAGTCATCTCAATCAAGTCAAGAGAATCCTTAAATATGTCAATGGTACTTGTGACTATGGCATAATGTATTTTCATGGTTGCAAACCTATTCTCACTGGCTTCTGTGATGCTGATTGGGCAGGAAGTGCTGATGACAGAAAAAGCACTTCAGGAGGATGCTTCTTTCTAGGAAACAATCTGATTTCTTGGTTCAGTAAGAAACAGAATTGTGTATCCTTATCTACAGCTGAAGCTGAGTACATAGCAGCAGGTAGTAGTTGTTCTCAGTTGGTTTGGATGAAGCAAATGCTCACTGAGTACAATGTCCCACAGGATGTCATGACATTGTACTGTGACAACTTAAGTGCAATCAACATATCTAAGAATCCTATCCAACACAGCAGGACAAAGCATATTGATATCAGACATCATTTCATCAGAGATCTTGTAGAAGAAAAGGTGATTTCATTGGAGCATGTAGCTACCGATCTGCAGTTAGCTGATATCTTTACCAAGGCATTGGATGCTACACAATTTGAGAACTTAAGGGGCAAACTTGGAATCTGTTTATGTGATATCTAGCAGTTAATGAGATGTGCCAACATGTCATATGACATTGCATGGCTTAATTTCCAGATGGCAAAACTGGTCTGGACAAGATCTTTGGGAATTCCAATCCTAATCATTTGGACTGTAACGGCTACTTATTTAGTAACTCCTTATAATCAGCTATCAAGAGTCTCATCACACCATCACAAGCGAATCACATTAACTAGCAATCCTTCAGAAATCATAAACCCTAAAGCTGCACATTCATCTTCTTCAACAATGTCTCAAAACCCTAAAACATCTGAAGAAGTTCTCAACCAGGAAGACGTGGTTCATGCCACTCCAATTTCTGTGGTACCAATGAAATCAACGCCATTGGACGAGCTCAGGGGAAGCGCTTCTC
This sequence comes from Lathyrus aphaca, assembly GCA_963966055.1. Taxonomy (NCBI): domain Eukaryota; kingdom Viridiplantae; phylum Streptophyta; class Magnoliopsida; order Fabales; family Fabaceae; genus Lathyrus; species Lathyrus aphaca. The sequence continues at coordinate 89,948,797 of OZ014521.1, forward strand.
ACACTAAAAAGGCAAGAACACCAAAGAGAGCTAAAGATCAAGTTTGTAGCAAAGCCAAAGGAGGCATCCCTTCTCCTGCTAACATGCCACCAAAATCTTCAAACTATGTGGATGATTCAATCAAGGAGATTGTCACCCAAATTCTGTTTGAACAAAGAAAGGTGAGTGGGATCTCTGTTCCATTGCAAACCATGCCTGCACCCCAAGAAGAACCAGCTCAAACTGCAGAGGACACTCCTGCAGAACAAGATGTCCCAATAAATGTTGGAACATCTGCAGATGAGAAAGAAAATTCATCTGATGCTGAACAGACTGAGGACCAAGAAAAGGCCTCAAGTGAAAGTGATAAAGAAAACTCTGAGGATCAGAATAAGGCCTTAAATGAAGATGATGACAAAGTCTCTGAGGATCAGACCAAAGCCTCAGATGAAGATCTAATCCCTGCTGATCAACAAGCTGAAGAAGAGACTGCTCAATCTCCTCCAGTGGTCAACCTGGAGCAGGACTCTGATGCAGAAATCATAGCATCTGTCAAACCCAGCATAGCCAAAAGACTCAGGTCCAGGAAGGGTAAGATGCAAGCTGAAGCAGCAATTCCTGAAAAGAAGAAAGCCTCTCCAAAGAAAGGGAAAGCTAAAGCCTCTTTTGGGCCATCAAAACAATGGAGTAAAGTTCAAACTCAGAAAAGGAAGGCTGTCACACCATCAGATTCAGATGTTGAATCAGATGTCCCAACATCTCCTCCCAAGAAGAGACCAGCAACATCCAGAGCTTCAACTGCTGTACCAGAAGCTCCCTTGGACAACATATCATTCCACCATGTCTCTAGTGTGAACAGGTGGAAGTATGTGTACCAAAGAAGGGTTGCCCTGGAAAGAGAACTGAGCAGCAATGCACTTGAGTGCACAGAACTGATTGATCTCATCTCTGCTGCAGGACTATTCAGAACAGTCTCAGACCTCTCTCCCTGCTATGAACTTCTTGTCAAAGAGTTCATTGTGAATCTTCAGGAGGATTGCTCAAATGGTAAGTCCTCTGAGTTTAGAAAAGTTTATGTTAGAGGTAGATGTGTGGAGTTTTCTTCCCAAATCATAAATCAGTATCTAGGAAGGGAAACAGATGGACCAAATGAGCTAGGCAAGACAGATAATCAAGTCTGTAAGGTGATAACTGCTGACCAGGTCAAGGCATGGCCTGTGAAGGGAAAGCTATCTGTAAGCATGCTTACCAGAAAGTATGCCATGCTGAACAGAATTGGAACTGCTAACTGGGTGCCTACCAACCACACTTCATCAATCTCAACTGGTCTGGCCAGATTCATTTATGCTGTGGGGACTCAGACCAAGATGGACTATGGAGCTTTTATCTTTGATCAAACCATGAAGCATGCCAGCTCCTCTGCCACAAAGCTTCCAATAGCTTTTCCTTCATTGCTATGTGGTATAATATTGAGTCAATACCCTGGCATTCTCACTGACAAGGATACTGCCTGCAAAAGAGAAAGCCCCCTGGCTTTTCACTACAAATTATTTCTCAGTCACCATGCTGCAGATGTTGAAGCACCTGCTGGGACATCTGCTGGTACCTCAACTGTTAAGAATCCAATCTCCAAGAAGGCCTTAATTGCTGAACTCAAAAGCACCTGCAAAGAGCTTGAAGCTAGAAAGCAGAAGCTTGAAGAAATAATTAAAAGATTGGAAAGTGAAGAAGATCAGAATGTTGCATCTGATGAAGACAGTGAAGCTGGTGAAGATAGTGAAGCTGATAAAGATGAAGACACTGAAGTGGAGGAAGCAACTGAGAGTGATGAATCTGAGTGATCAATGTATGTGAGGCCAATGTAATGACAGCAATGTAATGACAGTAATAGTGTCTTTGGCCCCTAATTTTGTGTCTACCAAGGGGGAGAACAACATCAAATGTAATTGCTGTTTAAATGAATGAAAAATTCTGTTTGTTTGCTTCTGAACTGAATAAGTTTTTCTGTTGAAACAAGACTGGATAAAGACTGGACACATATATGTTTGAGGGGGAGTAATCTCAAATAATAATCAACAGAAAAGTAATGCTATACTCTGATAAAAAGAACTTCTGCTGCACTCTGAAATCCAGAAAAGATGTTAGCCAAAAATTAGCCAAAGGGGGAGTTTGTAGATGTTTAAGAATTGGCAGAATTTTTGACCAAATAAGAAATGTTAAATTCAGTTCAGAATGTCCTATCAGATGTTGGGACATTATCAAACAGAGTATGTGATCTTATTTCAGGATGTCCTACCAGATGTTGGGACATTGTGTAAATGGCTAAGTTCATTTTTTCAGGATGTCCCAACAGATGTTGAGACATCTCAGACCTGCTACCAGAATTAATTATTGATTAACAGATCAGAGATATTTAAGGAGAATTATCTGGAATTAATTAATGATGGATATAAAACAGAACAAGGCGCATCTGTAGGGAGTTTTAAATTGAAGTTTCAGATTAAAACAGAAGACCTAATGCACCTAGAATATAGGAGGTAACAAACCCTAAATTCAAGGTGACAGCTGCTGCACATTAGGGCTGGATCATTCTACAGAAAGCCCAAAATTCAGATACCTATTTAAACAACAGAAACTCATAGAATTGAGTACGAATTTGAGAAGATCAAATAGGGTGTCTAGTGTTTTAAATAGCAGGTTGTTTTTATTGTACCACTTTATGAGCTTTTAAGCAAAAGTGCATTTGTGACTTGATTGAAACTGTGAAGTAAGATCAAGCTGTTTTTGTTTGAAGTATGACTTCAATTTCATTAAACTTGTAAACAAAATCACTGTGTGATTGAGGGGGAGTGAGTAGGGTACTCTTATCTAAGTGAGTCTTAGGTAGAAATTGCATTGGGTAAGTATTAAGTGATAGATTAAACAGGGTGGTTTAAGTCTAGAATTAATATTACTAATAGTGGATTTCCTCCTGGCTTGGTAGCCTCCAGATGTAGGTGTGGTTATACACTGAACTGGGTTAACAAACTTCTGTGTTGTTTACTTTTCTTGCTGTTTAAGTTTTGGTTAAATTTGTCAAATGTCCTATTAAGTGTTGGGACATCTCTTAGGACATCTCATTGCAGAATTTCAGGGCTTTTGTGGTTTCTTGAGTGTGAAGAAATCTCTTTCATAATTTTGTCCAAAAATCAAATGATATCCTTCCAAATTAGTTGTGTACGAAATTGGATAGCATCTAATCATCTTGAATGGTCTTTAAGAGTTTCTAGAAGAAGAATCAAATCAAATATTTGAATTTTTATATTTTATTTTGATTTAAAATGAATTTTAATGAATGAAATCCAAATAAATAATAAATAAATCATAAAAATCAGAAATAATTTGAATTGGGTCGTGCTTGATGTTATTGTTAAGATTGGGTTGCAAATTGATTGGCCCATTTGGAAAAAATTGGATTTAAGACCTTATTTGCTTCATACATCCCTTGAAAATCTCCCAACTTTGACAAGGCATAAATCCCTCAATTTTAAGGATATGAAGGTGTTATTGGACATTTTGGAAACTTAAAGAGTCCTATAACAAACCTCTTTGGTCTCATATTCATATCTTTTACCATTTTCAAATTATGCTCTTTGGGAAAAGTTGACTTTTTGTTTACTTTTGAAATGACCTGTAATGTTTTAACTCATACCTCTCAAATGAAGCATTTTTAGGCTTAGCTTGTGAGACACAAAGTTGTAGAGAATTCAATTTCCTTCAAAATGAGCTTTGGATGGGAAATTTTTTATGAAGCATGGTTATGGCTGGTCAAAGTTCAGTTGACTTTTCCTAGGAAACCCTAATTTAGAAACTTCCTGATTCTTGATGATCTGAGATCTCCTTGATGAATAATGATCAACACTTGATCAAATGATGAAATTTACTTCATAATATGAATGTTGGCAAAAAATATTGAAGTTTGACTTTAATTTGACCACAATTGACCTCAGATTGACTTTTTGACTGCTTTGACTGATTTTTGCATATCTGATCATCTGACTGGTCAAACTTTTTGGGAAAGCCCTGAAACTTGACATGGGTATTATTGAATACATATGGGATGTTATGAAGCTCACTTGAGGCCTTGGGAGTCCATCTAGCTCAGATAAACTCAAAACCCTACTTGTGGATCCATTGCTTAGGATGATGTTTTGTCTGAGATAACTCTCAAACTTTCTGACCAATTGTGAACTTTGTGAACCTTCTGAACCTTGAGAGAACTCTAGGGAAACATTGCTTTGATTGTGGGAGGGAAAATTTTGGGGTACAACACCGTGGAAAGAGCCTCCACCCAAAATCGGGATGGTACAGAAGCTTGGAGAAGTAAGGTGCGTGTTACATCAAGCAAATGACGATTCTTACGTTCTGCCATGCCATTTTGTTGAGGGTTATTGGGACAAGACCGTTGAGACAAGATGCCTTTTTGTTATAGGTATTCCTGAAACACATGAGACATGTACTCACTGTCGCTCCCTGTATTTCCATCCTGGTACAAACGCGAAAGTGGCGCGGAAAAAGGTAGAGTCGCCAGCCAGTCATTTTTATCCCAAAGGAATGATAAAGGTAATGCTGCACAAACCGAAGAAAAGAAAATAAATGACAAAGGTCTTGAGAACCAAAGAACTGGGTTCGGGAGTCGGTTACGACCTGGGAAAGTATTAGCACCCCAGATCGTCCGTCGTGCCCGACGAGATTCACGCTTGCAAAGAAACTGTTTCAAAGGGTGAAGGAATGAAGTTGATGTGAAAATAAAGACTGAAACTGGATAAGAAAAGAAAATAAAGGGGGGAAATGTAGGGAAAATAAAAGAGTGCTCGAACGGGCCCTACCCCGCTGCCTACGTACCTCATCTGGACATGAGGATCAGAGACGTCGTAGTTCCTCTAACTAGGGAGGAAAATGGATTGTGTTTTAAAATCTTGAATTGCTTATGTCAATGCTCAGGTGTTAAAGGCTCCGATGACGAGTGCGTAACCGTCTTGCAAATTGACAAGTAGGAACAAGTTCTTACATTGAGAGTGAAGGTGATGAGAAAAGAAGTCCCGAAGGAGAGACGCTTATTCTTTGTTTGAGTTTTTTAAAGAAGTGTTTTTGTTGTTTTTGTTTGTGAAAATAGTCTCATGATTAAACTTGTATATAATTCTAGACAAGCTTGTACCACCACCAATATGGGGTGAATACTAGTTCCCCTTGGAATAAGTTCAAACACACAAGACTACTTCACTCATTATTAAGTGTTTTTTAGGTTTTTATTTGAAGATGAGAAAGAGAAAGAACCAAAGGATCTTAAAGGTAAAAGAAATAAAGGGGGACTAACAAATCCTAATGTTATCATGCATAAGAGTCCTAGGTTAGTGTGGTATGAAGTCTATCTTAATGAAGAAGGAGGAACGAAGAAAAGAAGAGAAGAAGAAGAAAGGACCAAAAGGAATCAACTTACTTCTTAAAAGAAGTTAAGTTGACCCTAAAAAGGATGAAGAAAAGTTGAGCATTGAAGCACACATACACAAATGAAGAAAGCATAAAAGAAAGAGGAGAAAGAAATTTGAGATGTGGAAATCTCATCCCCACCTCTTACTTACCATAGCCCCTGAAAGTGTTCGAAATATTCACAAATGACAAGAGAAGTTCAAATAGGTTCAAACCATGGAAGAATAAACATTTAATCACCATAAGTCAACAAAACCAGAACCTAATTATTATGCAAAAGTCCTAATGTTAGTCATACAAACTCACAAAAAGGAATGAAGGAAGTCTCACAAACCACAAGAAAAGCATACATGAAGAAGTGAGATAAGAACATGTGATTAAGAGAAGTAAACAAGTCAAAAATCACTAAGTATCATCAAAGTCAACAGATAAACATGTTGATTAAGTACCTAAGAAGGAGATACAATCATCACACAAAGCATTCAAGCACATACTAGGTCAATTAGAGGAGACATGAAGAAGTGTGAAGTGAAGTGAAGCATACTTGTGAAAGTGTCACTTAGTGCACAAGTTAACATCACACAATCAGAGGTGAAGCTCACATATTAAAACCAGGAATCATATAACATGTTATCAATCACCAAACAAGATCCTAAAATATGGCACAAGTGCCTTTCTAATCAAGCAAGCAGGCATGGTTCAAAAACACACCCAAATAAGGCAAGTTTAGATCAATCCTCAAACAATTAGTGAACATGCTTCAAAAATTAATTCAGCAAGCAACAAAGCATCTCAAAGCTATACAAGCAACATGGCAAAGTCACATGACCAAAATATGAGGTAAAGTCAATCAAAGAAATGGTCAAAGTGGAGCTAGGGTTTCATTTCCTTACACAAAAAGCAACAAGTCAAAAATAAGCCAAACAAAGCCTAAAAAATATGATAAAAATCACTAAAGTACTTCAGCATGTTAGGAACATATATCAAAAAGAATCATCCTCATACCTATTTTAGAATTCAAGTTAGAAATTAAACAAGGCAAGGTATGCAAGTTATAAAGCAAGACAAAAGAAATTAAATGCAAAATTAATTTAGGCTATTAAAATAAAAGAAAAATGAAAAAAATAAAATTTGAATAAATTTTAAAAAACTCAAAATAATACTCATGAATTTCTTTGGGATTTTTAAAGACCTATAACTATTTTTAAAAATTAAAAATGAAACTATAATAATAAAAATAAAATAAAAGAAATAAGCCAAGGATGCTGCAAAAGTAGGCCCAATTCAATTCAAAAACAAAAACAACCAATGAAGGGGGCCGCAAATATCATATAAGCCCAAAGCAATAGTTAGTGAAGTCAACACAATGCTATGGACCTTAGTCAAAAGTCAACCTCAATCTGAACCTCAGGATTAATCAAACACATGCAAATAAGGTCAACAAATCAACAAGGTCAGCACATCAACACGCAGGACTCAAGGAACACAATAACTATCATAGTCAAGCACACATAATGCATTAAATGGAAATAAAAAGTCACATGCCAGACATGCGTTTTTTAATGTGTTGGCACCATCATATGCGCCAGATCAAACAAAAGAACGGATGAGATTTCATCTTCTTCCACCTGCAAGTTATCCGGTGACGGAGCCCTAGCTCCGGTCACCGGAAAATTCAGAGCCAAGAACAAATGTGCACAAAAATCAACCAAAGTCTCCAAACCCACTCTAAATCATACGCTGAATCATAATCCATGCTTAAAATCAACAAAAATAAACATAACTCACAGATCGAAGAGATTAAGGTTGAACTTCAAACTTTCAAATCAACAATGCAGTCAAGATACACACTCATTCCACAAACAAATTACACCAACATGCTCAGCACAACAAGAAGAAGCTAATGCACACCTTAAAATCAAGATCTATAGTGATGAGTTTTGAAGCTAAACTGAAATGAAGCTAAGCCAAATACGCAAAGAAATCCACTGAAAAGGTGTAGATCCACTCCTTAGGACTTCTATTTGCAAAATAAATGCAAATAGATCTTCAATTCAGCCTGGATCTTGAGTTTCAAATGCTCTTGCTTCTGAATTGCACTATGAGAAAACCTTGCTAAAAGCTTAAACTAATGGTGGATTTGTGTTCCTTAAACCTCATTGGTTATGAATATGTAAGAAATTCTCACAAAAGCTCTATGGGTAAAGAGTTCCGAAGAGAAATGCAAATGGAGCAAGAAGTTTGAAACTGAGAAATGGAGAGTGGAGAGGCTGAAAATTCGCGTGTTTCACTTATATATCAAGGGTTTAAGAGACTGATTAGGGTTTTTGAAGCAAAGGGTGCATGGAATGTGTGATGAGGAGTGAAATGAAATTTTGCATGAATGTGCACATGTGATGAATCCGTCATGCATTCTTCTCATCAAAAGAATGTTCAGATTCCTTTTGAGTCATTTATCACCCTTGGATTGATCTTAGGGCTTGGGATGCTTGGATTTTGGAATTACGGATGGTTTTGCAAAAATGCAAATGGTGAAGATACTTGTGTACATGGCACAAGTTTACATGATTCTTTGGGAAAACTTGATTGTTATGAGATGTAATTGGATGTGGTAATCAACATTGATGAATTAGAGGTCATGAAAATGAAAAATGAACCTTTTTGCAAATGGTGTAAACTTGCATATTTTGATAAAACCCTAAAATTGCACCAATTTCAATTGATCATAACTTTCAATCAAAATATGGTATGGAGGAGTTCTAGGACTTTTTAGAAAGGGGAAAACAAACCCTACAACTTTCATGTTTGAGGAAAATCCATTTAAAGTCATCTTGATCATGAAAGAATTGATTGAAGTTAGGACAAAAATTACCAAAAATAGAAAGTTTTATTATAGGCCACTTTCCATATTTGGTAACTTTCTTCCGAACTCTTGATTCTAGAAAATTTAAATCATCCAAGCTATTATTTTCCCTCATGAAGATACATAGGCTTGAAAATCATGATTGGAACCCTTGAAATCCATTGATTGACTTTTCTTCTGCGTAGTTGACCTCTTTTTTCATTTATAAGTAACTGAACCAATGTCTGACTTCCTCAGTGAATTTTTGCATCAAATTTAATCCATAGGCCTTATATATCATATAAAAGCCTTTGACCACAAGAATTGGTCAAAGCTGTGAAGATATGCTAATCTAAGGCAAAACCCTAATTAGGGTTTCCTTGTATAGGAGGATGTTGCACTACTGAGCTTCTGATAAACTTCACCCCTCCTTGGGCTTTGAGGATGAATTTGAACTTGTATAAGATATGAGGATTCCTTGTAGGATTCTTGCAAGACCACTTGGCTCTCCTATTGACTTTGAAGAATCACAACTTGCTAGATGACTGATCACATGCCATATGCTTCTAACTATGGATGTTATGCCTCATCTTTCTATGCAAAATGCAATGGTATGTATGTTATATGCTATGCTATATGCTATGGAAAATAGAGGGAAAATTTTGGGGTGCTACATTCACCACCAGAGTCCGAGTGGAAAATTTTAACACTTGCTTGAAATTGAGTCTCAACATATGTCAAATATTTCTTAAACATGGAAAACACTTCATATTTAGAACAAAGAAAATATATCCAAGTAAAACGAATATAATCATCAAGAAATGTGACAAAATATTTATAGTGAGCATGAGAAACTACAGGAGACATTCCCCATACATCATTATGAATCATCTCAAAACAAGTGGAAGCACGGTGAGCACCAGACGAAAAAGGAAGTGTTTTACTTTTAGCTAATTTACAAACAGAACATGAAATAGAGGCATTAAAAATAACATTTTTAGTTCCCAACAAACCAGTTTTACATAAATGAGACAAAACAACCGAGTTTGGATGACCCAATTTTCTATGCCAATCCTCATAAGAATTCAAAACATTATTACACACAAGAGATAAATGATTAGAAATAAATTGTATTGGAAACAATCTTCCCACTTTAGGCCCCTTCGGGATCACTTTCCCCGACACCTTCTCCTGCACAAGACAACCAATACTAGAAAAGTTAACATCATAATTTTTATCTACCAATTGACCAACCGACAATAAATTGGAAGCAATTCCAGGTGATACAAGAACATCCTGAAAGTCAGTCTATGTCGCCAACATCAGTGATAGATAAAGTATTACCATCAGCTATTTGAATTTTCTGATTACCATGATAAGATTCTAAATTATGCAAATATTCAGAGGAACCCGTCATATGATTGGATACACCAGAGTCAAGAAACCATGGGCGAGAAACATTAGAAGACTTACCCTGAATTCCTAAGGCTGAAAGAGCAGAAAGTACCATTTGTTGAATCACTTCAGGTTGTATAGCACCACTGTTAGTTGCGCCACCATTGGAAGGACCAACTGCAGAATTTGTAATTGCATGGAATGCCTGCACCAAGCATTTTCATTATGCCAAACAAGATCTTAGACAACGCTTTTTTTTCACTTAGACATCGCTTTAAAGCGTCGTCTAAACCTCCGCTGCTAAAGGTTTAAACAGTGTTTTTTTTAAATCTTAAAAACGTTGTCTAAGGTACCCTTAGACAACGCTTTTAGGAATACCTTAGACAACGCTTTTGGCTTAAGCGTTGTCTAATCCCCTCCTATTTTAATTTTTTTAGGTATACCTTAAACAACGCTTTTGGTGAAAGCGCTGTCTAATCCCCTCCTATTTTAACTTTTTTAGGTATACCTTAGACAACGCTTTTTCCAAAAGCGCTTTCTAAGCCCCCCTTAGACAACGCTTTTTGTGTAAAGCGCTGTCTAAGGTATACAAAAATTTTTGAATAATTTTTTTTAAACCACTTTTTTACCAGGTTTTTAAACCAGAATTTTGACCTGTTTTCAACCAAATTTTGGCAGACAAATATCACAAATTATATATCAATTTATGCACCAAAATTATAAATCCAAAATTGGCAATTCAAACCAATATATATATATATATATATATATATATATATATATATATATATATATATATATATATATATATATATATATATATATATATATATATATATATATATATATATACCAATTCAAACCATTTTGGCCTATTATAATAATAAGTCATTGCATTTTACTACAAATGTACATATTATAAGTACACATATCTAATTCATCCAAAGCATTGCTTCAAATATACATAGGTCCTGAAACAACACAAAGATTGTAATTCAATTAATAAACAATATTATAGAAATTACAACGTTACACATATTTAAATTCTCATCAATTAAAGTAAGAGTGCAATATTATACCTCACATAACACCTAGCTCTATAATGAATTGACTCAATTCCTCTTTGATTTCGTCCACTTGATCTTTTGTATAATATGCACACTTGAATTCATGAAAGTACTACATAATAATATAACATAGTTTGATTTAATTTCAACTATTTAATTATATGAGAGATATGTGTAAATATTAAAATAACTCATAAGTTAGAAATACATACATCGATGGGAATCTCTATTCGGCCCAAAACAAGAGTATCTCACATAAACCTCAACATGAAATATCCGCAATCTATTTGATTACGTTGCTGAGGACACTACAGATGAAAAGAAAATATGGATAAATCCTAAGTTTTATCAAGTATCATCACTAATATAATAAAAAATATGATAATTAATAATATATCGCCACTTTTATCCATGTAATGCAGTTGACTCTCCTCTTTTATGTTTGGATATCTCGTTGGGCTCGAAAAGCTTGTAGGATGCTAATAAAATAAAAATGAAGTAATTAGAACAATTCACATAAATTAATAAATACACACAAGAAAATTTAGAACACTCTCACTTACGTGTCAATTGTGTCCTTCATATCCGGGTATGTTGTCCAATCATTTCCTAACGAGTCAAGATAATAAATGATTTCTCTGATAGGATTGATTGCGAGCAACAACCAATGTCCACTGTATGATTAAACAAATGTTAGATGTAAATTTTCTACACGACGTCAAAATACAAAATAATTATAATAGATGAATTTAGAATGAAATTCTAACCCGGTATTAAACGGTATAAAGAACAACTTCTCCGCATCTTTGTTGGCCATGCGTATCCTGAGAATGTACTCTGTCACGGTATCCGATCTACTTATGATTAAACTTAAGTTGACGGGCGCGGGTGCTAAGAATCCAAATGTTACGTCCAATCCATTGGGGCACATCAATTTGTCATACAAAAACCTTAAATAAAAACATCATTAACATTAGACGCCTCATTTGAAACATAAAGTAAATAAGTTGTTCAATTAATATAACAAAGTATACCAGATTTACCTAATATATGTATTGACAACACTGACGCCAATTTCTTCACGACCAAACACTTGCATGAAGTCTTCATTACCAATCATTTATTCGTAATCAAAGCCGAAAATACCTTCCTCCATATGCACAAGACGAACACCTCCGGTCGGTATATTTGTCATCTCTAGAAATGTCTGGAGGCACGCCCTATACTTAGTGGTAGGTTTTTCTTAGCTACAGTCTTTTTAGCACCATCCTTTTTTTGTTGTGCGGAGGCGTTGCTAACCTCATTTTTTTGTTGTTGTGCGGAGGCTTTGCTAACCTCCTTTTTTGTTGTGCGGAGACGTTGCTAACCTCATTTTCTTGAAGCTACATATCATATAAATAGTTAGATGAAATTAATAATTTAACAACTTCCATGCATATATGTCATATAATTGTATTGTACCTGTTTTTTTGAAACCACGGACTCGGTATGCCGCGGAATAACATTATCTTTTGATTTGGATCTTGTGGGAGTCTATTTAACATAACCAAGTAAAAAATGTACGTAAAATGCCCGTAAAAACTTTGAATATACACATTAAGGTTAACAAAGGTTTTAGGCATACCTCATATCCTACACTAATGAGGTTTGTCGACCATGCAACAAACGAACCTACTGCTTCGTCCACCGTTGTTGTATCTGAACCATCGTTAGGATATGGTAATGATGCATTCGGCTCAACTGCAATATCAACCGATACTTTCAAACATCCAGCAGGGAGCTCTCTGGTGTGAAGTAATACTCCGCTAATGTTATGCACTTTTCCCTTGCCAACCATCCGATAATATGGTGACGATAAATAGAGCTGATAATGGGAAATGCCCTAAAACCAATAAAAAATGAAATTGTTAATGTGTATATATGTCAAATACATAATTTAAGCAAATTGTTCAATTTAAGACAATTATATGTAATTACCTCTGGAATGTTCGGCTTAAAGGTACAGTTGATACTATCTTTGTCCGAAGCATCTCTGAAACATGTTGAGGCGCTAGCCTTTCTTTCTCTCCTTAATGCATCAAGCTCAGTTTGCATTGCTTCCAATTTTGCATGAAGCTCCCGATTACTAGGAGCCTTTCCTTTTTTAATACTCAGGGAGGTCGGAGTGACTCCAAATCCCTTACCCCTAACCCGACCATAATACTCACGGACATCTCATGCCCGACTAAGTATGCTCCTAGTATCATCTGGAGGTAAAGACTGAGATAGCGCCTCCTGAAAATCAGATGAATACCGTATACTTGTCAAATATTTGTTTATAAAGTTTTTATTTAATTAAAGAAAAAATGTTATACTTACACATTTCTCGTATACTTGTAAAACATCTTCTTTAGGAACTCCAGATTTGCCCACACGGGCTTCCTTCCACAAAACATGTGTAGTAATAGATGTTTCAGAACTTTTCTCTTTCTGCAGCTACACATTAAGTCATACAATATGATCAAATAAAACTAATATATGATGAACAAATATGTTATCGCAATTTATAAATACTTACCATGGATTGTTCTATGCGTCCATATCCGACACGTCCTTTTCGGTACTGATATGCGGGACTTGATGCTCTTTCCCGATTTGTGGAACTTAGTCTTTTAAATACAAGGTCCCGTCGTTTGGATTTGAAGGCTTCCCATTCTTCTGCTGCTATCAAACTTTCATATTTTTTAGGAAGCTCCGCATCAACATAATTATCATCTGCATCCTTAAGGAACTTGGATGATAAAAATGTTCTAAACCCTCGTAAAAGCTTTCCGACCAATTTCATACAAAAACCTCTTCTTTCTTCTTCGATGTTAAAACACCGCTAAGAAAAACATACAGATTGTGCGTTAGTACAGGTAATCGAAAAAACATAATTGATTCGCATAATTAAAGACATAATTATTGTACCTTTATCTCACTCCAAATTCTTTCTTTGAAGTCATTCAGATCTTTGTTTTTCCAATCATCACAAGTAATGGGAACTTCATTCCTTACTAGTGCACCGATGAAACTAGTTAAGGTGTACCCATTAGGTTCTATAAGCTGCCCCTGATGGCTCCAATTCATATCTAGAATGATGCCTCAAGATCTACCATTGACCACTCTTCTCATAACCGTTATACCTCTTCGAATCTCTTCTTCAGTTGATACTTTTTTACTACCTCCTTCATGTGTCGAATGATCATCATGTGGGTTATCATCATTAGTGGTCATGTCTAACCTGTAATAAAGAAACCAAGGAGGATCAAATAAAGAAACCATGCATGATAAAATATAACTTATAATCAAAGCGATTGAAAACACAAAAATAAAGAAACCATGCATGATCAAATATAACTTATAATCAAAGCGATTGAAAACACAAAAATAAAGAAACCATGCATGATCAAATATAACTTATAATCAAAGCAATTGAAAAAAAAAAAGAAACCATGCATGATCAAATATTAGACTTATCGAACATAACACTAATGTTTAATTTTAATTTTTTATATACGTATTTTAATCGTATCGTATCCTAAATTTTTCAATGACTAACTCCGTATCCTAAATGTTTTATCAGTGCTTCATAGATTATAACAAAAAACTCAGTCAAGAAAATAACAAAAATATTATGACTTATCGAACATAACAACAACAATGTACCTCAGTAGAGGACGAACTTGGTTCAAAAAGCCAACAACTCAGTGTTAATATTTATATAAACTCAGTGTATATACATAGTAACTACAAAAGAACAAGAACAAGAACAATATCCATCAATGAATCTTATGGTTCATACTGTATATACATAGTAACTACAAGCAATTAAATGTCAAGAAAATGCAACTTTTCAGCAAAAAAACAAGCAAGAACAAGAACAAGAACAATACCATGATCAAGAACGTACCTTTTTGAACGGAAGACGACGGTGGAGGTAAGACTGTTGAAACTCGTTAGGGCGAAAATGGCGATTTCTGTTCGTCGTTCGCAGAAGAGAGGGAAAGGAAGAAATGAAAATAGAACTGTATATTTTTAATATAATTAGACCTTAGACAACGCTTTTGATAAAAGCGCTTTCTAAGGTAGGCCTTAGATAGCGCTTTTGAAAAGCAATGTCTAACCCCCCCTTAGACAACACTTTTGGTTTTAATTTTTTTAAAATTAAAAGACTTTAGACAGCGCTTTTGACAAAGCGTTGTCTAAGGCCTACCTTTAAAAGCGTTTTCTAAAAGCGCTGTCTAAGGCCTACCTCAGAAAGCGTTTTTTCAAAAGCGCTGTCTAAGGTAGGACTTTTAACAGCGCTTTTTTAATTTTTTTTTGAACAGTTTCCGTGTTTGCTTTTAATTTTAACCTTAGACAACGCTTCCTTAAGAAAGCGCTGTCTAAGGTGTGCTGTTAAATGTCATTTTTGTTGTAGTGTGTGTTGGTCGTGGAGGAAGCGTGGGACACTCAGAGATAATATGGCCCTGTTGCTTACAATAATTACAAAACTTCTTACTGTAGCTACGAGCAATATATCCAAATTGTTTGCAAGAGAAGCATTAAACCTGTCTCATATCACGACCTTTGCCTCTACTTTGAGCAGCATATGCAACCGCCACAGACTCAGAAATATCAACTTCATGTGACATGACTCCTTGAGTAATACGACGTTGTTCCTCCCTTAGAAGTTCTCCAACACATGTATCTAAAGAAGGAACTGGGTTCCTATTCAACAAAGCACCTATGACAATTTCAAATTCTGGGCGAAGCTTCATAAAAAATTGATCTCGACTACTTGTGTTGTAGACTTCTTGAATTGCAACAAGAGAAGTCTTGGGAACATCGACATGTATAAGTTACCTTGTTTGTAATTTGCTATGTCCACAGATTCAGAAAACCAGAATAATATTCTTGAATAGATAAATTACCTTGTTTGTAATTTGCTATCTCCAGTTCCAACTGAAAACGTTTGACGGCATTGTCTTGGTTGTAAATATGCTTCAAGTAATTCCACATTTCTTGAGCAGTTAAAAATGAGCGTAAATTATTGATCATTTGAGGATCAATAGTGCTAAGGATCCAAGTAATTATTTGAGCATCTTCAGTTTCTCACGCCTCTAATGCAACTTTCTCTATGAGTGCCTTAGACATATCGTTTAAGTGACTCCATAATCCTTTTCCCTTCACATAATTTTTGAATTGAAACTCCCAAGTAGAATAATTTTCACCGATAAAACGGACACAAAATAAATTTCTTTCGTTTTCCGAAGCCATGAGACAAGTGGTTTTTTTAAGGTGCAACAAATAAGTAGATGAATTAAAAAAACAGCACAATAATGAAAAAGCACCGAACAATAAGAATGCCACCTGCTCTTATCGCACCGTAATAAAAAGCAGCACAATCCCTTGACGGTGCTACAAACAGGACAATCAAGAACGTTACAATTCAATCACATGAAACAAGACCAAAAGCCACACTATGCAATCACCGAACAACAATCGATCACCGATTCAAACTAGAGTTATTAATAGCGGTCGCTCCCGGCGTGATCTCAGGCGCTCTGGCCGGGGCGGCCATTGTTCACGCGCATAGTTGGGTGCGAATCGTAGGTAAGAAAAAGCGGGCGCTTCCGACGCGAAATCGGGTTGCGGGTCGCAGCCCGCTTCCTGGGTGGAGCGGGTTTTTCACTTTTTGTGTTTTTTTAATTTGCAGATGCAGTTGTGTGGTGGTGGTAAAGAAAGAGAGAACAAAGTAGTCACGACAGAAAAGAAAGAGAGAAGAAAGTAGTCAGAGAAGAGAGTGGTGGCTGAGATGAAATTAAGGTTTTTACTGAAGTTACGGCTGAGAAGAAAGAATCTAATTAGGGTTTTTAGATGAAGTTACGGCTGAGAAGAAATAATCTAATTAGGGTTTTTAGTGAATCATGGGCTGAAATGGGTGGGCCTAGACTGTCTGGTTACTCAATTATGAAGGCTTTACCATATACCCCTACATCCATACCTGTACCCCTACAATTTTTTCAAAATGCCTATTATAACCTTATTATATTTTATTATATTATTATTTTATTTTTTTTACCATTTGTGTCAGACCGTCAGATTCTAGAAAAAGTTGGACCCAAAAAACACGTTCCGGAAGACTTTTAATATGAGTTCCGGTACGTTAATTAACATACCAGAAGACTTTGTGTAAGTCTTCCGGTATTGTAATGTTTGCTCACCGGAAGACTTAATAAAAGTGTTCCGGAACGAAACACTTTTATTAAGTCTTCCGGTATCCCTGAGTATGTGTACCGGAAGACTTTATGTAAGTGTTCCGGTATTGTAAGAGATACAATACCGGAAGACTTACATAAAGTCTTCCGGTTTGTAAATTTTTTTTTTATATATATATTTTAAAATATTTTTATTTTGTAGGTGCAGTACCTTTATACGAAAAAGAACCGATATGTGTGAATACATCAGATGTATTTACAACGTCAGAGAGATTTGGTACACGAGATGAGGTGATAAGATGGGTTAAAGACACCGGATTACGAAATAAAGTGACGGTCATCATCACTCGTTCAGATACACAAACAGGCAAGAGAGGAAGAAGTAACAAAATAATATTTGGTTACGATAAAGGTGGGAAATACAAGGATATTCATAGTGGAAAAGAAAGTGCGACCAAAAAATGCGGATGTCCATTTAAGATCAGTTTAACTCCGACAAAAGATGGATTTGGATGGAAGATTAATGTAAAATGTGGCGTTCATAACCATGATTTACCTGATAGATTAGAAGGTCACTCATTTGTTGGTAGGTTGACAGCGGATCAGAAGCAACATGTTGCTGATTTAACAAAGAGAAAGGTTGCACCTAGAAATATATTGCATTCCTTGTATGAGCGAGATCCAGATTGTGTCACTCGGATCACGCAAATATACAAGCAGAAGAGTATGATGGAAAAAGAGATAAGAGGTCCTAGAAGTGAGATACAACATTTGTTTAAGCTTATCGAGGCTGCAGGTTATGTTTATTGGAGTAGAAAAAGAGACGACTCTGAAGTTATTAAAGATATATTTTGGGCACATCTAAATTCAGTTAAGTTGTTGAATATGTTTCCTATTGTGTTAGTTATGGATAACACTTATAAGACAAACAAATACAGGCAACCTTTGTTTGAAATTGTTGGCATGACATCAACCGAGTTGACTTTTGCTGTCGCATTTGCGTATATTTAGGCTGAGCAGACTGAGACTTTTTGTTGGGTGTTAGATAAGCTTAAACAATTGTTTGTGAAGAAAGATTTATTTCCACAACTGATGATGACAGATAGAGATCTTGCTTTGATGAAAGCCGTTGAGACTGTGTTTCCACGGACAAATAATTTGCTATGTCAGTTTCACATTAACAAAAATGTTGGTGCAAAAAGGAAACTATTAGTGGCTCCTGATATGCAGGAGTCAATTGGCAAATTATGGACGGATGTTGTATGGGCTAGTGATGAGGTTGAGTATGCTCAACATTTAAAAGAACTTGAGCAAGAGTGTGTTGATTGTCCTAAATTTTTTGAGTACGTGAACGACACATGGTTGACACCACATAGACAAAGGTTTGTTTGCGCATGGATTAATCGAGTCCTACATATGGGTAACACGATGACTAATCGGTATGTTTTGATTTAGATCCCAAGATATACTTTTTGTGAATTTTGTATTTTTCTTACTTAGTTTAAATATGTATTATTATAGGGTTGAGTCTGCTCATTGGAAGTTAAAGCAGATGTTGGGTAACAGTATAAGTGACATGGTCAAATGTTGGGAGGCCATGAATGACAACTTAAAGATACAAATTAGCAACATTCGAGCTTCTTTTCAAAAGAGTGTGTATGAAGTTGCACATGTCTATTCAAGTCCATTTTACACATATTTACGTACTTCAGTGTCGCGAGTTGCATTGAGGCGCGTTGCTGAAGAGTTAACTAGAATTGATTATATTGGAACTAACAAGGACAAATGTCGATGTACTCTTAGAACAACCTATGGATTACCTTGCGCGTGTGAGTTGGCAGGGTATAGAATTAGTGGTATTCTGATACCAATTGAGGTTGTGCATGTACATTGGAGGAAACTAAGTATGGAAATTAAGTTGGAAGAAGACTTAGATGAGGAATCAAATGTGGGTATGAAATCTGCAATGGATGAGTTATGGAAAAGGTATAGGTCACAAGATGTTGTTGGAAGAAGGGCATTACATAGTAGGGTTTATGAACTTGCATTTCCCACAACGACTTCTTTGTTAGCACCACCTGAAAAAATAAAAACAAAAGGTGGAGTCAAGAAAAAAGACAAAAAACCTGAAGGGTATGATGTTTACAGGGATCCTTCGTATCATGAATATGTTGATCAAGCATCACAATCTTCACAACGACAATCTCAACCATCACAAAATTCAAAAAAGAAATCTCAACCATCACAACCTGTGAAAAAGAAGTTAAAATTATCACAAACTTCAAAATCATCTAAACGGTTCATCCTTCAATTTCCTTATCATATTAGGTCATTTATTGATGACGTAGTCAACGTATTGTCAGATGGTGTAACACGGTGGGAGAACTGACTTTAAGCAATGTTGCGGATAGCAAGAGTCGCCACCGACTTTTATTTTATCCATAAGGAAAGGTTATAAAAGAACAGGAAAGACCTTAAGAGAATATTTTGGGTCCGGGGGTTTGGTTATGAAAAGGGAAGGTGTTAGCACCCTTTTCATCCATGGTTATCTATGGGCTCTTAGGTACTTAAGCTCACTTTAAATTGTTTTTGAAAATGTAGTGTGTGAATAGAAAAATTTTCAGAATAGTTTGATAATAATCCATGTACGGATGTGTAAAAAACTTGTTTGAAAATTTGTTTGAAATTGTTAAGTTTGAAAAATTTTTGAAGTGAGCAAGTACATAAGAGGAACCTACCCTAATGTTTAAAGTCTTTCTTGTTCTTTTTCCTTTCCTTGGTAAGACTATCCCTACTATTAAGGAGTAGGTAGTCTTTACCTTGGATTTTAAGGGACATGTGAGGGACAATTTGTTTATAAAAGGCAACTGTGGGGTGTAATAAGCACATATGAGGGACTATCATCATTTTTTCGAAAGGGACTCGATTCGTAAAGGCAACCATAAGGGACTTTGATGATTTTCTTTTTTAAGGGACTTGCTTTATACACCCCACTTGACCATTATTCGTAGGCAACTTGAGGGATAACCTTAGGAATGTGAGACGGCGATTAAAATCGACTTACGTGTGTGTGAGTGTTTATTTTAATTATCTTATATTAAAAATGATCTAGAATTAATTTTAAGAACATACATGTTTTTGCACTCCCTAATTACTAACCATAATAATAATTAAATAATTAAACAATTTACATCCAGGAAACAATTACAAAATTATAATAATAAGCAAAATAATTAAATAGCAAAAATAAATAAAATATAAATAAATAAGCAATAAACACTAATAAAGAAAAATAGGGGGTTAGTGATAAATAATAATATTAAATAATAAGCAAAATAAAATAAGAGAGGTTAGTGAATAATAATAATTAATGAAATATAAAATTAATGAAGCAAAATAAATAATATGGTTAGTAAATAATAAAAATTAATGAAATATATAAAATTAATAAAGCAAAAGAAAATGATAATAAGAATAATTAGAAACAATAAACAAGGTTAGAATAATAAAAATATAACATAATAATACATTAAAATAAATGGAAACAATATTATAATGATATTAACATAAAGTCTAATTCCAAATATATAATAAGAAAATTTTTTAAGCATAACCATAAATTTTAATTATTTACAAAAAAAAAAAAAAAAAATTTAGACATTATATAAATTTTAAGTATCATAAGAATATATTTACAAAACTTTATATTAAACGTTTATATTTATAAGTTTTAATTTTTATTTAAAAAAAATTATAATATACATACTAACTATATTAAGAAAATAAAAATTATTAGGAAAATAAAATTAGGTTTGATTAATGTTTATTTAGAAAATATTTTAAGGTTTGGAAAATTAGGGTTTATATTTTTTTAGGGTTTGTTTATATACAAAATTAACTAATATATATACATATTATAATTATATAAATAAGATAAATTTTTGAATAAAAATAAAAAAAAGAAAATTCAGAAATTTTTAGAGAATATGAGATTATTTTGAATTTGGAATATATATATATATATATAATTTTTATTAAGAATATACAACAAATAACTAATTAATTAAAAAATAGAAAAAAAACAAATGACAAAAATTGAGAACTTACCTTGGCTGGGTTTGAACCCAGGTTTCTAGGCATGCCAACACCAAAACACACCATTGGGCTGCCCATGCGCAGGCAGCAATGAAGGAAACTCACATTCTTTTGTGCTTTGTATGAAGAAAATCCAGAAAAATAGAGAACAAAAAGGCCTGGGGTGGGATTTGATCCCAGGACCTTGTGAATGCAAACATACGCGCGCTACCGCCTGGCTGGGAGAGCCCATCTGGCTATTGAACGGCAACAACACATAATATATTATGTTGGCTTTTACCTGAAAAAAATTAACAAAACAATGACACAAGGCAGGATTCGAACCCTGGCCCTATTGTCAAACGCGCATGTGCCCTGCCACTGGGCCAACCAACTTGTGGTGATAAATAAACAAGAAAATAACATAATATTTTAAGTTAAGAATTCAAATATATGATTCGCGCCAATCACACAGTCATCTTCTTCCTCTGACCTTCGAATTTAGCTGCGATTTTACCTATGATATTTCCTGCGAAAACCAATTTCCAGTAAAACCTACGAATATCAACAAGCAACAAAACCATACAATTTTTTAAAATTAAGCACAGCAACATGATCCTGGCATCCACACGATTCATTCTATGTCTTTAGAATCAATTTATATTCATTAAATCGAAAATCCCTAAACCTAGGTCAAAACCCTAATAATGGCATCTCACGAATTAGGTACTGGTTCTTGAGTTTTCCTGCCCAGAATCAAGCTACACAACATCATAAACAACATTAAACGATCAAATTCCATTTAAATGCAGTGAATCATTAGAATCGAAAAAATGTTTTCAAGTATGTATAATGCTTCGGGTTCATCATATGTGCATGAATTGGATGCATTTGAGGATTGCTTTCGACTCAATGATGACCAAGGAAGCTAGCCATGTCCTTGTTTTACCTTGTAGAGCCTTGGAATAGAGAATCCGAATTGCACTTTTTTGCTTGAATTTTGAGTTTTGAATTTACCTTGAAGCTGCTGGAAATCGTCAGCTAGGGTTATGCTTATGATTAGTACTTATAGGTGAATCATTCTAGGTTAAAAAATTGATGGATCATGTGCAAGATTGGATTCAAAAAGATTGAAAAAGATGGTGTTGTAAAAGTCAAATATTTGCTCTTGAATGCTTGCTATTTTGGGATAAATTATATGATTCTTTTCTCTTTTAACTTCAATCACCCTTTAAGACTTTCTAGAATCAATCACAAAAATATATCTTCATTTTTAATATTTTATTTAAATTTAAAATGATTTTAAATATAATAAATCATAATAAATTAATTAAATAAAATAAAAAATATGAAAATATTATGGAAATTTCGTGCATGATGTTATTGTATGGGTTGGGTCACAATTTGGCCAGCCCATTTGGAGAAAATTGCTTTTAGGCCCCCATTTTCAATATAAACCATCACAAAATTGCCCAACTTTGCAAGAGCACATCTCCCTCAATTTTAAAGGTATGAGGGTGTTCTTGGACTTTTTGGAAAGCTTGAAGAGTCCTTTAAACAACCCCATTAGTTTCAGGTCCATATCATTTACCAATCTCAAGTTATGCCCTTTTGAAGTTGTTGACTTTTTGTTGACTTTTGAAATGACCTATAATGTCTTAGATCATATCTTTCAAATGAAGCATTTTTGGGCTTAACTTTCAACATCAAAGTTGTAGAGAATTCAATTTCCTTCAAAATGAGCTTTGGATGGAGACTTGGTGATGAAGTATGTGAAAGTTATGGCTGGTCAAAGTTCAGTTGACTTTTACTGAGGAAACCCTAATTTAGAAACTCCTGATTATTGATGATCTGGAATCTCCTTGATGAATCATGATCAACCCTTGATCAAATGATGAATTTTACTTCATATACTTGATGTTGGCAAAAAATCATGAAGTTTGACTTTGGTTTGACCACAGTTGACCTCAATTTGACTTTTTAACTGCATTGACTGATTTTGACTTATCTGATCATCTGACTGAGCAAACCTTTGAGAAAAGTCTTGAAACTTGTCATGGGGGTTCTTACACACATATAAGATGTTATGAAACTCACTTGAAGTATTGGAAGTCCATTTAGTCTGATTAAAGTCAAAACCCTAGTTTTGGATGCACTGCTTAGGAGGTGCATTGTCTGAGGGAATTGTCAACTCTTTTGACCAATTGTGAACTTTGTGAACCTTGTGAATCTTCATAAAGTGTCTTGTGATACTCATGGGAGGTATTGTGAAGCTTGTGAACCTTGTGAACCTCATGAAGTGGCTTTGTAGACCTCATGAACCTCAGGAAAGCTTTGTAATCATTGTGAATCTTGTGAACCTTCAAGAAGTAACTTGTAGACTTCATGAACCTTAAGAAAGGTATTGAAAGCATTGTGGAACTTATGAACCTTGTGAACCTTCAAGAAGTAACTTGTAGACTTCATGAACCTCATGAAAGGTTATGGAAGTGTTGAGAAACTTGTGAACCTTGTGAACCTTCTTAGAACACAAAGTCTTGTATTGTGAGGGCAAATTTTGGGGTGCAACAGCTGCCCCTGTTCAATTTTCTGAAACCTGAGGGGTTAGATTGGTATATTTGCCAGTCGTAACCTGGAAGGTTGAAGGGGATTGAACACAAAAGCCCAAAAATTTGCACTCACCAGTGCTTGGAGTGATATTGATGGTTGGTTGAACATGATTGAGTGGGCTTAAGGATGCCACTAGGGGAAAGTTCTTCAGCAATATAATGAGAGCTGTCAGGAGTCTGTAGCAGTCCTGAAGTATGCTTTCAGGATACTGGAGTAATACTTGATGTAACAGCATGTCTTCATGAGGATAGAGCAATCAATAATGATAACCCTAAAGCAGTCTTGAAGTAGTAAATCTGACCTCAGGAGGATAGAGCAAATAGCTCTAAAGCAGTCTTGAAGTGATAATATGACCTCAGGAGGATAGAACAATCAATAGCTCTAAAGCAGTCTTGAAGTAATAATTTCAGGAGGATAGAGCCATTAATAATGATAACTCTAAAGCAGTCTTGAAATAATAATGTGATATGTCTTCAGGAGGATAGAGCAATCAATAGCTCTAAAGCAGTCTTGAAATAATAAGATGGCTTCAGGAGGATAGAGCAATCAGTAGCTCTAAAGCAGTCTTGAAGTCATGAGATGTTATCAGGAGGATAAAGTAACCCTGAGGTTACAATAAAGCAGTCCCAAAGTAATAAGAAGCTCATCAGGAGGATAAAGTAACCCTGAGGTTACAATAAAGCAGTCCCAAAGATCATAAGCTTGTTTGTTGGATAATTAACCTGAAAACAAGGTAGCATTCTGTATAATAACATTAGTTTATGCTTTATGCATGTATGACATGATGCACTTAGGTAATGTACTATATGTCTATGGATATGTATGTGTCGCTCCCGACAAATGACAATGATCAAATGAAGGTACAGACGCGAACGGTCGGCGAGGGGAACAGTGAGAACACACAGCCGTGAACTCACTGGAGATGAATAGAGTCGCCAGCTAGGCATTTTTATCCCGGAGGAAAGGCAATGCTGCATAGACCTAGAAAAAGATGGATAAGACGGTTTGCGAACCAGAGAGACTGAGAAAGGGGGTTGGTTACAACCTGGGAAGGTATTAGCACCCAGATTGTCCGTCGTACTCGACGGGATCCACGCTTAAAAGATTTGTGTTTTAAAGGGGTAGTGTCAGTGCAATCTGTGTATAAAATAGCTGGAAGAGATGTACGGGTGTCAGTGTAAAAGAGAGTGAAGTGTATAAATGAAGTGTCAGTGTAAGGAAAAGAGTATGCTCAAGACCATGAGGCTTAAAGAATGATACAGGAAGGAGGGGGAATGTGCAGAGACTTTTGTTCGATAACTGTTAAGTTATGCCTACGTATCCTCTCGTGCAATGAGGAAGTCAGAACACCGTAGTTCGACCCAAAGAGACTGAAAGAAGAATTGACTTGTGAACTGCTTACTTGTCTATGCTCAAGTGTATGACCTGTCTGGCTCAGGTGCAAACTGTCTTGCATTAGACGGAAGAAGCAAGTTCTCGTTTGTGAATGAAGGTGATGAGAAAAGAATCCCGAAGGAGACGATTATTGTTTGTTTTTGTGATTTCAGTCTTTTATTGCTTTTGAAAGTTTGTCATAAGATAATGAGCTTAAGCCTAAACCAAATGGGTTAGTAAACTCATCACATCTTCCCTCTGTTTAGGGGTAATGAGAATTACCTTAAGTGTGAAGTCAGATTCTCACACTTAATCACCTTTGGTGTAGGATTAAGATCATTAACCTACTTGTTGATTATTTAGATGTTTTTGTGGTTTTTGTTTAGTGTTGAGTAATGAGGTTAAGCCATAATCAAGGATTAAACAGACTCATTACACCATCCTAATAGAAGGATGATAGATGAGAATGTTTAAGCTGAGGAAAGCTCCTCAACTTAATCCATGATTAGAGATTAAACTCATGACAAAACAAGCCTTTGATTAAGTGGATTTTATTTAATGGTATGATGATGAAGTGTTTTTTATGATTTGTAAGACAACTTGAGGGGGACTTGTCCATTAACACTAGGGTTAGTCCTTCTTAACCACTTAAGGAAGAATTAGAACCCTAATGCAAGGCCCAAGTTACAAGTGTGATGTCTTGATAATTATTATGTGAATTGATTAAGAGATTTGAACACCTTAAGGATTTAATACTTAGGATTAAAGTTATACACTCCATCCTAAGAGAAGGATGCAGGCATAAGCTTAATCATAAAGTATTAAGGCCTTTAGGGTTTAGTCCCTGATTATGAGGTGAGAAGAGAAGACTCAAAGAGACACAAAGGTAAAAGCTAAGTGGAAAAAGTCTAATCCTAATATTCATATGCTCGGATGTCCTAAGGGTTAGTGAGGCTCACTATCCTAATGAAGGAGAAGAAATAAGAAGAGAAAGGAGAAGCTCCATGGTGGCCTAAGCACACCTCAAATAGAAAACAGAAGAAGACGAGGAAAATGAATTAAGATAAAGAAGAATGAAGAATGGGATAGGATGAGTTGGGTGAAATATAAATAAGATAAGGAGAAATAAGATGAGAATGAACAAACAGAGCCTACACCAGTAGGACTTCCAGATGCAACAACATGCAATAAGTACAATCAGGCCTCAGTGGTACCTAACGGAGAAGGTCCGTTGCCTCTTCAATTCGCATAAGAAACTCAAGAAGAAAATATCGAGTCCAGAATGATCTCAATAATCAAGCACAATTGTCAAATATCAGGGTATCAAAGAAAGGCCAAATGTAAGCTTCCAGCGTCCAACTTAAAACCAAGAGTTAGTCTGCACAAAGTCTAAGTTCAATTGGTGTTCAAAGGTCTCGTTAGTCCAAGTAAGATTATGGAACAATTAGTCACAAAGTCATCCACGCTTTATCCTTCATCAAGAAACCTACAGAACATTCAATAAAAAACTAAAACCAAAATTAGACGAAATCATATAAAACAAAATTAATCGAGATTAAAATCTAAACTAGATTAAGAAACAAAACTAATTAAGATTAAAACTAAACTATATTCTAAAACAAAATCTTAAAACTTCTATCAAATATTAAACAAAAATTAATTATTATCCTAACAAAACTATATAGAAAATTTAATTAGAAAAGAAAAAAGACTATATTTAATGTTGATAAAGAAATTGATTGACAAAATTATATTTAATAAGCTTAAATAAATAAACTAATAGGGAAAAATAAATAGAAATAATAAAAAGAGAGGGTGCGTGTGCAGTGATTTGGTGCTGAAAATTAGGATGCAGAAGAACAACCGATGGGCCTAACCCGGCCCATAAACAAAATGCAGGTGGGATTGTGAATTGATACACAAGGTGATTAGAAGTAAATCAGTGAGCTTAATGACAATCAATATGAAAATATGAACTTAAATAAATAATAATAAAACAATACATAAATTAAAAGGGTTTGTGAATAAAACTCGGAAGGAAAAAAAACAAAGCAAATCCATGAATAAGTGAAACAGGGAGGTAGGTTTCTTCCTCAAGGCGCAGAACACGGTGTCCCTTTCTCAAAAGTAAATCGCGGCGGCGACGAGCAACGGCGCGATTCCGATTTGACGAAACGACGAAAAGTCGTGCGTCCCGTGCTTTCTCCACTCAGATCGTCGTCTTCAAGCTTCTTCTTCTCGAAACGCGTCGTCTCGCTCACAAGCTTCGATCGCCCTTCAACTCAGGTTCGGATCTCTCTTCAGATCTCTCAGCCTTCAACTCTATACTCATCTTCTTCTCCATTCTTATTTCTATACCCTGTTGTTGTTGTTGATTTCAGTTGAGGATTGAAGGTATGAGGGTGGTGATTCTGTCTCGGATTTAGGGTTGTGGGATGACTGTGATGCGTGGAGGTTGAAGAGCAAGGGACCTTCTCCGTTAGGTACCACTGAGGCCTGATTGTACTTATTGCATGTTGTTGCATCTGGAAGTCCTACTGGTGTAGGCTCTGTTTGTTCATTCTCATCTTATTTCTCCTTATCTTATTTATATTTCACCCAACTCATCCTATCCCATTCTTCATTCTTCTTTATCTTAATTCATTTTCCTCGTCTTCTTCTGTTTTCTATTTGAGGTGTGCTTAGGCCACCATGGAGCTTCTCCTTTCTCTTCTTATTTCTTCTCCTTCATTAGGATAGTGAGCCTCACTAACCCTTAGGACATCCGAGCATGTGAATATTAGGATTAGACTTTTTCCACTTAGCTTTTACCTTTGTGTCTCTTTGAGTCTTCTCTTCTCACCTCATAATCAGGGACTAAACCCTAAAGGCCTTAATACTTTATGATTAAGCTTATGCCTGCATCCTTCTCTTAGGATGGAGTGTATAACTTTAATCCTAAGTATTAAATCCTTAAGGTGTTCAAATCTCTTAATCAATTCACATAATAATTATCAAGACATCACACTTGTAACTTGGGCCTTGCATTAGGGTTCTAATTCTTCCTTAAGTGGTTAAGAAGGACTAACCCTAGTGTTAATGGACAATTCCCCCTCAAGTTGTCTTACAAATCATAAAAAACACTTCATCATCATACCATTAAATAAAATCCACTTAATCAAAGGCTTGTTTTGTCATGAGTTTAATCTCTAATCATGGATTAAGTTGAGGAGCTTTCCTCAGCTTAAACATTCTCATCTATCATCCTTCTATTAGGATGGTGTAATGAGTCTGTTTAATCCTTGATTATGGCTTAACCTCATTACTCAACACTAAACAAAAACCACAAAAACATCTAAATAATCAACAAGTAGGTTAATGATCTTAATCCTACACCAAAGGTGATTAAGTGTGAGAATCTGACTTCACACTTAAGGTAATTCTCATTACCCCTAAACAGAGGGAAGATGTGATGAGTTTACTAACCCATTTGGTTTAGGCTTAAGCTCATTATCTTATGACAAACTTTCAAAAGCAATAAAAGACTGAAATCACAAAAACAAACAATAATCGTCTCCTTCGGGATTCTTTTCTCATCACCTTCATTCACAAACGAGAACTTGCTTCTTCCGTCTAATGCAAGACAGTTTGCACCTGAGCCAGACAGGTCATACACTTGAGCATAGACAAGTAAGCAGTTCACAAGTCAATTCTTCTTTCAGTCTCTTTGGGTCGAACTACGGTGTTCGGACTTCCTCATTGCACGAGAGGATACGTAGGCATAACTTAACAGTTATCGAACAAAAGTCTCTGCACATTCCCCCTCCTTCCTGTATCATTCTTTAAGCCTCATGGTCTTGAGCATACTCTTTTCCTTACACTGACACTTCATTTATACACTTCACTCTCTTTTACACTGACACCCGTACATCTCTTCCAGCTATTTTATACACAGATTGCACTGACACTACCCCTTTAAAACACAAATCTTTTAAGCGTGGATCCCGTCGAGTACGACGGACAATCTGGGTGCTAATACCTTCCCAGGTTGTAACCAACCCCCTTTCTCAGTCTCTCTGGTTCGCAAACCGTCTTATCCATCTTTTTCTAGGTCTATGCAGCATTGCCTTTCCTCCGGGATAAAAATGCCTAGCTGGCGACTCTATTCATCTCCAGTGAGTTCACGGCTGTGTGTTCTCACTGTTCCCCTCGCCGACCGTTCGCGTCTGTACCTTCATTTGATCATTGTCATTTGTCGGGAGCGACAGCTTGGCGACTCTGCTGGGGAAACAAGGCCTTCAGCCTCCTGTTGGGAAAACTTCGTTGTGGACAGATAAATCCACTTGGGGACGAGAACGATTCAATCAGCCTCGAAGTTCTGTTGAGGATATCGTCTGTTCCAACTCAGCTGGGGATGCGTCAACTCTCTGGCATGATTGAGAAAAGATTTGGCAATGCTCTGCTGAGGAGAGACTTTGCTGGAGAATCAAAATATGCCCCAAGTATAGCATAACAGCTGCGTTGGGAAGATATGCCGATAAAAATTGGCTTTGACTGAACGCGAATATCCAACTCCTCATGAGGGAATCTTGTCGGCTGAAAGAAGATCTTTATGCTCGGGGAAGAAATAAACTTCCAATGCCCTGCTGGTAAAATAAATACCAGACATTCCCTGAGAATTAACACAGTGCTTTAAACTTCTGAGCTCAACAAAAGCATTACTGATCATCCTGAGTGAACAAGCATTCCCTTAACTCCTTAATTATACCATACTGCATCATCCATAAAAAGATCGTCTTCAGAGGATTTTACAGAAGACTTGGCATCCAGAATTGCCCCAGTGTCTTCAAACTCTCGCAGAAATTCAACAAGTCTTGAGATAACTGCCCCAGATTACGTCTTGAAATGAATCTTGCCCCACATCAGAGCTAAAACAGAAACCATACGTCTGCATTGTACATCATTTGCATTGCATCTTCATACCGCATGGTTTCTGTTTTAGCTCTGATGTGGGGCAAGATTCATTTCAAGACGTAATCTGGGGCAGTTATCTCAAGACTTGTTGAATTTCTGCGAGAGTTTGAAGACACTGGGGCAATTCTGGATGCCAAGTCTTCTGTAAAATCCTCTGAAGACGATCTTTTTATGGATGATGCAGTATGGTATAATTAAGGAGTTAAGGGAATGCTTGTTCACTCAGGATGATCAGTAATGCTTTTGTTGAGCTCAGAAGTTTAAAGCACTGTGTTAATTCTCAGGGAATGTCTGGTATTTATTTTACCAGCAGGGCATTGGAAGTTTATTTCTTCCCCGAGCATAAAGATCTTCTTTCAGCCGACAAGATTCCCTCATGAGGAGTTGGATATTCGCGTTCAGTCAAAGCCAATTTTTATCGGCATATCTTCCCAACGCAGCTGTTATGCTATACTTGGGGCATATTTTGATTCTCCAGCAAAGTCTCTCCTCAGCAGAGCATTGCCAAATCTTTTCTCAATCATGCCAGAGAGTTGACGCATCCCCAGCTGAGTTGGAACAGACGATATCCTCAACAGAACTTCGAGGCTGATTGAATCGTTCTCGTCCCCAAGTGGATTTATCTGTCCACAACGAAGTTTTCCCAACAGGAGGCTGAAGGCCTTGTTTCCCCAGCAGAGTCGCCAAGCTGTCGCTCCCGACAAATGACAATGATCAAATGAAGGTACAGACGCGAACGGTCGGCGAGGGGAACAGTGAGAACACACAGCCGTGAACTCACTGGAGATGAATAGAGTCGCCAGCTAGGCATTTTTATCCCGGAGGAAAGGCAATGCTGCATAGACCTAGAAAAAGATGGATAAGACGGTTTGCGAACCAGAGAGACTGAGAAAGGGGGTTGGTTACAACCTGGGAAGGTATTAGCACCCAGATTGTCCGTCGTACTCGACGGGATCCACGCTTAAAAGATTTGTGTTTTAAAGGGGTAGTGTCAGTGCAATCTGTGTATAAAATAGCTGGAAGAGATGTACGGGTGTCAGTGTAAAAGAGAGTGAAGTGTATAAATGAAGTGTCAGTGTAAGGAAAAGAGTATGCTCAAGACCATGAGGCTTAAAGAATGATACAGGAAGGAGGGGGAATGTGCAGAGACTTTTGTTCGATAACTGTTAAGTTATGCCTACGTATCCTCTCGTGCAATGAGGAAGTCAGAACACCGTAGTTCGACCCAAAGAGACTGAAAGAAGAATTGACTTGTGAACTGCTTACTTGTCTATGCTCAAGTGTATGACCTGTCTGGCTCAGGTGCAAACTCGCTCCCGACAGTATGTTATGGTATGATGTAAATGATGTATGTATGATATGACACTGCCGGAAGCGTCTGGATATCTTGTATAACAACTGCTGGCCAGGGAAAATAAATCCCGATTTGTTGTTGAAGAATATATAACCCTCTGTCTGCTGGGGATAGCAGGGTATAGATAACCTCCCGTATGCTGGGATAGTAAGGTATAGATAACCTCCCGTTGTTGGGGATGGTAAGGTATATATAACCTCCCGTTGTTGGGGATAGTAGGGTATATATAACCTTCGTCTTCGTTTGATAGTAGGACAAGTATAACATCCCGTCTTCGTTCGTCGTACCCTTATTGGAAAGTAATTTCCCGTATATCCGTATGAGGATAAAAGAGATGGATATAAATTCCAGGGGAGATAAGACTTTATGAAGATGGATTCGTCCTACTGAGAGTTTGTAACTGTCTTGTAAAGGTGAACTGGCGAAACTTCGTTGAAATCCTCCCCCCGTTCGTCCTTAGTAAATACTATTACTGCATTTTTATGCATTTCTGGTAAACATCAATCATATTAAAAGCACACATGCATTTT
Source organism: Lathyrus aphaca (assembly GCA_963966055.1). Lineage (NCBI taxonomy): Eukaryota > Viridiplantae > Streptophyta > Magnoliopsida > Fabales > Fabaceae > Lathyrus > Lathyrus aphaca. The sequence continues at coordinate 89,980,665 of OZ014521.1, forward strand.
TGGTAAACATTAATCATATTCAAAAGCATACATACATTCAAACACGATCAATGGACGTTTCGCTTATGTAAATAGGGTAAAAGTAAATCTGGATTCAGAAGATGGAATTTATTTATGTCAAGAAGTGACCCATACACGGGTAAGTTTGTACAAGGAGACATAAATCCTAGTAAGAGGATTTTGCCATAAAATTTTACAAAATAAAGAAAATCTGCTATGTGGGAAACAGTCCTATTGAGTTTCAATTCTACTATTGCCACTCAAGTATCTCCTCTTCTTGCTGTTGAGACGGAAACGATTGAATTGAGCTTTATCTGTTCGAGCTTGAGTAAGTAGTTCAACTGGTTGCAGTTTCATGGGTGATCCAAACGAGACATAGTCATACGCTTTAATCCCTAATTTTTGTCTGGATTGCCCTTTCAGGTTTTCAATCCACCGGGATACCCTTTTTTGCCCAAGCCGCCTTTTCAGGTTTTCGACTTGCCGGGTGTACATCTTTTTATATATATCCCTAATTTTTGCCCAAACCCTTTTGGTTTGCCGGGATGCCCTTATTTTTGCCTAGGCCTGTCAACCTAGCGGGTCTCTTTTTATGCGTAGTATTTTTTAACTATGTCTGCGTTTACAGGCTGTGGGAAGTCTTCACCATCCATTGTAGTCAGTATCATGGCACCTCCTGAGAACACTGTCTTGACTACAAATGGTCCTTCATATGTTGGAGTCCACTTGCCCCTAGGATCACCCTGTGGTAATATGATACGCTTGATTACCAAGTCACCAGCCTGATATACCTTTGGCTTAACCTTCTTGTTAAAAGCTTTGATCATTCGCTTTTGGTACATCTGGCCATGACAAACTGCTGCTAACCTCTTCTCATCAATCAAATTTATCTGGTCCAGTCGAGTCTGAATCCACTCATCTTCATTCAAGCCTGCATCCTTCATAATTCTCAAGGAGGGGATCTGAACTTCAATGGGCAAAACTGCTTCCATACCATAGACTAAGGAGAATGGGGTTGCCCCTGTTGAAGTACGTATTGTAGTACGATAACCATGAAGAGCAAATGGTAACATCTCATTCCAATCCTTGTAAGTAACAGTCATCTTCTGTACAATCTTCTTAATGTTCTTATTGGCAGCTTCAACCGCCCCATTCATCTTTGGACAATACGGAGAAGAGTTGTGATGCTTAATCTTGAACTGCGTGCAGAGATCAGTAATCATAGTGTTGTTCAGATTAGAGCCATTGTCAGTGATAATCCTTTCAGGGATGCCATACCTACATATGAGATTATTCTTAATGAACCGAGCCACAACATTCTTGGTAACAGATGCAAATGAAGCTGCCTCCACCCATTTCGTGAAGTAATCAATAGCAACCAGGATGAAATGATGCCCATTAGAAGCAGTATGCTTGATCTCACCAATCATATCAATGCCCCACATGGCAAAGGGCCAAGGAGCAGTCAACACATTCAATGGAGATGGAGGTACATGAACTTTATCAGCATAGATTTGACATTTGTGACACGTTCTGGAGTGTTGGTAGCAATCAGCTTCCATGGTAGACCAATAGTAACCTGCTCTCAAAATCTTCTTTGCCATGGTATGACCACTAGAATGAGTGCCAAAGGTCCCATCATGCATCTCTTCCATAATTTCTGTAGCTTCCTTCTTATCCACACAACGAAGCATAGTTGAATCATGATTACGCTTATACAGAATGCCATTACTCAGAAAGAACTTAGCAGAAAACCTCCTCAGGAACTTCCTATCTTTGACAGATGCCCCTTCAGGGAATTCCTGAGCTTCAAGATATCTTTTCACTTCATAGAACCAAGGCTTCTCCTCTGCCCCTTCAGTGTCAATCTCATTGCAGTATGCAGGCTTCTCAAATCTATCAATAGTAATCTTGGGAGCTTCATCATCCCAACTGATCTCAAACATAGATGCCATGGTGGCCAAAGCATCTGCCAACTGATTCTCTCTTCGTGGAATATGCTCAAAGGTAATCTCTTTGAAATGTGGGATCAAAGACAACACATGCTCTCTGTAAGGAATGAGGTTATCATGCTTGGTATCCCACTCTCCTTTAATCTGACTCACTACCAGGGCTGAATCTCCATATACATCAAGGAACTGGATCTTCATATCAATAGCAACTTTAATACCCAGGATACATGCCTCATACTCAGCCATGTTATTGGTACAATAGAAACAAAGTCTGGCGGTAATCGGGGTATGACAACCTTCAGGGGAACTAATTACAACACCAACACCATTACCAAGTGCATTAGAGGCACCATCAAAAACCATAGTCCATCGGGATCCTTGTTCAGGTCCGTCATATTGTCCAGGTTCTTTGGTAACAGTCATAATATCTTCATCAGGGAACTCAAAATTCATTGACTGGTAATCATCTACTGCTTGATGAGCCAAATGATCAGCAACAACACTTCCTTTAATGGCCTTCTGAGTAGTGTACTGTATGTCATATTCTGTCAAGATCATTTGCCATCTTGCAATTCTTCCGGAGAGAGCAGGTTTCTCAAATATGTACTTGATTGGATCCATCTTAGAAATCAACAAGGTAGTATGGGTCAACATATACTGTCTTAGTCGGCGAGCAGCCCATGCCAAAGCGCAGCAAGTTTTCTCGAGCAGTGAGTATCTTGTTTCACAGTCGGTAAACTTTTTGCTAAGGTAGTATATTGCCTGCTCTTTTCGACCAGACTCGTCATGTTGCCCCAATACACACCCCATTGAGTTGTCTAACACTGTTAAGTACATAATCAAGGGTCTTCCATCAACTGGTGGCATCAAAATTGGTGGCTCTAGCAGATATCTCTTAATTTCATCAAAGGCAGTCTGGCACTCATCATTCCATTCCATCACCTGATCTTTCTTTAATAACTTGAAGATTGGCTCACAGATGGTAGTTAACTGGGAAATAAATCTTGCAATGTAGTTCAATCGTCCCAAGAAACCTCTAACCTCCTTCTCAGTACGGGGAGCTGGCATCTCTCGTATAGCTTTCACTTTTGCAGGATCCACTTCAATACCTTTTCCACTGACAATGAAACCCAGGAGTTTACCAGACCTAACTCCAAAAGTACACTTGTTTGGATTCAATCTCAACTTGTATTTCTTCAACCTCTCAAACAACTTGTGCAGATGATCAAGGTGTTGCTCTTCATTCTGAGATCTGGCTATCATATCATCTACATATACCTCTATCTCATGATGAATCATGTCATGAAACAAAGCCACCATAGCACGCTGATATGTTGCCCCTGCATTCTTCAAACCAAATGGCATTACCTTATAGCAAAAGGTGCCCCAATGTGTCACAAATGTTGTCTTCTCCATATCTTCAGGTGCCATCTTGATTTGATTGTAACCAGAGAAACCATCCATAAAAGAGAATACTTTATGCTGAGCAGTGTTGTCTACCAGAATATCAATATGAGGAAGTGGAAAGTCATCTTTGGGGCTAGCTTTGTTCAAATCTCTGTAGTCCACACACATATGTACCTTACCATCTTTCTTAGGAACTGGTACCACATTTGCAACCCACTGAGGATAGGAAGTTACTGCTAAGAACCCTGCATTGAACTGTTTCATTACCTCTGCCTTGATCTTTTCTGACATTTCAGGACGCATACGACGAACTTTCTGCTTCTTCGGACGACAATCTTCTTTCACTGGCAAACGGTGAACCACAATGTCTGTATCCAACCCTGGCATATCTTCATAAGACCAAGCAAAGATCTCCACATAGTCACGCAACATCTGAATCAACCTGCTCTTGACACTGTCCTCTAAATCAGCCCCTATCTTGACCTCTTTTATGTCTTCTTCAGTTCCTAGATTCACAACTTCGACTGGCTCTTCATGTGGCTGTATAGCTTTCTCTTCTTGTTGTAACAACCTAGCAAGCTCTACAGGTATTTCACAATCGTCCTCATTTCCGTCTTCAGTTTGATAGATCGGATTCTCGAAATCATAATTGGCAATAGTAGAACTGTTATCAACAGGATCCAGAGTGGATGAGGATCTGCATTTTAGTGATGTGGGTGTGTGTAAGAACACATAGCTGATAAAGCGAAAATAAAAAGAAAAGAAAGACAAGGAACACAATATTTACGAAAACGAAACGTCCACTGATTTTATTGAATGAAGTATGCAAATGAAATGACAACCCGTAACAAGCACACCATTGTGCCCCGGGTAAGGCACATGGCTTGAAAGTTTTATTGTTCCAGAAATTACAAATTTAAAACATAACACAATAATAGTATTTACTCCTGACTAAAGGAGATAGGGATAACATCTTCAGCTTTCCAATTATTGGGTCCAGCACCCACAGTAGGAAAAATCCATGCATCCAAGTTGTAGTCTTCATCTTGATCTCCCACAGCATTGATAACCCCTTGATTGGTGATACGAGCAGCACGAGCACGACGAACAGCCTTCTGGGACTCTGTAGTGAAACCCAAACCAAACTTGTCAGACTTGTATGGGATATCAGGAAGCTGACCCCAAATAGTACAACCACCTTCATCCACCACAGCTCTAGCATCATTGAGGGAGGCCATTGCCATTGTTGGAGGTTTTCTGATGACCACAGGAACTTTCTTCACAGCAGGAGGAGCTACACAATCACTACCAACCCAGGGAACCACTTCAAATGACTGACACGGAGTTTCAATGTATTCACCTTCCACTTCCAGATACTTGAAAGTATTTACATGGTTGACAAAGTATTCTTCCTCTCCATAGACAGTAATAACCTTTCCATTCACCGGATATCTCAACTTTTGGTGCAATGTAGAGGTCACAGCACCTGCCCCATGGATCCAGGGACGACCAAGCAGACAAGAGTATGAAGGACGAATATCCATCACATAAAATGTAGCAGTAAACACCTGAGAGCCAACCTTGATTGGAAGCTCAATTTCCCCATGCACTACTCTTCTAGACCCATCAAAAGCCTTTACCACAATATTACTGGGCTTCAGCACAGTATCTTCAGGACTCAGCTTATTCAGGACTTCTTTAGGTAACACATTCAGAGAGGAACCATTGTCTATCAGTACATGTGACAGGGTAGTGCCCCTGCATTCAATTGAAATATGCAAGGCCCTGTTATGATCCCTCTTGGCAGGGGTCAAATCAGCATCAGAAAATCCTAACCCGTTGTCATAGGTCAGGTGAGCAACACAATTCTCAAATTGGTCCACAGAAATTGCACTGGGCACATGAGCAGACTTCAGAAACTTGATCAAGGACTTGGCATGAGCTTCAGAACACAGCAATAGAGACAACATAGAAATCTTTGAGGGAGTATGCCCCAACTGATCAACAATGTCATAATCACTCTTACGAATGATTTTCAATACTTCTTCCATCTGCTTAGAGAGGTCATCAGCAGCTGGAACATCAGTAGATACAGGCTCAATAACAGGACCCTTGCCCCGAGCATCAGTGGTGGAAGTAGCAGCAGGAGTAACTGTACTCTTAGAAGCAACTGGAGGAGAGAAGACTCTTCCACTACGAGTGATCTTGCTAGATCCAGCAATATTATCAATGTCAACAGGCACATCAGGTAAAGGCTCTTGCTTAACACCATGGATGTAAACATCAGACCCATAGTGCCAAGGCACAGCTTTGTCAGATGTATAAGGAATAGGACCAGGAGTGGTAATGATCAGAGGAGCCACTCTGGCTTCAACAACAACTTTCACAGGACCTTCAGCAGTAATCTTGATTGGGCCCTGATGAGTGATTTTAATGGGACCCTTTGAAGTGATTCTTACCGGTACTTTGTCAACCATGTCAACCTCTTCAATCTTCTTACCCTGAGTCAGATGATCCACCATACTTTCTACAGATGCTGGTCTTCTTTCAAACACTATAGTATACTTATCCATGAGACGTTGAATTCCATCTCTCAAAATGAAACAACTATCCGGCTTATAGGTACAATACAGACAATCTTCACGACAACCTGGAAAGATCCCAGCTTGTACTAACCTCTTTTTGATAACAGACAATGGTGTGCTCAACTCCATAACTGAATAGACATGCAGATCTTCATCAATGTCTTCATCAATGGCATTGACAGTCTTCTCGTGATTTGGCATTGGAGCTGTAATCACATTTGGAGTACCTGGTGGATCAAACTCAATTTCTCCAGCATCAATCATATCTTGAATTTTGTTCTTCAAGACCCAGCAGTTATTAGTGTCATGTCCTGGACAGTTTGAATGATATGCACATCGTGCATTGGGATTGTACTTGGGAGAGGTAACATTGGGATTCTGAGGAGCCTCCCTCAGGGTAATAAGTTCATCCTTCAACAAGTGTTGCAATGCCTGAGCCATTGACATGTTGATCTTCGTGAACTGTCTTCTAACCCTCTGTTGGTTGCCTTGAGGCTGCTCTGTTGTTGCAGGAGTTGGATTTGAAATATGAACTACACTAACAGACTGATGCCTTCTGTTACGATCAGGTTGACCATAAACAGCATTAGATTCTTTCTTCCCAATGGGAGGCTTCTTTGCAGTACCTGATGAAGAAGTGTCCACTTGGATCTTACCACTCTTGATACCATTCTCTACCCGCTCTCCCGTCATGATCAACTCAGTGAAGCCAGATGATGAGCTTCCAATGAGATGACTGTAAAACGGACCATTCAGCGTACACATGAACATATCAACCAGCTCCCTGTCAGTCAAAGGGGGTTGAACTCTTCCAGCTAAATCTCTCCACTTCTGAGCATACTCTTTAAAACTTTCTTTGGCACCCATAGACATGCTATGAAGCTGCATGCGAGTGGGGGCTAAGTCAGCATTGTATTGATACTGCTTGTAGAAAGCTTCAGCAAGATCATTCCAGTCTCTGATGTTGACACTCTCCAACTGATAATACCACTCCAACTGAGCTCCAGATAAGCTCTCTTGAAAGAAATGGATCCACAACTTTTTATCAGCAGTGTGGGGTTGAATTCTTCTAACATAAGACCTCAGATGCAATTTGGGACAAGAGACCCCATCATAGACAACAAATGTAGGAACCTTGAACCCAATGGGTATGACTACCCCAGATATCAGACTCAAATCCTCAAAATCCAGCCCAGATGATTTTTGCAACTCCATAGCATCCATTCTATCCACCAGCATCTTGAATTTGTCTTCATTAGGCTCATGGTAGTAATTAGCCTCAGAATCAGAGTCCCCCATAGTGTTGTGGAGACTGCCTCTCTCTTTCTCAGATTCCTCAGATTCATAGTCTTCAACCTCTTCCTTAGTCTTGACAGGACCTTTGAACCTTCTTCCCATGTTGAGCAACCCAGCAGACCTTCTAGTCTTCTTAGTCTTCTTGGCCAGCAGTGTCTTCAATTCATCCTGCCCCTTGGATAGGTTCAAGATCAGCTCTTGGAACTGTGCATTCTGTGCCTGAAGATCCTTAACTGTTTGTTCAAGAGCCATTGCTGAAATAAACAGCGAGAAGATGAGAAACCTGTGCACAATTATAAACCTGGGATGCAATGAAATGGTATGGGAATGCATATGCAATGTTTTCGAGGACCGCAGGATTTAAATTTGCTTAAACAAACAAGAAAGTAACTTTTTATTAGTAATAACTTGTTTTGCCTTTAAGGCTTACAAAAATGAAAATGAAATAAGTACAAAAGATGGGGTTTTAAGTCTCCCATGGACGTTTCCTCTTTGTATTGAGGTATGAGTTGAGGTTTCGTTCCTCATGAAGTTGCTTTGTTAGCTCTAGGATTCTTGCTTGGCTTGCTTTGTAATGAGCCTCGAAAGTATCCCTTTGCTCTTTCAGTTGGATCCATGATCTCTGCAAGTCTTCCATATCAGTAGGCATGTCTGGGTGAAGGATAGTATAAGCTGTGTCTCCTTCAGCAACAGGTTCCATGGTAACTGGTAGGACGGCAGGATATGGCATCATGAGTGTCTGAGCACGAGATCGCACCCATCTGAGATAAGCCTCCATAGGGATAGTGTACTTAGGCTCCAGTGTCTTGCTGTCAATCCTGTTTACCTTTCCCCAAGCTCGTATGAATCTCTGACGGTAACCCTGAAGATCGTTGTCGTAATCAAACACAATGCCCTGAATCAACATGTCATGTGGACCATCACTTCGGGCGTAACCAAACTGTCGTAAAGCTAGAGAGGGGTTGTAGGTGATGCCTCCTCTTATGCCTAGAAGTGTCACATTAGGAAACTCCCCACAACGGTCAATGATGGTGACATTCTCCATAGATCTGGAGCACCAATGAATGTCTGAGTGAGAAAGTGACATGATCCTCTTGGACCATCTGAACCCTTGCTCATTCTTCATTACTGAGCGAGGAAGGTGAGAAATAAACCACCTAGAGAGTAAAGGTATGCAACACATCAAAGTTCCTCTTGCCCTTGTAGTACGGGTGTGAAGAGAATGCAGGATGTCTCCAAGCAATGTAGGCACTGGATTGTGACTCAGGAAAATGTTGATGGCATGAACATCTATGAACTGATCTGGATTGGGGAACAATACTAAGCCATATATCAGCAAGGCTAAGACCTCCTCAAAAGCATCATAGCTCATGGCCTTCAAGAACATTTGAGCCTTATCCATTAGCACCTTGGCAAGAATACCCTTGACTCCACTTCTCGTTTCTAGAACAATATCAGATTTCTTCAGATGTAGAGCTGCAGCAATAACTTCTGGTTTAAGCTCCTTCTCTAAGCCTGTGAAAGGTCTTTGATCAAGAACAGGTATACCCAGAAGTTTAGAGAACTCCTCCATGGTTGGAACCAGCTGATAGTCGGGGAACGTAAAGCAATGGTGCTTAGGGTCAAAGAACTGAAACAGCACACTCATCATGTCTTCACTGAACCCTGAAGTAACTAGATCCAATAAGTGACCATGTCTCTTGTTGAACTGGGAATGATCAGGCACTTGGGAAACCAACTCTTTGAGCTTAGCAGGTATGCCCACAAAGTTGATCCTGATGGTGTTTCTACGAGCTGAAGCCATGACCTGCAACAAAGAACAAAGATAAATCCCTTGGTCCTTGAAATGGTTAGGGAAAATGATATGCTCATGATGCATGATGATGTCATGATGTTATGCTCAATCACAAACATGTGGCACACACAGACAAGTCACACCATAGCCCTAGGTTTAAAGGCTTGCATGAGGTTTAAAGGTAAGTACCCTCCCCTGAAGTTGGTTGGTTCATCCTGTCCTATAAAAGTAACCAGGTTCTAAGGGATCTCAATATCATTGATCCTTCACAAGGGTGGTTGATCAGAAGGCAACTTACTTGCCAACCAAAACCCTCCAAGTTTAAGATCTCAATGAGCGTAGTATCGAGTGTCAACCAACTTCAGTCTGCACCAAAGCCGGCTACCTCACTACTTTCTAAAGGCAAAGATGAGTTAACTAGGGTTCTAAAAGTTAGTTAGTGCATTGACAACATATGGCAGCCTCAATATTATCCTCAACTTGACTTAAGGAATATAAGCACCAACCAAGAAGTCGCACTAACTATGGCCACCAGATCAACCGTATCGATATACGTCGTACAGTTTCCTTGGTCTATTGCCATTTACCTAAGGTACACTAGATCCGGGTTAGGACCTTTCACACATAAGAGCACCCCAACAAGTAATATAAAACAAACAAGGCAAACAATTTAAAGTGATCTTAATTCCTAAGGGTACCCCTCTTAAATAGATCCCCAGCAGAGTCGCCAGTTCTGTAACACGGTGGGAGAACTGACTTTAAGCAATGTTGCGGATAGCAAGAGTCGCCACCGACTTTTATTTTATCCATAAGGAAAGGTTATAAAAGAACAGGAAAGACCTTAAGAGAATATTTTGGGTCCGGGGGTTTGGTTATGAAAAGGGAAGGTGTTAGCACCCTTTTCATCCATGGTTATCCATGGGCTCTTAGGTACTTAAGCTCACTTTAAATTGTTTTTGAAAATGTAGTGTGTGAATAGAAAAATTTTCAGAATAGTTTGATAATAATCCATGTACGGATGTGTAAAAAACTTGTTTGAAAATTTGTTTGAAATTGTTAAGTTTGAAAATTTTTTGAAGTGAGCAAGTACATAAGAGGAACCTACCCTAATGTTTAAAGTCTTTCTTGTTCTTTTTCCTTTCCTTGGTAAGACTATCCCTACTATTAAGGAGTAGGTAGTCTTTACCTTGGATTTTAAGGGACATGTGAGGGACAATTTGTTTATAAAAGGCAACTGTGGGGTGTAATAAGCACATATGAGGGACTATCATCATTTTTTCGAAAGGGACTCGATTCGTAAAGGCAACCATAAGGGACTTTGATGATTTTCTTTTTTAAGGGACTTGCTTTATACACCCCACTTGACCATTATTCGTAGGCAACTTGAGGGATAACCTTAGGAATGTGAGACGGCGATTAAAATCGACTTACGTGTGTGTGAGTGTTTATTTTAATTATCTTATATTAAAAATGATCTAGAATTAATTTTAAGAACATACATGTTTTTGCACTCCCTAATTACTAACCATAATAATAATTAAATAATTAAACAATTTACATCCAGGAAACAATTACAAAATTATAATAATAAGCAAAATAATTAAATAGCAAAAATAAATAAAATATAAATAAATAAGCAATAAACACTAATAAAGAAAAATAGGGGGTTAGTGATAAATAATAATATTAAATAATAAGCAAAATAAAATAAGAGAGGTTAGTGAATAATAATAATTAATGAAATATAAAATTAATGAAGCAAAATAAATAATATGGTTAGTAAATAATAAAAATTAATGAAATATATAAAATTAATAAAGCAAAAGAAAATGATAATAAGAATAATTAGAAACAATAAACAAGGTTAGAATAATAAAAATATAACATAATAATACATTAAAATAAATGGAAACAATATTATAATGATATTAACATAAAGTCTAATTCCAAATATATAATAAGAAAATTTTTTAAGCATAACCATAAATTTTAATTATTTACAAAAAAAAAAAAAAATATTTAGACATTATATAAATTTTAAGTATCATAAGAATATATTTACAAAACTTTATATTAAACGTTTATATTTATAAGTTTTAATTTTTATTTAAAAAAAATTATAATATACATACTAACTATATTAAGAAAATAAAAATTATTAGGAAAATAAAATTAGGTTTGATTAATGTTTATTTAGAAAATATTTTAAGGTTTGGAAAATTAGGGTTTATATTTTTTTAGGGTTTGTTTATATACAAAATTAACTAATATATATACATATTATAATTATATAAATAAGATAAATTTTTGAATAAAAATAAAAAAAAGAAAATTCAGAAATTTTTAGAGAATATGAGATTATTTTGAATTTGGAATATATATATATATATATATATATATATATATATATATATATATATATATATATATATATATATATATATATATATATATATATATATATATATATATATATATATATATATATAATTTTTATTAAGAATATACAACAAATAACTAATTAATTAAAAAATAGAAAAAAAACAAATGACAAAAATTGAGAACTTACCTTGGCTGGGTTTGAACCCAGGTTTCTAGGCCTGCCAACACCAAAACACACCATTGGGCTGCCCATGCGCAGGCAGCAATGAAGGAAACTCACATTCTTTTGTGCTTTGTATGAAGAAAATCCAGAAAAATAGAGAACAAAAAGGCCTGGGGTGGGATTTGATCCCAGGACCTTGTGAATGCAAACATACGCGCGCTACCGCCTGGCTGGGAGAGCCCATCTGGCTATTGAACGGCAACAACACATAATATATTATGTTGGCTTTTACCTGAAAAAAATTAACAAAACAATGACACAAGGCAGGATTCGAACCCTGGCCCTATTGTCAAACGCGCATGTGCCCTGCCACTGGGCCAACCAACTTGTGGTGATAAATAAACAAGAAAATAACATAATATTTTAAGTTAAGAATTCAAATATATGATTCGCGCCAATCACACAGTCATCTTCTTCCTCTGACCTTCGAATTTAGCTGCGATTTTACCTATGATATTTCCTGCGAAAACCAATTTCCAGCAAAACCTACGAATATCAACAAGCAACAAAACCATACAATTTTTTAAAATTAAGCACAGCAACATGATCCTGGCATCCACACGATTCATTCTATGTCTTTAGAATCAATTTATATTCATTAAATCGAAAATCCCTAAACCTAGGTCAAAACCCTAATAATGGCATCTCACGAATTAGGTACTGGTTCTTGAGTTTTCCTGCCCAGAATCAAGCTACACAACATCATAAACAACATTAAACGATCAAATTCCATTTAAATGCAGTGAATCATTAGAATCGAAAAAATGTTTTCAAGTATGTATAATGCTTCGGGTTCATCATATGTGCATGAATTGGATGCATTTGAGGATTGCTTTCGACTCAATGATGACCAAGGAAGCTAGCCATGTCCTTGTTTTACCTTGTAGAGCCTTGGAATAGAGAATCCGAATTGCACTTTTTTGCTTGAATTTTGAGTTTTGAATTTACCTTGAAGCTGCTGGAAATCGTCAGCTAGGGTTATGCTTATGATTAGTACTTATAGGTGAATCATTCTAGGTTAAAAAATTGATGGATCATGTGCAAGATTGGATTCAAAAAGATTGAAAAAGATGGTGTTGTAAAAGTCAAATATTTGCTCTTGAATGCTTGCTATTTTGGGATAAATTATATGATTCTTTTCTCTTTTAACTTCAATCACCCTTTAAGACTTTCTAGAATCAATCACAAAAATATATCTTCATTTTTAATATTTTATTTAAATTTAAAATGATTTTAAATATAATAAATCATAATAAATTAATTAAATAAAATAAAAAATATGAAAATATTATGGAAATTTCGTGCATGATGTTATTGTATGGGTTGGGTCACAATTTGGCCAGCCCATTTGGAGAAAATTGCTTTTAGGCCCCCATTTTCAATATAAACCATCACAAAATTGCCCAACTTTGCAAGAGCACATCTCCCTCAATTTTAAAGGTATGAGGGTGTTCTTGGACTTTTTGGAAAGGTTGAAGAGTCCTTTAAACAACCCCATTGGTTTCAGGTCCATATCATTTACCAATCTCAAGTTATGCCCTTTTGAAGTTGTTGACTTTTTGTTGACTTTTGAAATGACCTATAATGTCTTAGATCATATCTTTCAAATGAAGCATTTTTGGGCTTAACTTTCAACATAAAAGTTGTAGAGAATTCAATTTCCTTCAAAATTAGCTTTGGATGGAGACTTGGTGATGAAGTATGTGAAAGTTATGGCTGGTCAAAGTTCAGTTGACTTTTACTAAGGAAACCCTAATTTAGAAACTCCTGATTATTGATGATCTGGAATCTCCTTGATGAATCATGATCAACCCTTGATCAAATGATGAATTTTACTTCATATACTTGATGTTGGCAAAAAATCATGAAGTTTGACTTTGGTTTGACCACAGTTGACCTCAGTTTGACTTTTTAACTGCATTGACTGATTTTGACTTATCTGATCATCTGACTGAGCAAACCTTTGAGAAAAGTCTTGAAACTTGTCATGGGGGTTCTTACACACATATAAGATGTTATGAAACTCACTTGAAGTATTGGAATTCCATTTAGTCTGATTAAAGTCAAAACCCTAGTTTTGGATGCACTGCTTAGGAGGTGCATTGTCTGAGGGAATTGTCAACTCTTTTGACCAATTGTGAACTTTGTGAACCTTGTGAATCTTCATAAAGTGTCTTGTGATACTCATGGGAGGTATTGTGAAGCTTGTGAACCTTGTGAACCTCATGAAGTGGCTTTGTAGACCTCATGAACCTCAGGAAAGCTTTGTAATCATTGTGAATTTTGTGAACCTTCAAGAAGTAACTTGTAGACTTCATGAACCTTAAGAAAGGTATTGAAAGCATTGTGGAACTTATGAACCTTGTGAACCTTCAAGAAGTAACTTGTAGACTTCATGAACCTCATGAAAGGTTATGGAAGTGTTGAGAAACTTGTGAACCTTGTGAACCTTCTTAGAACACAAAGTCTTGTATTGTGAGGGCAAATTTTGGGGTGCAACAGATGGTAATTGTGGATTTAGAGTGATTGCTTCATTGCGGGGTTATGCTGAAGATGGTTGGCCAATGGTTCGTCGGGACTTAGAGTTGGAAATTATACATAATGAAAGATCAGCTTTATATGCCAATTTATTTGCTGATCGGTTAGCTGAAGTGAGAGATTCTTTGAAGATAGAGGGAAGTGGTTCTCAACCAAAAAATAAATGATTGACTCTACCAGATATGGGTTACGTGATTGCGAATCGGTATAATGTGGTACTTGTCTGTTTAGGAGTCGAATGTTTGACTTTCTTCCCTATGACAACTACATTCTCACCGAATGTCTCATTTTATTGTATTGGATTTGTAAACTCAAATCATTGGATTCAGGTAAACATTGTTATAATTTGATATTATTAGTAAATATTTTGAGTAATGTTAAATAATGTATTGTTTAATTTTGTATATAGGTTAACATGAAAGAAGGATTTCCATTGCCACCAGTGACAACAGATTGGAAGAACTTTCGTTATCCAACAGCAACATCGTGGATGGTAGCATTTGCTGCACGTCTACAACATTGGCAACAACTTACGCCTATATTACAAACACATTATGAATTATAAACTATGTTATTCATTTTTATTCATGAATTATATTATATGTTTGCTACACTTTATGAATTATAGTCGATGGAATTAAATTTAATTTCAATTTTTTAGTCTAAAAACTATCAATAACATATAACATAAATATGATCGTACATATAAGTTCAAATGTCAATATATTAAGAAACCAAGTCTAAAAACTATCAATAAAATATAACATAAACATAACAATACATCATTGTGAACGAGCAATACGTAAAACTGCAAACAGATCAACAAAATGTGGATCATCCTCTTCAGCTGCATTCTGCTGAAGGTAGCGATGAATCAATGTAGACACACAATCCCAGGCAGGATCAGATGGTCCCGCATCGTACTCAGGAATAGATGCAATTGGCGGCTCATCATGGGTAGGCGGTACCAATCGAGGATGCGAAACACGATAATACCACTCAAGGTATCCATCCTCTACCTCAAATGGGGTAGTCGCCAGTGCAGCCGAACGAATCACCTGGCCAACACTATGGATGTAACTAATCCACTCAACATCAATATCACCAGCCATCCTAAGATCAATAGGTGCAGGTGGAATGTACTGACGGTATCCAAAATGTCGAAGACACCTGTCAGGCATGTATGGAACAATACTATCTCCCCACCTCAAACAACCCCTATATAGAGAAATCTCATCAAAAAGACGATGAACTCTATGATCCTCGAATGGCCGCCATATGACATCGGTCGGTGTCATCTCATCCATAATAGGTCGCAACTCATCCACCTTTAACGCGCCTTGTTTGTATGTCCACCTCATCGCTCGCGGGAGACCACAGTTCTGAGCAGGTATCCAATTCTCTCCTTTTTTTCCCAAGTGTAGGAAAATACTCATGAATCCAGCACTGTTAAAAAAACAATAACATAATAATTAAATATAACATAATGAACATAATAAAATTAACATTAGACTTAAAAGAAAATCAATAAACTGAATTTAAATATGTACCTTTAACATAATAAAATTAACATTAGACTTAAAAAATATCAATAAACTGAATTTAAATATATACCTGTAAGAGAGTCGGATAACCACCAAGCTGTTTACAACTGAACATGGACGCATCTCCAAGAAACCTATACAATGTCACCAATGCAGCTGTTGCCCAACTATAGTTCGACAATCCATCCAAGTCCCTAAATAATGCCAGGTATCGTGCCTCCACAAGTGTAAACGACTTATCCGCAAAGATCGTGCAACCCACTAACATCATCAAATAACATCTGGTCGCATATGCCCATGATGAAGCAGCTCGATGCTCTACGAATCGATCATATAATCACTCTATCTTGAAGTACGAACCTCTGCACTCACGAACCTGGAATAGTGTCACTCTCGATGACACTCCAAGGTAGTCAACGGCCCACTCAATAGCTAGCTCTTCACTGATGGGTTGAGGGTTCCAGAATACCCCCTGATAGGCAAGTGAAGCAAACATGCCACATCATCTAGAGTAATCGTCATTTCACAGAACGACAGGTGAAATGAAGATGTCTCTAGATGCCACCTCTCAACAAATGCAGAAACCAAGTTTGCATCAATCTTCTTCAAACTTGATCTCTGTAGGGAAGCTAAACCGGACCTAGATATGATAGCATCAATCTCCGGTGGAAGCTGTTGTGGAACCATTTTGGTCAACTTCAACCCATGTCCTGCCACCTTCAACTCCTTCTTTGCCCCTCTCTCCTGAAATCAAATAAAATTAAACAAATTATACAATAGCTACTAATAATTTCGGTTTTTATTCAAAACTAAATAATTATAATTTCAATTTTTTTTTATACTAGTAGTAAAAAAATTATAATTTCCTTACCTCACCAAACCATATCCGTCTGACCACATGATGCTTGTACGAAACCAAAATACTGGTATCGTACGGACCTCCAGGATATCCCACAGGGTTTGCTGCAGTTGTAGATGTACCAACATCATTTGCGCGTGTCCTACTCGACGTATCGCCTCGTCCCATCGATCGAACCGGTATCCTCCCATCTCTGCCTCGTGAACGCACCACTGAAAAAAAAAACAATAAAAAAATTATTTAATTAAAAAAATTTAAAAAAAGTTTTAAAAAAAAAATTCTGGAAGACTTTCTTCAAGACTTCCGGTACATAATTTTTTGAAACACCATTCCGGAAGACTTTATGAAACTCTTCCGGAACACTTTGTACAAACGCATCATTCCGGAAGACTTCATCAAAGTCTTCCGGAAGTCATTTTTAAAACACCTCATCATACTGGAAGACTTTCATAAAGTCTTCCGGTACCGGAAGACTTTCAAAAACTCTTCCGGTACACAAACTATCAAACCGGAAGACTTACTTATAGTCTTCCGGTAAACACTTCTGAAAATTGAAATTTTTTTTCTCTCTGTAACTTTGGACGAATGGTAAAAATGGAAAGAAAATCTGATTTTTTAACTATTTATACAAGAGCATTTTGGTCAAAAAAAAATTAGATGTGGGGTATAGGATTAATTGTAGGGGTGTAGGATAAAGCCTTCCTCAATTATTATTAGAAAAACTCCTTTAATTTATTACGGTATATATTAATAAAACTTAATAACATTTAATAATAAATATAATAATAACAATCTTTTTTTATTTAATTAATATGATTTTTATAAAACTTTTGTTGCTAATTTTTTTTTTTTAAATTTTCATCCAAAATAATTTATTTGTATAAATTATTTATATATTTAGTCTAAAAAATAGTCAATTTTAAAAAGTCAACAAAATTTTAAAAAGTCAACAAAATTTATCTCGCTATCCGCTATCCTGGTATCCCATTTTTTGGGTCGGCCGCTCCGCGCCGCAATCCACAATTAATAACTCTGATTCAAACAACAATATGCTACAACGACACAACAATCAACAATCATCTGCAATCGAAAACCGAAAACCAAGATTGCAATAAACGTTGAATCAAGATTGCAATGCAACAACGAAAATCGCAAAGACAAAATCACCCGACGGCAATGGAAAACTCAGAACCACAAGCAGCAACAAGGTTTTGATTTCCGAAAAATACTAGGAACACGATTTTGATAGCGACCCAGTGAGGTGTCGCCGTTCGGCCAAGATAACACGGTTTCACAGGTTTGATTGAACACCTTTGATACCATGTCATGAATTCTGGCTTGATGCCCTTCTCTATTGCATTTCATCTATATATAATCTTCTGAGTAATTACACGTAATTATAATTTATAATGACAAATATTCTATTATCTAATTTATCTAACCTATTACAGAAAAGTAAATAACATACAATCAATGATAAGATCAATTTCTAATTAACAGAGACACCATCCATGGTGGAATCCTTCTCCCAATTGTTATGAAATATATATTCCGTATTAGTAACTACATCTCTTATATTAAAGGGATGGCTCACCTCATTCGCTCCACTGTTGAGTCAAGTTGTGGTCAAGTTTATAGGCGCTATAACTAATCTCTCCCTGAGAGGACAGGTATAAAAATAACTAGTCAAGTAGTTAGGTTCATTCACTCTTTAACCTATCGAAACCTAAATACTCTCGTGTGCCATACCACAGATAAGACAATATCTATTGTACTCCTAACCAGTACATAATCAAACTCATTCAATTTACATGTAACGCACCTAATGCATTAAAGTAAAAAAGACATACATTGTACCAAAATAAGAATGTAAGTAAAAAGACATGCCATATAAGATCACTAAAATTAAATAATTGAATCACCAACTCTAACATTGATCCACAGCCTAGTTAAGAAATCACTGAATCACTAACTATTACTTTGTTGCCCATTAGGATCACTAAAATATAAACTATCATAAAGTCTCAACTAAAAAATGCTAAAAAGCTGTACCATGGATGAATATCAAAACAACCAGGCATGACAAATGATAATACTCAATAACAGGTAACAAACAAATATCAGAACTGCTTCCACTCCTAAGCGCAATAAACGCTTGGAAAATCTTACGATCTCTTCTTCTGCTTGTACATTTTGGCGGCAATTATGTACGCCAAAGAATTTAATAAGCAAAGTCCAGACATAAGTTGAAAAAAGTAATCAAGATGTCCCTTGTTCAAGTTATCTGGAATCCATCCTACCTTTCCACCTCGTGTGGTGAAATAAGTTACTATAGTAAGCATGAAAGAGCTCAAGTAATTCCCCAATGAAAAACTCACCAGTGGTAATGCACTACATAAAGTCCTCATTGCATCTGGTGATTGGTCATAGAAGAACTCAATCTGTCCAATCAGTGTGAATACCTCTGATGCACCTAATAAGAAATTTTGAGGAATTTGCCATAATACACTAAGGGGTACCGCGACATGTTTATCGACAAGGTCAAGCTTTCTTGCAAGCTGCAGTCGTTTAATCTCAACAATAGAAGCTGATAACATACACAAGACAGAAATAAAATGGCCAATTCCTATTCTTTGGAACACAGAAAAGCCCATTTTACTGCCTGTAAATTTCCTTGCAATTCGAACAATTATCCTGTCATAGACAGGAACCCAAAAAACAACACTTAACACATCAAAAGTTGAGAGGGAAGCTGGGGATAATTTGAAGGAACCAATATATGTGTTCATCATAGTTCCTTGCTCCACAAACAATGTTGACATCTGCGCGTAGACAGCAGAAAAAATAATGCCAGTAGCCCAAATTGGAAGCATGCGAATCACGATTTTCAATTCTTCCACTTGTGTCACAGTGCAAAGCATCCAAGGATTAGAGCTTATTTTCTCTGAATCAGGCACTACAGCTGCTTTATCAAAATACCTTTATTAAACACCAAAAAAAAGGAGTTTTATCAGTACTAGTAGTAAGCATAAAAACATTAAAAATGTCAAAACTTCAAAATTTTGCATACAATTTCTACGTGCAGTGACATATTCAACAAGAAAAATGTTACCTCATATCATCATGATGCATCAGTTTGCAACTTCCTTTAACTCCTGATTGCTTGTCAGGTGTCTCATATAGGAGACTACTATCCTCCGGCACGACCAAATTCCGGTTTCGGACAGATGCAAACAAAACCTGGCACATACTTGTAAGAGGACTCCCCTTTGGTTTTTGAAACCTATAGAGAGAGGTACCGAAAAAGAAACTTCCAACGGATAACCCCATAAATAAAGCAGTAATGCCAAATCCAAGACCCCATCCTAAATTATCTTGAACCCACACAACGAAGGTGCATGACACCATGGCGCCTAGCATGATCGAAAAGTAATACCAGTTGAAAAAGGAAGCCTTCTTGACACTTCCCTCAGAATCAGTTTCATCAAACTGATCTGCCCCAAAAGGTGACACACATGATTTTACACCACCAGTCCCAAGTGCAATTACATAGAGACCAAAGTAGAACAGATAATATTGCAAAGGACTAGCAGGAGGACACACCGAATCCAAACACTCGGCTGGCTTCAAAGATGGAACAGATGCAGAAATAGTCAAGATACACATCCCCTGCAAGATGCAACCATATCAGTATAACATAATAAAACGCATTGAGATGATTATGACTAGGAGAATCTTTAAGTGCATTACAACGAAATAAATCATAGAGAAAACAGCAATTGTCCAGTATCGTCCCCAGTAACCATCTGCCAGAACAGCTCCAATGAGAGGTGTAAGATAACAAGTTCCTTGCCAGATGCCGACATTTCTCGCAGCAGAAACATTTCCTTCATGTAGTTTGGTCGTAAGATACGTAACAAGGTTTGTTGCAATGCCAAAGAAAGCCAAACGTTCACAGCATTCATTGCCTGTCATATAATTTTTACATACATAAACATGATACAAATGAAAATGAATCATCTAAAACATTAAATCCTAGCACAATGTATAAAAAAAGAATGCATACCTAAAATAAATGGACAAGCTTTCCAGTTGCCGGTTTTGTGCTTAATAGAAGGCCTCCCTCTAAAATCAACAGAACCATCTCCGGTGTGTTGTTCGCCCCTTTCATCCTCAAGAAATGTGCGTTGTTGTTCGCCGTTTTCATTCTTTAAGAAATAAAATAAATAATCATATCACAAAGTAAAATACCACTTTTCTAAGCTGACAGATATTCATCATTGGATTGGATGAAGATCCGTCTTTATCCAATGACGGATATCTGTGACAGCTTGAACCTGATATTGCAACGATAGAGAATCCAAAACATGATTAAGGATTCATATAAGAAAAGCAATAACAATAAGAAACACTTGGTTAATTAAAATCAGTAACTAACCGCCAAATCCATAGAAGTTGACTGGCATTAATATTACACTCAAGCTTTAATTAAGAGTGAGTGAGGGATATAATTTGTGATTCATATAAACTAACCTAGGTTTAGTCAAATATAAAATAAAAAAATAATAATAATTACAAAATGAAGAGATTCTCACGTGAAATCGACGACTGACGAGTTCAAAATATAGAATGAAACTGAAAACAGTTAACTGTTATGATCCTAACACGTGGTGAAGGGAGTGCATGGTGTAACAATATAAATATATGAATATAAACTATTAAAAGAAAAATGTGAACTAGGAAATGGAAGAGAACCTGAAGAAGGCCGTGTTCCAGTTCTGGAACGCCGCTGTTAATAGAACCCATGCTGTGAAAGAGGAGAGAGAGAGTGAGTTTAGGAGGCAATTTGTGGAGAATAAATAAGTTAAAAAAAAAAATCTATTCACTTTGGTCTTATATATAATCAAATTTAAAATAAAAAAAAAACTTTTTATATGTCTAAATGCATTAAATTTTTTTTTTTTTATTTTACTCCTATTTTTTTTTATTGAAAATCTAAAAAAATAGTAATATAAAAGAAAAGTTATATTTGGAATAATGAGACTGAAGATAATAATAATATCTGACTTTTACTATATTTAAGACCATTTAATTTTTTTATTTTTTTGTTTATATTTGAGATCGAAGGTAGTATTTTTTTTTAAAATTAAAACAAACTGCCGATGGAAGCAAATGAATTTACAAACACATATCATTCCAGTCACATTATGTTACTACGTGTAAGCAATTGAAAATTTCATTTTAGACAAATTCTTAGGTGTCCATTCCAAATAGTTAAGGTAAGAATGTTTTCTTGTAGCGAATGGTGGATTTTCCGTCGTTAGGTGAAAATAAAGATTGTCTTATGTTTAAGGTTGACTTTGAAAAAGTATACGGCAAGATGAATTGGAATTTCCTTAGGTACATGACGAAGATGATGGGATTTGGTCCGACTTGAATGAGTTGGATGGATACTCTTGTCTTCTCGAGTCACATGTCGGTCTTGGTTAATGGTAGCACGATGCTTGATTTCGCTGTTGAGAAAGGTCTTAGGAAAGGGGGACCCTATTTCTCATTTTCTATTTGTTCTTGTTGTGGAAGGTCTAGCTGGGATGATGAGAAAGGCGACTAAGCTTGGAGACTACATTGATGTCTCTTTCTTTGGGAAATGCGGATTTGAACTACTACAGTTCACAGATTACACGCTCCTCATTGACGAAGGGAGTTGGAAGAACGTGTGGGCTATTAAATATATATTGTGTGGGTTTGAAATTGTTTCAGGTTTAGGCGTTAACTTCCACAAAAGTAAAGTTATCAGGATAAATATGAACTCAAATTTTTTGCTTGTTGCTGCTAATTTCCTTGCTTGTGGGGTGGAAGATAAGATGTTCTCTTTCCTTGGTTTTCTTATCGGGGAAAATTCGCGGAGATTAGAAACTTGGAAACCTTTTGTGGATAGAATTAGAACGAGTTATTGAACTAGAAGGTGTGAAACTTGTCTTTTAGGGGAGAGTTACGTTAATTAAATCTATCTTAGGGAGTTTGTCTATATTTATAATGGTGTTTATAAGGCTTTTATTTTTGTCCAAAAGGAGATCGAAGGTATTCATAATAGGTTCCTATGGAGCGGTACAGAGGAGAAAAGAAAGGTGTATTGGGTTGGTTGGTCCGACATTTGTAAACTGTTTAGTGATGGAGGTTTTAGAGTTAAGAAGATCGACAATGTTAATGTGGCGTTGTTGTTAAAGTAGAAATGGAAGATTTTGTTAGGATAATATTCTGTTTGGTTGAAGGCGCTCAAGGCTCGGTACAATGATGTTATAACGACCTTTGTTAGTAATGTTCCAGCGAAGTGATATTTGTCTTGGTGGAAGGACATGCATTTTGTTATCAAAAAAATATTAGGTCTGTAATTTCCTTTCACTAGATAAAATTATTTTAGTATTGGCGCTGGAAATGTTGTTTTGTTTTGGATTGATACTTGGGTTGCAACTACTCTTTTTAAGGAGTATTTTTCGGATCTGTTTTATATTAGTAACAGAAAATACATGACAATTAGTGTTATGGATGAGTGGCTAGATGGAAGGTGGTATTGGAGCGATTTGGGCCTGCCAGAGTTGTTTGGTAACCTGTGGACATGTTAAATGCAGGCTCTTGAGGTTTGTCTCTTGAAGAAAAGGGTTTCAGACGAGTTGTTTTGAAAACCAAAACCGATGGGAGGTTTCTCAATTAAGTCATTTTATTCTATTATTAAGAAAAGTAGGTTGCATACTATTGTTAATCATTTATTCCAACAAGCTTTGGCTAAGCTTTAGAAATCTTAAATTTCGTTCAGAGTTCGGGCGTTTGTATGGAGGTGCTTTCTCAACCGGATCCCGTCAAAGGATGAACTTAACCATCGCGAAAATCTTCTTTCTCCTCACGATCTTACGTGCGCTGCTTTCAAAGAGATGAAGACTTGAAGCATTTAGCTATTGAGTGTAGGGTGTCAAGGATAATTTGGAGGAATGTTATCGGGTGGGTAGGATCGGAGTGGCAGTCGACAAAGGTTTTATGGGAGAACTTTTTGAGTTGGACGGAAGCATATTATTTTAAACGTACAAAGGAAGGAATTCCAGGTATCATTTGGACGACACTATAGTGGATTATTTGGAAATCAAGAAATCCTATTGTGTTTGACGGAGCTATTCGTAGTGTAACGCCCCGAAAATCTAAATTTAATTATTTAGTTATTTATTTAATTAATTTAGAAGGATTGGAGGATTTGGATAAAATGGAGAATTCTGGAGAAAAAGTGTATTTTTACATAATAAAAATAAATAGTGTATTATTATGCTATTTTGTTATTATTATTAAAAATATTTTTAAAGAAAAGGGTAAGGTGGTCTTGATGTGAAAAGTGTAAGGTTAAGTTGGGAAAAGCATAAATTGGGATAGTTTTTGTCAAAAAGGAATTACACGATCAAAATCTCAT
Organism: Lathyrus aphaca; assembly: GCA_963966055.1. NCBI lineage: Eukaryota > Viridiplantae > Streptophyta > Magnoliopsida > Fabales > Fabaceae > Lathyrus > Lathyrus aphaca. The sequence continues at coordinate 90,004,699 of OZ014521.1, forward strand.
TCTATTGTATTTTTGGAAAAGAACTATGAGGAAAGGAAGGAGAGGAAGCTCAGAGTCAAGAAGCTGTGAAGAACCTTGGAGAGGAGTGTCAATCGGCGAAATTCTCTAAGGTATGGGGAGTTTTCATAATCTATTATAAGTGTATAGGAATTGGTTTATGAGTAGATTAGATTTGTATGAATTTTGTGAGTTTTAGGGGTTTTGACTTAGGTTGAGTTTAAGAGTATAATTTGATGATTTGGAGTAGATAAGATGAGTTAGAATTGCATATATGATGTGTGAACTATTGCTTTGTTATTGTTGGTGTTTGATGGGTGGTGTGAAGGAGTTTGGGGGTATAATGAGATGGAAATCGTATGAATTTGGGGATTTTGGGTGCTGAATTCGTAAACAATAGAAAACTATTGATATACGTGTGTTAACCAGTTAACGCTATGGGTTAATCGATTAACCACTGGAAAAATGGGGTTTTTCTAAAGTTGCGCAGGCGTTAACCGGTTAACGCTATGGGTTAACCGGTTAACACTGTGTTGGTGGCAGATTTTGGTTCTTTAAAAATTTATAACTTTTAAACCGTAAGTCTGATTTGCATTCCGTTTGAAGCGTCGGAAAGAGCATAAAATGAACTTTATTTTGATGAATGAAAATGAGAGAAGTGCGATAATTTTTTGAACTGGGTTTTTAGAAAAACGATTAAAAATTGCCTTATAATTTTACCGGGATTGGGTTATGTCTTGATGAGTTGGAGTTGTTGATAAATGAAGGTTTTGGGTGTGTTATTGTAATGAAATATATGATTATTTTATGTTTGAATTGCTGGATATGAAATGAATGATGCGCATTTGATTTTTGGTGAATTTTTACGGAGTAACGCATCATTGCATTTCATGACATTCACGATGGGGGCTTCGGCCTATTTGGTAGTTTCAATCCCATTGTGTGGATCAGAGTGATTTGGTGATTACGGTGTGCTCTCTTGTGGAGGATTGATGGTCATGTATTCATCTCACGATGAAATTGGTACCACATGCATTGTGCATATCATGATAGTTGGAATTGCATTTTTCTTGGAATGCGTTTATGATGGCATTTGTTGCTGAATTTTATTGTTGATGTTGTTGCAATATATTTATGCTGATTTATTTATATTCCATGTCCTTGTATATATTATAATTAATTATGATTACTCACTCTGCCTGCTTGGAAATTTTGCCTCTTATATGGGTAACTTGCAGATGATAAAGAATAGTCTTGCAGTGCAAGATGAGTTTTTCAGAGTCTCGGAGCGTACCTTATATTACCTTAGCAGTGGTTTTGAGTCATTGTGTATTGCTCCGTGTCATGTAACACCGGGATGGGATTTTAGTTATTAAACTTGTTTCTGTTATATTTTACCGAAGATATATTTTTCCTTTATTTTATGATGTTGATTAAATTCTAGATTGATAAAGTTATGTTTATGAGGAGTAAATGATGATTTTTTGAACTATTAAGTTGATTCCGCTGCGAAATGAATATATATATATATATATATATATATATATATATATATATATATATATATATATATATATATTGTTTTATGATGTTGATTAACCCGTGTTACGGGACATGACATTATATGTTTGATGTTTTCGATAGATATGTGATACCCTTCTAGTTGTGGTACTCTGATATTAATCTAAGTAATTTACTTTGAGGTAGAAGGGTGTTACATTAGTGGTATTAGAACATGTCTGTCTGTTCGGCCAAGTCTTGTTGTAGTCAGTCTGTTGTCAGGTCGTTATTTATAAACGATTATTCTTTTTATGATGTGGTGAGTGTTGTGTAGAATGGCTGGAAACAACATGCATGCTCTCGCTGACGCTATTGCAGCTCTTGCTCAGACTAATGCTCGGAACAATGCGCATGATGAGTTTCGTGCCTTGGAGAAATTCCAGAGGAATAATCCACCTGTGTTTGAAGGATCTCATGACCCGACGAGCGCGCAGAAGTGGCTCAAGGCAATTGAGAAGATTTTCAGAGTGATGGCATGTGCCGATGCGCAGAAGGTGCAATTCGGGACTCATATGTTGTCTGAGGAAGCTGAAGACTGGTGGGATAATAATCGTCAGCGGTTGGAGGATGAGGGTGTTGTGGTGACTTGGACTGTGTTTAAGACATAGTTTCTTAAGAATTATTTTCCGGAAGATGCTCGTGGTAAGTTAGAGGTAGAGTTCCTTGAACTGAAGCAAGGAAACATGACGGTAGCGGAGTATGCTGCCAAATTTGAGAGACTAGTGAAGTTTTATCCTCACTACAACAGGGAAGATGCTGAAATTTCTAAGTTCCTTAAGTTCGAGAATGGGATGAGACCTGAAATTAAGCAGGGAATTAGATGCCAACAGATTCACAGATATGCAAAGTTGGTAGATAAGAGTCGTATTTATGATGAGGATAGTCGAGTCCGCTCTGCTCACTATAAGCAGCTGAGCGAGAAGAAATACAAGGGTTAGTTTAGAGGAAAACCTTATGTGACTACTGGTGATAAAGGGAAATAGAAGGCATCAGATGAGAAGAAACAAAGTAGGGGAGCTGCTAATGTACCTTTTTAAGTGTTACAAATGTGGAGAGGTAGGTCATAAGGCTGATGTGTGTACCGCCGGAGTTCTGAAATGTTATCGTTGTGGTAAGCTTGGGCATAAGCTGAGTGATTGTTCAAATGAGGGTCCAACCTGTTACAATTATGGTGAACAGGGGCATATCAGTGCTCAGTTCCAGAAACCAAAGAAGGCTGCTACTACTGCTCAAAATGTTGGGAGAGTTTTTGCTTTAGCTGGTTCAGAGGCTCCAAAGAAAGACAACTTGATCAAAGGTACTTGTTTTAATAATAATTTTGAGTTGATTGCTATTATTGACACTGGATCTATGCATTCATTTATCTCTCTTGAGTGTGCTAATAGATTGGGTTTAAAGTTATCTAGTATGAATGGTAATATGATAATAGAGACTCCTACTAATGGTTCTGTGACTACCATGCTTGTTTGTTTGAAGTGTCCTCTGACAATTTATGAGAAAAGTTTTGTGATGAATTTGGTGTGCCTACCTTTGCACCAAATCAATGTTATTCTTGGTATGAACTGGTTAGAATTCAATTATGTTCATATTAACTGTTATAGTAAGACTGTGAAGTTTCCTGAGTTGTGCAAAAATGGCGAGTTGATGTTCTTATCTGCTAAGCAAGTGGATGAACTTTTATTAGATGAAGCCTTGATGTTTGAGGTGTTTGCATCATTGCAAGTTGATGATAAGACTATCAACGCAGAGTTACCAGCGGTTTGTGAATTTCAAGATGTGTTCCCTGATGATATAAGTGACTTACCTCCCGAGCGTGAAATTGATTTTTCCGTGGACTTAGTACCAGGTACGAGTCCTGTCTCGATGGCTCCTTATAGAATGTCTGATTCTGAGTTTAATGAATTGAAGAAGCAATTAGAAGAATTGTTAGAGAAGAAGTTCGTTAGACCCAGTGTTTCTCCATGGGGTGCTCCAGTGTTGCTGGTTAAGAAGAAATATGGTAGCATGAGGTTGTGTGTCGATTACCCCGATAGTTGAATAAAGTAACTATCAAGAATAAATACCCACATCCGATGATTGATGATTTGATGGATCAGCTGGTAGGTGCCTGTGTGTTCATTAAAATTGATCTGAGGTCGGGTTATCATCAGATTCGAGTTAAAGCTGATGATATTCCTAAGACAACTTTCAGGACGAGATATGGGCTTTACGAGTATATTGTGATGTCGTTTGGAGTTTCTAATGCGCCTGGTGTGTTTATGGAATATATGAACATGATCTTTCATGAGTATCTTGATAAATTCGTGGTGGTTTTCATAGATGTTATCTTGTATATTCTAAATCAGAAGAAGAACATGCCGAGCATTTGAAGGTTGTGTTGCAAGTATTGAGAGAAAATAAATTGTATGCTAAATTATCCAAGTGTGAGTTCTGGTTGAAGGAAGTTAGTTTCCTCGACCATGTAATTTCAAGTTTTGGGATTTCTGTGGATCCTTCAAAGATTGATGCGGTATTATAGTGGGAAACTCTGAAGTCTGCTACGGAGATTCGTAGTTTTCTTGGATTAGCTGGTTACTATCGTAAGTTCATTGAAGGTTTTTCTAAGATAACTTTACCATTGACGCAATTGACTAGGAAGGGTCAGGCGTATGTGTGGGATGTCGCTTGCGAAGAAAGCTTTGTAGAACTGAAGAAGATGTTGACGACTGCACCAGTGTTGGTTTCACCGAATCCAGATGAGTCCTTTGTGATATATTGTGATGCTTCCAAGATGGGCCTTGGTGGAGTTTTGATGCAGGATAATAAAGTGGTTGCTTATGCTTCTAGGTAGTTAAGAGTTCATGAGAGGAGCTATCCTACTCACGACTTAGAGTTGGCGACTGTGGTATTTGTACTTAAGATTAGGAGGCATTATTTGTTTGGTTCGAAATTTGAAGTATTCAGTGATCACAAAAGTTTAAAGTATTTGTTTGATCAGAAAGAGTTGAATATGAGGCAGAAACGATGGCTTGAATTATTAAAAGATTTTGATTTTGATTTGAATTACCATCCTGGTAAGACAAATGTAGTGGCCGATGCTATGAGTAGGAAGTCGTTGCATATTCCGATGCTTATGGTGAGAGAACTTAAGATGATTGAGCAATTCAGAGATATGAGCTTGTTGTGTGAAACTACTGCAGATAGTGTGAAATTGGATATGTTAAAGCTGACTAGTGGAATTTTGGAAGAGATTCGTGAGGGTCAGAAATCTGATTTGAAATTAGTTGATCAATTGATGTTGGTCGATCAAGGTAATGAAGGTGACTTCCGAATTGATGAAGATGGAGTTTTGATATTCCGAGATAGAGTATGTGTTTCGGATATTCATGAAATTAAGAAGAGTATTTTAGAAGAAAGACATAAGAGTCGACTGAGTATTCATCCCGGCGCTACGAAGATGTATCAGGATTTACACAGGTTATTTTGGTGGTCGGGTATGAAAAGAGATGTTGTTGAGTTTGTTTATGCTTGTTTGACATGTCAGAAGTCAAAGATTGAACATCAGAAGCCTTCGGGTATGATGCAACCTTTGAATGTTACTGAGTGGAAATGGGATAATATTTCCATGGATTTTGTGACTAGATTTCCTAAGACTACAAAAGGTAATCATTTGATTTGGATGATTATAGACCGGTTAACTAAGTCGGCGCATTTCTTACCAATGAAGATTAATCATTCTATGCAAAGGTTAGCTGATATTTATATTGATGAGATCATGAAGTTTCACGGTGTACCTTCGAGTATTGTGTCGGATAGAGATCCGCGGTTTACGTCAAGGTTTTTGAAGAGTTTGCAGGATGCCTTGGGTACTAAGTTTGGGATGAGTTCTGCTTATCACCCGCAAATGAATGGTCAGACGAAAAGAACGATCCAATCTTTAGAAGATTTGCTAAGAGCTTGTGTATTGGACCAAGGAGGATCTTGGGATAGTCATTTGTCGTTGGTTGAGTTTACATACAACAACAATTTTCATGCTAGTATTGGAATGGGTCTGTATGAAGTGTTGTATGGTAGACATTGTCGTACTCCGTTGTGTTGGTATGAGTCTAGAGAGAGTTTGGTGCTTGGGCCTAAGATTGTCCAGGAAATAATTGAGAAGATACAAATAATTCGGGAAAGGATGAAGACGTCGCAGATTCTTCAGAAGAGTTATCATGATAAGAGAAGAAAAGCATTCGAGTTCCAAGAAGGAGATCACGTGTTCTTAAGAGTTACTCCTAAGACTGGTGTGAGAAGAGCTTCGAAGTGTAGAAATCTCACTCCATGTTTTGTTGGTCCGTATCAGATTATGCAGAGGATAAAAGAGGTTGCCTATCAAGTGGATTTACCGCCGTCACTTGCGAATTTTCTTGATGTGTTCCATGTGTCACAAATGAGGAAGTAAATTCCAGATCCGTCGCATGTGATTCAGGTAGATGATGTTCAGGTGAGAGATAACCTTACAATTGAAGCTTTACCGATAAGGATTGATGGCAGAGAGTTGAGACAACTGCGAGGTAAAGAAATTGCCTTAGTGAAGGTATTATGGGGTGGACCAGTTGGAGAAAGTTGGACTTGGGAGCGGGAAGATCAGATGAGGGAGTCGTATCCGACTCTATTTACTTCAGGTAATTTTCGAGAACAAAAATTATTTAAGTAGGGGAGAGTTGTAACGCCCCGAAAATCGAAATTTAATTATTTTCTTAATTAATTTAGAAGGATTGGAGGATTTGGATAAAATGGAGAATTCTGGAGAAAAAGTGTATTTTTACATAATAAAAATAAATAGTGTATTATTATGATATTTTGTTATTATTATTAAAAATATTTTTAAAGAAAATGGTAAGGTGGTCTTTATGTGAAAAGTGTAAGGTTAAGTTAGGAAAAGCATAAACTGAGATAGTTTTTGTCAAAAAAGAATTACATGATCAAAATCTAATTCTATCGTGTTTTTGGAAAAGAGCTCTGAAGAAAAGGAAGGAGATGAAGCTCAGAGTCAGGAAGCTGTGAAGAACCTTGGAGAGGAGTGTCAATCGGCGAAATTCTCTAAGGTATGGGGAGTTTTCATAATCTATTATAAGTGTATAGGAATTGGTTTATGAGTAGATTAGATTTGTATGAATTTTGTGAGTTTTAGGGGTTTTGACTTAGGTTGAGTTTAGAAGTATAATTTGATGATTTGTAGTAGATAAGATGAGTTAGAATTGCATATATGATGTGTGAATTATTGCTCTGTTGTTGTTGGTGTTTGATGAGTGATGTGAAGGAGTTTAGGGTATAATGAGATGGAAATCGTATGAAAATTTGGGGATTTTGGGTGTTGAATTCGTAAACAGCAGAAAACTGCTAATATAGGTGCGTTAACCGGTTAACGCTATGGGTTAACCGGTTAACCACTGGAAAAATGGGGTTTTTCTAAAGTTGCGCAGGCATTAACCTGTTAATGTTATGGATTAACCGGTTAACACTGTGTTGGTGGCATATTTTAGTTCTTTAAAAATTCATCACTTTTAAATCGTAAGTCCGATTTGTATTCCGTTTGAAGCGTCGGAAATAACATAAAATGAACTTTATTTTGATGAATGAAAATGAGAGAAGTGAGATAAATTTCTGAACTGGGTTCTTAGAAAAATGATTAAAATTTCTATATAATTTTACCGGGATTGGGTTATGTCTTGATGAATTGGAGTTGTTGATAAATGAAGGTTTTTGGTGTGTTATTGTAATGAAATATAAGATTATTTGATGTTTGAATTGCTGGATATGAAATGAATGATGCACATTTGATTTTCGGTGAATTTTTACGGAGTAACGCATCATTGCATTTCATGACATTCACGATGGGGGCTTCGGCCTATTTGGTAGCTTCAATCCCATTGTGTGGATCAGAGTGATTTGGTGATTACGGTGTGCTCCCTTGTGGAGGATTGATGATCATGTATTCATCTCACGATGAAATTGGTACCACATGCGTTGTGCGTATCATGATAGTTGGAATTGCATTTTTCTTGGAATGCGTTTATGATGGCATTTGTTGCTGAATTTTATTGTTGATGTTGTTGCAATATGTTTATGCTGATTTATTTATTTCATGTCCTTGTATATATTATAATGAATTATGATTACTCACCCTGCCTGCTTGGAAATGTTGCCTCTTATGTGGGTAACTTGCAGATGATAAAGAATAGCCTTACAGTGCAAGAGGAGTTTTTCAGAGTCTCGGAGCGTACCTTATATTACCTTAGCAGTGGTTTGGAGTCATTGTGTCCTGCTCTGTGTCATGTAACACCGGGATGGAGTTTTAGTTATTAAACTTGTTTCTGTTATATTTTATCGAAGATATTTTTTTCCTTTATTTTATGATGTTGATTAAATTCTGGATTGATAAAGTTATGTTTATGAGGAGAAAATGATGATTTTTTGAACTATTAAGTTGACTCCGCTGCGAAATGAATATATATTGTTTTATGATGTTGATTAACCCGTGTTATGGGACAATATATTATATGTTTGATGTTTTCGATATATATGTGATACCCTTCTTGTTGTGGTATTCTAATATTAATCTAAGTAATTTGCTTTGGGGTAGAAGGGTGTTACACGTAGCATACTGGATTTGATGTGGGACATCAAACTCACTGCTTGGAAGTGGCTCATTAACGGGGAAAATTCATATTCAAACTGTAATTTCTATGCTTCTTGTCAGGTGCCGCTTGTTTGTATGACTTAGTTTTCAGTTGGTTCGTATTTTCTATCGTTTTATTTCTATTGTATTTGGGTTAGGATTTGATCCATTTTTGGGATCTTCTCTTGTATCCAGGGTTAGAGTACCCCTAATACTCTTCTATTAAATCTCCTTGCTTTTACAAAAAAAAACTAATATTTTCATTTTTAAATACAAATTAGTGAGATATCCGTGCGAGCGTACGTATAACGGTACGATACACGTATTTGTCATCAGATGTAGTATAAACTTTGTAAAAAAAACAAATAATGAAAGTAGAAAACAAATTATATTAGCATAACATGGGTAAAAAAATCTATTGAAAGCAAATATTAAATCATTTTTGAAATCTGAATTAATAATAAATTTGTTCATATTATTCAATATTTTGATCAGTAATTAGATGTTCTGTTATAGTTATTTTAATTTTGGTGTTTTAAAAAAATAAATAAAAATATGATTCGTTCAAATTTTGTTTTCTATAGTTGATCAACATCATTAAAAATATGAATGACAATAAAAATACATATTTTAGAATACATTTAATTCTATATTTTTAATGCATTTAAAAATTGAATGAATAGTAAATTTGTTCTGTATGTAAATATTAATTATGCTTTGACGATATTAATTATGATTTTGTTTTTATCCAAACATATAGTGAAAATTATATGAAAAATTCATCTTGATATTTACATACAGAACAAAGTTGGATTTATTAAAAATATTCCCCGTAAGATATTTTTAATGTATTGACTGTTTGAAATTTTTCATATAATTTTCACTATATGTTTGGATAAAAAAATTTCATATAGTTTTCACGATATGAGAAAAATAATTTATAAAATTTTACTGACTCAGTACATGTTTGATCAATGATTTTGTTTTTTCCATTGTAAAGTTGGATTAGTAGTAAAATTAATGTCGTTAATTTTTTTTAGAAGATGAAATATAAACAAAATCAAAATTTGTATCAATTATTTCATTTTCCTGTTTTATATAATTTCCATGATATTAAAAGTTTAATACGATTGTATTAACTCACTATATGTTTGGATCACTGGTTTCGTTTTTGCCGTAATAAAGTTATTCTTGTTTATTAAATAAAATATTATTTTACTTTTTCTACAAATAAGACAATTATTATATAATAAAGAAATATATTTTTTTACCAAAAAAAGAATTCAATTTTAAAATATATATTCACTCTCTTTTTTAAATACTTTGATACTTTTTTTAATATTTGAATTAATAACTTCATTTGTCCCACTTTACTTTATAGAAAAAACATTACTATAAATAAAGATTATCTTAAATACAAATTAACCATAACAAATAGTGAATATAACAAAATTTTACTTTTTAATAAAGTGTTTAATGATGATAAATAAATAAATTAAATTATTTAAAAACTTATAAATAAATTAATAAATTGATTTATATTCTTTCAAAAATAGAAAATTTTAGATTAAAGTACAATTTTGATCTCTATTTTATCAAACTCACGTTTTTAGTTCCCTTATTTTCTTTTTAAACAGTTTTGCTCCTCATTTCAATTTTGGTCCAAAAAAATGTTGATTGTTCATGTACTGTTCATGTTCATGAATAGTTCATGATCCGTACATGAACAGTAAATAAACTATGCATGAATAGTGTATCAAAATTGAGTTGGAGGATCAAAACTATTTAAAAGTAAAATAGGGAGATCAAAACCGTAAATTTGATAAAACATAAGATCAAAATTGTAATTTAGTCAAAATTTTAAAAGAGTTTAATGAGTGACTTATATTAAAAAAGAATTTAAAATGAATGATAGAGAAATATAAATCATGATGTACAATGCATGTTAATAAAATAATATGGAATATATTTTTACCATAAATCATCCACACTTAAGGCATTGTTCTCATTTTACAGTATTATCTTTTGCTTTTACCACATGTTCAAAAGCTACTGCTTCTTTTACAATAGTTTGCACTTTTATAAACTTTTTTAATTTATTTTATAGAATAACTTCTCTATCTATCTCAAAAAATTGGATAATATAAATTCCATCAATTAATTTATATTTTATTATTTTATTATATTTAAATATTTATTTAATAATTTAATTTGTGTATATTTTCAATGTAATTTAATCTAATTTACTCTATAATTAACTATACCTATTTTTTTAAAGTGGATAAATAAGAATTCACCTCTTTGTTTTACGATACATGTGATGTAAAACCTGTAACATTATACAATCATAATCAAATTGATTTCTTTTTTCTTTTTTGAGAAACGATTTTAGAAAATTTTGAACATTATTTTGCGACTGTACGAATAAAATACTAAAGGATTAACGATTATGGCAACTTATAAAACTTTTTGTTCTTTTTTCTTTTTCCTTTTTATTCTGGAAAATTATTTTATTCCTATCACAATTATGGCAACGTTATCATGTTTGTTGATATCACTTTTTGTATGCCAATTTTGTATTTTATGTTTATAATCTTTTTTAGCAAGAGATATATTAAAATGAGTGTAAATGGTACTCCATCTGGATTAAAAAAAGAGGTCGAGAAGAAACTCGTCAAAACAAAAAGAGATTGCATATCAAATTGCGTTTAAGACAAAAAAAAACAAAGAGTCTTTGTCGAATTCGTATAAGTTATAATTGGGGTGAGTAATATCTTCCATAAACGATCACTTCCATATAAAATTTTAACCTTCCACACTATGTCGACAATGTTTCAAGACAAGTTACCAAAGATGATCTTGTTCCTAACAATCCAAAGGGTCCAACAAACCGCCAACCAAATACTACCTTATTTACCTTTCAAGACTTTTCTCGATTTACAAAAGGCGAACCAATCCAAAAAGCTTCCTTAAATGTCATAACATTAGCTTCTGAAAACTTATCCATTCGGAGATATCCTTCCAAACCATATTTGCGACAATACAAATTAGCAAAACATAGTATAAAGATTCGGGAACCGAAGAGTGATAGGGATAAAGAGTGTCATTACAATAAACAATAATACCTTTACAAAACAAAGAAACCTTTGAAGGCAATCTATTCAAGAAACACCGTCATCCGAACACTTTGATTTTGAAAGGAACCTTTGATTTCCACACCAACTCCAAAGTCGAGTCGTCCCTAAGAGAAGTACCATACGGAATGTGAGAAGATAACACTAAGGAATAATAGGACCTTACCAAGAAAATCTTGTTAGTCTCTCTCTTCCAACTAACCGAATCCTTCATGTCATTCTTTGGACAAAAAGGAGCAAGAAAATAACACAGAACTGCAACAACATCAGAAATCCCCGTTGTTGAACCAACAATTGCATCCTGTTCTGTCAAAAAGACAACATTAGCAAAATTCGACATTGCTGTCCGAAAACCAGTCGGTTATGTCAAAAAAACAGAATCAGCAATATCGGACGAGGTGGTCTGAAATCCTGAAGCAGTGATGAAATTAGACGCTACTGTTACGACAGGCATAAATCGAAGATCTGGAGCAACAAAAACATTAGCAAACTCAGAAAACGTGGGCACATAACGCGACTGCTAGGACTTCTAAATTTATAAGCAAAAATCCCTCCACCTCCATTGTCCCTCCACCCAACCTCCCATTGCAGACACCGATACATTTTGCAAACGCGAAACCGAAAACAAAGCAGGAAACAAACGCTTTAGAGAACCGCAACCAGTCCAATTCGCCCTAAAAAAATAAGTATCGTAACCATTTCCCAAATCAACATTATAGTTGTCAAACAAAAAGTCCTCCAAGTACATATTAGAAATTGAAAGCAAATCCAAAAACCAAGAGGAAAAAGATGTTCCTTGGTTCAAAACAGAACGCCACCCCACATCAACATTCGCATATCTCTGTATCTCGCCTTCAACACCCGGAACCATAAGTCATTTGTTCCAACAATTATTCTCCATCTCCATTTCTGAAAAAGAGACTCATTGAAAACATACAATCTCATCAAGTTTAAACTACCATTAATGGTAAACAAAGTGATTTCCAATTAATCCAATGAACCATTCTCTTCACTTTCGAGCTACCCCAAAGAAATCTACTTTGAATCATCATCATCTCCTTCCAAATTTTCACCGGAGCTTTGAAAAAGGAGAGATGGAAAATAGACAAACTACTAAGAACTGATTTAATAAGTGTGATTCTAATAAGTCTTTGGCCAGACTTCCGTTAACCAAAACGAACATCTTGCTAGAAAAAACCAAAGCTTCCATCCAACCCATCCAAATATCTCCGAATTCCATCCTCCTCAACATATATCTAAGGAAGCTCCAAGAAACTTTGTCATAAGTCTTTTCAAAGTCAACTTTGAAAAGCGTGCAAACATGCTTCTCCTTAATCTCAAAATCTACCAGCTCATTGGCCACCAAAACACCATCTAGCAATGGACGACCCGAAACAAATGCAGTTTGACATGGAGAAATAATAAAGTTTAAAACCGCCTTCAACCTAGATTCCAAAAGCTTGGACAAAGCCTTATAAAGGAAACCAACATGGAAAATAGTCATATAGTCATCAAGGCCCAACAAATTATCGCACTTCGGAATTACAGTAAAAAACAAGGAGACAATAGATTTTGAAAAAATAGCCCCTTGATGGAAATCCTTGAAAAAACAAACAAAATCGTCTTTTAAGAAATACCAACATTTCTTGATAAAAGTGAACGAATATTTGTTCAGACCCGGACTCTTTGTACCTCACAACTCCAAATTGCATCTTTTATCTCCTCCTCCGTGAAAGGATCCTCTAATGAAGCTTTCTCCGAGGAAGAGATACTATTGAAAATCATTCCATCTAAAGTAGGTCTACCATAATCGATCTCAGTGAATTTTCTCGCAAAATGGTCATACACCTCCTTCTTAACCCCATTAAATGAATCCACCAAACCACATTCCGTATTGATCGACCTTAAAAAATTACGCCTACTCCTCGCTTTCATGGCACAATGAAAAAACCTAATATTATCATCATCGTTGTTTAACCACTTCAACCTTATCTTTTGGATGAGCATATATGTCGTCACTTTTCCAAAGCACATGTTATTTATGTAATGCTATCACAATTTTTATTTCTTTTTCCAATATCCAATAGATAATTGTTAGCTATTATAATAGACCTAGTAAAGATAAAATATAAGTGTTGTCACATTCTATCGAACTCACGCAGTACACGCGTACAATATTATTATGCAATAGATTCATTAAAGAAAGTTAAGTTAATATAAAGTTGATCACTTATTTAAGTACAATAATCCCTCAAATATTGAATATAATAAAAAAATGTATCCCACTAAATCAAAATATAGTGGAGATACGTGATGCAGTAAGACTCTTCATTTAACATGAATAAGTTTGGACGAAATCAGATGGTCTGTTTTGATTTGTTTAAATCCATAACTATGATAACACTGAATTTCACCGTGTTTTTGACTCCGATTTCGCATGCATTCTAAGTTTTTTATTTCTATTTTGTTATGTTATTACTATGTTTTTCTTTGTTTTCAGGTTTCAAGTAATTCAATATTTTGCACTTGTGGCACCCACTGTGGCTGGCGTCATGGGGTCAGCCATGACGTGGACACGTCTCCACCTCCCCCTAACTGCCACCTTCCCCATGATCTCCACTACTTCCCATCATTTTACACTCATGGCGGGCGCCATGAGGGTGTGGCGGGCGCCACAAGGCAAAATGAGTTTCCCTCCCTTTTTCAAATGCAAGGGCATCCATGTCTTTTCATATTATTTTCTTGCCTATAAATAGGACTTTAGTTTTTCGGTTTTCTTCATCCAGACTTAGAATTCTTAGGCATATATCAGCTGTAAAAGAAGTAACCGCTTCACAGTGGAGTGTTACTATAATCGAGTGACCGAGTCTGTATACGTCTGTGTGATCGAGTCTTGGAACACTTTGGAAGGAAGTTAATCCTGCCGCCATTTTAATTCCATATCGTATTTTACTTTCCGCACTGCTTTACTTTCATATATTTCCCTCACTGCACTACTTTCATTTATTTCCCGCACTTCTTTACTTTTATTTAATTCCCGCACCGCTTTATTTTCATTTATTTCCCGCACTCGCACTACTTTCATTTATTTCCGCACTGCCTTACTTTTATTTACTTTCCCGCACTCGCACTTTACTTAATTTACTTTCCGCACTAAATATCTTTTATGAAATATATTAAAATGAACTTTTACTTTACTATGTCTAGCTAATTTTATAAAGGTTAGAATGTAAGGATCGTAATTGAACCGACAATCTGTACAGTTGTTTGTAGAAACACTTAAGGGCTATTTTGACTTTCAATATAAGTTTTCCTGTTCTTTAAAGTTCCGTTGGGTAAGATCGAAAGTTGTCAAACGTCTATTTAAACTTAATTGTTTTTAATTATTTCAAAAACAACGAAAGCGCTTTGTTTAGTTCATTAGGAGTTTTTTAAATAAAAAGAAAAGAGATTTTAAAACTATTTTCGGACGCGTTAAGAAGTTTAGAGTCTGGTTCCGTTAACCAAAACGAACATCTTGCTAGAAAAAACCAAAGCTTCCATCCAACCCATCCAAATATCGCCGAATTCCATCCTCCTCACATATATCTAAGGAAGCTCCAAGAAACTTTGTCATAAGTCTTTTCAAAGTCAACTTTGAAAAGCATGCAAACATGCTTCTCCTTAATCTCAAAATCCACCAGCTCATTGGCCACCAAAACACCATCTAGCAATGGACGACCCGAAACAAATGCAATTTGACATGGAGAAATAATAGAGTTTAAAACCGCCTTCAACCTAGATTCCAAAAGCTTGGACAAAGCCTTATAAAGGAAACCAACATGGCAAATAGTCATATAGTCATCAAGGCCCAACAAATTATCGCACTTCGGAATTACAGTTAAAAACAAGGAGATAATAGATTTTGAAAAAATAGCCCCTTGATGGAAATCCTTGAAAAAACAAACAAAATCATCTTTTAAGAAATACCAACATTTCTTGATAAAAGTGAACGAATATTTGTCTGGACCCGGACTCTTTGTACCTCACAACTCCAAATTGCATATTTTATCTCCTCCTCCGTGAAAGGATCCTCTAATGAAGCTTTCTTTGGGGAAGAGATTCTATTGAAAGTCATTCCATCTAAAGTAGGTCTACCATAATCGATCTCAGTGAATTTTCTCGCAAAATGGTCATACACCTCCTTCTTAACCCCATTAAATGAATCCACCAAACCACCTTTCGTATTGATCGACCATAAAAAATTACGCATACTCCTCGCTTTCATGGCACAATGAAAAAACCTAATATTATCATCATCGTTGTTTAACCACTTCAACCTTATCTTTTGGATGAGCATATATGTCGTCACTTTTCCAAAGCACATGTTATTTATGTAATGCTATCACAATTTTTATTTCTTTTTCCAATATACAATAGATAATTGTTAGCTATTATAATAGACCTAGTAAAGATAAAATATAAGTGTTGTCACATTCTATCGAACTCACGCAGTACACGCGTACAATATTATTATGCAATAGATTCATTAAAGAAAATTAAGTTAATAGAAAGTTGATCACTTATTTAAGTACAATAATCCCTCAAATATTGAATATAATGAAAAAAATGTATCCCACTAAATCAAAATATATTGGAGATACGTGATGCAGTAAGACTCTTCATTTAACATGAATAAGTTTGGACGAAATCAAATGGTCTGTTTTGATTTGTTTAAATCCATAACTATGATAACACTGAATTTCACCGTGTTTCTGACTCCGATTTCGCATGCATTCTAAGTTTTTTATTTCTATTTTGTTATGTTATTACTATGTTTTTCTTTGTTTTCAGGTTTCAAGTAATTCAATATTTTGCACTTGTGGCACCCACTGTGGCTGGCGTCATGGGGTCAGCCATGACGTGGACACGTCTCCACCTCCCCCCAACTGCCATCTTCCCCATGATCTCCACTACTTCCCATCATTTTACACTCATGGCAGGCGCCACAAGGCAAAATGAGTGTCCCTCCCTTTTTCAAATGCAGGGGCATCCATGTCTTTTCATATTATTTTCTTGCCTATAAATAAAACTTTAGTTTTTCGGTTTTCTTCATCCAGACTTAGAATTCTTAGGCATATATCAGCTGTAAAAGAAGTAACCGCTTCACAGCGGAGTGTTACTACAATCGAGTGACCGAGTCTGTATACGTTTGTGTGATCGAGTCTTGGAACACTTTGGAAGGAAGTTAATCCTGCCGTCATTTTAATTCCAGTTCGTATTTTACTTTCCGCAGTGCTTTACTTTCATATATTTCCCGCACTGCACTACTTTCATTTATTTCCCGCACTTCTTTACTTTTATTTAATTCCCGCACCGCTTTATTTTCATTTATTTCCCGCACTCGCACTACTTTCATTTATTTCCGCACTGCCTTACTTTTATTTACTTTCCCGCACTCACACTTTACTTAATTTACTTTCCGCACTAAATATCTTTTATGAAATATATTAAAATGAACTTTTACTTTACTATGTCTAGCTAATTTTATAAAGGTTAGAATGTAAGGATCGTAATTGAACCGATAATCTGTACAGTTGTTTGTAGAAACACTTAAGGGCTATTTTGACTTTCAATATAAGTTTTCCTGTTCTTTAAAGTTCCGTTGGGTAAGATCGAAAATCGTCAAACTTTTATTTAAACTTAGTTGTTTTTAATTATTTCAAAAACACGAAAGCGCTTTGTTTAGTTCATTAGGAGTTTTTTAAATAAAAAGAAAAGAGATTTTAAAACTATTTTCGGACGCGTTAAGAAGTTTAGAGTCTGGTTCGTAAGAACCTCTTTTTGTTAGAAAATCCAGGTCAAAATACTTTTCAACTTAGTTAAGATACTTTATTTCTTAAAAATAGGTTTAATACTCTAACGCAATGCACGCCTTTTTATCTGTGACAATTGGAGGGTTTGATTTGGGAGTACAATTCGGTTCTGATTACGCGAAAGCGACAGTTCCCGTTAAATTAGTTCTTTTCAAAGTAGAAAACATGGCACATAAGTAGTTCTATTACCAAGTACTTGATTATCACTTGATTATGTGAATTGTATTCGAACCTGTCTTTATCAATTAATTAAAACCTATTATTTTATTTATCCTTGTGCACTCCTTAAAACTATTATTTTCAATTGCATTAGATACACACCATAACAACAGATAATGATAGATTTACATTTGGTCTCTATGGATTCGACAATCTTTTATATTACTCTGACGCGTTCGTACACTTGCAAAAAACACGCATCAAACTGACCCCAATAATTATGAATATTGTTGTGAATAGGATACCTTAGAAAACAAAGTATAATAGTTTTCTCAAGAAACCCACAAGAGTTAGGGTTTAGGGTTACCAAAGATAACAACAAGGGTTGGTTATAAACTGTTATTCTTTCCTTTCTCTTAAAACAAGATTACAAGTATACAAGAATAACAAATAATCTTTCTCACTTTTGAATTAGGGTTTTATCTTCCTATTTTCCCTTATTCAAAATATGAGAGACTAGTATGCTATTTGTAATAAAACTAACATACTAACCTAATGGGCTTTTTAACAATTACCCATTACAAGCTAACTTAGGGTACAAGCTAACTTAAACAATTGGATCCATAACACAAGGCCCAATTAAACAATAACATGTGAGCATACTTAGAAGGCATGATATTCGTACTAGGGTTTGTTCCAATATTCCATAAATCTCCACCTTGGAACACACCCTATACCAACAAGAAACAAACTAGCTTTCTTCATACAGCTTTATCAACTGCATATAGTGGAGAAACTTGCAACTGGGCAACGCCTTGGTGATCATATCAGCAACATTATGATCTATCGAAACCTTCAGCACTTGGACATCTCAACGCTCGATTACCCCTCTGACGAAATGTAGCCTCACATCAATGTGCTTGGTTCGCTCATGATAGGCTGAGTTCTTCGACAAGTGTATTTCACTTTGACTATCACATTTAACAGTGATACTTCGACCTTGAAGTTTCAGCTCCTTTGCAAAACCTTCAAGCCATAATGTTTCCTTTACAACTTCAGTTAGGGAGATATATTCCGCTTCAGTGATTGATAAGGCAACAACCTTCTGAAGTGTTGCTTTCCAACAAATTGTTGTGTCAAACATAGTGAAAACATATCCAGAAATAGATTTTCTAGAATCCATACAACCTGCATAATCAGAGCCGACATATCCTTTGATTTCTGCTTTACTATCTTCACCCAAGGCTCCACCATAAATTAGGTCTCTATTCAGAGACCCATTTATGTACCTTATAATCCACTTCAATGCTTTCCAGTGATCCTTTCTAGGTTTCGACATGTACCTGCTTACAAGACTTACTATATATGCTATGTCGAGTCTAGTACAGACCATAACATACATCAAAGAACCTACTATATTAGCATATGGAATTTTATTCATATAAGCTCTTTCGACATCAGTACTGGGGAACTAATTTATACTCAACTTGAATTGAGAGTGTTTTGGAGTCACAACAGGCTTTGAATTCGACATACCAAACTTATCAAGAATCTTCTTCAAGTATGCCTCTTGAGAAAAGCATAATCTCGATTGCTTTCTATCTCTCCGAATGTCAATCCCAAGAATCTTGGATGCAGCTCCCAGCTCCTTCATATTGAATTCCTTATTGAGTTCAACCTTCACCCTCATTACATCTTCAACATTGTTGCTTACTATTAGAATATCATCCACATAAAGCAACAAAATAACAAATGAATTACCAGGTCAAAATCTGAAGTAAACATAGTGGTCGAACTGACTTCTGATGAAACTTATGCATGCCATGAACTTGTCGAATCTCCTATTCCATTGTCGAGGAGATTGTTTCAGCCCATATAATGATCTCTTTAGTTTGCATACATACTCTTCTTTCCCCTTTTCGACATACCCTTCAGGTTGCCTCATCAGGATTGTTTCATCAAGATCACCATACAAGAACGCAATCTTCACATCCATTTGTTCCAGTTCAAGGTCGAACTATGCAACCATGGCAAGCAACATTCGAATGGACATATGCTTCACAATAGGAGAGAACACATCATTGAAGTCGACACCTTCTTTCTGAGTGAACCCCCTTGCAACCAACCTTGCCTTGTATCTCTTCGACGTCACTCCTTCGATTCCTTCCTTAACTTTGAAAATCCATTTACAACTGACTAAACTGGCTCCAATAGGTTTCTTGATCAGTTCCTAAGTGTTATTATCATGAAGATATTTCATCTCTTCATTCATGGCCTTCAGCCATTCAGTCTTATTTCGACTCCTCATAACTTCCTTATAGTCTCTAGGTTCTTCGTATAGAACCTCACTTGCAGAGATTAATGCATAAGTTATAAGATATGCCTACCCAAGTCTCTGAGGTGGCTTAATGACTCTTCTTGACCTGTCTTTTGCTAACAGGTAGTCATTATTAGTCTCCTGATCTTCGACAATAATTTCTGCTTCTTCGACTTCATATGGGTCATGCAATTCAACATCACTATGGTCCACCTCAATAGGAATTTCTCCTTGTTCCAGCTCTTCGACGACATCATCATTTTTCTTGAAATCCTTCTCAGCTTCATTGAAAACTACATCTCGATTGGTGATACACCTCCTGTGACCTGGCTTTAGGCACCATAACCTATATGCTTTGACTCCTTCAGGATACCCCATGAACATGCATTTCAGAGCTCTAGGTTCGACCTTGTCTTGCCTAATATGAGCATAGGCTACACAGCCAAATACTCTCAGTTTGTCGAGATTTGGTGGATGTCCCTACCAAACTTCTTCAGGTGTCTTCATATCTAATGCAGTCGAATGACATCTGTTTATCATATATGTTGCTGTCGAAACAACCTCAGCCCAAAACACCTTCTTCAATCCAGCACTAATCAACATGCATCTAACACTTTCGAGGATTGTTCGATTGAATCTCTCAGCTAGACCATTTTACTGAGGAGTACCTGCTACGTCTTATGCCTTGCAATCCCAGACTCGACACAGTAATCGTCGAAAACTTCATTGCAAAATTCAAGGCCATTATTAGTTCTCAACCTCTTGACCTTTCTGCCAGTTTGAGTTTCGACCAGAACCTTTCAACTCTTGAAATTCTCAAAAGTTTCATCCTTCGTCTTCTTAATTAATACCTATAACTTTCTGGAATAGTCATCAACTATGGATAGAAAATATCTTGCACCTGAATGTGAATGATTACTTGCAGGCCCCCAAAGATCAGCATGGATGTAATCAAGGGATCCATGTGTTCTTTGTTTACCTTTGATAAACTTCACCCTACAAGACTTACCAAATACACAAGGTTCACAAAACCCCAACTTCTCGACTTTGTCACCGCCTAGCAGGTTCTGTTTCCCTAGTTCGACCAGGCCTCTCTCGCTGACATGGCCCAATCTCATATGCCATAATTTTGTCTTTGACAACAGTTTCGTGGATGCAATATTTGTCGAACCACTTACAACTTCAGCCTCAAGGGGTATACAAGCCTTGTTTCTTCACGCCTCTCAACACTTCCTTAGACCCCTTCATGACTCTTAGGATAATTTTCTCTCCTTGAAATACATATTCCTTCTTGTCGAATTCACCAAGAGAAATCAAATTTCTCTTCAAGTCAGGTTCATACCTAACTTCAATCAATAGTCTTATTGACTCATCATGGAGCTTGAATCTCATAGATCCAATACGTGTAATTTTGCAAGCTTTGTTGTTTCCCAGCAGCAATGATCCACCATCTTGATCACATAATTCCTCGACCAAGTCTTTATTTGGAGTCATGTGCCTAGTGCAACCTGAATCCATAATCCACTCTTTTCTTGAGTCTCCGCTCGAAACCACAAGAACATCAGATGAGTCGAAATCATCTTGAACAATGGCAGCATTACCATTATCATTACCTCCATGATCTTTCAGGCGTTCAAGGCACACCTTTCGAATGTGACCCTCATTCTTACAATGATATCATCGAACACCAGATGCTTCACCACTATAAGATTTCTGCTGACTTTTGCCATTTTTCTTGTCGAACTTACCATCCTTTCGCAAGAATTTCGCCTTAACGGCCAAACCTTCACCAACCATCGAAGTTTTATGCTCCTTTCGTTCATTCAAGTCCTTAAAGTACAAGGCAGATTGAACATCTTCAAAGGTCAAGTACTATCTTCCATACAAGAGGGTTTCTTTGAAGTGAGCATGTGTTCAGGGAAAAACGCATAACAACAATAACACTTGATCTTCGTCATCGATCTTCACATCAATATTTTCAAGATCAAGAATCAACTTGTTGAACATATCCAACTTCTCATCCAACACTTTGTATTCACTCATCTTGAATGATTACAGGGCTTACTTCAGGTAGAGTCGATTCACCAACGATTTGGTCATGTAAAAACCTTCAAGTTTCAACCATAACCCTAACGCTGTCGTCTCCTTTGATACCTGACGAAGAAGCTTATCACCAAGGCTCAACAATATTGCATTGTGTGCTTTCTCAATCATAGTCGTCTTTTCAATTGCCTTCAACACAACATTCATGGTTGTATCTCCCTTCAACGCTTCCAAACAACCCTGCTGAACAAGCAGGTATTTCATCTTCAAGCACCACAGATCGAAATCGTTCACTCCAGTGAACTTTTAAATCTCATACTCTGTTGAAGGCATCTTTTCTACGCTCACCGCACCAATTTGTTGTGAATAGGATACCTTAGAAAACAAAGTATAATAGGTTTCTCAAGAAACCCATAAGGGTTAGGGTTTAGGGTTACAAAAGATAACAACAAGGATTGGTTATAAACTGTTATTCTTTCCTTTCTCTTAAAACAAGATTACAAGTATACAAGAATAACAAATAACCTCTCTCACTTTTGAATTAGGGTTTTATCTTCCTATTTTCCCTTATTCAAAATATGAGAGACTAGTATGCTATTTATAATGAAACTAACATACTAACCTAATGGGTTTTTTAACAATTACCCATTACAAGCTAACTTAGGGTACAAGATAAGTTAAACAATTGGATCCATAACGCATGTCCCAATCAAACAATAACATGTGAGCAGACTTCGACGACATGCTATTTGTACTAGGGTTTGTTCCAATATTCCACAAATATTATAGATATCGTAATTAGAATATAGAGAAATGTAGTTATAACTTCTTTCTAGGCTTAATTCAATTTTTTATCCCTTAATTTAATTTATTATTTCGCTTTGGTCCCTCAGTTAAAAAATGTTATATTATAGTCCCTTATAACGATTCCGTTAGTCAAATTAATCCATTCCGTTAAATTTTGAGAAAAACGTTAAACTGTGCATACGTGGCAGTCTACTTGGCATTTATTATCTTAGTTGGTTTTTTGTATTTTTTATCATCAAATTATTATTAAACTTATTATTATTATTAATTAAATATATTATTTGTTTCTCAAATAAATAAACAACATTACTCTATAACACAGTTTCACTGCATTCCTCACAGCAAAACACACTTACCTTTAAACTCTAACTATCTCTCTGTTGAGTTCACCACCACCATCGCAATGAAATTCGTCGACGTTCTAATGGCCATCCCAATGCCGAGAAACCTCGCCGAAAAACTTGCCACCCGTTTCAACCTCTTCAAACTCTGGAACTACTCTTCAATCGAAGCTTTCTCCAAATCCAGTGCCAACACAAAAACTATTGACCCTCTTCCGAATCTAGAGATTATTTCCACTTACAGCGCTGAATTTAATAAAATAGAGAAAGCTCTTAGCTTGAGATGAAACTTTTTTTCCTAAGGGGTTTTTGTGTCAGATTTGGACTCTTTAAGGTATGATTTCGAATTTTCTTGGTTTCGGTTCAAATTTGATTTCACTGTGTTTAGATCTTGATTTGGTGTTTAGAATAACTTTCATTGTTGTTTCAGATCTTGATTTTGGTATAGGCTTCTATTTCGCAGACATAAGGGTCATATGAGTTTCTGTTTAGCTTTGCAATCGGTGGAGGAAAACGACGGTTCATATTTCTCAGGTTTATGTTTAGTTTCACAAATAGATTTTCCTTCTTCCTGTAAGACAAAGACAATTGTTATTATCATATAAGCCTAGGTACTGCTTGTAGTAGTATAAGTACT
Source organism: Lathyrus aphaca (assembly GCA_963966055.1). Taxonomy (NCBI): domain Eukaryota; kingdom Viridiplantae; phylum Streptophyta; class Magnoliopsida; order Fabales; family Fabaceae; genus Lathyrus; species Lathyrus aphaca. The sequence goes on from OZ014521.1 coordinate 90,028,192, forward strand.
GCTTGTGGGTTGTGACTTCATTTGTGTCTTACAGGAACTAGAAATACTTGACCCAATATAGAGCAATATTTGTTACAAACTGCTAGATTGAGGATAAACAAGTAAAAGGGATGTGTGTCGCTGGACATGACAACCAAAATACTCCAGCTCAACTTTATCCCGCCCCTTTAGGTCTCGTGAAGCTCCAATTAGAGCATGTATTACTAAAAGGTTGCAACTAGAAATACATCATGAAAAAAATTGGGAATGTGCCAGAAGAAAGCCAAATTAATCAATCCTCTGTGTTACCATCTGATTGATAAGCTCTGAGGTTCTGATTGATTCACGTGTAGGCTTATATGATAATAACAATTTCTCAGGTTTGTGTTTAGTTTCACAAATAGATTTTCCTTCTTCTTGAATTGTAGGTTCTTGTTGTTGCTCGTTGGGACTTCGTGGTTTCGTCGGTTTTGCGGCCGAAGTTGTAGCAGCAGGAGGATGAAGTTTAAACTTGGGGATCAAGTTTTGATTCCTTCGGGGCTAAGTTAATTTTGATGAGTTGTGCAATTTGATGATTGTATTGAGATAAGATTTCTGATTTTCTTCATGTGGTATTTATGAATTGCAGGGTATATTGATGAATTCTACAGTAGAGGAATCTTGATGATGAGCTATGGATGAGATAACAGGGTTTTTAGGATAGAATTCTGATTTTCATAAATGTTTGTAACAAAATAGCAAGCTGAGTCATGAATTTATGATAGAATTCTAATTTTGTAATGATATTTTTTTGTGAAATTAATGAATTTGTTATACAGCAGGTCTGAGTTTGTAATGATAATTTTATGAAATTGATGATTAAAATAGCAGAGAAATGAAACCTGTTTTGTAATTCATTTTTGTGTGCAGGAAAAATGATTTTTTTTTCTTTAACAAAGAATGTATCCTATTAAAAGCCAAACAATGCATCCTAATACACAAAAAATCAAAATATATACATAAGTAAAATTAAAACAATAACATAAGTTTAAATTTGGTATAATTAAAATTAAAACAATTTTATTATTAATTGTAAAAATTAAAAATATGTCATGTCATATTTTAAATAATGTTTTATTATATATTTGATGACCCAACGCACACTTGGCACGCCACTGTGACATTGACTAACAACTAAACATCAAAATTAACAGAATTGATCAAATATTTTAACGGAAACAATATTATAGGACTAACGTGAAATGTTTTTTTATTGAGGAACTAAAGCGAAATTCAAAATTAATTTACGCGACTTGGAAACTAATTATATATTCTTTCTACTATTTTATAGAAACTACTCTCACATTATCCTTACTATTAGCTAGTGATAATATATACCGTCAATTTTTATTTGTATTTTTGATACTCACACTTTATCTTTATTTTTTTTTTAAGAGATCATACCAATTTTCAATATTTATATGCAGGTAAGATTGTAAACAAATTATAACAAAATTAACTCACTTATTCTTCTTTCTCTATTTCCATTTTTTCTATATTTCTAGTGTTTGGTAGACCTTTTATTTTTTATATTTTTTAATTGAAAATTTATGATTTCTTTAAACTAACAAATTATTAATTTTTTTGAAAAAATTTATATCTTAAATTAAAAATAATAGCAAAATAAAAATATTATTTTTCATTTTATGTATGTGAAAACTTTTTAAAATAAATTTCAAAAATAATTTATTTTATTTTATTTAACTGTGAGAATATGAAATTGCCTATTGCAGTTCACAATATTTTTAACATTTTGTTAATATTTATGATTTTATTGAGAAATTTTGAATATGTAAGTTCTCTAAGGTCATCTCCAACGCTAGTTCTTTAAGCTTGTTCTCCAATCTGACATATTTTTTTGCATAAAATATTCATTTGAAAGCATCCAGGTGACGTTACGTTGCAATGTGAAGCAACAAATTTATGTCTCATGATCTTACAAAATATATATACTTAATGTTTGTTTGTTATTAATTTTTTTAAATATAAATAAAATATTAATATATGAGGTAAAATTGTGGGACCCAATATGGGTTTTTAAGAATTGTATCATTAGAGTGAAAAATCGAATGAGTTGTTTCAAGCTGATGTGGCTTAATGAATCCTAGAAAGAACCCAAAAATGAATATCACCATTGTACATGCTCTAATCTCCATGTGTAACTTGCAAGCCCCGAAACAATATTGTTGTAGTGCTGAATAGCTGGGTCGTGAAGTTTATTGCTTAAATATTAAATTAAGGCTTAAATGCACTTTTGGTCCCCCTATTTTGAAGTTTTTTTTTTAAATTTAGTCCCCCATTTTAAAAACCAGTTTTTTGGTCCTGAACTTTACATGACTTGGGATTTGGCTGGTTCCCCTCCAATTTTGTATACGTGACATTGAATATTATAATAAAAAATTTAATTTTAATGACATGGTGTTTTTTTTTTGACAGAAAAAGTCTTAATATTTCTCATTAATAATTAAATTGTGGATACATGTAGGTATATCATGAAAATATGGATACTAGCTAGAGATGGAGCCACTCGTGCCAAGGCGTGAGCAACCTCATTCGCTTGTCTCCTAACGAACTCAACATGAGAGTTCCTAAACAATGATTCTAATAAGCGTTTACACTCTCTGATAATATCACCAAAGTTAGAATCGTTTGGTATTTGTTGATTAACATATCAACAACACTTTTAGAATCCAATTCGAATACTACTTTATCTAACCCGAGTTCTTGCACCCATTTAAGTGCTGCCACTAGACCCAGAGCTTCCCCCACCTCAACAGTAGTACTAGGAGTAATCCATTCTGTCCTAGCTGCAATAAAATCACCTTCTTCATTTCTTATACACATTCCAATTCCTACCTGGTGATTGATAAAGGAGGCGTCAACATTGCATTTAAGGAATCCTGTAGGAGGTTTCGTCCACTTCACAATATTAGGTGGGTTAGTATTATACGATTTGTTCGTCCTAATAACCTGAGCAAATTTCCAACTTGCTAATACTTGAGAGGCACGATAACAAATATTATCCGGGGATTCATCAATGTTATTCCAAACCATATTATTTCTGCCCTTCCAAATACTCCATAGCACTGTAACAAACATGGCTTGTTGATCTTTGTTGAGCATTTCCAGCATATTAAGAATAATAGATGTAAACGATTCTTCATTATTGATGCTTCGTTGAATTATCTCCCACATTCCTATTTTCTCCCAACATTCCTTACTTTTTGGACAAAGAAAAAATAGATGAATGTAGTTTTCGACCTCATTCCTGCACATAGCACAAGAAATAGTACAATCCACACCTTTATCCCTTAATCACTGTCTGGTTGGAACACATAACCTGCATAACCTCCACATGAAGTTTTTTATTCTAGGAGGACTCTTCATTTTTCAAATTAAATTCCAATTTCCTTCTAGTCTAAGATGTGAGGTGTCTATGGCTTCTCTAACACAATATCTGTAAGCACTTCTGACCGAGAAAATACCATTACTTTCCAACCTCCATATTCGCTTATCAGTCTCAACTTCTTCAAATAAAGGGGTTTTGAGTACCTTGGATACTTCTTCTCCTCCCACTAAGTACCTTATCAAATCTGCATTCCACCTTTTACCACTGGTGCTCATAATGTCTGAAGATTTTAACTTCTCTATTTCCATAACATTAGGCCAAGGATTAATTAAAACAGAGTTATCCTGCATCCATCTGTGCCCCCACAATGGAATATTATCCCCCGTGCCTATGCTTCATTTGTAACCTTCTCTTACCACAAACTTTGAACTTCATACACTCCTCCACACATAGCTGGGATTATGGCCTATATTCGATTCAAGAAAGTCACACTTGGGAAAGTATCTAGCTTTGTAAAGTCTCGAAACCAAATTGCAAAGATTGATCATCAACTTCCAAGCTTGTTTGCTAAGCAGCGCATAGTTGAAGGCACTCAAGTTTTTAAATCCCATGCCTCCATCAGTTTTAGCCATGGATAAGCGATCCCAGGAGAGCCAATTTAAGCTCCGAGATTGATTAGATTTATGACCCCACCAATAGGCGTTCATCATCTTCTCAATCTCATCACTCAGAGAAGAAGGTAGAAGAAAAATGCTCATCATGTATGTCGGGATGGATTGAAGCACAAATTTAATAAGAACTTCTCTTCCAGCTTGGGATAACACCTTACTACTCCAGTTATTGATTTTTTTCCACACTCTATCTTTTATAAATTTAAATGTGGCTTTTCTGCTTCTACCGATCATGGATGGCACTCCTAAATACTTTCCTGTTCCCAAAACTTGTTGAACTCCTAACATACTAGCCAATTCACCCTTCAAATCCCGATCCACATTTCTACTACAAAAAAACTCTGACTTTTGAAAGTTAATACTTTGCCCCGTAGCTTCTTCATAGGTGGAAAAAATATTTTTCATCACATTTGCTTCATTAAGGGATGCTTTAAAAAAAAGGAAACAATCATCAGCAAACAGAAGATGAGATATGATTGGAGCATGCTTACAGATTTTTGCTCCGTGTAACTCTCCTTTTAGTTCAGAATTATTGATAAGAGCAGATAAACCTTCAGCACACAGAATGAATAAATACGGTGATAGTGGGTCTCCTTGCCTTAGTCCTCTCCCTGGTGTTATCGGTTCCACTTTATTTCCATTCAACATTATATTGTAATCAACTGTTTCCACGCACATCATGATCCATCCTATCCATTTTTGACAAAAACCCATGGTGCTAAGAACATCTTTCAAATAATCCCAATCAATCCTGTCATACACTTTACTGATATCCAATTTAAGAGCTATATCCCATTGTTTTCCTTTAGTTTTTTTTTCATGTAATGTACTACTTCAATAGCTACCATAGCATTATCCAAAATAGATCTTCCTGGCACAAAAGCTTATTGATTATCTGATATGCACTTGTCAAGCTTACTTTTGAGTCGATTAGTGAGAACCTTTGCAATAATTTTATATAACACATTGCACAGTGCAATAGGTTTCCATTCCTTCATAGAAGTTTGGATTTCTCCTTTGGGAATTAATGTGATATTGGTCATATTGATGCTAGATGGAAAGGCACCATTCTCCAACCAATTACAACTAGCATTAAATATTTCCTCACCACAAGAATTCTAAAAATGTTGGTAGAAACCTGGATTAAACCCATCTGGACCTGGACTCTTATCAGCTTGCATAGAGAACGTAGCTTCTTTGAATTCCTCAATAGTAAAAGGAGTTGTCAACATAAGATTATCTTCCTCAGATATATGTTTTCCAATGACCTATAAGACCCTATCACGAGCAGTAGGCATTTTTTGGAAAATCTCCAAGAAGTAATCTCTAGCAATTCTGCACATCTCTTCGGTGGTTGTACTAACTTCCCCATTATCATTAGTGAGTGAAATAATGGTGTTAACTTTCTTCCTGACAGTGGCTGATATGTGAAAAAAGCGAGTATTCAGATCACCATCCCTAAACCAGTGTACCTTTGCTCGTTGTCTCCAATAAATATCCTCATTTAGCAATAAAGTGTTCATCCGATTTTTAAGAGCTTGGAAGTAATTAACATTACCTCCATCGATTTGTGATCGCATACTGTCAATCTTCCTGTTAAGATTCTCAATCTCCTTCCTGGACTTGTAACTATGATCTTTGCTCCATTTCAACATATTCTCCCCACACTTGTTTAACTTCGACACTAAGTTGTTGTTCATGTCATTCTTCCACTGATATTTAACATAATTATGGAATCTTGGTTCTATTAACCAAGCATTCTCAAATTTAAACCCAATGCTAATTCTGCCAATTTCCAAATTTCCTTTGCATCTAAGGAGAATTGGATAATGATATGAAGATGTAGTTGATAAACATTTTTCAATGGCATTAGGAAACTTAGTATACCAGCTACTATTAGCCATAGCTCTATCAAGTTTTTCTTCCACAGCTCTGTTTGTTCCGAGACTTTTGAACCAGGTGAATTGATATCCCTCCATAGGGATATTTACCAAATCTGACTGCTGAACCGCCTGTCTAAAACCATTAATCATCCAATTTGGTCTATCAACTCTCCCTTTCTTTTCTTCAGAGGAAAGAATACCATTGAAATCTCCAATAATACACCAAGGTAGATTAGATGTATCGGCCAAATTTCTTAGAAGATTCCAAGAATTCCTTCTGTTGGAAGATTCAGGGTGACCATAAAAGCCAGTAAGCCTCCAATCTTCAATGTTTGAGTTTTTGACTATTACATCAATATGGTCGTGAGAATAACTTTGGATGTCACAATTCATAGAGTTCTGCCACAATATAGCTAATCCGCCACCACGTCCTTCTCGATTAACCATAAAACAATGATCAAAACTCAACAAATAACGAAGCTCCTCGATTTTATTTTTATTACTTAAAGTTTCGAAGAGAAAAAATACACCCGGTTTATATCTTCGGATGAGGTATTTGAGAATAGGAATTGTACACGGGTTACCCAATCCCCGACAGTTCCAACTTATTACATTCATTTTTCTTGGCAGGCTTGCTCAGCAGTGCCCGCCATTACAATGTTGACATCAGGTAACACAGTAGTTTTCATGGTTGTGTCAGTTCCAGCAACTACACAGTCTTCTTCAAGCATCTCCAACATTTGTTCCTTAGCATTCTTCAACTTTGATTCAACACTCATTACAGTGATGGAGTCTTCATCTCTGTGTGTTCTTTTTTTCAAGATCGGTTCCTTATCTTAATTTTCTTCTGCTTCATTCTTTAAATGATTTTTTCTTCTAGCTTGAACTTTCAGAGACAATTTCCCGTGTGTTTTGTTGTGACCAATTCCTGCAGGGGAGATTATAGTATCTCGATTAATATGTTTTTGAGGCATATCAATCACAACCTTTCTTTTAAAGTTGAAATTCATGTTTTTATTTCCTTTAAAGTTGTTGTCTCTCGCCATATGTTCAATAAAGTCTTCAGTTTTTTGATTTTGAAATCCTGCATTTATTATATTTATTGCACTTTTGAATTCACCGTTTTGGTCTTCAGCAGGTGTGTCCAGCTTTTCATTATATTGATTAGGCTTATTGATTTGCGCTCCATACTTTTGGACAGGTGATTTAACAGCTGATAAAGCTGTCGGCAGATTGTTTCCTTGCATGTCATTTTTCATCAATGCCATGGGGCCCTCCATATTTCCTCCTTAGTTGCCAACTGCATTTACCAATTGTGTAACAGCTACACATGACATTGGCGTGATTCCTTTGGATTCTTCTATCATCAAAGCCATATTCTCCTCATTAATGCTTTGTTAAATGTCATGTCTCCTCGATTATTGAATTTGTACATGACTTCTTGAGCCTCCAGTATTTTGTCCTTGGTGGCATCAGCTATTAACTTAACAATGTGCTTTTTGAATTCTTCCTCATTAAATAAGCTAAAATCCTGCCTTTTTTCACTAACTATAACTTGCTTAGTTAGTAAATCCGCCAGATCAGCCTCAACACGTGTCCTCTCGTTCATGACTCCATTTTCAGCTGCATGTGCCTCAGTCTGAAATTTTTCTTTGTTGACCGTTGGGTCAAACGGTACCCAAGTATTAATATCTGTGTCTTTACTACCAATTAAAGCGTTACCTTTGAGGAAAATCAATTTTTTTGAATTATTGTCTATATCTATCATCACTTTTCCATACATTGAATGCTATTAAATGTCATCCTTCATTTGCTCAGCATTGAATGTGAATTCAACAGAGTTGTGTCCTTCCGTTACTTTTTCATAATTATTTTCTTCAGTTACGTTACTCCTCAGCGCTCCGCCTCCACAGCCACTGCCTGCCTGACTCCGACCACCGCGCAGCCATTTGTTAGCCGTACTGTTTCCTCCCGAGCCTCCTCCTTCCTCAGATCGCAAGAAGTTCCCCCATGCTCTGATCTTCTCTCCAGAATCAACTAAATTCTTCTGACAATAACTCTCTGTATGGCCAATGATGCCACAAAGAAAGCAAAAAACACCAAGTTTTTCGTATTTGAAAACGACTCGCACCTTTGCTCCTCCAATGCGTTCAAACAACCAACTTTTTTTGAGAGGTTCTTGAACATTGATTGTGACTCTGAGACGCATATATTTCTTCCACATACCAAAGTTGTTCCGCTCATCATACGCTACAAATTTTCCAACATGATTTCCAATGAGAATACCTATTTCCTCGCACATAAAACTGAATTGTAGGTTGTGCACTCGTACCCAGATCTCCATTTCATTCATTTGGATGTTGAGGGGCTCCTCCCCGAAACTAAGTTTTCTTAACACCAACATGAAGTTTTCAAAAATCCAAGGACCTCCTTGATAAACTCTTTCCCTATCCCATTTGTGGAAAAATTGAACAAGGAATTTGTTGTCTTCAATCTTGGAAATAGCTACACCTTGCCCTGGTTGCCACACTTGGGCGAGTCTTTCCTTCATCACATTAAATCGAACTTGCTTGTTGGTAAGCAATGTTCCCACTAGACACAGGTCTAATGGATCTTCTTGATCAGTAGAATGCGTACTGTAATTGACTCGATTGTTTTCAGCGTTTCGATCATTAGAGGGAGCGGCCATGATAATCAAGATGAGAATTACGAAGATAGAACTAAGCTTGATGATAGAAAACATAGGTTGATGACTGTTCCTATGTGTCTCTTATGTATTTATATTAGAAGCTAATAGAACTAGTTTCTTCGATGTAACATTCTTCATAATGATTAAGATGATGTTGTCTCTTTTTCTGATTCTTTTGTCTCTATTATTGTGTTTCCAGAGCATCCACATGAATATGAGCAATATATTCCTCCCCGAATCCCTCACTCTTGTTTGATTATGTCTAGCTGTTGATACTGAGATCTTTCTTATTTGATAAATAAAGATTCTTCCCAATTTTGTTCTAACTATCATATCTTCTTTGTCTTCTGCTCCTTTGCCACTTGCCCAGACAATCAGTTGTGTGAAGATCCTCCATATCTTTGAAATTATTGGCACTTTCATAGCAATTATCTTTCAATTGCTAAAGAAAAACCAAAGAATTTGTTTAATAAATCGTTCAGATTGCCCTCTACTCAACAGAGATCAATCGAGACACAAACAACTCTCACTATGAATCTAAGTTCACGGAGAGAAAACAATCGAAATTTTATTTAGTTATGAGATGAATAATTTAAATTTCAACAAATTTGTGTTGTTAGTATTCTTTGAAAAGATTACTAGAGAGAGAGAGAAAAAAAAACGATTATTTAATTATTGATTTAGATTTTAATGACATGGTGTTGATGACTAAGTTTATTTATTAATTATTATCTTTTAGTTTTGATGACTTGACAACCTGGATAATTTTTTATTTAATAATTTTTTATATTTTAAATTGTTTAATATAAATTTTAGAATAAATTATTTGGGCTTGAGACTCTTTTTCACTGATGTATCCTTACAACCAATTAGTACTCATTGTGTTCTGTTTACTTTTAACTATATAAACACTTAAATATTTCTTAGAGAAAATAATGTGGGATTTTACTAAAAACACATGAGAACACAACGAAAGCATTATCAACACCAACTAAGAACACAACAGAAGCATATATTTAAGCATCATTCACGTTTCTTCTTATCATCAAAACTTCTTTCCATTAAATGCCTTGCAACATCTGCATTAATATATTAACCGTTATCATTTGGACTTGTTCTACCACTCTTCTTCATCAATAACAATAACAACTACACAAAAACACATATCCTTTAATTTCAAGATCACGTTGCACTTGTTCTTGTGTGTCATCAATAAGAATTTTTTCATTGTTTTCTCTCTGTTGTTATGAGGTGTTGTTGGTGCTAAGGAATTTGAGAAACTGTTGAAATTGTAATTGAAACTGAAATTGTGAGAAATTGAAATTGTAATTGAAATTGTGAGATTGTAATTGTTAGAGAAATTGTAAAAAACAGAAATTGTGCAACTGTAAGAATTGTGAAATTGACCATTGAAATTATGAAAATTGTGAAACTACAACTTTTCAGTATTCTAGATGCTTCTGAACATTTACTAATGTTTTTTCATTTCCACTTCATTATTTTATAACTAAAGCATTCCTATATATAAACCATTCAGTTTAGATAGTTGCACTTTTTCATTTACTAATGCTTCAAACCTGCCCATATTTCATGAAAAACAATAATCAAACATATGTAGCCTCTCCACTCAAATAACATAGTATGTGGACCACTCAAATAACTCATAGCTAGTTTCATCCTCTCACTCACTCACCTCGCAACAACACCATCAATTACTAAGAAGAAAACAAAGACTTAAGGTATACTCATTCCATTTTGAAAATACCCATTCCACACGTATACCCATTCCATTTTGGCTTCCTTACTCTTTCCACATGTATACCCATTACATTTTGAAAATACCTTTCGTGAACCTCAAACGTATTAATGGTCAAAGCCTTTTTTGAAAATTGATGTTATCCATTTTGAAGTTTTATGTTACTTTTGTTTGCAATGAATAAGGAATCAGTTGTAGGAATAGTAATATAGTCCTACATCATTTTGTGTTAAATGAAATTTGGTGTTTATATACATTAAACAAACAGAACAATTAAAATAATTATGGGTTGAGGTGGAAAGACTTGACAAATGATTGGACAAGGCCCAAGAGTATTATTTTAAAATTTGTCTATTTCACAATATATTTATAAAATAATTAATTAAATTATTTAAATAAAAATTATTTTTTAATATTAAAATTAAATATTCAAAAAAATATGACGTGGAAGTCCAACTCATATGCCATATCATTAATGAGACCTCCAAGTGGAGGGGGCCATGGAAATCTCAGTTGAGGTAAACTTTAGGGACAAAAAAATGGTTTTTAAAATAGGGGGACTAAATTTTAGAAAACTTCAAAATAGGGGGATCAAAAGTGCATTTAAGCCTTAAATTAATAAAATAGTATAGTGGATAATCATATGTTAGTTTGATATAATAATTCATTTACCAGGCACTAAGAGAAAAGACAAGAAATACATTCGAAGTGAGGATCATCATAGCATCTCACATGAAGTTTGATTGGATTACAATATACAAATGCATGTTAGAATGTTTAATCCCGCAACCATTGCTTATGCTACAAACTTTGCAAAACTTCACGAAGTTTCCATTCCACCACCACCAAAATCCAAATTTTTTCCCCCTCTTATACAAAAAACACAGGGTTATTGAACAAACCTCCCATATTATCACTTTCATCTTCTCCTGTTACTCCTACTGGGACTCCAAATAATAATCAACAGACAAATTTTCCATGTTAGATCCGTACTTATTCCGCTCTTGAAATGGATGACCGCAGAGCAAAAGGCCTTTGTATGTTTTGTGATGAAAAAATCACACCAGGTCACTAACTTAAACATCGAAGATCTCAATTAATTGTACTAGAGGTCGAGGATGATACTGAGTCCGCTGAAGATGATTATGTTGAAGTAGTTCCTATAGTTGACAATGAATCCACTCAGGTTTTTGACAATCCTCAGTTATCCCTTCAAGCTCTCCCATGTATTGCAAATTTCCAAACCATGTGTGTGACTAGCTTATATGGGTTGTAAACTTGAAACTATTTCACCATTAGCTGTGACTGGCGGAGGAGGACACAAATTAGAGGTTGCATTCATTTGTCGTGGTTTCAAATGGAAACTGCAACAAGCTGAATTTTCCGCCGATGTGATTGTGTTACCCCTGGTTTGTTGTGATTTAATATTAGGAATTCAATGGCTGGAATCTTTAGGCCATATACTTTGGGATTTTGACAAACTCCAAATGGAATTTGTTGGAATGATATTAATTTTGAGTGGAAGTTGAAATGATTTATTGACATTAAATGGACAATAAATATACATAAGTAAGAACTAATATAGAAGTGAATTTGAAAGGATTCATTTTAGTTCCACATAGGAGGGAATACAAATATTAGTAGTGCATATATATTCCAACTTGGCCAATTGGAATTGGGTCCCAAGGGGAACCCAATTTTGTAAAAGTTGTGAAGACACACCCATAAACCATCGAAGGTGTATTTCTAGATCGATTTATCAGAGTGCAATAATCGTATTTCCGAATGGGTTATTTTATCCTAGAGACGTGGTACTGCTAAACAGGTATGGGAGGCTCTGCAAAGGAAATATGATCCTGAAGAAGCAGGTGCGAAGAAATATGTTGTCAACCGCTACTTGAATTACAAGACAATGGATGAAAAGTCTGTGGAATCTCAAAGCCACGAAATTCAGAAAATTTCTCTAACAACAAAAAGAGATTAAGTGTGGTTCTGAAGCCTACGGGAAAACCTTTAAAGAATCAGAACCGCAATGTTGCATACCGAATTAAGAATGGGAATCCCTGTAGGGCACCATATTCTCCATTTGCTAGGCAACAACCATTATCTCAAAAAAATGATGCTCCAATTTTCTCTTGCTACAATTATGGGAAATCGGGTCATATGGCATTAAAATATAAGAGCAGGCTTAAACCTGTTGTTGTCTTAAATGCTCAGGTTAACCTGACTGATGAGCAATTCATTGCTATGATCACTGAAGTCAACATGGTTGGTGGGAGTGATGGTTGCTGGATAGACACTGGCCCCACTCGTCATGTCTGTTAAGATCGTGTTATGTTCAAGACAAAAATGAATGCTGAAGATAAGAAAGTGTTGTTGAGAGATGCTCACACCACTGATGTTGAGTTGAAGTTCACCTCAGGAAGGACTTTAATCTTGAAGGACGTCATGCACGTTCCCGAAATTAGGAAGAATTTTGTTTCTGGTTTTCTTTTGAATAAGGTTGGGTTTAGTCATATAGGGGAAAATTTGTGCACCATCCCTAAGAATGGTATTTTTGTTGGGAAAGGGTTCGCCACTGATGGCATGTTTAAGTTGAGTTTTGATTTGAATAAAACTTCTCCTTTTGCTTACTCTTTGTGTGATTTTAATATTTGGCATGGTAGACTTTGTCATGTTAATAAGCGGATTATTTCTAATGCAAGCAACTTAGGCCTAATCCCTAAATTAAATGGCAATGATTCTAATAAATGTGAATTTTGTAGTAAAGCTAAAATAACAAAGACTTCGCATAAATCAATTATAAAAGAATCTAATCCCTTAGATCTTATACATTATGATATATGTGAATAAGATGGAAGTTTAACTAGAAATAATAAACGTTATTTTATCACTTTTATTGACGATTGCTCTGATTATACTTATGTATACCTAATGAAGAATAAAAGTGAAGCGCTTGACATGTTTAAGATGTATGTAATTGAAATTGAGAATAAATTTAACAAGAAGATTAAGAGACTTCATAGTGATAGGAGAACTGAATATGATTTTAGTTTATTTAATGACTTTTATATTTAACATGATATTGTACATGAAATGACTGCTCCATATTCTCCTGAAATGAATGGTAAAGCAGAAAGAAAGAATAGAACTCTTACTGAACTTGTTGTTGCAATTATGTTGAATTCTGGTGCTGCACCTCATTGGTGGGGGGAAATTTTATTGACTGTTTGTTATGTCCTGAATAGAGTTCCCAAGTCAAAAAGTAAGATCTCACTTTATGAGATATTAAAGAAAAGATAACCAAATTTGTCTTATTTGAGAAATTGGGGTTGTTTGGGTTATGTCAGGATTCCAGATCCGAAATGAGTTAAACTCGCTAGTAGAGCCTATGAATGTGTATTCACTGGGTATGCAGCAAACAATAAGGCATACAGGTTTTATGACCTAAATACCAAAGTGATCATAGAATCAAACAATGTTGAATTCTATGAAAACAAATTTCCTTTCAAATCGAGAAATAGCGGGGGCACCCAATCGAGTCACATTCATGTGAAAAAAAGTATTGAAAACATCGATAATGTAGAAACAAAACTTCGAAAAAGTAAAAGCGCAAGAGTTGTTAAAGACTATGTGCCAGATTATGTGGCTTATAATGTAGAAGAAGATCCAATAAATCTTCAAGAAGCACTGTGATCTCTGGATGCAGATTTATGGCAAGAAGCTATTAATGATGAGATTAATTCTCTAGAGTCTAACAAGACCTGGCACTTAGTATACTTACCTCTTGGTTTCAAACCAATTGGTTGAAAATGGGTTTTGAAAAAGAAACTAAAACCTGATGGAACTATTGATAAATACAAGGCTCGCCTTGTAGACAAGGGTTTTAGACAAAGAGAAAATATAGATTTCTTCGACACATTTTCTCCATTCACTAGAATTACATCCATTAGGGTACTCATTTCAATAACTTTTATTTATAACTTAATAGTACACCAAATGGATGTTAAAACATCCTTTTTAAATGGTGACTTAGAAGAAGAAATATATATGGAACAACCAGAAGGGTTTGTGATCCAAGGACAAGAAAACAAGGTCTGTAAGTTAGATAAGTCTTTGTATGGACTAAAACGAGCTCCTAAACAATGGCATGAAAAGTTTGATAACTTAATGATAATTAATGGGTACAAAGTGAATGAAAGTGACAAATGCGTTTATTACAAATCTGAAAATTGCATTTGTACTATCATATGTCTATATGTAGACGATCTACTCATATTTGGATCAAACATTCAGGCCATTAATGATATGAAATCATTGTTGTGCAATAACTTTGATATGAAAGACCTCGGAGAAGCAAGCGTGATCATGGGTATCAAGATCACGAGATCCGAACAAGGAATTCCTTTGGATCAATCTCACTGTGTGGAGAAGATCTTAAAGAAATATAAATACTTTGATTGTAGACCTGCATGCACACCGTACGACCCAAGTGTGAAACTGATTAATAACACTGGAGAAAGTGTCAAACAAACAGAATATGCAAGAATCATTGGCATTCTTAGGTATGCCACTTATTGTACTAGACTCGACATTGCATATGTCTTAAGATTGTTGTGCAGATTTATGAGTAAGCCGAGTAACGAGCATTGGCAAGCTATTGAGTGAGCCATGAGGTACCTTAAAAGGACTATGGACCTCGGCCTACACTATCAGAAATTTCCTGATGTACTAGAAGGGTATAGTGATGCAAATTGGAACACCTTATCAGATGATTCCAAAGCTACTAGTGGCTATATATTTAGTATAATTGGAGGAGCTGTATCTTGGAAATCAAAGAAACAGACCATCCTGGAACAATTTACAATGGAGTCTGAGATGATAGCACTAACTACAGCTAGTGAAGAAGCATGTTGGTTAAGATGCTTGCTAGCTGAGATTCCCTTATGGGAAAAACCTATGTCAGCCGTGTTGATCCACTGCGATAGTACCACGACTATTGCAAAAGTTAAGAACCATTATTATAATGGTAAAAGATGTCAAAATAGAAGAAAGCACAACACCGTTAGAGATTGTATCTCTAAAGGAGCTGTGAGAGTGGATCATGTATGCACTGGTGAAAACTTAGCAGATCCTTTGACGGAAGGATTAGCTAGAGAGAAAGTCCATAATACATCCAAAAAGATGGGACTAATGCCTATAAAGAAATGATTTACTCATGATAGTAACCTGATCTAAATGACTGGAGATCTCAAGAATTAGGTTCAATGGGTAACAATAAGTTGTGAGTAATATGAAATGACCATACAAGTGAAGTATGAATCCTGAAGTAATAAGAGGATGAGATGATAGAAACTTTTAATGAGATATATACTCTATATGAGGGAGTACCTAGGCTACAAGAGTACTTTTGATAGACTCGCCTATGTGACTATGGAATTGAGGTTGGTTCCTATGGAATTTCGAGGCAGAATTCCTAGAGCCTTCATAAATCGGGATACACGTGCAGGGCCATTAAAATACACCTTAGGAAAAGTCGTGTGCGAGTATGATGTTTGAGATAGAGTTCAAGACAATAATGTCACTCTTGTTGAATCAGAATCCTACTTGTTACACTAAGGTTCAAATCGTAGACACCTTTGCTTATGCACAATCTTAGAAACGTCTAACGTACTTCTAAAATCACCTTTTAAATTCAAGTGGGGGATTGTTGGAATGATGTTAATTTGGATTGGAAGTTGGAATTATTTATTGACATTAAATGGGCAATAAATGTACACAAGTAAGAACTAATATGGAAGTGAATTTGAAAGGATTCATTTTAGTCCCACATAGGAGGGAATACAAATATTAGTAGTGTATATATATTCCAACTTGTCCAACTGGGATTGGGCCCCAAGGGGCACCCAATTTTGTAAAAGGAGTGAGGACATACCCATAAGCCAATAAGACATGCGCGTGCCGCCGCCGCCATCCGTCTGATCGACCGGCCGGCTCGGTCCAGTCCGTTCTAGAGGAATTAATTTTTTGAACCCGAATTAGCAATAATTAATTATATTTAATTAATTAATTTGGTAGAAATTAAATATTGTTATTTAATTATCACTTAGTAGAAAATTAATTAATATTAAATATTAATTAATTACGAAATAGTGACGTGTCCTTCTCTGAAACCCAGTCTTAATCTAATTTTGACTGGTTTACTTGCCCTCCACTTAGTTTGATTCATTACCTATAAACACAGGTCCACAATTCATTTGTAACTACCCCAAATTCCTAATTTCGAATTCTCTCTTCTCTCTCTTTGTTCACTTCATCTTTATATTTTTGTCATTCTTGACTGGCCTTTCTTCCATTAACGACTGAATTTATTCTAGATATTGTGATTGGTTTTTAAACCATCGAAGGTGTATTTCTAGATCGATTTATCAGAGTGCAACTGATAATCGTATTTCTGAACGGGATGTTTTATCCTGGAGACATTGTTGAAAATCGTTTGCTTTGCATACTTATTGGCAGTACGACGAAACGTCTTAAAGAAAGCGACCTAGTACGCGACTCGTCCCAATAATTTCTCTGTGCCAAGTTTATTTTTCAAACCGGAAACAACAGAATTTACCACCAATGGAAGAAAGTTTATTTTGGGAGGTGCCAAGACACTAACCCTAAAAGTGATTAATAACAAAACCTTTGCATAAGTTGTGCATAATGGGGTTGGGCCGTGCTTTATATCCTCTACAACTACTTCATATCCATTTGAGATTCCTACTTGCCACACCATGTCTGCCACTGACCAAGCACAATTACTACTTGCATCTATTGTTTCCTTGATTACAACCTATGACGATATATTTCGGGAACCTGATGTGTTACCTCCAGTTCGTCTTGGTTTTGATCATAAGATTCCTCTTAAGGATGGGTCACAACCGTTCAACCTACGTCCTTACCATTTTTCAGTAATTCAGAAGGATGTCATAGAAAATCTTGTGCAAAACATGTTAGAACTAGGAATTGTTCAGCACAACAATAACTCTTTTGTTTCACCAAAAATCTTTGTGCGCAAGAGGGATGGCTCATGGCGCCTCTGGATAGTGAAGAATACAAAACAACTTTTAAAACTCGCAGCGGTCATTATGAATACTTGGTAATGCCTTTTGGTCTCACAAATGCCCTTGCATCCTTCCAAGCTCTCATGAACCATGTTTACAAATAATTCCTAACAAAAATTGTCATTATTTTATATGATGATTTATTAGTTTATAGCCATTCACTTGTGGATCATTTTCACCACTTAGAGTTGATTTTCCAAACAATTCGATAAAATCGCTTATTTCTCAATCAACCTAAGTGTAGATTTGCTCTACCTAGGATTGAATCTCTAGGAAATTTTATTTCCAAGGAAGGAGTGTCCACAGATCCTCACATGATTCAAGTTATTACTTCATGGCAAATCCCATCTAATCTAAAACAATTAAGAGGATTCCTTAGGTTAGTCAGCTACTACTGTAGATTCATGAAAGACTTTTGAAAAATAGCTAAACCTTTTACTTATTTACTAAAGAATGATTGTTTTTCATGGTAAGAAGAATCTACGCAAACTTTCAATACATTAAGGGTGTGTTTGGTTCAAATGAGGGGGAGATGAGAAATTTTAATGGAGGGAAGGGAAGGGGAAGGGAGGAGAGTTTTTTTTTTTAAATTATATATATGTTTGGTCAAAAGTGGGGAGGGGAGGATAGGGATTTTAATTAAAAGCATGTTTTGTTCACGAGGGGAGGAGATAGATTTTATTAATAGTTTAATTTTTATCCTCATGATATAACGAATATACTATTTAGAGATGAAAATTTCATAAATAAGTAATTGATAATAAAATTTATAATATTGAGTGATTAAAAAACAAAATTCAAAATTCACATGCTAATTATTCATGGGTTAGATATGAATTAAGAAAAAAGGGTAAACTAGTCATTGGTTCTAACCCTGCCATCAAGGAGTTTATTCTTAAATGGTTGCATAGCACAACTGTAGGAGGTCACTCAGGCAGAGATGTCACAACTAGAAGGATCAAATCTCTTTTTTATTAAAAAAGCATGACCAATGACATCTCCACTTTTGTCAAAAATTATGATATTTGTCAAAAGAATAAACCTGATCTTGCTGCTTATTCTAGTTTATTGTAGCCTTTACCCATAATTAGCCAAGTATGGACCCATATTAGCATGGATTCATAGAAGGACTTCCTTCCTCTACATGAAAACAAGTCACTTTTGTGGTGGTTAATAGACTTAGCAAATATGAACATTTCATGGCATTAGCTCATCCATACATTGCTTTTGAAATATGTGGCGCAAGTATTTTTGGATTCTATTTTTAAGTTGCATGGACTGCCTGAGCCCATTATCAGTGACAGGGATCCAATATTCCTTAGTAAATTATGGCATGATTTCTTCAAACTTCAAGGAGTCGCTTTACACAAATCTTCGGTTTACCATCTCCAATTTGATGGCCAAACTGAAGTGGTAAACAAGTGCTTGGAGACTTATCTGAGGTGTATGTGTTCTGATCAACCTACTCAATGATTTAAATAGCTTTCTCTAGCTTAATGGTGGTAAAATACAAACTACCACTCTTCCACCAACACTACTCCATTTAAAATTGTGTATGGGAAACCTCCCCTGATTCACTTGCCTTATCTTCCTGACATTTCTTCCAACCTGGTTGTGGACAGATCTCTTTTGGCTAGGGAAGATTCTATTAAACTCCTTAACTTTCATCTCCTTTGTGCTCAAAATCGGATGGCTCAACAAGCCAACAAACGTAAGAGTGACCGAATCCTTGCTATAGGCGATTATGTCTATCTCAAGCTTCATCCTTATAGACAAATTTCTATGAAACCTTATGCCTATCACAAGTTGGTTCCAAAATTCTATGGACCATTCCAAGTTGAGGATCATATTGGTGCAACAATTTACAAACTCCAACTTTCCACATTTGATGTTATTCACAGTGTCTTCCACATTTCTCAATTAAAATTATACCTAAATCCACAAGTCCAACCTATATAACACATTCCTTCCATGAAAACTACCATTGAAAAAATTCATGTAGTAATTCTTGACAGAAAAATGGTGAAGAGAGGTCGGGTAACAGCTACTAAGGTTTTAGTTCAGTGGAAGGACATTCCCATTGATGAAGCTACTTGGAAATTTTATCATGACTTGCTCAAGAAGTTTCCCAATTTCCACCCATGAGGACATGTGTGATGTTAAGGAGAGGGTATTGTTAGAATAATTCAAAAATATCCTATTACTTGTTTTATTGTTAATTTGTCTTTTGTATGAGCTGTCATTAGTTGAAAGATTCTCTACCATGTGATGGGTAGATTTTTCCTTGATCATGATTGGTTGGTTTGTAACAATCATATCTATTTAAAATTTGTAGCTCACTAAATAATACACATCATTTTGTAGAAATAATTCTCATTCCTTAACCTTTCCACTTTTGCTAAATTTCTCTCTGTAACTCTTGCATCAACAATAAACATTCCTCCATTGCTAGCTCTGATCTAAAGTGAGGATATTACGGATACTCTCTCTAATATCCAAAGGTTGGTATCAAAAACTTAGTTAAGTATGATAAATTTTCTTGAATTTATGTTCAATCAAAATAAAATTTATTAGAATATCCTTAGTTATATTTGATGATTCAATTATTAACATTAAATGTTTTTGAGTTAAATCAAGGATATACTAATAATAAAAGTATTAATTATTTTAAAAATTAATGATTTTACTTATAATAGTGATCAAAATTTAAGATTTTTTTTTTAATTATAATAATGATCGGAGAGAGTAACTGCATTGGTTTTAGTTATTGCTTCACCACCAATTTAATCTGGTTCGGGGTCAGTTCTGACATCAAGTGGTTCTAACCTCCTTCTGATCGTAGTTATGGGGGATCGATCTATGGTCCTCTCTACCAAGTCCAACGCCAATCACCAATATATTAACTAACAATTGGTTAGTTTTACTATTTCTATTATACAATTGCCTTTGTCTTTAATAATTGCGGCATTTAATAATGAGAAATTTTGAGGTTACCAAATTAATTAATTTATAAATGCATACTTTATTCTTAAGAACCTCCAGTTATTCCTATATTTCTCTCACTTTATCATTTTCTTTCTCAATGTCTTCTTTTAATGAAAGGGGTAAAAAACAGAGAATACGAAGAGGAAAAAGTGAAAGAGTAATGAAAATTGAGATTTCATTTATTTATTTAAATATAATTGATCTAACTTGTTCAGGGGGAATCTTCTAGTGATGAACAAATACAGTGGAGAAACGGAGAGGGGGTGTACCTGCAAGGTACTCCGATGCCAAAGTTAGAAAGAGAGAGAGCGAAGGAGTGCAAGTACAAAATAGTTAATAATAGAATTGGAATACCTGACCCTCTAGTGAAAGAGGGTATTTATAGTGTGCCCCAGCACTGGGCCAAGATTCTTCTCATGGATTGGATTAGTTAGGCCCAAGGAATAACTGTCAAGGATTACGTAGGAGCATGTGGTCTTGCCCTTGGTTTAACTGCCCCGTAATATTAAGAGAAAATAACAGAGGAAGTTGATTGAGTAGAGCACGTGGGGGAGATGTTCTCCCCATGTCCCTATGTATTGACACATGCTCGATGGACTAGGCATCTGCCCGACACGTACTGTGTTGATCCAGTCCAGGACAAACGTCCTTGTATTGGGCCATGCGTTTGTGCCCGAAGGATTGGACATCTGCTCGACACGCGATAAGTCGGCCTAGTCTAGAACAGGAGCCCCCCAAGTCGCAGCTCCGACGTAGAGTGACAACTTAAGGATAAGTATGGTCGGGCATACAGTTTATTGGTAATAATATTGATGCATGTCAGGGACATTTACTCGTGTCCATTGATGTCTGTTTAAGGCGGTGTGGGCGAGGCCTTTGTTGGCTTCGATTCGTCGAGGAGGATTACCTGTTCGAAGATAGTCGCGCACAATGATTTCTGCATTTTTGCGATGTCTAGGATATGTGTGCCCGACGCTTTTGGAGTTCCCAAGGGTGACATGTCTAACTTTTCGTTTCCCATCATTATGGTATTTAATGTGTCGCTTCGTTTTATGTGTGGTGGCGCATTAAATGCCTATGACTGCCTAGAGGAATCTAGGCAGCCTACGTAATGATGGCTAGGCACGCCTTCCTATACAAAGCCTAAAAAAGGGTTTGAGGTGATGGTTTCTGTTTATTCCCCCTTTTAAATTATTAAATCTCCTCAGAAGTTGACCGGACACTCTCAGGTACTCACCGAAAAACACATCGCTACCATCACATCTTTGTCGGTGACATGTCAAGTAAGTTCCTTCTCTTTCTGGTAATCAGTAGGTTTACTCTGCATTGTTTTTCTAGTAGTTTCATCCACCGGTGAGGTCGAGGAGGCCCCTCCTTGACAAATTCATATGAATCTGCCGGTGGAAAATTCCCTGAAACCGTCGAGGAGGGCCCTCCTCGAGCATCGATTAAGGGAATTCAGATGAATGACTCGGGCGTTCTTTGAATTTGAGATGAATTTCTTGGGATTTTCGATGGATTTCTGATGATGTCCCGAAAAATCCAATAAATTTTTGATGAATGTTCGGGGCATTTGTTGGACTTGCGATGAACATATTGGACGCTTCTTTCCCCGGCTCGGGCCTTCGCCCTTTCACTTGAACTGCGGAGGAAGGGTGGATTTGATGCGACGTCGAATTCACCAATTTCCTTACTATTCAGGTAATGTGGAGGACGTCCATGCAGATGATATCGACATAAAAGTGGACGAGGAGGAGTTATACGACCAAGATCGTGATGCAGGCAGAAGTAGGCCCGCTGCTCCCGGGGCACCCGATTTGTCTTGGGTTGGTGAAGAGTCGCTGGATACGGGTTCTCTCTTCGTGCTTGATTCTTGCACCGTCCATACGATCATGGAAGACTTGGGCCCCGGGGCCCCTTAGAACTGGGATTGCTACGCCCCTCTTCCTGGGCAGCGGATTTGCTCGATTTTTCGGGGAACGCGATTTCCCATGTATGAATTTGCTTTTAGAGAGGTCGGGCTCCGTATTTCGTTTACTAGTTTCCATGCGGGCATCTTCAGATGACTCGACTTGGCTCCTTCCCAGTTGCACCCAAATGCCATCGTGTTCGTTCGGGCGTTCGAACTGGTGCACCAGTACCTTGAAATCGGTTACATGTTGCCTCTCTTCTTCCAAGTTTTCCATTTGTAGTTGTCGAGTGTGAACGGGCGGCACAACTGGGTTTCATTTAAGCAGTCGAAGAAGCTGTTTAAAACTTATGTCGACTCAGTACAAAATTTCAAGGATATGTGGTACATGGTAAAGCCTCTTACGTACGGGCTTTGCACAATATTTATGTAGAGCAAAGAGATACCCGAGGGGAGGAGCGTCTTGTATCGACCATCCCTCTCGAGTGGCAGCAGGCTCACTTCAATTGTAGCAGAGACCCGTTTTTTGTGAAGCCAGAAAATATGGGGCCTGAGGACAGGGCAGCCTACAAGAAATTGGTCGCTTAAGTCCAAAGTTTTACCCATTCCCTCTGTGTGGATCGGCTGGACAATCTCGTCTTATCAGACGACAGGGAACCCCTCTTTGAAACTCGGATAATAAACACCAAGGTCGTGCTCGAGTGTAGAATGGACGAGGAGTCCCTCCATCTTTTAGGTAGTTTATGTTCGTCTTTCTTTTGTCTTCGACAATTTTATTCAATAACTAATTTATGCTCTTCTTTTTTTGCAGCTGCCATACCCAGTCTCAAAGACCGTGTCCTGAAACTGTCGAACAAAGGTACAAGCAAAGCTTTGAAGAAGTCGACTAAGGGTCATGTCCTCCAATTTGTTGCGGATGATGTGGTCGGCGGTCCGGTGACCTCTACACCTCCTCCTTTTTCTCCTGTCACAGTGACGCCTGTCAGCCCGCCCTCCGAGCGAGAGAGCCCTCCTGCAAAACACCATCGAGGCAAGGGTTTGCCGACTGGTGTTACTACGAGCGAGGACCTGTCCGAGAACCAAAGGACATACCTCTTGCCCTCATGTCATCTTCAACGGGAGCTTTTCAGCAGGGAAGGTTTCGTCGGGGTGTCGGATGTCGAAGGCAAGGCGATCCTAGGTCTAGATAAGGCGACCAGACAGGAAAATTTGTCTCAAGACATCACAACCGTGATCAGGGTTATGTATACGGCCTTGGTCTTGTACAACAACACTTGCCCGCTGTCTGAGCTAAAGGTCGTAAAAGAGGCATTGAAATCGTCGAAGATCAAGAGGGAGCAACTCGCAAATGACTTCTTCAATTACCAAGAGAAGCATAAGCTCTATGAGGGGTTAATGATCAAGCTGGGGGAGGTTAGGCTCGAGCGGGATGTCCTAAAGGATGAGAACAAAAAACTCAAGGATAAAGAGGCTGAGTTCGACGAGCGTGTAGAGGAAAACAAACGCCTTCATTAGAGTGGTGGAGTTAGAGAGCCTGGTCGCCTCCGCGGAGGAGGATAGTTAGGAGGACAAGGCCATGAGGACCAGGGCTAACTTGGTTTCTCGGATCCAGGGGCTTGAGAGTGACTGTATCCCAACCCTTAAGTGGGTTTTGAAAATGATGTCGAGCAACTGAAGGTCGTCAACCCTGGGGTGGACCTGGTGACCAAAGGGACTGCTTTCAACTACGATGTGGTTGATGCGAAGATCGTATGCCTGGTCGAGGACTCAGGCGAGGAGGAAGAAGAAGGAAAAGAGGAATAGTTCCCATTCGTCGAAATTTTCTAACTTTTTCTTGACGAGGGCCAGGTACTCGATGAGGTTGTCATTCTTAGCCTGATGCTCTCCTCGCACCTGGGATGCGACGAGCTGAGAATCGATAGAGATTTTTACTTCTTTTGCCCCTAGGTCCTTGGCCAGTTGTAGGCCTTCCAAGAATGCCTTGTATTCCACCTGGTTGTTCGAAGTCGGGAAAGCCAGTGATACTTCTATCAGGCTGCCATCTTTGTTTTCGAGGATGATGCCTGTCACGCTTCCCATCGAGATGAAGGCCCTATCCACGAATATTGTCCATTTGTAGACAACACAAGTCGAGGTCGGTTGGTAGGTCATTTCGACAACGAAGTCAGCCAGAACTTGTGCCTTCAGGGTTTTTCTGCTTTCGTATTGGATGTCGAACTCTGATAGTTCCAGGGACCATTTAACATTCTGTCGACCATATCGGGACGCCCGAGCAGCTATTTTATAGGCTGTCTGTTCGGACTGTAACTGTGTGGGCAAGGAAGTAATGTCGTAATATTCTTGCTGCATTGATCAGGGCTAAGGCAACCTTCTCGATTTTTTGGTACCAGATCTCAGGGCCTTGCTCGTGAAGTAAATAAGTTTCTTCCAGTCGGTTGTTTCACGGATGAGGGTCGCACTAACCGCCTCGGTAGCTACAAACATGTATAGGTACAATATCTCCCCTTCATATGGTCGTGATAGCACTGGTGGCTCAGAGAGAGCCCTTTAAGGTGGAGCAATGCTTGTTCGCATTCCTCGGTCCATTCAAAGGCGGCTTCTTTCCGTAGTAACTTAAAGAAAGGAAGCGTGTGATGTACGGATTTGGTGATGAAGCAGGATAGCGAAGCAAGCATCTCGTTAAGGGATTGGATGGACATCTTCGACTTTGGTGTCGGGAACTTTGAGAACGCCCAACATTTTTCAAGGTTGGCTTTGATCCCTCGTTCGGTGAGGTAGAAGTCGAGAAACTTCCCTGCTCGTACGCCGAATGTGCATTTTTCGGGGTTGAACCTCATTTTGCACTTTCTCGCATGGTCGAAGACTTTTATGATGTGTTGGGCATGGTCGAGCTCCTCGTGGGATTTTACGATCATATCATCCATGTAAACCTCGAGCATGTCACCGATCTTTCCCCGAAAGACTTTGTTCATCATGCGTTGGTACGTAGCTCCAACATTCTTCAGCCCGAAAGGCATCCCATTATAGAAGTAATTGCATGTCGGGGTCATGAAGGTCGTGTGTCGCTTATTTGTGTCCGACATGGGGATTTGGTTGTACCCACTGTAAGCATCCATGAAGGACAAGAGTTTAAAACCTGCAGAATTATTTACCAATTTATCAATGTTAGGTAAAAGGAAAGCATCTTTGAGACATGCCCTATTAAATCAACGCATATTCGCCATTTTCCATTATTTTTCTTAATAAGGACTACATTAGAGAGCCAGGTTGTGTATTGGGCTTCAAAAATAAAATTTGCCTCTAAGAGATCTTTTACAGCCTGCTTGGTAGCCTTCGCTTTCTCGGGAGACTGATTGTGCCTACGCTGTGCTACGACCCTAATGGATGGATTTATGGCTAGCTGATGGCAGGCAACCTCGGGGTCGAGTCCGGGCACAATGCTCCACACGAACATGTTTATTTTCTCTCTAAGGTAGGTTACGAGTTCCTCCCTTGTCGTCGAGGGAAGGTCGGTGTGAATCTTCACACTTCTGTCGGGGTCATCGCCTATGGGGATGAGCTCGAACTCGCCGTCGGGGATCAGGCACATTGGATTGGTTGGAACCTGCTCGTTGGTGGGGGCCTGGTCTCTAATCTCGTCTTCACTGAGACGACTATCGAGGTCGATGGAATTGATTCGTGGAGAGAGTTGTCGCTCTTCAACCCGAAGCTTCTTGTTCCCTTTGGAGGTATTGATCACGGCTTGTCCTTTGACTACTGCGTCGAAGTATCTTCGGGCCGCCTCTATGTCCCCGTGCACTGTGACTATGTGGCCCAGCTTGGTGTAGAATTTAATCTTCAAATGGACCGTCGAGGGCACTACGGTCAGCTCTTCCAGAGTTGGTCGGCCAAGAATGCAATTGTATAGCGAAGGACATTCAATCACCAAGAACTGGACTTTAATTTCTCTAGTTGTCTCATTTTCTCCAAACAGAACGAGGATCTATACATATCCTCATGGCCTCGTGGTAGCCCTGTTGAATCTCTGAAGATTGAATCCGACATACGGGGATAAGTTTGTTTTGTCGAGCTGGAGAGTCTTGAATAAGTGGGCGTACATGATATCTACGGAGCTGCCTTGGTCGACCAGGATGCGATAGACATCGAAGCATGCCATTTTCTCCCTTATCAACAATGGGATGCTCGAGTTTGGAGATCTACCTGGGAGTTCTTCGAGATAGAAGGAGATGGGGTTGGATTTCCCTCGAGATTTGGTCAAAGTTTCCAGTTGGTCGGGTGCGGTCAACATAAGCTCATCTAATTTTTGTTTTACTGAAATTGAGGTGTTCTCGTTGTTGATCCCGCCCCCGGAGATTACTAAGTTTATTGGGAAGTTTTCCCAGGGGATGTGGGAAGTTAGATACCCCTCTTCCTGCGTTCCGAGGAGGTGGAAGTCTTCACAGCGAGATACGCAAAGGGCCACGGGGAAGGGAGAACCATCGGACGGGGTGTCCTCGCGGCTTCTCTTTGCACCCTAGTCCTCGTGTCGGGGAGGTTCGTTCCTCTTGGTGTAGTGTTTAAGGTGGCTGTCTTTGATTAGTATTTCGATGGCGTCTTTTAGGTGGACGCAGTCCTCAGTCACGTGCCCATGACTTCTGTGAAAGTGGCTACTTGGATTTGTCGGTGTGGAGTTTGGGGAACCTTATTCTGCCATGTTTGAACTCCAAATTGACACATTCAATAAGGATACGCACTCGGGGAACGGTCAACAGCGTGTATTCGGAGAAGCGCCCGACTGGACCTCTTCCTTCGCGAGCTTCGTGAGGTTTGTCGTCTTTTCGCATCTTCCCGGTGCGGCGAGGAGAACTATAGTCTTCTTGCTTGAGGTTTTTGGGTTCTTCATGATTGTGATTGCTCCTAACAATGTGGGCGACTTTCTTTTCTTTGTACCTGATGTATGCATGGGCTTTATGCAGGAGTTCGTCAAAAGTGTGGGGAGGTTCAATCCTTATTGCCCTGTTGAGCTCGCTGTTATGGAGGAGTCCTTTCTCGAGGAGGTACTTCTTCATGTAGTCTGTCGTATCCACCTCGACGGCCTTTTGGTTGAATCGCTCGATGTAAGAGCGCGACATTTCATTTTTCCCTGTATGATAGCTTCAAGCGTAGCCCCTATTTTAGGGTGGCGTTAAGAGGCTGTGAAATGCCTCATGAATGCCGATCTCATGCTTCTCCAGGATGTGATAGATTTGAGGGCCAAGATTTTGCACCATGTTATGGCTCCCTTTCTAAGTGTCGTGGAGAATAACCTACATTTTACATTTCTCCTGATGTTGTTGCGGAAGTCTACCATGGTGTTGATGTTGTCGACGTGATCGTCAGGGTCAGCCGTCCCGCCGTACGTCGCAAGGTTGGGGGGCTTCTCCATGCCCACCAGGAGTGGGGTCTCCATGATGGCTCGAGAAAGTGGACAACGAGGGTCGTCCTCATCGCTCATCAGGGATGAGTAATCCTCATTCCTGGGACTTTGGTCTCGACGAGGAGACACCCTTAGCTGGAAGTTGGGTTGCTCAGGGCGTCCCCTGGATTTGTTCTTCTTGGGCTCAGGGGAGCGCTCACATTTCTTGGTGGCCTCTGGTTGAGGCCTCTCTAGCTGAGGTCCACGCCCGCGCCTGTGAGGGGAGGGGATGCATGATCGTCGAGGCCTCGGCTGAGGAGAGTCGACTTGATACTCTATCTCTAGTGCGATGATTATCTCCTGCTATTGAAATAACATGAGGTTCGTCTGGTTTAGCGCGTTATCCATGGCTATGATCGTGGCATCTCCTTCGACCAGTATCGAGATAGATTGAAAGGTAGCCGCAAGTTGAGGTTAGGGAGCGTCCTTGGCCTCTGGTTCAGGGGAGGGAATGGCAGGTTATTCATCCCTTTCGTCGGACTCATCGGTGATATAACGGTCTTCATCCCCACCGGTGGTGTAGTCGACGAGGCCTTGGACATGGTTGTCACCGTGTTCGTTAGTCATGCTGGATGGTTGAAGAGACGGGGTAAAGTTTTGGTCCTTTGTTTCAAAAGATCGGGATAACTTTTAATTTCCCACAGACGGAGCCATTGATCTGACCTGATCAGGAGGAACCTTCCAGTGGTGAATAACTACGGTGGAAAAACGAAGAGGGGGTATACCAACAAGGTACTCTGATGCCAAAGTTAGAGAGACTGAAGGAGTTCAAGTACAAAATAGTTAATAATAGAATTGGAATACTTGACCCTCTAGTGAAATAGGGTATTTATAGTGTTCCCCCATCGTTGGACCAAGATTCTTCTCATGGACTGGATTAGCTAGGCCAAAGAAAGAACTGTCAAGGATTGCGTATGACAGATAAGATTTAGCATGTGGTCTTGCCCTTGGTTTAACTGCCCCGTAATATTAGGAGAAAATAATGGGGGCAATTGACTGAGTAGAGCATGTGAGAGAGATGCTCTCCCCACATCCCTATGTATGGAGACGTGCTCGACGGATTGGGCCTCTGTCCGACACGTACTGTGTCGACCCAGTCCTTGTATTGGGCCATGGATATGTGCCCGAGGGACCGGGCCTCTGCTCGACGCGTCGGCCTTGTCCAAAATAATAATTATTTATATGTGAATTTAATTTGAACTTTTTGTTTTGGTGTATGCGAATTTAAATTTGGGTACATGTTATCTTACTTTATGTTGTGAGGTGTTTAGAAATCAACATATTCATTAATAAAACATAAAAATATACTCTCTCCATTCTAATTTATAAGAAATTTTTTTTTTAGATTCATTGAATAATTAATGTATCTAGTCTATATATAATCCAAATACATCATTTATTCAATAAGTCTAAAAAAACTAAATTTTGCTTATAAAAAATAATGGAGGGAGTAACATGCATGTTATTTATATAAGTGCTCAAAAGGTTTTTAATTGTATTCTTGGGTGGTTATTGTTTATTCTTATATCCCTAATGTCCAATAATAAAACTTGAAGGACTTATCATGGAGACAAAGTCTCAAATTCTTAAGGAGAATGATGATGTGACCTCTAAGAATAATTTTGTGAGTGATGATGATTATGCAGTAGAATATGTGGAGGAAGAAATTAATGACACCTTGAATGACTTGGAGGTACCTCTGAACAAGTAAAGTAATGATATTGTTATTAGAAAGAAGAAACACCTTGAAGCATAAGACTATGCTCAAATCAAAGGGGTTGACCTTGATGAAGTTTCTACTCCTATTGCTCATATTGAAGCCTTCAGAATGTTGCTAGTTAATCAGGATGTTAGTAATTATGTCACTGACAAGGATGGTGTCATTGAGAAGGATGGTTATGTGGAAGTTGATGAGGATGATGACTTTCCTAATGCCAACATAACTAAGAGAATAATTTATAATGTAACCAAGTCTCGAGACAAGGCTACTCAAGCTTAGGAAGAAGTAGAAGTTGGCAGTGAGGAAGAAGAGAAAACTACAAGTGACACTGAGACAGACGATGAAGAAGATGTCTTGGACATAGTGCAAACTTTAAGGAGAAAGGTTAGTGGAAAGAGAATTCCTATGAATATCCCCTTTTCTCTCATGAATAATTTTTTATTCCATTCTAAAATAAGTGTTCAGAAGTGGAAGTATGTTTTCCAAAGAAAAATGGCTCATGAAAGAGAGTGTAGCAAAGCAGCTCTTGATTGTCAAAAGATTATGGATTTTCTTAAGGATGATGAAATAATGAAGATTATGTCAGACATCGGTCCTTTCTATGAAAATTTGGTCAAGGAATTAATTGTGAACATTATTGTTGAGTGTAATGTTGAATGCAACAAGGAGTAAAGAAATGTGTATGATAGAGGAAATTGTGTGAAGTTTACCCCTTCAATCATGAATGACTATTTAGAGCTTTTTATCCCAAGTTGTTGAAGGAAATTGTGGTTAAGAATGATGGTATTCCTCATAAGTTACTAAATTTCAGTTACAAGTTGTTTGTTAGAAAATATGTCCTAGACATTAGTCTTCCCAATGTTCCTGTTATTATTGAATATGGTTTTGGTAATATTCTAAGTCTGCCTACGGCTACATCAATGGTTTTCTATATCATGAAGGAACTCATGCTACCTTGGAATGTGAAGAATGTTGTCTTTGTTAATTGGTTAAACATGTTAAATCTCATGGCATTCAACCACTTATTGGTGTTCCCTCTCTAATATGTGATATGTTGAGTGTTTGAAAGAAATACATTGTTATTTATGATAATGAGATTGATGTTGCCCCAAGTGTTTTGAATTTGAGTTACATATTGAATGTTGGGAAATATGCATTTAACACTGTGATACACATTTGTGCACCTGTTGCTATGGGTGTTCGTGGTGCGGTTTGGTTGATTTTGAAGCTAAAAGCCATTCAAACTGCAAGAGAAAAAATGTGTAGTTTGGTTTGGTTCGGTTGGCTTTAAGAAATAAAATCGAACTAAATGAATGCGGTTTGGTTCGGTTCAATTGATTTGGTTTCTTACAAAAAAATTATTGAGTCATGCATGCATATATAAATGACAACATAACTTTGTATTTTGTCATTCATACACTACCAAATAACAATAAAACTCATCATATTTAGACAATAACTTCTAATTTAATATGTAAAAATCATATTAGACAAGCGTGGAATAGTAAAAGTAAAACAATAGCATAAAAGAATATAAAAAAACATATTTAAATGGATAAAATCTATATTTGTTTTGTATTAATTTGTAATTATCATTTACCTGTAACTATGCAAATTCAGGTCAACTCTCATGTACTATATATACTCTTGATCGGTAATGATAAAACACGTAGAAAACCAATTATCTTACTTGGTATCACATTCCTAAAAGATCCAAACCTAATTCTCCTAAAAAAGCCGCCACATTGATTTTCTATGTATTTTCTCATTATTGATCAAGAGTATCTATAGTACATGAACGTTTGTCTAATTTTTTATAATGACAAGTAAATCATAATTACAAATAAATACAAAATAAATATAGATTAATGCAAAATAAATACAGATTCTATCTTGGGAAAAAAGACAAGAGGTTAGAGAAGAAAAGGTGTGATAAAAACGAAAATGGAAGTGAGGAAAATAGCATACAAATGAGATTGTGAAAAATAAATAATATAAGATGACAAATATTAGAGAAGAATAGGAAAAAAGTATCGGGCAAAGAAGGCGCGATCCTGCTATGAGATAATTAAGAAATCCTAGACTGAAAACCTAAGTGTGAGGAAGAGGAATTTTTTCGTATTCGTAAGGCTAAGGCATAATAGATTTAGTTTTAGGTTGGGTGTGAGTTAAGTGAAATTTGAGTTGTAACATAATGCGGTTGTTTCGGTTTAGTTTGATTTAGTTTGGTTTAGTTCGATTTACAAAATACAAATTGTAAACCAATTTGAACCGCGCAGTTTTGTTATAATATGGTCCAAACACATCCGAACTAAATGTGGTTTTTTATAGTTTTTGGTTTGGTTTGATTTGAGGTTTTCTATTGGGTTGACTCGGTTTTTAACACCCCTACCTGTTGATGAAACTGATCTGGTTTTTTATGGAGAAATATTGGAGTTTTTTCACCTCAACTTGTTATTGTTGTTACTGCATTTTTGTGGCATATCTAGTACTTGTACCCGTTATGGGCTGAATTTTTTGGTTACCCCTGCCCATTTTTAGAAAACTAGAGGGATATGGCGATATGATGATTTTCAAGAAAGACTATTGCTTCTAACTGATGTTCATAAGAAGTTGTGTGTTGTTGTGATCTTAATCTTATGCTTATGTCTGAAGATTTTGCATAACATCTTATGTTGGTTAGTTGGTTTCTTCAGTTGTTGTTTTTTATTTTTTGTTGCTTGGTTGATGGTGGTCTTATGTCCTTTGTATCTTTTGAGGCAAAGAAGGGGAGAGAAAAAATGAAACGCTTCTTTAATATGTGTTGGTTTTATTGGTTCTGTAATTGATTGTTAACCTTGTGGTTGTTACCTTGATATGTTTCTGTACTATCACAATGGTTCGTGTTCTTCTAATTTTTTTATTCTTTTATCATCTTTGTGTGTTCTTGGTGCTCTAGTTTTATGTCCATACATTTTCCAAATTGTGGCAAAAGGGGGGAGTAATGATTCATGCAACCACCTTGCATGATCTCTGGAATGTGTTACTTTTGTTGTTGTATGTTCTGATGTGGTGTGCTACTTGTGTGCTTAGTTTGTTATTTATAATTTTGAAGATTTACTCATGCACATCTTGTAAGAATTATAAGAGTTGTTTTAGCCAAAATTTATCAAAGGGGAAGATTTTTGTTCCTTTGATTGGCTGCATTAGGTAAAACAACATGGTAGTACAATATGTATTTTAGTGGAGAGGCATCGTGTGGGACAAGATGTTCTAGCATGAGTGCATCATCTGACCTTAGTCTATAAACCATGTTTAGTGAGTAAATATGAGCGTGATTATGTTTGATTCTAGATGTTACTACAAAGAGTTGATTCAAACAACTTATTGAGCAAGATGTCTTGAACATGTTGTGTGACATCTGGGCGTGTGTACAACACAGACTGATCATGTAATCACTTCAGCATTTGGCTAGAAATTCTACATTAATTCTGGTACGATCAAAAGATTACTTTTGGAAGAATTTTTTTAATCCAAATCATTTTGGAAAAATATTTGAATTTGCTTTAAATAAGGATATTTGATTTCATTGGATTTGGATTAAAGAAAATATTTAATTGGATATGCTTTGAAGGAAGATTTAGTTTAATTTTATTTAATCACATGGTGTCCAGGATTTGTCTTGTAAATAACAGAATTACACACATGATCTTCTTCATCATATTCTCTTTTTTGAGAAGGCGCTCCATAAGAATCTTCTTATGTTCTTTAATACATCTTGACAATAATCTTTGTAAGGATCTCTTGATGTTTCATTCATTGACTCATCATTTGTTGCTACCTTTTCTTCACAAGAGACTTGATTTGGAGGATCTTTGAAGATTCTTCCAAAAGTTAACTCTTCACAGACTTTTTGGATGTTGTCTCTTAATCATCTCTACTTTCAAAGATTCTGTTTTTAAATAACTAAAAATTAAAGAGTCAAGGAAAGAGAGAAAAATTCAAATATTTATAAAAGTTCAATATAATAATGTAACATACTCCTCTTTCCAAGAACTCTTTATTGAGATTGTCCACTATAATGTGAGGTTTTAAGAGGATTTACCCACGAATCTCCTTACACAAGGATTGGAGTTTTACAATGGCTAACTTCCCAACCAAACACGGAGTTATAACTACTAATACCTTACAACCAAAAGATTATCAATTAAGTTTAAGGACTAGTTGATAATACAATGTAAATTTCTCTCTTAAAGAACGTTTTGAGCTTTTAGTCAACTAGATAGGTACACTAAAAAGTTTATTGTGATTTTAATAAAAGGAGAGAGGCTTTTCAAATAATTGAAATTGCGTGTGTGATTTTCCTTTATAAATTTAAGAGTTAGTCTTATACATTTACAAATACATATCACTCGACAGTAACTTAGTGAGCTTTCAGACTTTCTCTCTTTCACAATTCTAAAACTTCTGGTTCCTTGCTACATTATCTTTGACTTTAACAGTTCATTGTGACCTTGAATCTTCTTGTGATAAAGCTTGAGACCATTCTTCAGATAAACACATGACATCATCAAACACATTGTTTGATCAAAGATCTTTACTAACTTCCCTGAACGCCTCTTGACGTAAGATGATATCCTTTAGAAAAAAGGATTTGAAAACTTGATCTCTAAGCACTCCAACTGGATTACCACATCAAATGACACCTTGAGTTTAAATCACCATCACTTGATCACATCAGATGAAATCTCAATCTCTAACCATCACGGCTTGAACATCACATGAAATGACGACTCCCGCCTATCATCATCAAAACCAAAAGTCTTTACTTTTGCACTTGTGATGAAGACTTCACTCAATAACATAGTCAATATCAAAACCAAATAGGTTGATGCAGATGTCATACTTGCAAGCACATAGATCCACCGTAAAGACTAGGAGATGAAGATAGCTTGAGGTGAAGATTCCTATTATAGATACTAGTAGTAATGAAAGAACGATTACAATAGCCTATGATTATATCATTTGACTTGTGTTAAGATAAGGAAAGAGACTGTGACATCTCAGAGATACAACTATACAAATCTTGGTATTTATGTTTTGAATGTGGTTGAAAGGTTGCAAAACTCAAAAAGCGTGAGAGACTTTCAGGGGAGCATTTGAAAGCAAAGAGAATTATAGATGGTTGAAGAACCATACATGTGAACTTGTTAGACTACTAAAGCATGGAAATGCGGTTGAAAGCAAGTGGATACAAATAATAAGGTCAAAGTAAGTATGTATTGTACTTGATGAAGGTTGTTGAGTGAAGATTCAAATTGGAGAGAGATTCCTTGTCCAACACATCTTTACTATCAGTTAAATTAATATTATGGTTAGTTTTAAATATAATTTCGTGGGATTGGACCTTTCAATTTCACAGCAACTTCTCTTTTCAAAATTACTTTACAACCAAAAGCATTGAGTTTTTTTATGAGCTGAACTGAACCATAAGTGGTTGAACTTCTTGTCTGCTTGATCATCATGCCTTTGGATGAGCTTATAAGCTGATTTTATTCAAAAGAGACTCTCTTTCAATGTCAAAGGTTTGACTGATCTTCTACTATAGTTATGCACAACATGGTAAGTTCCAAAAACCCACACTATCCACCTTCCTAGATTCCATTCCCAATTAACATATACATGTTTATCATGCAGAACAAAATCCACAATGAACAAAGGAAATATCAGAACATGCTTTGCCTCCTAAGAGCAGTAAATACTTGAAAAATATTAAGAAACCTTGTTCTGCTTGTACATTTTGGCAGCAATTATAAATACCATCATGTTTAATAAGCAAAGTCCAGATAAAAGGAGAAAAAAATAATCAAGATGCCCATTGTTCAAGTTATCTGAAATCCATCCAAGCCTTCCACCTTGTGTAGTGAAGTAAGTTACTATAGTAAGAATGAAAGAGCTCAGGTAATTCCCAAATGAAATACTAAAGAGAGGCAGTGAACTACATAAAGTTCGCATAGCATCCGGTGATTCGTTGTAGAAGAACTCAAGTTGCCCAATGAAAGTGAATACCTCTGATGCGCCTAATAAGAAATATTGAGGTGCTTGTCATAATACACTAACGGGTACGGCAACAGGTTTATCGACAAGGTCAAGCTTTCTTGCAAGCTGCAGGCGCTTAATCTCCACAATAGCAGCTGCTAACATGCACAGCCCAGAAATAAAATGACCAGTTCCTATTCTTTGAAACACGGAGAGGCCCCTTTCCGTGCCTGTACATTTCCTTGCGATAGGCACAAGTATTCTGTCGTAAACGGGGACCCACAAAACAACACTTACCATATCAAAGATTGAGAGGGAAGCTGGGGATAATTTGAAGGAACCAATATTTGTGTCCATCATAGTTCCTTGCTCAACAAACAATGTTGACATCTGGGCATAGACAGCAGAAAATATGATGCCAGTGGCCCAAATTGGAAACACGCGAATCAAGATTTTCAATTCTTCCACTTGTGTCACGGTGCAAAGCCTCCATGGATTAGAATAGTCACCGTTTCTGTTCTCTGAATCAGACACGACAGCTGCTCTATCAAAATACCTTTATTTAAACATCAAGAAAAAAAACAAAAACAAGGAGTTTTATAAGGCATAACCTTCAGTCATTATTAACAATAATATTATTAGCAGGAAGCAAAAAAAAATTCCACGTTTGCTATCAGACAAAATTGCACATCAACAGCAATATTATATAGAAATTCAACATATATAGAGATACTCCTTTGGCTATATTGGCAAATAACACTAGGGCAGAAAACAAAGCTCAAAGTAAAAACATTACCTCAGATCATCATGATGCATCAGTTTGTGACTTCTTTCAAATCTGGATATCTTGTCGGGCATCTCATACAGGAGACTACTATCCTCCGGAACAGCCAAATTCTGCTTCCGGACAGATGCTAACACAACCTGACACATTCTTGTAATAGGGCTACCCATTGGCTTCTGAAACCTGTATAGAGAGGTTCCTGAAATTATCTTGAACCCACACGATGAAGCTGCATGATACAATGGCACCTAAGTTGATCGAAAAGTAATACCAGTTGAAAAAGGAATCCTTCTTGGCGCTTTCCTTGGAATCAGTATCATCAAACTGATCTGCCCCAAAAGATAGCACACATGCTTTTACACCCCCAGTCCCAAGTGCAATTACATAGAGACCAAAGTAGAGCGGATAATATTGCATGGGACTAGCCGGAGGACATACAGAACCCAAACACTCAGCTGGCTTCAATGATGGGACAGATGCTGAAACTGTCAAGATACACATCCCCTGCAAGAAACATCCATATTGCGTCACATATTAAAACATAAAAAACAATTATTGACGAGAAGAAATGTATCTAAGTGTATTACAAGGAAATAGATCATAGAGAAAACAGCGATTGTCCAATATCGTCCCCAGTAACCATCCGCCAGAACAGCTCCAATAAGAGGTGTAAGATAACAAGTTCCTTGCCAGATGCTGACATTTCTTGCAGCAGAGGCGTTTCCTTTGTGTAGTTTGGTGGTCAGATAGGTAACAATGTTTGTTGCAATGCCAAAGAAAGCCAAACGTTCACAACACTCATTGCCTGTGATTTGCATTTACATACATAAATATGATACTAATGAAAATGAATCATCTAAAGCATTAAACCTTAAGGCAATGTAAAAAAAAAAAAAAAAATA
Organism: Lathyrus aphaca; assembly: GCA_963966055.1. Lineage (NCBI taxonomy): Eukaryota > Viridiplantae > Streptophyta > Magnoliopsida > Fabales > Fabaceae > Lathyrus > Lathyrus aphaca. The sequence goes on from OZ014521.1 coordinate 90,065,419, forward strand.
CCTAGAATAAATGGACAAGCTGTCCAATTGCCAGTGTTGTGCTTAATAGCAGGCTTCCATCTAAAATCAACTGAACCATCTCCTGTGTGTTGTTTGCTCCTTTCATCCTTAAGAATTAAAATAAATAATCATATCACAAAGCAAAATACCACTTTTTTAAAAGACCCGGATTCGCTGATATGCAATGCAATAGCTAGTTTGCTGAAGTCATCGATCGACTGACTTGCATTTTGATATCAAGAAATCAATTTTAGAATACAAGTAAAAAGACGAATTGTCTTCATCCAACTGCTGAGATTAGTGACAGCTCAAAAAACTAGAGTCATCGGATCTTGGTCATTTTATGAAAATCACCAAAATGATTTTAGAACACGGCTAACAATATGAAAGGTCTTATTACAACTGGAATTGCAACAGTAGAGAATCCAAATACAACTGGAATTACACAGTATAAAAAGGGATAAAAAGTAAGTAAGTGACATTAATAGTATGGCAAGAAATAAGGAAGGAGAGGAGAACCTGAAGAAATCCCTGCTCCAGTTCCGTAATGTCAGCAGAAGCCATGCCTAGCAATGACTTTGGTATATGGATAAATGGAGAAGAAAGCATCTTCAATCTCAATTACTCATGGAACACCTACTACTTGCAAGAATAATATCATTGCAGACAAAACTATTTATTATTGGATATTATTTTGAAGTGTTAATCATTTCAAAATTTAAATTAATAAAATTTTATTTTAGTATTATCTTATTAAAGATTGATATATTGAATTATCAAAAAGAAATTCAACGAGTTGACTTCATTAAAGATTAAAAGGAAAATATAGAATGAAATCAATCTCAATAATTTATTTATTTTTTTCTTCTAAAAAGTCCAAAAGTATTATTGTGAACTTTGATATAATATCATCTTAAAATATCACTACGAGTATTATTTACTAGTGAAATATCAATGAAATGTTACATATATTCTTTTACTTCTGTGCTTAATTTTTTTGCTTCTTAATCCCCTAACTCTTGTCCTGCCTTCTTTAGTCAATTTCAATAAGAGTATCAATTAACACAAAATAAAAAATAAAAATAAAAATTCACATCAAAGGGTATCAAACTTTTAGATATCAGAAGTTACAAGTGTATTTGTTGCAATTTTGGGAGTGAACATAAACTGTCATCACAAGAATGGCAGGGACTATTTCGAACAAGGCATACCAAATATTATCCTTTACAGGTGAAAGACAGGTTCGTAATTGCATAATATCATTATATTACATAAAGAACAATCACGACAATGACAGAAGGAATTATGAAAATGAGGTTCCACTACTAACAAATGCCTGAAAACCCTTATGAAGTCTTCTTTGACTTGTATCTTTTGGCAGCAACTATGTAGATAAACATATTTAAGAAGCTGAGTCCAGCTAAAAGCCAGAAAAAGTAATCAAGATGACCTTTGTTCAAGTTATCTGTAATCCATCCAGGATTTCCCCTTCGTGTACTGAAGTAAACTACCACAGTGAGAATGAATGAACTCAAGTAATTCCCGAGCGAAATTGTCAGAAGTGACAGAGCACTGCATAAACTTCGCATAGCATCTGGAGATTGGTCATAGAAGAACTCAATCTGCCCCACAAATGTGAATACTTCTGCTGCTCCCAATAAGAAATACTGAGGGATTTGCAAAAGTATAGTAAGGGGTACGGGGACAGCTTTATCAACAAGGTCAAGTTCTTTTGCAAGCTGCAGACGCTTAATCTCGACAATAGCAGCGGCTGACATGCATAGGACTGAAACAAAAAGACCAATTCCCATTCTTTGCAACTCTGAAAATCCCTTTTCTTTGCCAGTAAATTTCCTTGCAATGGGAATTATAAACCTGACATAGACAGGGACCCAGAAAATAACACTAATTACAGCAAAAGTTGAGAGGGAAGCTGGTGGTATTTTGAAAGAACCAATGCTAGTGTCCATCATAGTTCCTTGTTCCACAAACAATGTTGACATCTGGCCATAGACTGCAGAAAAAACTATGCCAGTAGCCCAAATTGGAAACATGCGAATCAAGATTTTTAATTCCTCCACCTGTGTCACAGTGCAAAGTCTCCACGGGTTAGAATAGTCACCACTTTTCCTCTCATCATCAGAGACTACAGCTGCTCTGTCAAGATACCTTCATTAAAACAAAGGAAAGTAAAAAGTTCAGTTAACGAATGTGTGGAATCTTCTAAATATTATAAATTTAGCAAAGGACTTCTCAACCTACTAAAGACTTTGTAAAAAAAATTTGTTTACATGCAGTCTATCCTACAGAACTATCCATGAAATTAACATTCTTTCAATTAGGAAAAAGAGAAGCTAGAAAACACTGAATCTTCCATTAGCCTACTCAAAAGAGAAGCACTTACAACAATCTAATATTTTCTCATCCATCTTGAAAAATAATTAAATATAGCAAGTTCATCCAGCGATGATATCTATATTCGACAAGTAAAGCACCTAAGTCATTTTTTACAATCTAGATCGGTAAATTATGTGCAAAGTTGAGCGATGAATGAAATATCTTAAATGTTTAACATAAATGTCTATTCATGATTAGTTAAGCAGAAAAATTAGGGGACAGGATAACTTGATAAGCAACCAGTATTCCAGAGTAAATCATAGATCAAGTGACACTGATGCCATCTAAAGGTTCTTATCCCATCCAGGGTTCCCTCATGACATTTAAAACAGTGTGTTGCTGGTATTAGCCGAAAAAACCAAAGATTGTGATAGTTTAATTAATGAAAATCTTGCATAAAAATGGGGAAATATCCACACCTATTGAACTTTTGGATAAGAATCTGTAAAACCAAATTGCATGTTCTCTCTAAGCAGTATCCCAAGTTTGATGATTGTGACAAATTGTTCAAATATAATTTATGTTGTTATAGTATTCCAAAAAATAAAAAATATGTTAAAAGATTTCTCTATAGTTTTCTAAAAAATTATTTTTCAAAGCCCTCCCCAGTCCCCTCCCTTCCCTTCCCCTCCCCTCCCCTCCCCACTCTCAATGTCTTAGTAAACTTTGAATTTGGCAGGAAGGTGCATTGCACTTTAACAAGAATATAAGGAATAAGTTATTATTCATTGAACACGCTCCCTTGTTTTTTGACAGAGACCAAAGCTGAGAAATGAGAACATCACAACAGTAAACTCAAAGGGAACAATCACCTTATTTCATTGCTATGCAGTAGTTTCCGACTTCCTTCGATTGCAGAGCTCTTGTCTGGTGTCTCATACAGGAGACTACTATCCTCAGGGACAGCAAGATTCCGTTTCCGAAAAGATGCAGCCACAACCTGGCACATTCTGGTAAGAGGGATTCCCCCTGGTTTTTGAAACCTATATAGAGGCGTGCCTAGAAAGAAGATTCCGATAGCTACTCCCATAAATAAAGCAGGAATGCCAAATCCAAGACCCCAATCTATATTATCTTGAATCCACACAATAAAACTGCTAGATATAAGGGTTCCTATTTTGGTAGAAAAGTAATACCAGTTGAAAAATGACCCCTTCTTAACCCTTTCCTGTGAATCAGTATCATCAAACTGATCTGCCCCAAAAGGGGACACGCATGGTTTAATACCACCAGTCCCGAGTGCAATCAGATAGAGACCAATGAAGAACACAGTATATTGTGCAGGAGTAGCTGGAGGGCATACAGCACCCAGACATTCAGCAGGCTTCAATGCTGGAATAGATGCAGAAAGTGTCAATGTGCCCATTCCCTGCATGAGACAGTCATCTTACCAGTTAAAAATCTAATGACAATTGAATGTAAAGCATGTAGATGAAAAGGATGCACGGAAAAACCAAATGGTGAGAATATTGTTATAAAACATGCTGTTACAAATGTGAGAATGAGTTTGTGTTTTATATAATCAAGGCTCAAGTGGATTCCATCAAAAGAATTATTGCTTCCATGATAAGAAACTTAAAGATGGAGTAGATGCAGTGAAGTGGAAGGAAGAAATTTTGGATTATAGTATGCTCAGAGAACTGGTCTTTGGATTCTCCCTTTTCCATATTACTTCAGCAGTGTAATAATTGTTTTTCTTCCATATAAACGATAAAATTTATAAAAGAATTTAACTCTGCATATAAACGATATTTAGAAATGGTTTGATGACGTTGTATCACCATCAGATATTACATTATGCAGAAAACAATATAATGCATTTTTTTTACTCTTCCCATAATTCTCATGCAAGATGGAACCTCAGCATATTGTAAGCATTATTTTTCTTCAGCTCTACAAGAAATGATGCAGGACATGTCCAGCAGTATACCATAGGAGAGATGTGTGTTGAGTATTATTTGAGTAGGAGAATTAAAATATTTTGGTTTGTAATTACAATGAAATAAATCATTGAGAAAATGGCAATAGTCCAGTATCGTCCCCAGTAAGAATCTGCTAAAACTGCTCCAATGAGAGGTGTAAGGTAACAAGTGCCTTTCCAAGTGTTGATGTTTCTTGCCGCAGAGACATTTCCTTCATGTATCTTGCGAGTAAGATAGGTAACAAGATTTGTTGCAATGCCATAGTATGCCAAATGTTCACAGCACTCATTGCCTATGTTTCATATCATGTAAAAGTTCAAAAAACAATTGACTAAGAAAAGTTCAATTTTGTAAAAATATTTATTTGTTACATAAGTCGTAAGTGAAATGAAAAGGCTTACCTAGGATAAATGGGCAAGCTTTCCATTTGCCAGTATTCTTCTTAAGCACGGGCCTCCCTTTAAAGTCGACTGAGCCATCTCCTGTGTATAGCTTACTCTCTTCATCCTTCAGATAAAAAATAGCTCATTATAGAGCAAAATGACACTTCTTCTAAATGGTTTAAACTCAGAAAAGTCAAAAACAGGAAACATATTGCTATTCACAATTTGAATCTCAAATATCAACTTTGACATTTAACTATCAAGGGTAAAGGAAAAGGGGATTATTAAAGACAATCAAACTTTCCCTTTTTCAAGAAAAAGTTATTGTATCGTACTAGTATATGGAATGGTATAAATCAAGTGTTACCAAATTAATGCTTACATAAATACCCTTTAAGAGAGGAACCTGAATAAGAGCTTCTTCCAAACGCCAAGAATTGTCCTCTACGGAACCCATAGCTCTGAAACTCCTCTTCCGGTTTCTGCTTCTAAATTGTTGGAGGCTGCAATTTATTTATCTATGGATAATAAAAAGAAATAAGATTGAATGAATAAAATATATTAATCGTTGGAATGCTCAACACAAGCACGCCGCAATTACTTTTCGTCTTTTTGTTGATTGCTCAGGATAATGGAGATGAAAGCATCTTCAATCTCAATTAATCATGGAACACCTACTACTTAGCAAGAAAAATATGATTGCTGGCAAAACTATTTATTATTGGATAATAATTGAAGTGTTAATCATTTCAAATTTAAAATTATTTTTTTCTGAAGAAGCAAAAAGAACTATATTAATAAGGAATGGCACAACATATGCCACTGAAAATACAATAAGTTCTGCTACAAAAAAACAGACACAGAGCTCCAAAGATGAACTATCAGCAGCTAAAAACAATACATCATCAACAGCTAATAAAATTTTATTTAAGATTACCATTATCTTATTAAAGATTGAACATGTTGAAATCGATCTCCATAATTTATTGAATTTTCCTTCTAAAAAGTCCAAAAATATTAATGTGAACTTCTATATAATATCATCTAATAAAAATAGGCTATGTTAGGTGACTTCATATGTGGTTCATCTTGGATTATTAAAAAATATATACATGCACCTCTCTAATGTCAATATTATACTCTTTATCTCTCATATTAAGTTTTATATATAGAATATTTGAATGTCTCATTAATTATTATTTTAAAATATCAATTAAATGTTTTTTTTTTTGTATCTTAATCCCCTAGCTTTTGTACTGGCTATTTTAGTCAATTTCACTATGAGCATCAATAAACAAAAAATCACATCAAAGGGTATCAAACTTGAACTTTTAGACAACAGAAGTTACAAGTGTATTTGTTGCAATTTTGGGAGTGAACATAAACTGTCATCACAAGAATGGCAGGGACTATTTTGAACAAGGCATAACAAATATTTTCCTTTACATGTGGAAGAAAGGTACGCAATTGCATAATATCACATTATATTACATAAAGAACAATCACGACAATGACAGAAGGAATTATGAAAATCAGGTTCCACTACTAACAAATGCCTGAAAATCCTTATGAAGCCTTCTTTGACTTGTATCTTTTGGCAGCAACTATGTAGACAAACATATTTAAGAAGCTGAGTCCAGCTAAAAGCCAGAAAAAGTAATCGAGATGACCTTTGTTCAAGTTATCTGGAATCCATCCAGGATTTCCCCCTCGTGTACTGAAGTAAACTACCACAGTGAGAATGAATGAACTCAAGTAATTCCCAAGCGAATTTGTCAGAAGTGACAGAGCACTGCATAAACTTCGCATAGCATCTGGAGATTGGTCATAGAAGAACTCAAGCTGCCCGACAAATGTGAATACTTCTGCTGCTCCCAGTAAGAAATACTGAGGGATTTGCAAAAGTATAGTAAGGGGTACGGGGACAGCTTTATCAACAAGGTCAAGTTCTTTTGCAAGGCTCAAACGCTTAATCTCGACAATGGCAGCAGCTGACATGCACAGGACTGAAATAAAAAGACCAATTCCCATTCTTTGCAACTCTGAAAATCCCTTTTCCTTGCCAGTAAATTTCCTTGCAATGGGAATTATAAACCTGTCATAGACAGGGACCCAGAAAATAACACTAATTACATCAAAAGTTGAGAGGGAAGCTGGTGGTATTTTGAAAGAACCAATGCGAGTGTCCATCATAGTTCCTTGTTCCACAAACAATGTTGACATCTGGGCATAGACTGCAGAGAAAACTATGCCAGTAGCCCAAACTGGAAACATGCGAATCAAGATTTTTAATTCCTCCACCTGTGTCACAGTGCAAAGTCTCCACAGGTTAGAATAGTCCCCACTTTTCCTCTCATCATCAGAGACTACAGCTGCTCTGTCAAGACACCTTCATTAAAACAAAGGAAAGTAAAAAGTTCAGTTAAACACTGAGTGGAATCTTCTAAAGCAAGTAAGCATACTTAAACCAGTATGCATAACAGATCAAATTATTATTAGGACAAAAACTAAACATTATAAATTTAGCAAAGAACTTCTCAGCCTACTAAAGGCTTTGTAAAACAAACTTGTTTACAGGCAGTCTGTCCTACAGAACTATCCATGAAATTTAACACTCTTTCAAATAGGAAAAAGAGAAGCAAGAAAACAGTGAGTCTTCCATTAGCCTACTAAAAAGAGAAGCACTTACAGCAATCTAATATTTTCTCATCCATCTTGAAAAATAATTAAATATAGCAAGTTCATCCCGCGATGATATCTATACTCGTCAAGTAAAGCACCTAAAGTCATTTTTTACAATCTAGATAGGTAAATTATGTGCAAAGTTGAGCGATGAATGAAATATCTAAAATGTTCAACATAAATGTCTGATCATGATTAGTTAAGCAGCAAAATTAGGGGAGACGATAAATTGATTAGCAGCTAGTATTCAGGAGAAAATCATAGATCAAGTGACATTGATGCCATCTAAAGGTTCTTATCCCATCCAGGGCTCCCTCATGACATTTTAAAACCCTATGTTGCTGGTATTAGCCAAAAAAAAACAAAGATTGTGATAGTGTAATTGATGAAAATCTCACATGAAAAAATGGGGAAATATCCACACCTATTGAACTTTTGAATAAGAATGTGTAAAACCAAATTGCATGTTCTCTCTATGCAGTATCCCAAGTTTGATGATTGTGACAAATGTGGTGTTTGATGATGGGATGGCAGCATATCGGTACCAACCATTGAGTAATAGAGAAGAAAAAAAGAGATGCAAGAAGGGCTATAAAAAGGGTGTCAATGCTCAATAGTGTCGTAAGGAAATCATCTGCGAGAGTGAATGGCCAGATAATGTTTGGCTATTTTCTATGAACTCCAAACACCAGAGAAAGTAATGTGATATTATTATTATTAGTTATCCAATCCTCTCCAGAAAGGATTGGGTAACTTTACTGTTTAGAAACTTTGATAACTTTAGTACATTTTGAAGATAGATATTAGATGAGCGAGAATGATGGTTAAGAGAGATATATAGAAAGTTACCATAGTTATAAAAACCTACATGTAGCTAATCTTGCTCCAATCCTATCGAGTCTTGTCAGATGGGACAGACAAGGCTTTGACCAACCAATGGGACCGTTAGGCTTTGTTTGGGAGTTTGGAGGAGAAAGGAGGGGAGGATTTTGAAAAAAAAAAGAAGGATAGAGTGAAAAGAATAGAAGGATTTTGGTTAGGAGGGTTTTGTTTTTAGTCATAACACAAATTCCCCTTAATTTGGGGGAACTAAAAAATTGTATTGGAGGAGGGTTTTGGAGGACTTAAACAAATTGTTCAAATATAATTTATGTTGTTATAGTATTCCAAAAATTAAAAATATGTTAATGATAAGCACTCTTTTATCATTCTAAACATAATCTTTTTTTTTTTTTAAAAATCTAAGAGATTTCTCTATAGTTTTAAAAAAAATTGTTTTTCAAAGCCCTCCCTTCCCTTCCCCTCCCCTCCCCTCCAAACTGTCTTAGTAAACTTTGAATTTAGAAGGAAGGTGCATTGCACTTTAACAAGAATATAAGGAATAAGTTACTATTCATTGAACATGCTCCCTTGTTTTTGACAGTGACCAAAGCTGAGGAAAGAGAACATTACAACAGTAAACTCAAAGTAAGGGAACAATCACCTTAGTTCATCGCTATGCAGTAGTTTCCGACTTCCTTCGATTGCAGAGCTCTTGTCTGGTGTCTCATACAGGAGACTACTATCCTCAGGGACAGCAAGATTCCGTTTCCGAAAAGATGCAGCCACAACCTGGCACATTCTGGTAAGAGGGCTTCCCCCTGGTTTTTGAAACCTATATAGAGGTGTGCCTAAAAAGAAGCTTCCAATAGCTAATCCCATAAATAAAGCAGGAATGCCAAATCCAAGACCCCAGCTTGTATTATCTTGAATCCACACAATAAAACTGCTTGATATAAGGGCTCCTATGTTGATAGAAAAGTAAAACCAGTTGAAAAATGATCCCTTCTTAACCCTTTCCCGTGAATCAGTATCATCAAACTGATCTGCCCCAAAAGAGGACACACATGGTTTAATACCACCAGTCCCGAGTGCAATCAGATAGAGACCAATGAAGAACACAGCATATTGTGTAGGAGTAGCTGGAGGGCATACAGCACCCAGACATTCAGCAGGCTTCAATGCTGGAATAGATGCAGAAAGTGTCAATGTGCCCATTCCCTGCATGAGACAGTCATGTTACCAGTTAAAAAATATAATGACAATTGAATGTAAAGCATGTAGATGAAAAGGATGCACAGAAAAACCAAATGGTGAGAATACTGTTATAAAACATGCTGTTACAGACACCTTCTGTCGCTAATATTAACTAAAACTTTTCAAATGTGAGAATGAATTTGTGTTTTATATAATCAAGGCTCAAGTGGATTCCATCAAAAGAATAGTTACTTCCATGATAAGAAACTTAAAGATGGAGTAGATGCAGTGCAGTGGAAGGAAGAAATTTTGGATTATAGTATGCTCAGAACTGGTCTTTGGATTCTCCCTTTTCCATATTACTTCAGCAGTGTAATAGTTTTTTTTCTTCCATCCTTCATTTTCTAATCAATTACTATAAAATGTAAAAAGAATTTAAATCTGCATATAAACAATATTTAGAAGTATGATGACATTCTATCACCATCACATATTACATTATGCAAAAAACTATATCATGCATATTTCTTGACTCTGCCCATAATTCTCATGCAAGATGGAACCTCAGTGTATTGTAAGCATTATTTTTCTTCAGCTCTACAAGAAATGATGCAGGACATGTCCGGCAGTATATCATAGGAGAGATGTGTGTTCAGAATTATTTGAGTAGGAGAATTAAGATATTTTGGTTTGTAATTACAATGAAATAAATCATGGAGAAAATGGCAATAGTCCAGTATCGTCCCCAGTAAGAATCTGCTAAAACTGCTCCAATGAGAGGTGTAAGGTAACAAGTGCCTTGCCAAGTGGTGACGTTTCTTGCCGCAGAGACATTTCCTTCATGTAGCTTGCGAGTAAGATAGGTAACAAGATTTGTTGCAATGCCATAGTATGCCAAACGTTCACAGCACTCATTACCTGCGTTTCATATCACGTAAAAGTTCAACAAAAAAAATTGACTAAGTAAAGTTTACTTTTGTAAAAATAATTATTTGTTACACAAGTCGTAAGTGAAATGAAAAGGCTTACCTAGGATAAATGGGCAAGCTTTCCAATTGCCAGTATTCTTCCTAAGCACGGGCCTCCCTTTAAAGTCGACCGAGCCATCTCCTGTGTATAGCTTACTCTCTTCATCCTTCAGATAAAAAATAGCAAATAGTTCATTATAGAGCAAAATGTCACTTCTTCTAAATGGTTTAAACTCAGAAGAGTCAAAAAAGACATAGACTATAGGAAACATTTTGCTATTCACAATTTGAATCTCAAATATCAACTTTTGACATTTAACTATTAAGAGTAAAGGGAAAAGGGGAAAACATGGTATCAGACAATTAAGTAATAGTATATTTCAACATCAAAGTACTGTAGTTAAATACTTCACTAACTTCTAAATTTGGTTGTGAGTGATATTCTTTTCACCAAATCAAGCAACAATCTTAGGCATACAAAAAACAAAGCAAAATTATTCAAATAAATATATTATCATGCCTAACTTGCTCCTACAAGATACAAGACTGAAAACAGCTCATATGAGAGCACTAAACAAGGAAATAATGATCAACATCAAGTAAACAAGTGAAAAATAAACATGGGAATTACAACTCTGATTAGTTTGAATTGCAACTGAAACCACCTAATAATAATTGTGTGGAAATGAAGTAGATTGGTCAAAAGCATTTTATTGTATTAACTAGTACAAGAAGGCTCAGTGGCACTGCACTGAAGTCAACATCGGGCATCAGCAGCCGCAACAACAACAACAACCAAGCCTTGTCCCACTTAGTGGGTAGACAACATGGATAAAATTCCATCATAATGTTCTATCCAATTCGTTAATAGTTTCTTTTTACAACTAAATCAACATGTTTTCTCTCTACATGTCCATTCTCTCTACAAGCCCAAACCACCTGTGTCTACTTTCCACCATCTTTCCTATTATAGGTGATACCCCGACACTCTTTCTAATATTGTCATTTCTAATCTTTTCTCTCCTAGTCTCACCACAAATCCAACTCAACATCCTCATCTCACCTTTAAAATCAACAATGAATGAAATTGTCTAGAATATTTCCATGTGGAAACCAATCCACCTGAGCATCAGTGAGTCAGTGAATCGTCGTACAAACAAACCCTAGCAACACTATCATCAAAGAAGGGAAGTTGAGACTAGTAGAATTAAAATTTAACAATCACGAATCAATAGAATACAAAATTTGATAAAACCTAATCAAAATCGAAAGGATCTTGTACGAGCTGAGTCAAAGGAATGCAGGGAAAGAGGGGAACCTGAATAAGAGCTTCTTCCAACCGCAAAGAATCGTCCTCTACGGAACCCATAGCTCTGAAATCTCAAAATCCTCTTTCGGTTTCTGCTTCTAAATTGTTGGAGGTTGCAATTTATTTATTTATGGATAAAAAAAAAGAAATAAGATTGAAAGAATAAAATAAATTAATCGTTGGAATGCTCAACACAAGCACGCCGCAATTACTTTTCGTCTTTTTGTTTGTTGTTGATTGCTTGCATTAGAACAACCAACCAACAACAAAATGTTGCGTTGCGTGAGAGGAAGAGATTGAGATGCAAGTTGAATTTAATGAATAAATACTGGAATAACGTCTGGGTACATTCTGGGAAATCCTACATGCACAAGTTGTAGACCATTTGATTAAATTTTAAAGGCTCAGATTGAATGATCAATATATACACGGTAATTTAAAAGTTTAATTCAACGGTTGGGATCTGCCTCCAGTCAGGGAATCCATTTCCGCCAACCAAGAGAACCCATTTCTCTGACTTCTTTGAAATATTTATAGCACCGTAATCGTGTGCAGTTGTTAATATTGTAACTATAAAATGCCAATATCTCAACCGTCGTTTTTTGACAGTTGATAGTTATTATCTAAATTAGTTAAGCAACGGCCGTTGGATCTATCTACACGATGGGGTACTTGTTTGTTCAGTTGCAGCGGATCTGCTTCCGTGGAAAACTAAATTTCTAAAAGTGCCTCTTACTTAAAAGAATTTTCCATGTTTATGTTTGTGTTTTCACCGCCACATTTCCGGGACAATTTTATCGATGGGTTTTCCTAACTTGTATTTTAAGGTAAAAAAATCTAGGAATTTAAAAGAGTACAATTTTATATTAAAAAGCTATTGAAATTAAATGAAGAATATTTTTGTTTACTGAAATTTTGCTGGAAGAGAGATGTTAAACATTTTTATATAGAGCTTTTAGCATAATTTCTTCATTATTAATTATTATAAATTAAATTATATTTTCAGTTCATTTTTGAATCCAAAGCTTTAATCAATCATTTTTCATTGCAATCTCCATGATTCTAAGGATGACTCTAAGGACCACGAAGAACTTAACAAGAGTTGAGAATGGCCAAATGATTTGAACAATAAAAGGTAGGATAAAATTTCTATGCTTATCTCGAAAACTTCCACCATAATAAGTTAAAAGGAGATCACAATTGTAAGCACTATTACAATTGCATTTTATTCAATCAAGAGGAGGATGATGCCATATCAATTACATATCATCAACTATGAAGATATCATCATTTGACCCCTCTCACACTCGGGTTGTTTAAACCTCAAAGAAGCATCTTCTCCCCCACATTACTTCAATTACATATCAATTATACTGAACTATCTCCAAGAATCCTAACCAAAAAATTGCATATCCATTTCTACCACAGTTCCTCCCACCACCACATTGCACACACATGCCAATACACCTCATCAATCTTCACAAATCACATACAATCCTAATCCACAACTTAGCCCACCAAAAAATCCAACAAGATCACTAAACCTCCAACATATTTACAAGACTTCCATTATGGTTTAATTCAAGGTGTCACTTCTCTTACTCCTAATAAAAATTCAGGTAATATTCTATACCCTAATCAACATGTTCTCTCCTATGATAATTTAACTCATAGTCATCGTTGTTTTAACATTGAGTTATATACAATAACTAAACCTTCCTTATTCTAAAGTTGTTACTGATCCAAATTAGAAGAATGTTATTAACAAAGAGATTTAATCCATTTAACTTACTTAACAATTGAGACTTAGTCCTTCTTCCACCTAACAAAAGATCCATTAGCTATAAATGGATTTTTTTAATTCAAATTGCAATCCAAAGGAAATATTAAAAGGTATAAAGCTCAATTGTCAACTAAGGGATTTAATCAAACTGAATGTATAGACTGGCTTCCATTAGTAATTGATATTTGCACCAGTTAGACGTAACTATTGTGTTTTTACATGGTGACTTAAATGAAGAAGTGCATATGAAAGTCTCGTTTGGCCAAAAAATATTGATGTAAATATAGTCTTAAAACTACTATAGTATAAAACATGCAAACAATAACGTCAAGTTTACAACGGATTCTTATACACCGTTGTAATATGTTAAAATATTCGTAGCTGATTTCCAATGCCAAATTTAACGACGGTTAAATTGAAAATTGTTGTAATATAGTCATATTTAACAACGGTTGACCTTAAAACCGTTGTAATACATGATGTGACAAGCATCGATTCCCAGCAACAACATTTTTTCCATTTGTTTAAATTTTAAACATATATTTTATTTCATTTTTTAGTGTTACAGTGACTTTAACCTCAAAACACAACATTCATATTTATTTTTCTATTTTCTATTAACTCATTTCTTAGTGTTAATCTTTAAACTTTATTTTAATTTTTAAAAAAAGTAAAAGATTTATAACGGATTCTTATACACCGTTGTAATATGTTAAAGTATTCGCAGCAGATTTTCAACGTCAGATTTAACGACGGTTAAATTGAAAATTGTTGTAATATAGTCATATTTAACAATTGTTGACTTAAAACCGTTGTAATACATGATGTGACAAACATCGATTCCAGCAACAACATTTTTTCCATTTGTTTAAATTTTAAACATATATTTTATTCCATTTTTTAGTGTTACAGTGACTTTAACCTCAAAACACAACATTCATCTTTGTTTTTCTGTTTTCTATTAATTCATTTCTTAGTGTTAATCTCTAAACTTTATTTTATTTAAAAAAAAAGTAAAAGAGACAAGTATATATATATATATATATATATATATATATATATATATATATATATATATATATATATATATATATATATATATATATATATATATATATATATATATATATATATATATATATATAAAGAAAACTTCATTATAATTCCATAAAAGAAGAGTACATTGATAATCATATATATACATATATTATCAAATGTTTGAGCCCATTGCAACAAAACATCTTACCAATCAGGGACGCTCTCCTCATTTCCCTCGTCAGAATTATAAAAAAAGTTCACATCTGCTTTTTTTTCTTCTTCTTCGGCTTCTTCTTCTTGGCCTTTCTCACCCTTAAGGTCGTATCACTGGTAATCAAGAATCCAGATGGTGGGTCTTCCTCATCTTGTTGGTGATGTTGTTCATTTGGAACCTCGTTTGTGATGTTTGTGTTAGCATTGTTATTTGGTGAACTCATTTTTACGAAGAATGTATAATTAAGAAATGTAAAACGGTCTATTTTTTGATGAGGTTGAAGATGAAACGTCTGATATTTAGGTGCTTGCAATGATGATAAATTGTAATGGTTGATATTCTCGAACGATATTTTTTTGAAAAAAAAAAGAAAATCATAACTCATTATTATAATTTGGATGAACATTCCTCACTACTGGGAAGAGCAAAGGTTGTAATATTACTAACAGTTTGTTATTATAACTATTGTGATATATTATGTAAAATTGATTAAAAAAATTGTTGCTAGAAATCGAACTTGTACCATATAAAAGGGGTATCGCTATGGTTCTTATATTTAACCGTTGTGATATATTTATAATTAAAATATATGTATCATTACGATTTTTTGCGATAACTGCTGTGAAATATATACCCATATAAGTGAATTAAGTGACCCATTGTCGCCGTTTTATTCACAACGAAACCCTAGCATCAATTTTTCCTCTTGCGCTTCATACATTAACGTATTATACTTCTTCCATTAATGTATTTACATATTTCCCATTAAGATATTCCTCATTATCTCTTTTGTTGCAAGTTTTTATTATTCTTCTTCTTCCATCTTAGACAACAAACTTCGTTTAGTTTTAGAAACAATGAAAAGAAATATAAGAAGTATGAAGCTTTTGTGTAAACTTTTTCCTCCTTGTATTTCTTTTTCATTGCTTCACAAACTAGATGAACATGGTGATGATGTAAGTGTAATGCACATATTATTTGTGTAGCTGTGAAAAATAAGGTATTCTTCTACTTCAATCTTCTTGTTAATAGTTTCCATTATCTTGTTTGATTCATGTTATTTCAACTTAGGCTACAGTCCCACTTCTTAGAGTTTTGTTTGAATTTTTGTTGGTTTTATTTTGAATACTAACTAATTTCATTGTTTGAAATAGCTGAAGCTGTATAGAAAAGATGATACATGATGATGATGATCGTGGTAGCAATCCTGTATGAGTTGATAAGGTACATATATATGAAGTCATTTTGGTATTGTATATGAAATTTAGTTTATTATATACTATGCATAATATTGTTTGTTTCACTATCTTTTTTTTGAAAATGCAATCATTTAAATTGACATAGAAACGTATAAACTGGAAATTAATATGTATTTGAAAATCAACCTATAACAATCAATGTTTTCTGAATAGCTTGCATCTCATTCTGTATATTTTATGTTCCTTAACACACACACACACACAAACACACACACACACACACACACATATAGTCCAATGGTTTGTTTGCTTTAATTTATTGATATCTACAATTCTACAATACCTCATTGTCGTCACTAATCATGGTAATTGTTATGATGATAAATTCACGATGATGAGGTAAACTATTATAATAGATATCAATGGATTTAAGGAAACCGACCATTGAACCATATTTGTGTTAAAGAACATAAAATGTGCACAATGAGATGCATGCAATTCAGAAAACAGTGGTGGATTTAAGTTGGTTTTAAGAACATTTTAATTTACAGATTTACAAGTGGAGCTATGCTCGGAATGTTCAAGTGAAGCATAGTTTTATTCTTCCGTTGTGTATTTATGTGTCTTTGTACAATATGGATATTGTATTTGATCTTAGCATTTTTGTTTTAGTATAATTTTCATGTCTTGTACCATAGTTTGTTTTGTTTTAGTATTGGTCAAGAATGTGAATTATGCTATTAGGCATTTATGATGGTGTCAGTACCAAAATAACACTTGTATGATATTATTCTAGATATATATTATATTGGCGTTACAAAATGAATACCGATAATATTAAAATCACCGATAAATATTTCTGGTAAATTAAGAATTCCCGGTATATTGTACCGGTAAATTTTAATTATAACTATCGAAGATTTTGATTTCGAAATATTTAATTGAGACACTACCGGAAATTTTGACTTATATTACCGGCAATTTTGTTTTTTTTTTAATCTAAAAAAGTGATTTTTTTGGTAAAAATTGTCATTTTTTATATAAATAATAACATGATTGATATGAGAATAATTCCCCTTGATTAACATATATAATATATTAGTACTTTATTGTTAGCCTTTTATTTTACTGGAAGAAAGATAAACAATTAACTCAATTAATAAACAAAGGGGCATATAAATACAAGTGGAATCTATTTGCCACCCATAATCGTATCTGACACCCCCCAAATTTTCATAATTTCAACATTGCCTGTGAAAATATTGGATGAAAATTGAAAAACAATTCTCTGTCGAGAATTTCAAATTTTCGATATTGAGTGGAATTTCAAGGAATTTGAAATTACCGGTAGTGTAAAAATTTTAATGCTTTTTTGAAATTTTTTACACTACCGGGAATTTTAAATTCCCGAAAATTTTCTGTAAATTTTGGGGTATTTGAAATTTCCGGTCGTGTAAAAATTAAAAAAAAAATGAATTTTTACACTATCGAGAATTGGAAAATACCGGTATTCTGTGAAAATTTATGGGGGTTTACCGGGGATTTCGAAATCCCTGGTATTTTTTATCAGGGATTGGTATATTTTAAAATATCTGGTACATCCCCTCAAAATTCATTATTTTCAAAAAATAAATATGATATTTCGCTACAAATATGAGTGTTAGTTACGATTAAATTCCTCTTAATAATGTGTGTTGTGTTGACATATATTTACTCCTCCTCAAATGATCTGTCTAGTAGAAGAATTTGAAACATAGTCAAGTCAAAGATGTAGCAATTTAAATATGGCCATCAAAAGAGATCAATACCAACATACTTTATTATTAGTCTTAAGCAAAATTCCAGTATTTGACATATGGTTTGGTCAAATGCCAAAATTTGACACAACAAAAAATGTTACTATACATGTAAAATTGGATAAGGACCCTACCCACTGTCTCAAGAATTTTCTTACATTCTTCTTTTTCTTCCAAAATATTCAAATAAACAGAAAAACAAAAATGTTTGAACAAAAAGTTTCTTTCAACTTTCAAAGCCAAGAACAATTCTTCCCTTCCCATACCTACCATCACCATGTATAAATACCAAATCTTCATCTCTATTCCTTAACAAATTTGTACTATACACAAAATAAACACTTTATCATGGCTTTTCCAAAACCAGCTTTTAAGTCTGGCCTATTTCTTCACCCTAACTTGACCCCTCGTTATACTACAAACTCTCTTCCTAGGTAATGTATACAACCTTTTTCATATACGATGTTGTTTTGGTTTTGGTTTTGGTTTTGTTACAAAGTAATGAATGAAAAGTTTTGGTACAGGTTCAGCATACCAAAGAACTCAATGCCAAAAGAAGCTGCGTACCGGAACATACACGATGAGTTGAAGCTCGATGCTAATCCAAAGCTGAACTTAGCTTCCTTTGTGACCACATCTATGGAGGATGAATGCAACAAGCTTATCATGGAATCCATGAACAAAAACTACGTCGACATGGATGAGTATCCAGCTACCACTGATCTTCATGTACTTCATCGCTTTCCCATCTTATAAATATAGCTTTTTATATTGGTATATAACTATATATTCTCCTCGCCTCCTTTAACAGAATCGATGTGTGAACATGATAGCGCGTATGTTCAACGTTGACATTGGAGAAAATGAGAGCGCAATTGGTGCAGGAACAGTTGGATCATCTGAGGCCATAATGCTGGCAGGACTTGCATTCAAGAAGAAGTGGCAGAACAAACGCAAGGCCGAAGGAAAATCTTATGATAAACCAAACTTGGTTACTGGTGCTAACGTGCAAGTGTGTTGGAAGAAGTTTGCTAGATATTTTGACGTGGAACTGAGGGAAGTGAAGGTGAGAGAAGATTACTATGTAATGGAACCTGCAAAAGCTGTTGAGATGGTAGATGAGAATACAATTTGTGTGGCTGCAATCTTAGGTTCAACTTATAATGGAGAGTTTGAAGATGTTAAACTCTTGAATGATCTCTTGTTAGAGAAAAACAAACAAACTGAGTAAGTAAAACAATATGCCAAACTAAATGTTATATCTCTCAAACATCAATATTGATTCACTGATCATACTTGTGTGAATTTATAGATGGGATACACCTATTCATGTGGATGCTGCAAGTGGTGGTTTTATTGCTCCTTTTTTATATCCAGAGCTAGAATGGGATTTCAAGCTCCCATTAGTGAAGAGCATAAATGTTAGTGGCCATAAGTATGGCCTTGTTTATGCAGGAATTGGTTGGGTTATATGGAGAACAAAACAAGACTTGCCTGAAGATCTTATCTTTCATATTAACTACCTTGGAGCTGACCAACCAACCTTCACCCTAAATTTTTCAAAAGGTACATCAAAACCTTATCTCTTCATCTTTCATTACTTTTGCTTACACCATATATATACCTATGTAGCACTGACGCATCTGAATAAAGGAGTGTTCAGTGTCCGACACATTTTGTCACATGGATACATAGCGACCTTATTCATCACATAGCTTAAATTTAAAATTGCGCTTGCAGGTTCAAGTCAGATAATTGCTCAATATTATCAACTAATTCGTCTTGGTCAAGAGGTGAGCCTAAGAAACATATTTTAGTTTGATTTGCAACCCTTATCACTCCCGAGACATCAACTAACTTGTGGATGCATTTTGTTTTACTTGTCTTGCTAGGGTTATCGGAGTATTATGGAGGATTGCAGAGATAATGCAATGGTTCTGAAGGAACACTTGGAAGAGACCGGATACTTTAACATACTCTCAAAAGACAATGGAGTTCCTATGGTAGCATTTTCTCTCAAGGACAGACACCAGTACGACGAATTCAAGATATCGGAGATGTTGCGGCGCTATGGTTGGATTGTTCCGGCGTATACAATGCCAGAAGGTGCTCACCAAATAAAAGTGCTGCGTGTGGTTGTCAGAGCTGACTTCTCACGCGCACTTGTTGAACGTCTTGCAGTTGACATAAAGAATGTATTGCATGAGCTTCAGAAACTTGACCTCAAGATTAAGGATGAGAAGTCATTGGATGACACATGGAAGACATTGCTCCAGAATCCAAAAAGCGTGAGAAAATCATGGCTGCTTAGATAACTATATTGAGGGTTCTCTAATTCTCTTGACAACTAAGTATAAAGAACCTTAGTTAACTAGTTTGTATTCTAACTAACTCCAACCAAAGTTGGGCCTTTAGTCATATTTGTTTTATTTTTCAAATCACTTACCTTATTTAATTATTGTTTTGTGTTAATAGATTATATTTTTGAAACAAGTATGATGAAATTTGTAAGTATTTTTAAAAAACTGCATCTGTAGTTTTTTTATTTTTTTTGTTTTTGGTCTTCTTCTTGTGCATGTCATGCACTTTTTGTAATAAGTTTGTTGTACATTATGAATTTATACAGAACAATCAAGACAATAACAGAAGAA
This sequence comes from Lathyrus aphaca, assembly GCA_963966055.1. Classification (NCBI taxonomy): domain Eukaryota; kingdom Viridiplantae; phylum Streptophyta; class Magnoliopsida; order Fabales; family Fabaceae; genus Lathyrus; species Lathyrus aphaca. The sequence continues at coordinate 90,085,777 of OZ014521.1, forward strand.
AATATCAAAAGTGATTCTACACAATAGTCCAAATCAATGCCTGAAAAATCCTAAGAAGCTTTTTTCTTCTTGTACTTTTTGGCTGAAACTATATACACTAACATGTTTAAGAAACTAAGTCCAGCTAGAAGCCAGAAAAAATAATCAAGATGACCTTTGTTCAAGTTATCTGGAATCCACCCAGGTTTTCCGCCTAGTGTAGTGAAGTAAGTTACAACAGTGAGAATGAAAGAGCTCAAATAATTCCCAAATGAAGTTGTCAAAAGCGAGAAAGCAGTGCATAAACTCCGCATTGCATCGGGAGATTGGTCATAGAAGAACTCAAGTTGCCCCACATTTGTGAATACTTCTGCTGCTCCAAATAAGAAATATTGAGGTATTTGCCATAATACACTAATCGGTACAGCGACAGGTTTATCGACAAGGTCAAGCTCTCGTGCAAGCTGCAGACGCTTGATCTCCACAAAAGCCGCTGCTACCATGCTAAAGATTGAAATGAAAAGGCCAATTCCCATTCTTTGCAACTCCGAAAAGCCTCGTTCTTTGCCGGTGAATTTCCTTGCAATCGGAACTATAATTCTGTCGTAGACGGGAACCCAGAAAATAACACTTATCACATCAAAACACGAGAGTGAAGCTGGAGGAATTTTAAAGGAAGCAATACTCGTATCCATCATAGTTCCTTGTTCCACGAACATTGTGGACAGCTGGGCATAAACAGAATTAAAAACAATTCCAGCAGCCCAAATTGGAAACATTCTGATCAAAGTTTTCAATTCCTCCACCTGTGTCACAGTGCAAAGTCTCCACAAGTTAGAATTGTCACCGCTGTTTCTCTCAGCATCAGACACTATAGCTGCTCTGTCGAGACACCTTCATCAAAACAGTAGACATAAAAAAACATCATAAGCGGACCAACTATTACTTAGACAAATTAATAGTAAACTCAGTTAATTAAACAATGACCTTAGCTCATTGCTATGTTCCAGTTTCCTACTTCCAAGAATCGCAGATCTCTTATCCGGTGTCTCGTATAGGAGACTACTATCCTCAGGGAGAACAAGTCGCCGCTTCCGAAACGATGCAACAACAACTTGGAACATTCTTGTAATAGGGCTTCCCCCTGGTTTTTGAAATCTGTAGAGGGGTGTACCCAAAAAGAAGCTTCCTATAGCTAATCCCATAAATAAAGCAGGAATGCCAAATCCGATACCCCAGCCTGCATTTTCTTGAGTCCATACAATAAAAGTGCTTGACACAAAGGCACCAATGTTGATAGAAAAGTAAAACCAGTTAAAAAAGGATCCTTTCTTAATCCTTTCTTGGGGATCAGTATCATCAAACTGATCTGCCCCGAAAGACGACACGCATGGTTTAATACCGCCGGTACCAAGTGCAATCAGGTAGAGGCCAGAGAAAAAGGCAGCATCTTGTACAGGAGTAGCTGGAGGGCACACCGAACCGAAACAGTCTGCAGGCTTCAATGCGGGAACAGATGCAGAAAGAGTTAATGTACACATCCCCTGCATGAAACAGCCACGTTACAGAATAAGACATGTAAATTGTGGAGAATGATTTGAATACGAGAATAAAGTCTTATAAGTTTGTAATGATTACGATGAAATAAATAGTAGAGAAAACAGCGATGGTCCAGTATCGGCCCCAATAAGAATCGGCAAGAATGGCTCCAATGAGTGGTGTAAGATAACAAGTGCCTTGCCAAGTGGTGACATTTCTTGCGGCAGATACATTTCCTTGATGTAGTTTGCGGGTGAGATAAGTAACAAGATTTTTCGCAATCCCATAGTATGCTAACCGTTCACAGCACTCGTTGCCTGTGATTCATATTACCCACAATTGTTACACACATACATTACTTGAGATATAAGAGAACTGGAAAAATAGATTAAATCCATGAAAAATAATTACCTAAGATAAATGGACAAGCTTTCCAATTGCCTGTATTGTGCTTGAGAACAGGTCTCCCTTTAAAGTCAACTGAGCCATCTCCTGTGAATTGGTTGATCTCTTCATCCTTCATATACAAAATAATCAATTGTTCATGCTACTTGTCCAAATTTAAAGAGGAAAATATCAGTTAATTATTGAGCTATTCCTCCATTTTGAATCTTGAAGATTGACATTAAGGTTTAACTATCATGTTTTTGGAAAAAGGGATTGTTGACTCATAATTCAGCGTTAAAACTATGATAATTGAAGAAAGAGGTAGTTAAATACTACTGGTTAGAGTGAAAGTGGAACCTGAAGAAGAGATTCTACTGCAAGCGAGGATGAATCATTATCTATGATGGAACCCATTGCTCCGTTGAAATGGCAAAATTTCCTTTTTAGAGGTTTATTTTGTACTAGATTGAAGGGAAATTTATGGTTGTTTATAGCTTCGTTGACCTCCCAGTGGCAGCGAATAGGTGTTACACGTTGTCATCCATCATACATATTTTTGTATTTTTGCACGTGTGGTATTTGGATTGATCTCTAACATAAATAAGGATAGTTTCTTAGTTTGATAGGAGTTGTGTATGTTGTAGTAGAAGACCTTAAGACATGTTATTAAAATATATTTTGTTTGATAAGATGTCGAATTGGGTATTGTTTATAATCTCAATTGTTAAGTTAACTTATAACTTAAGTTAGTTTAGTAGTCTATAAATAGATTATTTCTCTCATGTTATTGAGAGATATTAATTGTTGGTATTCACTTGTAATCTTTGAATCTTTATTGAGAAAGTGAATAATAAAATAGGTTTAACTAATTCTTATTTTTCTTCCTTCTTCTCTCCCTTTTGTAAAACTAATAGGGTTTCTTATTTTTATTTAAGAAACTCAATTTGTTTCTCATATTTTAGTTTGTTCTTGATGACCTCAATTCACGAAAAAACTAGTGCGGTGAGCGTGGAGAAGAAGGTGTCGTCAACAAAGTATGAAATTGAGGAATTCACTGTTGTGAATGATTTCGGTTTGTGGCGCTTGAAGATGCACGCTCTTTTTATTCAACAAGGTTTGTTAGAAGCGTTGAAAGGATCGAAGAAGATGGATGTTGTCCTAACAGAGAAGAAGAAGATAATGATGGTCGAAAAAACCCACAGTGTTGTTATGTTTAGCCTAGTGTCGTTATGTTTAGCCTTGGTGATAAGATTCACCGACAGGTTTCAAAGGAGAAAACTGCAGCTGGTGTGTGGACGAAACTTAAAGGTTTGTATATGACGAAATCTTTGGTTAATCGTCTCTACCTGAAGCAAGCTTTGTATTCATTCAAGATGAGTGAAGATAAAATCCTGGTTGAGCAGCTGGATATGTTCAATAAGTTGATTCTTGATCTTGAAAATATTAAGGTCAAGATTGATGATGAAGATCAAACGTTGTTGTTGTGATCTTTACCTAAGTCTCATGCTTACTTCAAAGAAACTCTCTTGTATGGAAAATAGTCTTTGACATTTGAAAAAGTTCAATCTGTCTTGTACTCTAAGGATTTGAACAAACGAAAGGAGCACAAGTCATATTTTGTTGGTGAAGGTTTGTATGTTAAGGGGAATTCTTGAAGAAAGATGGTAGGTTTGAGAAGAAGAGTAAAGTTCTACATAATTCTTATGGTGGTAATGTTCATACTATTAAGTGTTCTCATTGTAAGAATGGGGGTCATATAAGAAAAGTATGCCCTGATCGACTGAACAATCATGGTGGAAGAGATAATGGTAATGCAACCATTGTGCAAGATGGTTATGAATTATCAAATGTCTTGGTGGTTTTAAGCAGTGACTCTAGCAAGAACTGGATTGTGGATTCAAGGTGTACTTGCCACATGACTCCAAATAAAGACGTGTTTGAGGAATTGTGTGATCAAGATTGTGGATCAGTGATGTTGGGAAACAACAAAGCTTGCAAAGTTGCAGGCATTTGATCTGTGACATTCAAGTTCCATGATGAGTCAATAAGGTTATTGACTGATGTTAGGTATGTATCTGGCCTTAAGAGGAATTTGATTTCTCTTGATGAATTCGACAAGAAAGGATATGTTTTCAAAGGATAATAAAGCACCATAATGGTAATGAAGGGGTCGAAGGAAGTCTTTAGAGGCGTGAAGAAACAAGGCTTGTATACCCTTGAGACTGAGGTTGTAAGTGGTTCAGCAGATGTGGCATCCACGAAACTTGTGTCGAAGACTGAGCTAGGAACAAGAGACTTGGCCATGTCAATGAAAAAGGCCTGGTCGAATTGTCGAAACAAAATATGTTGGGTGGTGACATGGTCGAAAAACTGGAGTTTGTGAACCTAGTATATTTGGTAAATTTTGTATAATGAAGTTTAACAAAGATAAACAAAGAGCACATGGATCCCTTGATTACATTTATGTTAATCCATGGGGACCTGCAAAGAATCCTTCACACTCAGGTGCAAAGTATTTTTTATCCATAGTTGATGATTACTCCAGAAAGTTATGGGTATTCATCCAAAAAACTAAGGATGAAATTTTTGAAAAGTTGGAAGACTCGGGTCGAAAACCAAACTGGCAAGAAGGTTAAAAGGTTAACCGACAATGGTCTTGAATTTTGCAATGAGAATTCTAACAACTATTGTGCTACGTATGGTATTATAAAGCACAAAACTACTACAGGGACTCCCCAACAAAATTGTTTGGCTGAGAAATTTAATCGAACCATTATGGAAAAGGGTGAGGTGCATGTTGGTAAGTGTGGGACAGAATAAGGTATTTTGGGCATAAGTTGTTGTGCCTACATCTTACCTGATAAATAAGTGTCTCTCGACTTCCTTGGGAATGAAGAAATCTGAAGAAGTTTGGTTGGGACATCCACCTAGTCTCGACAGACTTAGAGTATTTGGTTGTTTAGTCTATGCTCATATTAGGCAAGACGAGGTCGAACCTAGAGCTCTGAGATGTATGTTCTTTGGATACCCTGAAGGAGTCAAAGCTTATAGGTCGTGGTGTCTAGATCTAGGTCATAAGAGGTGCATCACAAGTCAAGATGTAGTTTTCAATGAAGCTGAGATGGCTTTCAAGAAAACTGATGACATTGGTCGAAGTTCGAAGATCTCTGAAGAAGAGTTGGAACATGAAGATATTCATGTTGAGGTGAAGCATAGTAATACTGAATTGCATGACCCAAATGAAGTCGAAGAAGATGTAGAACTATTGTCAAAGTTAAGGAGATTGATAATGACTACCTACTAGCAAAATACAAGTCGAGAAGAGTCATCAAACCACCTTAGAGACTTGGTTATGTTGATCTCATAGCTTATGTCTTAATCTCTGCAAGTGAGGTTCTGGATGAAGAACCTAGAAATTATAAGGAAGTTATGAGGAACCTAGAGACTTGGTTATGTTGATCTCGTAGCTTATGTCTTAATTTCGAGCGTTTAAAATTTCAAACAAATAACACTACCTAAAATTTAACTTTGTTTGAAATTTCAGGTATAAAATGATAAATTTTTAATTTTCAGAATTAATTGGAACTTATCCGATATTTTGAAATTTCTAGTGTATCGGAAATTTACGATACACTAGAAATTAGTGAAACCCAATAGTAAAGCGAAATTTGTGAAGCCCGCAAACATAGACTTATGTTCCCTCTAAAGTAGATAAATCCTCCTTTTGAAGCTTTGCAAACAGTCGAGATCAATATGATAGCTAACAACAATTCACGCCTCACCCCACACTTTATATTGAGAATTATTCCCATTATTTAAGAGTAAAAATATGTCATTCTCAAATATTCAAATTTATTTTCACTCACATTACTTTTTATCTTCTCATTGATTTGAACGTTAGAATGTCAGTCTCCTTGTACACCGCAAGCAATCTCAGTATCTTACATCTTAGTATCTAACAACTTATGTAACAACGGTTTTCTTTTTACAAGGGAAAGAAGTACATTATGAATTTATACTGAACAATCAAGACAATGACAGAAGAAAACATCAAGACAGTGATTCTACACCAAGTCCAAATCAATGCCTTAAAAATCCTAAGAAGCTTTTTTCTTCTTGTACATTTTGGCTGAAACTATATACACCAACATATTTAAGAAACTAAGCCCAGCTAGAAGCCAGAAAAAATTATCAAGATGGCCTTTGTTCAAGTTATCCGGAATCCACCCGGGTTTTCCGCCTTGTGTAGTGAAGTAAGTTACAACAGTAAGAATGAAAGAGCTCAAGTAATTCCCAAATGAAGTTGTCAAAAGCGAGAAAGCAGTGCATAAACTCCGCATTGCATCCGGAGATTGGTCATAGAAAAACTCAAGTTGCCCCACATTTGTGAATACTTCTGCTGCTCCAAATAAGAAATACTGAGGTATCTGCCATAATACACTAATCGGTACAGCGACAGGTTTATCAACAAGGTCAAGCTCTCGTGCAAGCTGCAGACGCTTAATCTCCACAAAAGCCGCTGCAAACATGCTAAAGATTGAAATAAAAAGACCAATTCCCATTCTTTGCAGCTCTGAAAAGCCTCGTTCTTTGCCAGTGAATTTCCTTGCAATCGGAACTATAAATTTGTCGTAGACGGGAACCCAGAATATAACACTTATCACATCAAAACATGAGAGCGAAGCTGGAGGAATTTTGAAGGAACCGATACTTGTGTCCATCATAGTTCCTTGTTCCACAAACATTGTGGACAGCTGGGCATAAACGGAATTAAAAACAATTCCAGCAGCCCAAATTGGAAACATTCTGATCAAAATTTTCAATTCCTCCACCTGTGTCACAGTGCAAAGTCTCCACAAGTTAGAATTGTCACCGTTGTTCCTCTCAGCATCGGACAATATAGCTGCTCTGTCGAGGCACCTTCATGAAAATAATTGACATCAAAGAACATCAGTGGACCGACCAACTATTACTTGGACAAACTAATAGTAAACTCAGAGTTAATTTTAAACAATTACCTTAGCTCGTCGCTATGATCCAGTTTTCTACTTCCAAGAATCGTAGATCTCTTGTCCGGTGTCTCGTACAAGAGACTACTATCCTCAGGGACAACAAGTTGCCGCTTCCGAAAAGATGCTACAACAACTTGTAATATTCTTGTAATAGGGCTTCCCCCTGGTTTTTGAAATCTGTAGAGGGGTGTGCCTAAAAAGAAGCTTCCTATAGCTAATCCCATAAATAAAGCGGGAATGCCAAATCCAATACCCCAGCCTGCATTTTCTTGAATCCATACAATTAAAGTACTTGATACAAAGGCGCCTATGTTGATAGAAAAGTAAAACCAGTTGAAAAAGGATCCTTTCTTAATCCTTTCTTGAGGATCAGTATCATCAAACTGATCTGCCCCAAAAGATGACACACATGGCTTAATACCACCAGTTCCAAGTGCAATCAGGTAGAGACCAAAGAAGAAGATAGCATATTGCTCAGGAGTAGCTGGAGGGCACTCCGGACCAAAACAATCTGCAGGCTTCAATGCTGGAACCGTTGCAGAAAGAGTCAATGTACACATTCCCTGCGTGAAACAACTATGTTATAAATAGAAACATGTAAGGGAAGATATTTAAACAACAAAGTATAAAGAAACAAAGGATGCGCAGAAAAAAATGACGACAGAGAATACCAACATGCTGATACAAATTCAAAGAAAAAGAACACATACATTGGGAACTATAAGAATAAAGCCTTATTAGTATGTAATTACAATGAAATAAATTGCAGAAAAAACAGCAATTGTCCAGTATCTCCCCCAGTAAGAATCAGCTAGAACGGCTCCAATGAGTGGTGTAAGATAACAAGTTCCTTGCCAAGTGGTGACATTTCTTGCAGCAGAGACATTTCCTTGATGTAGTTTGTGAGTGAGATAGGTAACCAGATTTGCTCCAATGCCATAGTATGCCAAACGTTCGCAACATTCATTGCCTGTGATTCATATTACACACACCAGATACATCACTTGATATACACAAGTGAATCAACAACAACAACAATGACCAAGTGTTATCCTACTAGACGGATCAGCTTCCGCCATAATATTGTTTTATCCAAGACCATGCTTCTATCGAATTCCTTAATCTCGAGATCTTTCTCAGATAAACTAAAGGAAAAGAAAAAAAGAAGTTACCTAGAATAAATGGGCAAGCTTTCCAATTTCCAGTATTGAGCTTGAGAACAGGTCTTCCTTTAAAGTCAACAGAACCATCTCCTGTGTATTGGCTGGTCTCTTCATCCTTCAGATACAAAACAACCAATTGTTCATCACAAGCAATAATATACCAGTTTGTAAATCCTTTATGTATTGAAATGAGTGGAAAAACATTGAAGAAAAATGTAGTTAAATAAGTTAGAGAGAAAGAGGAACCTGAAGAAGAGATTGTTCCACAAGTGATGAATCGTTCTCTAAGGAACCCATAGTTCTGTTGAGAGTTGAGATGATAATGTTTCTTTTTGAAGGTGTGATTGGTTGATGAATCAAAGGAAGTTCATGGTTGTGCGTTTGGAAGACGCGGAGAACAAGAGCGAAATTAAGAGGTCAACGTGAACTACATAAGCAACAAACATGCAGAAATACTCCCCCGAAACCTGATAGTAAAATAATGTTTACACGTTTTTTTTTTCCATTTAAAAAGAATTACATACAAGTACAACTAAACTGATAGTGATAGACATCATACTCATGTGAGAAAGTCTTGAATAGACACAAGATTTGGGCACAAGATATAGATACACTCACGTCAATGTAAAAATAAAAAATAGAAAAGTTAAGTTAAATAATATATCATTTTAAAATAATTATGTGGTTCTTATATAAGAATAAAATTATTTTTTAAATTTATTAAAGAGTGAATGTATCTAATCTATATGGATTATTCATTAAATCAAAAGTAATTTTTTTTTATATTAATAACAAGAGAAAAATCAGAAGTAGAATATAATAATATGTGTGCCTATTTTTTTTTTTTAATTTGTGTTCAACCAAATATTTATTCACTCATTTTGTTCGGAGCGGATCCCTAATATTTTCTATCATATCTAGTGTATAGAAAAAAAAAAAGAATATTATGAGACTTTAGGTGAAAGATATATTTCTTCATATATGAAGAATCTTTGGTTTCTATTTTTTATTTGACTCTCCGAGAGAGTCAATTTAGTGAGGAGAGTGATATATGAGTTTGAAAACATTTCAGAAATAATACTTTTGTGGGGTTTGCATATCAAATAGTTATAGCTCGTCGTCAACCCTCTGAGGTCTCTTTAATTAGAAAGTTTTCATCTTTTTCCCTTATTTGAGATAGATGAACTTCTTCTAAGCTGGTGGTCTTTTCTTGGCAGATTTTATATGATAAGTTTTCTTTAAAGAAAATTTTGTTCAAGTGGAAAGTCATTGTCGATATGGAGGTTATCTCTTGTATCTTTTGTTGGGTTTGACTTAAATCAACTTTTTATCTCTTTGTCACATGCATTTTAGCCTCTAATATTTGGTACAGGATCTTCAAGTGGTTAGGTATGCAGTTGACTCTTTCCATGGATCTAAGGACTCTTTTCGAGCTTTTCCTCTCACTAGGGCTTAAGGTTACGTCTAGGGGAGTGTTCACCATGATCTGGTATGTGGTTGTGTTGACTATTTGGATAACGCGTAATGATAAGTTCTTATTTGATTCCTTAACAAACGTGAAAGAGATGATAGATAAAAAGTATTTTGTTGGTTTGATGTTAGCGAATCAAAAGGTTTTGTCTTCTTTATAGGTGTTTAGTTGTTTTTGGTGTTGTTGTGATTCTCCTGATCTATTGATGATGGTTCTGGAGGTCTAAGCTCTAGCCGAGTTTCATTAGATTTTGGGTGGAGCTTCGCTATCTGGATGCAACTCTTGATTTTAAGTTCCTATTTATGATTGATTGGATTATGTTAACTTTTATTTTTAGGTGTTTGTTTTTATGTACTTTTGTTTGCATTTTGACTTTGTTATTGTATGTACTTCTCTTATGTAAGTTCCATTTATATTTCTATAATCTTCTATTTCAATTTTTTACTTTTTCCAGAAGATTAAATAATTCCATGTTCTTTGATATTTATTATTCAAATTATAAAATTTTAAAAATAATTTATGAAACTTTAATTATCAAGTTAAAACGTTTATTGTATTGTGAATTTCTTATAGCACCCCTTGGTGTTATTAGGCACTTGCGTGATTCCAAAGATATCCCTCAGGTTCTGGAGATATATCTTCGGACGCATCTTTTTTTACTTGATTTTAATTAATTTCAGAGATGCGTCTCTGGAATATGTTCGTATGCATATTTTCGGGGGGAAAAATAGAAACAATATATACAAGAATGAAGATTGCAACCATAAAATTAACATTTATAAAATAAAATCGGCATTACAATGATGATTTCAACAAAAAAATTAAATACTACATTTCAATATCCTAGTGGACGCTTGCACATCTTCAAGATGTCATCGACTGTTCTTCGTATCGTCACTTCCAACTCGAGTAAAACTTTCTCTTTGAAACTGAAATATGTTCGCCACATCACCATAACATTTTCTCGACTTTTGAGTTCAAATTTAATGAACACGACATTCCCTTCGTTGTCAACAGAAGGCGAAAGAACTAAGGCAACTAAAGGAGAAAGCTTGAATGCAAAGCTTGTGAGAAATGAATTGTAATGGTGAGGAGATTAATGGTCATCTCTTATGAAAGAAATTGAAAGAAGGGTTAAAAGTTGTAAAGGGAGAAAGCTAAGATAGAATACGCAAGATGGTAAGAAAATGACAATAAATCAACAAAAAGCGTCAAGTTTCCCTTGGACGCGCTCGGAAAATTGTGACAAAAGGAACCACAAAGGTTATCGAGACAAGGAAATAACAACAACGCGTCAATGAGGCAGTAAGAACTACATCGAAACGAAACTAAAAACGAATCGTAAAAGCTATCATCTACCTAATATTTTTGGGATTTTTTAATATCTAAAAATAATAAATTGTCTAAACTAAATGGTCTAAAAAACTAAATGAAAATAAATAAATACATTAAAATATTTTTGAGCTTTTTTCCAACATGTTATAATTATATTATAATATGATATTAAAGGATTCTAAAAATAAATTAATCACTAATTAATCTAAATAACTAAACTATACTAAGCAAAATTCTAAAACTAAATCACTAAACTAAAAATAAAATCCTAAGATAAACTAAGAATATTGATTGTTCCTGCGCGATCAGAATCTGTAGTGGGCCTTGGATGCTGATGTAGATGATGAGGGCGATGTTCGGTCGTCGAGGAGAGATGGGGGGTGTACCTGCACGGTACTCCGATGCCAAAGTAAGAGCGGACAACAGAGTATGCAAGTACGATTAAAAGAGTTAAGGGAGTGAATATTCGATACATGACCCTCTCGAATAAGAGGGTTTATAAAGAGCCTTCGTCGCTTGGCTATTGGTCCCTATTTTGGATCTGGACCGTGGATCCCCCAAAAATAGGTAAATGTTAGAACTAGCGGTTAGAATGGGCCTACGTGGTCAGATGGGTGCGTCAAGCAGAGGATAATCCGAACATGAGCAATTTCTCGTCCGGATCTGGGTGACTTCACCGGATAACCAACATAAGTCTTGAAGGAGCAGGGGAAACCGACCACGAGCAACCATGGTCAATAAATCCTCTTCGGCTGAGGGACATAAAGCCAGTAGGTCCCTTTAGCATTGGGCTATTAGGTTGTCCTGGAAGCAATAGTGGGTTGGGCCATGCCTAGTCATTGGGCCAGTCCGGAACAAGAGCCCCCCAAGTTGTTGCCTCTTGTCATAGAAGTGATGACTTAAGAGTGACCAACTATGCACGGGGTGAAACTGAGACTTATGGACTTATTTTGTCGCCAACTCGATAGAGAAGAGCCCGAGTGCACCTGGGCGTTAAAATGTGGTTGGAGGACGAGAATCTCAACAGTCGTGCTGAGAAGTCACGCCACGCTTGAGCCTTGGGAAGCGTGTGCATTTAATGTGTAACGATGGCTAGTCTACGGTCGTCCCTAGGTAATGGGTGTGTCTTTCGTAGGTTGTAGGACACATGTGCCCGTGCACGTACTGAAGGAGGTTATAAATAGGGTGTTGGAGTTCAGTTTCACACTTTTTGTTTATCGTTTCTTTGCCCGACAAAGAGAATTCCCTCCACTCCGTCACAAACCACCATCGTCCGCCTTCGTCAACGAGAACAATTAACCGACTACAACCTTCTTCTCTAAAAACTTGTAAGTTTCTTCAATTATTTGTCTACTCTCCCTTCTGATTCTTGTTGGATATGAAGATGCATGTGGTTAGGATATATATTACGGTCAATAGGGCCCATAACTTAGACTGTTAGGGTTTTCTGATATGGTGTCCCTGTTTCTGTATGGTGGTTGACGCGTGGTGTGCCATCATCGTCGCGATAATTAGAATGAATGACAAAACACATCCAAACTAATTCTAACATTAGAATGAATGACCACAATCCGACTTCCAAGCAATCAATACATGATCTACTTTAGTCTCTTCTACATGTTTCATCCAAGACAGATCATCTACTTCATCATTCTCTCATATGATTAGGTAGGCTAAAAAAAGAAACCATGTAGACAAACACCCCAGATAATGTCCTAACACCTAGTTAGAACATCTTCCAAACACCAAGACCTTATCACCATGATCCTTGATGTGCTCCACCAATTGGACTTACTATATCATAGTAATCCAAGAACTGAAAATATTCACACAACATTGTGCCACTAGCTTGAATCAAAAATCTAGAAAGAGAGATAAATTTTCATCCACCTTCAAGAAGAACAAATCTCCTTGAGTCTTCAACTCATAACTCTTCTGCCCAAGAGCAACTTGTTCCAAGACAATCCTCAAGAACAACCAGCTGCCACACTATGATTATCTTGATTCTTCGAATCCACGATAGAGATCAACCAAATGCCACATTTTGATCACCTCCTTTATGAATCCTCATATGAAAAATCCAATTGCTACACTTGTATTCTTCATGTTTATCAGAAATCTTCCAAAGATATCTTAATTAATAAAGTTGATCTTCAGCAAGCTATCAAGATAACAGTTCTTTTGAAGCATTCAATCCATGTAGAACATTCTATCTTAAATTGATGTGCCACTTTACCAGTTGAGACTCTGATGTTGAACTAGATGTTTGAACATTGTTAGTCCACATCCAACTGTTAAATTCAGCTCCTTCTTCTGCCACTTGAAAGAACCTCCTACCTTAATAGCACAAGAGTTTCATGCTCTCATAGACTTGATTCAACAACCAAGTTTGAGTAGACAACTCCATTCTTTTGATTCTGCATAAATTCCTACCAATATCACATATTGATGAGAAACTCCCACTGTTTCTCCAAAGTCTTCAAATCTGCCACTGTCTGAATCTTCAGAAGGAATAGTTCAGAACTACATCTTGTAGCTATACCAAGGATGACATTTCTCCTTGAGTAAAGCAATCTTCAAAAAGTCCTAATGATTTTTTCAATTATAACTTCATGATTAAACACACCTTTCTTGTCATGGGAAGAACAAAATTCCAGCTGCATCCACCAAACAACAATTTTCATTTTTGCACCAATAGACCAAAGATAGTGCTTTTTAACTCCCTCTTTCATGAACAACCAAGGCTCTTTCTGAAGATGAGCATTAGTTACTCAGAAATTTTCTGAACCATAAGATTCAGACTGCAGATATGCATACTTCCTAGATAAATACTTAGTCTCCTATTAAAATATCCACCTTTATGCATGATATAAACAATAGACAAACATCGAGTCTCTCGTTAAGGTATTTACTATTGGTCAGAAAAGATTACCTTCTCACACCAGGTAGGACATGAATCTGACTTCTTCTTCTACATGCATCTGACACTTTCTGAGATGATGTTCTAACATTCTTTCAGACATCAGTATCAGTCACATACACCTCCATATAAACACATGAAGGTGAACCCAGGGGAATCAACCATCAGTAGTTGATCAAGCTAAAATACTGACATATGCAGAAGCTGGAACACTTCAACAGACTTCTACTTCAGACTCATTATTTAGACTGTCTAATTTGAGATGTCTTCACACACAATATAGCTATTGATAAACTATATCCACACCATTCAACTCCACCAGTTGACACAACTTGACCTTCATGTACAAGGAGTCTCACTGAAATAATACTCCTTGAAGCTCGGGTATTTCACTCCTGCAGCAAGGACCAGAAATAAATTATCCTCAGGAGAACTAGACATGTTGATCACTCCTTGATCAACACATACAACTAAGAGAAGTTCCAGGGCCAGAACCTTCTTAGACACACCATACAGATGCCTCCTCTTCCTGATCAGGAGTAGGTTCCACACATGTGTGAAATAAACACAGTACTTTAGCACCCAAGCATCTATACAGCCAACCCTTAGACAATAGAATCATGCCTAATTCTGATATGATGTTCTATCAAAGGATAATACATCATTCCAAGGATCACAAAGAAATCTACAGACAAGAGATAAGTCTGTTTAAAAACAATCTTCAGATCTCTAAATAACCATTTCTCTTCACAGTACATTGAATGCACTTGAAAAATAATTTCCAAGCTAGCACAGTTGACAGAAGTAGATAAACATATATCCCCAACACCATAGGAAATATGTCTCAGAGAAGAGCAACCTTCTCAAACAAAAGGAGTTATCAGATAGATAAGCAGCAGATACAAACTCCTCAGAAGCTTCAAGTGTCACAAATTACCCCTAGCAATATCTCCAGGTGACACCAACAACCATAGGTTTGAAAATAAATCAAACTTATCACATCAGCATCACACCCAATGCTACAACAAAAGAACAATTCATCCTCCACTTCTAAGGACCATTCACACAACAAACAAATTTTTAGTATAACACTTCTACCTTGACCATGAACCAGAAAGTATCCGCCTTGGATCTCATCCATAAACAGACTGGGATGCCTTCTTTGATACCAATTGAAATTCTGGTGTGACGGACTCAGATGTCGAATACGATGTTGAGACATCTTATTTGTTACTTATAAACATGGCAAGGTACAAACAACATCAGTTTTAAATTATGATATATCAGATTCAAACATTCTTCAGGATGTTTAAACATCTGATATGACATTCAACACACATACTCCATAAAATAAAATAAAATAGAAAATTTGTAAAGAACACATTCAAATTGTTAACCCAGTTCGATGCTAACTCATTTACTTTAGGGGCTACCAAGCCAGGAAGGAAATCCACTATGTAGTATCAATTCAAATACTTCTGAATAAACACCTAGCTATAAGACAAAGATTCACTTTCTCTTCCTCATCACTTTAGCTAGCATTGCTAGAAGCTTCACTATCGCTTTCCCACGCAATATATGCTCTCCTTGCATTGTTGCCCTTCTTTTGATATTTGTCTTTGCCTTTTTCTTTCTTCAGCATAGGACATTCTGGTTTGTAGTGATAGTGTTTTCCGCAATTATAACATGATCCTTTCAACTTAGTATTTTTGCTTTGTTCTTGCTTAAAAGGATTTGATTGCCTTCTATAGTTGATAAGACGCTTGTTCGAATGAGATATTTCATTCTTTCTAAGGTACCTATTGTATAATCTTAAAAATAGTCCCATATCTGTATTCGATTCGTCGTCTTCATCATTAGACTCACTCTCACATTCTTTGTTGGTGGAGGATTTTGAAGTAGAAGCCTTCAAAGCAATAGAATTCTTCTTCCTTCTCGTTGTCTTTAGATTTTTCATTTTTTTTCATTTTCTTCACACTCATGTAAATTTAAGAGCTCTTGCTTAAGTTCTTGTAGCTTCCCAATCAACTTTGTCAAATCCAATGTTCTTACATCATTGGCTTCTTTGATTGCAGTTACCTTTGGTAACCATTCCTTAGTAAGACACCTTAAGATTTTGTTAGTAGCTACATCGTTGGGAGTGATTTTATCAAGAGAATTTAAGCGATTCAATAAGTGAGAAAATATTTTTCCCAATTCACCAATGGTTTCCCCTTGGTTCATATGAAAGCGATCAAACTCTTGTTGCAATGTATTAATTCTAGCTAGCTTCACGTCATCAATTCCCTCATGGACAATCTGTAACGCTTCCCACATAGCTTTAGTTGTAGTATGATGTGAGACTCTAAAATATTCATCCGCTCCCAAGGAAGCAATAATCATATTTCGAGCCTTCCAATCATAACTATAGTTCTTTTCATCTTTTTCATCTCATTGTGCTTCTGGTTTATCTATTTCAACATTATTCTCACCGGTCATAGTTATTCGTAAAGGAACGTCTTGAATAACCTTCCATATTTTTCTATCAACAGAGTTTATATGAATACGCATAAAATCCTTCCAGTGACTATAGTTTTCTCCGATGAAAACGGGTGCTCTATTATACGCCCACGTTGGATCATTGTCCATTTTCTAAAAAGTTATATGTGAAGCACACTAGATAAATCAGTGCTCGTGATACCATTTGTTAGACGATGGCGCGGATCTAGAAGGGGGTTTGAACAAATCCTTTTTAAAATTTAACTTTTCAAAAATACTTTGAAAAATACTTGGCGGAAGTTCCCCAAAAAACATGTCTAAAAACAAATGAAGTCACCGATGATCGGATATGTGTTTGAAACCGAATGTGAGATAAATGATGATAAGAAAAATTAAGACAATGCAACTAAACCACTTAAATTCAGCACACTTGATAATCCACTCTCAACAATGAATTATACAGGAGAAATAAGCACAAAAGATATGATATTGTGTGATTTGACTTTTTCTCAAACACTTGGTGTGCACCCACATAAAGTGTTATGTGTATGTTAAAGTAGTGCAAAATTTTTACAAAGTTGTTGTCAAAATTGATAGCAACAATTTATCAAATAGTTGGTGTGCACATACTAAACAAAACCAAAAATTTTCAAACCATGCAAATTCAAGTAATGCATAAAATACTAGAATGAAACGAATAAAGAACGCACGAGATTTGTTTAGGCAGTTCATTCATCGTCCTCTCTAGAAGTACTCTGCCCCCAATTCTCAACTGAATTGGGATATTTCATTAACATTGCAATTGTTTATACAAGAAGAAAATTGGAATAACAAACCAATCTGAATTGCGATTGTTGCGATAACTTCTTCTCACCCCTTGATTCGAGATGAACCAAGTCTTTCACGCGCGTCGAGAAAGCCTCCGATTAATTTCTCCCTTCTTGCAAGAATATACAATCCTTCAAACTTTGAGCACGGCTGAGTTTCTTCAACGCTTGCAAACCTACAACTATCTTCGTAATCCTCTAGTTAATGTGATATGAATGAACGATCCACTTGATCTTCAAACTCCCTCACTCGAATGAATCTACGAACAATATGCAAAAACCCCCAAATCTTCTACGATCTTGGAGGAGAAAACCTCTTAGGTTTTTACAAGAAAAACCCACAATTTCTCTACCCAATCTGAAATATATCTATCTCAATTGGACGTTATCAACATAAGTTGCACCTTGATCTATAAAAATTGTTGTGTGTGATTGTTGATTGATGCAAATAAGGAGAAGATGAAGAGAAGGATGTGTATCTATTTCACTTTTCTTGTTGAACTTCTCATAAAACATGAAAAAACTATTTATATTAGTTAGACAAGAGTAGAAAATGAAAGTAAAAGTAAGTAAAAAAATAACAGAAAAAAATGAATACTCCATTAATGCGTCGACCTCTCCATATGGATGAGTCAACCTGCACCAAGGTAATGAGTCGACCTAAAATCCTTGCTCAGTCATCCTGTTGGGACCCGTGAGTTTTGAAGGAAAAATCACATTGAATGAGTCGACCTATAGCAAGCCATGATTCGACTCAAATCAAATGTACAGTTTGAGTCGACCTATTTAGGAGCATGAGTCGACTCATGCAGTCAAAAATCTCATGAAAACTTTTCTTCATGAAGTTATCTCTTTTTGCTTGTCTTACCACACACCATTTCAAATGCCCTAGTTTTTGACATTATTCAAAACACCTGCAATGTCTCACAAAACCTAGGTTACAAGGTTTCTTTTTATAACCTATTCCCAACTGGATTCGGGCCTAAAACATACAGCATAACAACTGCTACAAATATGCAGAAAAATCTGCTACAAATATAAAAAGATCTTCAAATGAAAAACTCCTAAAATATCTCTAAATATAGAAACTCTATATTTTTAAATAATTTAAATGTGTCTTCAATGTAAATTTGAGTCTTCAAGATCTTTTACAATCAGCGCCACTTAGATTGATTTAAATCTTCAAAATATTTGTTTCTGTTGAAACCAAAATAGAAACTTCAATCCATCTTCAGTAGTTCATGATGTCGAATGAACTGTCTTGACATCTTCTTCAACATGTTGTTCCAGATGTTGAAACACTTCAACACAGCATGTTTGGGCGCACAAAAGGATTCCTTGCTTAATGTATTCTTACTTTTGCAAAGATCATGTACATATACACTGCTGTTATATTTGTTCTACAAAATTAATGCCAATTATAAAAATATAGAACTTACAATCTCCCCCTTTGGAAATTTTTGGTTAAAACAAAAAATACAAAAAACGCAGTAGCAACAAAGTTGAAAAAACAACAGCAAAGTAAACTCTCCATTATGTCAGGGCATGTTGTTTGACATCTTCAACAACATTCACTAAAAACATCATTCACCTATTCTTTCAGTGGAAATAACAGCAATGGACAAGGAGTAGAAAATCCTGAAGTCTTGGCCGAACCAATCCATTATGACCTCTCTCCATTCAGGTTCTACAGAACCCTTCCTTCCAAGGTGCTGAACATTCTCCATCAAGAAGACTAATGGTGGAATAAGAGAACAATATGTACTTCCCTTATGTAACTCATAACACAAGTCACAATTGTGTTCTTTAACTCAGGGCACAAGTCACAAAGACTGGCATTCAACATCCACCTTGACATCCTGGTAACCACCATACAAAAACATAACAGATGCAGCTGTTATGACAACAACTCCAAATACATCATTTGCACACACTTTTTCTCCCCCTTTTTAGCCAAAACTTGGCAAACACAACCCTCACAACACGATCC
Source organism: Lathyrus aphaca (assembly GCA_963966055.1). Taxonomy (NCBI): domain Eukaryota; kingdom Viridiplantae; phylum Streptophyta; class Magnoliopsida; order Fabales; family Fabaceae; genus Lathyrus; species Lathyrus aphaca. Next base: position 90,104,878 of record OZ014521.1, read on the forward strand.
CCATGAATTATTCATCCAAACACTAAAGAACCCCATTAGAAGGAAAGATGAAAGGATGAAGATCTAAAAACTCACATGCTGAAGGAGGAAGAAATACACTTCAATAAATAGGGAGCAATGACATAGATAGTAACGACCTATCCTTGAAAAAGAAGCGTTTTTGGTCCAAGATCTTTATGATAGGAGCAAAAATTTATGCACCAATAAATGAGGATCGCTCAAAAACAGACCTTGACCAGCTGATTTGCTCTCCCAAAATAAATGGCCAAATAATAAACACGCATGAATAAACATGTGTTTCACACCTTTCTGCTAGCACCGTCCACAAATACTCCTCACAAGGAAACAATACACACATTTTTTGAAACATGTTCTGACATCCAACCATATACTGTCTGCTAGCAATGCAATAGTATGGTTCACAACTCCTTCAGAATCCAAAGTAAACTACAGAGAGCAACTTTATACCATATAACCTTCTTGACACCTAGGACACTCCTCATCTGGACCACAAAGGCATACACACCACAACCACCAAGTAATAAATATTAATAAAAAATCATACTTAGTAGCACATGTCATAACATCATGTGTAACATCACAAAACCTGATTAAGGTACTACTCCCCCTTAACTTCACAAAATCAGTTGCACAGATTTGTAACATACTCCCTATATCAAGGATACTTCATGCTTCTCTGCACTTTGATGAAAGGAAATCATAAGACGCATCTTCATGTCTTCAAGAGCTCACCTTTTGTTCAATTCCCAATTGAACACATTCACTTCTAGTACCAAAGCACACTTGACCCCTTCTTGGTTTGTTGTTGCCACAAACTAAACAAGCTGAACATCTTCTAGCACACAAGTTTTGAAACTTGGCCAACATAACATCTTCACAGTCCTTTGGCCATACAATCCAGACAAAACACATCCAAATTAATTCTTACATTAGAATGAATGACCATAATCAGACTTCCAAGCAATCAATACCTGATCTACTTCAATCTTTTCTACATATTTCTTCCAAGATAGATCATCTTCATCATTCTCCCATATGATCATGTACATATACACTGCTTCTATATTTGTTTTACAAAATTAATGCCAATACTAAAAATATAGAACTTACAGAGTATATGTAAGAAGAAGCAATGATTAATTGCTTATAATACATCTCTATGTCAATGACTTGTTGATAACAGAAAGTTACAAGAAGGATATCGAAGATTTCAAACATGACCTGAGTGAGGAGTTTGAAATTTCAGACTTGGGAAATCTCTCATATTTCCTTGGCATAGAATTCTACAAGAGTGGTAGAGGTTTGATGATGCACCAAAGAAGATATGCAGGCGAAATACTCTAGAGATTTGAGATACAAGATTGCAACCCAACTTTGACTCCAACTGAGACTAGATTGCAATTGTCGAAAGACATAAATGAAGATGATATCGATCCAATGTGGTATAGAAGACTCACTGGTTCATTAATATACCTTTGTCGCATAGGGCTTGATCTAGCATACATTGTGGGGATGATGAGTAGATTCATAAATAAGCCAGAGGTATCACATCTATCAGAGACGAAGAGGATACTGAGGCATCTGAAAGAAACTCTCGACTAGGGCATTATGTTTCCTACAACTGATAAAGGAAAATAATGCAAATTATTGGGATACACCGACTCAAGTTGGTGTAGTGATGTTAAGGATCGAAAATCCACAACTGGATATGTGTTTATGTTAGGTGGTGCACCAGATGCTTGGAGTTTAACAAAGGAGCTAGTAGGGGCATTGTCGTCATGCGAAGCAGAGTACATAATTTCTTCTCTCTATGCGTGTCAAGCAAAATGGATGGTGAACATAATTGAAGAGATTACATTGAAGAGTTACAGAGAAATTACCATGAAGATCAATAACATGTCAGTTATCAATCTGGCAAAGAAGCTACACTTTTGGTTTGAAAGATTTGCTTGAAATAAGGGTTCCATTAATCCGAGAGCAGGTAGTAGAAGGGAATATGAATTTGTAACACTAGAGAACTGAAAATCAGATTGCAAAACACATGACAAAGGGAGTGCAAAACGAAGTTTTCATAAGAATAAGAGCTATGATGAATGTAGATATCTTAGACACAATGAATTAGGCGGTGTATTGAGTTGTAATTCTTTGTGTTGAAGCAGGTAGTGCTCGACAGAATAAGGGTGTGTCGACACAGTCTAATGTGTCGAGTTGTATAGGATGTCGAAGTGTTGAAGCATGTTGCTTCACATAGGATTTCGACTTAGACCAAAATAGGTATTTTGGGCTTTTTTGTTTTGGGCTAGCTCAATTATAAATAGAAGGAGTAACCCTTATTCTTGTAACACACGTTGAATTCATAGAAGTTTGCAGTTGCAAAATGAATTAGAGATTTTTCATAGTTTGTGGGCAGAGATAAATTTTGCAGATAATAACCATCTTCTCTAGTTTTCTTAAACCCTAATCTTCTATCTTATTTAGTCTTCTTTCTTCTTCCTTTGAACAATTGTTGTGCAGAATCATTCTTGAACCATTCTTGATTCACTCAAGTGAATGGTGAAGAACAAGGGATTTTGATCGGTTGATTGAATCTTGTTCATCAAGATTGGTTTGAAATTCTCAAAGTTTTGGGTTAATTCCAAAAATTGTTACAATTGAAATCAACAAAGCACAATTGTAAAAAATTAAAATTGCTAGTTGCAGCAACGAGTTGCAGAGGTGTTATACTGGATGCCATAGGTGGTTGTAGTGGTGGTCCAAGCAGTTGGAATGACTGCTTGCGAAGGTGTAATGTCGAAGATGGTTGTGGTGATGAATCCTAACAATAGCTATGATAACAGTTATGGGAAGATGATGTTGAAAAAATATTAAATCATTGAAGTGAGGTACTAACAAGTAGGTTTTTTTTCTTTGCAAAACTATATAATAATTTAGCAAGGAGGCGGTTTGCGATTTTTCAACAAAGAAACGCGAGAGTCAGTTAAAGAAAGAGAAAGAATGAGTGTTAAGGGAGAAATGGTAGTTTTATTATAATATATATTTTTTACTATTATAATTATTATAATAATTATTATTATTAGGCTTAATTTCACTTTTAGTCCCCCTATTTATAAATTTATAACGTTTTAATCCCCCTTTTAATTTTTTTTCCAGCTTTTTGGTCCCTTTAGTTGTAAGTTTTTAGGATTTTTGATAGTCCCCCCACCTAATTTGATTATGTGGCGGTGTTAATGCTTAGATGGTTGGGTACATAAATTGCCGTGTCATATAATTTAATTCCATGTCATTTTTTATTAAAATATTTTATTACAATTGGAATAAAAATAGAATATTGAATTTTTATTAAATAGTGAACCCTAATTAAACATTGTTCATCCCTTTCTTCTTTCTCCAGAATTCACGTTATTCATCTCATATTCTTCTCACTCCATCTCCTTCTCACGTCATCTTCTCCACACCCAAACAAAAATGTTCGAATTTTCGCAAGCATCTTGTCGCAACAAAGCCCAATCAAGCTCTAAATCAAATCGAGGTGAATGACGTTGAGGTCTTGTTGCTCCATTGATGACCTTATGGACGAAATCTAACCCGAGACGATGATTTTATGGTTGTGGAATGTATAAGGTATTGTTGTTTAGATCTAGAACTTTTCACCTCTCCATCCACGAATTCCCAGTTTACATATGTTGTTGTTGCTTGTAGGTTGTGGGACAAAAATATGTAGTCATTTTGTTTGGTACAATGAAGAGATGAATGAAAGAGCAAAAAAAATGATTACAGATTTGCAGGAAAAATTAAGCTCAAAGAAGAAAAAGGTTACTGAAGGCAAAGTCAAAGAGAAAGAGTTGAAGATGAAGATCAAGTTCCTTAATATGCAACTGAGTTCTTTTTTGTGTTATTAACTTTGTACTGTTATTAGGTTTAGTTATAATTAGTGTAATGAAGTAGTTTGTAATGTTATTAGCTTTGTACTGTCAATATGTTTGTAACCTATGCTTCATTTATGAATGAGAATTTTTTTATAATGTTACTAGCTTTGTACTGTCAGTATGTTTGTAACCTATGTTTCATTTATGAATGAGAATTTTTGGTAATGTTACTAGCTTTGTATTGTCAGTATGTTTGTAACCTTTGCCACTGAAAGTTATAGATAAAAACATAATGTACTTCAACATGATAACTTGTCATTAAGTTTGTAGATAACATTATAAGTAACATCAGGACATTGTTAACAAAAGGTACATAGACCATAAAATGACAACAAAAGGTACATAGACCACAAAATGTAAACAAAAGGTACATAGACCACAAAATGACAACTGAAGGTACATATACCACAAAACTGTTCCATTACTTCATTAAACTTAATTAGTAAAAAATGACATAACATTGACCCTAAGTTGAACTACTATTGAGAAGGTTGTAGGGTCTGTGATGAATTCCCAATCTCTGTTGCTTTGGTCTTCTTTCCACCTTTTGTTTCAATTTTTAGCCTCTTTCCATCCTTTGGTGCATTGACTGTCTTCTTGTTACCACATTTGGGGATGATTCTTTTAACAACTCTCTTGCCCTTGCAACTCCTTTTATTGTGTCCTAAGGCACTACATTTGTGAAAACTCACACTTGTAAGCTTCCTAGGCAGGACATGGGACTTTCTTGGCTAATCATTCACTTTATTCCTCATTTTCTTTGGTCTCCCAATGGCCTTTCTAAGCACTGTTGGATTGATTGGGACCTGACCCTCCAACAAAGGCCATAATTGTGGCCCATTTGTGGGATAGATGCTATAAGAGTAATTGTTATTAAAAATATATTTCCTGCATAACAAATCAACAATATTAGTTTAAGTCATAAAATGCAAAATATAACAACTTAAATTATAGTCAACAGACCTGTAATAATCAGATACACAATCCTCAGGCTTCTTCTTGTTTTTCCATATACATGAAATGTCATGACTACAAGGAATACCAATCAAATCTCATTTTCTGCAGGCACATATATGTTGATTTAAGATCTACAAAATATGTTTCTAGGCCATTTGTGACACCAAAGATTGCAAATTCATCATCTCCATACCAGATGGGTGTCCAACTTTCTGCATGTTTTTTGTTCTTCTCAAGTATCAACTGAATTCCAGGGCATACATCACCACTGTATGAGTTCATTAACTCCTTTGGCTAGTAATTCTCTTAGTCAAGTAGTGTTTAATACCTTCCAACAAAGTAATTATTGACTTATCCCTACATTCTAGGATTGCTTTATTAAAGGCCTCACACATATTATTAACTTGGAGATTACACTTAGAATATGTTTTAAAATGTGACCTGGTCCATAAGTGGGAAGGGATGTCAAACATGTCCTTCCAAGCAGCTTCTTTCAGAGCCTTTAACCTTTGCATTGCCTTCTCCTAAGATGGAATGGTTATAGCTCTTCCAGCACTCCACATTGCCTCTTTCAATTTAAGTCCTGGATGTTTCTTCTTCCGTTTCCATATATATGTTTCACACACAATCTTTGTTCCACATGTTGACTTACACTTTGAACAACTGGTACTAGAATAATAATAAAATTTATAAATATTAAATTAAAATTTTGAAATTGATTTAACAATGAAAATCAATGCTTCAAACCTTAATGTCAAATCAAAACGAGATTCCTAAAACAAAAGACCAAATTAAAACAAAAATTTATTCTACTGTGAAATAAATAAATAAAACTAATTATTTTACGATAATCCTAATTCTCATATAAATTTGAATCATTTATAGCTTCTTCTTTGTTTCTTTCTTTTCCATCATTCTTCTACTTCTTCAAACTTTTTCCTTGTTTTTTTATGTGTTTCTTCTTCTAAAGTTCTTTATATGGTATGTGTTGGATATTTAAATTGATATAGATCTTTGGTATTTTGATTATAACATGGATATACATGTTCCTAGACGAAATATATGACCAACTCTATATGTTTCTTGCGAGCATGAAGCACATGATTATGTGAAAGTAACACATCACTCAGATCGTCACATAGTAATGTTTGTGTATAGAAAGGAACATCAAGTTCATGCAGCAAAGATTCTAGCCAAAGGAGTTATGATGTGGTGTGTGCTAAGGAACGATATTTGACTTTTGTGCTTGAGCCAGCTACTAGATATTGCTTTTTGGAGCTCCAGGAAATGAGTCTTAGACCAAAAAATATGTCTGATGTGGACCTTCTATCATCGGAGTCATTGGCCCAATCAGAGTCACTGTAAGGCCTTAGTGAAAACTTTTGAGCACATGACAGAAGGAAACAATAACAAACCATGTGAGATAGTGCCACTAATATATCACAACAACAACTGACCAGTGTGCATCTAAAGGAGAAGACATAAACTAACAATCTTTGCTTACACTGAAAGTTATGTCATATCTGGTTAATCTCACCTATTGTAAAACACTTACTATGATTAGAGAATGGATCAGAACCATACTTACTCAACTTGAAGGTACTTAGAATTGAGATGAGAACACCATTGGAATCAACCATTTTGGCTCTTGACAGAAGATTTCTTATCTACTTAGACTGAGTCAGTAATAAAGAGCCATTACATTGTGAACTAACTTCAATACCCAAAAAATATGAAGGTCTACCCAACTAAGTGCAAATTTTGCATGCATTTTGCTGATCAAGGTGTGAATTAAAGATGACCTGGAACCAATAATTAGTATATCATCTACATTAACATGAATGGATGACGATAGTGACATATCAGAAGAAGGTACATTAAAGTGCAGGTTTGAATCAGTAGGGCCATTACAACATCTTTGTTCTGTATGTAAAGTAGAGGCTAGAGGAGACACATTATCCTTTGGATAAAGTGTATAGATTGATTCTTTATTGTTACAGACTCTAATAGACACATTAGGGTCATGCAGGACATTTTCCTTAGAAATATTTGTGTGCTTTTGTGCATGACTCAAAGGTACAGTGTTATATGATGTGTCATACATATTAGAGTTATGAGGTCCATTATCCTTAGGATAATTTGTGTGACTATGTGGGAAAATATTATTATTATCAGTATGAGTAACATGACTAGATGTGGGCATATGAAATTGAGTTTGGTCGACTAAGGTATTCAGACTTGAAGGACTGATGTATGACATGAGATTGTTGTTTGTGTGAATTTTGTTATTTGTGTCATACAAAACGATGTCTTAAGATGCATGTGCACTAGAATGAGAGTGAATGTAGAAAGTTAGTATGGACATGACCTTTGTGGGACAAGGCATGGCTCTAGGCACAATGGTGTGAACAGACTTTGAGTTATCAGAAAACAATTGAGAATATGGGAAAGTTTGCTCCTGAAAAACTACTTCTTTAGAGACATATATCTGACCTTCTTTGCTTAGGCATTTAAACCCCTTTGTTGAGGAGAAACACCCAAATATACACACTTTTGACTTATAAGTTAAAGCTTGTTCTTTTTATATGGTCTAAATAAAGGGAAACAATAGCACCTAAAGACTCTTAGATTCTTATAGTCAGGTTGTTCATCATAAAGGGAATGAAATGTTGATTTGTAAATGGATAGAGTTGATAGTGGTAACCTATTAATCAAATGTACAACAGTAGCAAAACTATGATCCCAAAAGGTCAAAGGGATTAGGGAATGAGCAAGCATTGTTAGTCCTATTTAAACTATATTTTGTGTTTTCTTTCCACTGTCCCATTTTGGTGGGAAGTGTGAAGGCATGTGAGTGAGTCCAAGACCAGTGCCTAGGTTTGCTAGAAACTAGTGAAGGGTCTAAACTCACCTCCAAAATCAGACTGTATTGATTTAATAATGGTTTTAAATTGGGTTTCGACAAAGGACTGAAATAGTTTAAAAGCTTGAAGTGCTTCAGATTTTGTTTTAGAAAATATAGCCATGTGTACCTAGTATGAACGTCAACAAAGGATATGTAATACATATAACCACAATTAGAGGGATGAGGTTAAGGACCCCATAAATCAGAGTAAATCATCTCAAAGGTATTGACATATATGTTAGATGAAATAAGAGCATGTATTCTATGAGTTTTTACAAAGATTGCATGACTTACACAAAAAGAGATCTTGTTTAACAAATGAAGAAATGTTCACATCTTGAGTACATGTTTGACAAAATTAAAATCAGCACTAGCCTATGATGCCATAAGGTGATGGTATTAAAAGAGATTGACTTGTCTAAAGTAAGTTTGGAGGCAATGTAGCTTTGAACTCCTGAAGGAATGTTGGAGCCCTTATTTATGCAGTTTGTGTTGGAGATATCCAAGGCTAGTTTGGGAAAGCAATAGAGACCACTATCATCTAGGAAGCACTCAAGCAAGATTTGTTTTGAATCTTGACATTTTACATAACATTTGTCAACTAAAAATTCAAATACCACATTGATATCACTAGAAAATTTAGAAACATACTAGAGGTTTCTTGTGATTGAAGGTACATATAGGATTTTATCTAAGATTAGCTTTGGGCTAGAGGCAAATTTTGAATAAAACATAGATGATCCATTACTCACACAGACTTTACTAAGACCTAAATAAGGCTTTTTAAATTGTAAATGATAACCACATGGTGTAAGATGGTGAGATGCACTTGAGTCTGTGTGAACCAGGCTTGTGACTCCAGCTGAGAAGGTAAAGAATACATTTAAGTGTAGGCATATAGCTGACTTGTGGTAGCCATCATGGCCATGGCTTGTAAGTTTGGAGTAGATTCTTGCGACTGTTGTTGCTTGGATGAAAAGCTACTTGGAACATTGGAATTGGGATTAGGAGTGCTACGTGGCATGAATGTTTATTGGGGAAGCGCAAAAGATCGTACCAACAAATGATATCATGTTAGAGACTAATGTTAGAGACTAGATAGCATGACTAATTTTGACATCGTACAACATAAACATACATTATTGATGACCAAAAAATAATCGAAATCGCAATTTTTGAAAAAAGTTGTATCTTAAAAATGATTTTTATGAAAATCTATTTGAAATAGCTTCAAAATTAAGTGATTTTTTGAAATTTTGATATCCAATTTTTTTTCTCGATAAAATGATGAAATATCTAAAATAACATTTTAAGAATAACTATTCAAACCAAATTTTCATTTGAAGCTTTTATAAAAAGTTTCTTTTTAAAAAACAATTTCATAAAATTTTGTTACACTATAAAAATCATTTTTAAAAAAAACAAAAACAAACGGGCCCATAATTTTGTGAACAAAAAATTTACAAAGAAACTTTTCATAAAAGTTTCAAATGAAAATTTTGTTTGAATAGTTATTTTCAAAATGTTATTTTAGATATTTCATAATCTTATCGGGAAAAATAGGATATCAAAATTTCAAAATATTACTCAATTTTGAAGCTATTTCAAATAGATTTTCATAAAAATCATTTTTGAGATACAACTTTTTTCAAAAATGGTAATTTCAACTATATTTTGAGTTTCAATAATGTATATTTATGTTTTACGCTGTCAAAATTAGTCTTTCAATTTAAACAAAATGAATATTGAAAAACTTATAATATTTTAAAAAACGGTTTTACAAATCCATTTTCGAAAATACAAAGAAAAAATTCATTTTTTTAAAGTTAAAACAAACTGACCATAAATTTTGTGAAGCTCATTCTCACAAGAATTGAGATAATCTAAGAACAAGTTAAATGCAAAGTTTTGTATTGTGATTATACTGAGTTGAGTTTACAAGAAAGAACAGGTGACTTTATATACTAAGTAAGTCATCTACAACAAATGTGAGCTAATACTATTGCACATTTTTTCCACGTATTTTTTAGAGAGAGGTCAGACTGTCTCTCTCTAAAAAAATTTATCGTGTCTCCTCCTTCCCCTAGGGTTAGGTTTTCTTTTCCTCTTACCAACCTTGGTAGTTACTTTCCCCTTAGGGCTCTCTATCTCCTCGGTGAGATCTTGACGGTGTGTGTCGCTTGTGTGGGTTTTCATCAGTTCTACTGTGTTTTAGTATGGAGAAGTGGAAATTGATTTCATTGTCAAAGGAGGAAGAAGAAGGGGTCATAGCAGAAGCAGAGGAAACATGTGATGATGAGTCTTTCAATCGCGTGCTAGCTGGGAAACTATGGTTGGACAACAGTTTCAATGCACGAGCTTTCAAAAGCACCATGATTAATGCTTGGAAGCTTCGTAACCCTGTTGAAGTTCAAGACCTAAATAAGAACCTATTCCTATTCAAGTTTGCAGTGAGGAGGGATTTAGAAGCAGTTCTCAAGAATGGTCTGTGGAGCTTTGATAGAGCAGTGTTAGTACTCAAGCGGATCTCTGGGGAGGAACAACCATCAGAGATAGATATGCATTACCTCTCCTTCTGGGTACGAGTATATGATCTACCCTTGGTGCTGTGATCTGAAGCTATGGCAAGGAAGATTGGGAATATTGTAGGTACCTTTGAAGAAATGGATTCAAAAGAAGCTCACGGAAATGGTCGTTTTCTGAGAATTAAAACAACAATTAACTTGAAGGAACCTTTGAAGAGAGATACAGTTGTTAAATTCAAAGAGAAGACTTTGCGTGTTCACTTCAAATATGAATGTTTGTCGCTGTTCTGTTTTGTTTGTGGGAGGATGGGGCACCAAATGAAAGATTACGAAGCGGTGGAGGATCTCAATGAAGAGGAGCTGGAGGACTTAGAAGAACAAGATCTTTCCTTTGGCCAATGGCTTAGGGCATCTCCATTACCGAAGACAGGGCTAGATTTCAAATCTAAGGAATCAGGATCCAGTATGTGCAGCAAAGAGCTCTTCAACATTTTGTCTAGTCAAAGCAGGTGTGGAACCAAAGAAAAGGAACAATCCAATGATTTGGAAGTTCAACAGGTCATGAGAGGAGCTAAAAATGGGGATGGTGTTCAGATTGAAGGGCAAGAAGCTCTGAATAAAGATGAGTAAATTGAGAAAGTAACGGAATCCCTTGGTGCCATCATACTATCACCAACAGGTCCATTCACCGAAGAAATACCAGTGAATCCAATTGTTCAAAGGAAGAAGTGGGTTAGGAAAAGGGTACTAAGAAGAGGATTGGTAAACAAGATTTTGTCGAGGAAGGTACTAGTGGGAAACGACAATTGATAGATGTTATGATTACGGAAGGTTCGATCAAGGAGTGTAATTTAGGGGAGAAAAGAGGAAACAAGGAGGAAAGAGTCAGACTAATTATCTATGCGGACCAGAGGTGGTGTTGGAGAGCCAACACCGCCTGAATCAATGAAAATCTTAAGCTGGAACTGCAGGGGTCTGGGGAGCCCTCGTGCAGTTCGAGCCTTGGGGAGGCTCTTTTCGCGAGAAAAACCCCAACTGGTGTTTCTTATGGAGACAAAACTCAAAAAAGAGGAAGCTTTGAAAATAAAAAAGAAATTCAAATTCACAGGTGATCTTATTGTCGAATGTAATGGTATGGGCAAAGAGAGGGCTGGAGGTGTTTTGTTGTTCTGGAAGGAGGAAATTGATGTACACATATCATCCTTCTTTATAAACCATATTGCAGGCTCGATTCAATCGGAGGAAAGTGGGGGTTCTTGGGGGTTTGCTGGTATTTATGGGTTTCCAGATGAAGCAAACAAAAGGAATACGTGGAATCTTCTCAGTTCCATAACTGACTCTTGTGAAGGAAGTTTTATGGCCTTTGGAGATTTTAATGACACTTCTGTCGATTGTGATAAAAGGGGTGGTATTGCGAGATCTAACAGTCAACAAACTTGGAGTAGAGTGATTCGCGTGTCGCGCACGGATCAAAAACGAGTAATTTTATTTAAAACGTAGTATAGCAACAATGACTCGAATTGTCTCACAAGGATTCTTGATCTTATTAACTAATGATAGTAACAATTAATGTGGGTTGATTTTAATTTGAAGAAAAAGCAATTAAAATAAAAAGTGATTATCAAAATAAGCTGAAACGGTTAAACTGCTGTTTTGATTTCCCAACTTATCATCGACCCAAATAATTCTCAATTCCTAAGCGGACTCTATTTCCTTTTCGATTATAATAACAATCAAACAAGCGTAATTGATATTATATGATAAATATTCCTAATTTCCGAATTAAGCAAACAGATGAAATATATCAATCGTGAATTAAGCAAACACGATAAACATACGCGAATTAAGCAAACACGATTAAAGTATAGGAACATGCAATCATCGAAATAAATAAATCTAACCTTAGATAAATCGAATTAAGCAAACAAGATATCAAGATCAGAATTGAAAGGAAATAGATTAATTGGAAAATATAAGAACCTCAAAGTGTCGGCGAAAACCGATTACAGCAGATTAATCCTTGGAATTAGTTCTCCATAATCCGTCTCTTCGAGCGTAAAAAAATAAAGTCGTAAAAAGTGTGTATTGAACAATTGCGGCTTCTAGGTCAAATAGAAAAACCTAAAAAACCCGTTTACAACCTAACTGGGTCAAATACATAACCCAGGATTATAACTGCTAAAGAGGTGCTTCTGGACAGAAGGATTCATCTTTTCCGTTTTGAAGAGGCTTGGAGCAAAGATAGGAGATGCAAAGAATTGATTTCGAACTTGTGGTGCAGGCCCAATTCTAATGTGGTTGATAAGCTTCAATCACTTAAGGAAGTTCACAACGTTTTCAAGGAGTACAGAACGGGTGAAGTTGCGAAGGAGATCAAGAGAATTGAAGGACTGATTGGGGATAAAAAAACTGGTCTGAGAACTTTTCCGATATTCGCAGATACAAAGACCTGGACTCTCAAAGAGATAAGCTTCTTAGAATTGAAGAAACACACTGGAGACAACGGAGTAGAGCGATGTGGCTGCAAGATGGAGACAAAAATACCAATTTTTTTCATGGGAAAGTTGACCAACGAAGACGTACAAACAGGATTAAAAGATTGCAGGATGAACAAGGAAGATGGGTGTACGGGCAGAAAAATTGTGAAAAAATCCTGACTGATCATTTTGAGAATTTGTTTAAATCTTCCAAACCGTCGAATGTCAATGATGTTTGTAAATGTATGACTGGAAGATTGAGTGCGGAACAACAAGTTTTTTTCTCCTCCTCTTTTTCTACATAAGAAGTTGAAGCTGCGTTCAATCAGATGCACCCTACCAAAGCTCCTGGCCCCGACGGACTCCCAACCCTGTTTTTTCAATCCTACTGGTCTATTGTTGGAAGTGAAGTTTCTCGGTTGGTGCTGGAAATATTGAATGATGGAAGAATGCCTGGAGACATTAATGGAACCTTTGTGACTCTTATCCCCAAGGTTAAGCGGCCTAAATCACCGTTGGAATTCTGACCTATCAGTCTGTGCAATGTTGTCATGAAGGCTGTTTCGAAGTCTATAGCAAACAGAGTGAAAACGGTGTTACCGGATGTGATTAGTGAAGAACAAAGTGCCTTTGTCCAAGGGAGATTAATCACAGATAATGCCTTAATATCCATGGAGTGTTTCCACTGACTGAAGAACAAAAGGAAGGATAGGAAATGGATGATGGCCTTAAAGCTGGACATGTCGAAAGCTTATGACTGGATCGAATGGGAGTTTGTGGTTGAAGCCCTTCGTGCTTTGGGATTCCCGAAGGATCTCGTCCAACTTATTTTAGATGTATTTCTTCGATGTCGTATCAACTGCTTGTCAACGGCCAACCAGGAAAACAATTTTTACCTGAAAGGGGGCTCCGACAAGGTGACCCCTTATCCCCTTACCTGTTTATTGTCTGTGCAGATGTTCTGTCTAGTTTGATGAAGGAGGCGCGTGAAGCAAAGCAGATTCATGGTATTAAAGTAGCCAATAAAGCACCTATCATATCCCATTTGTTTTTCGATGACGACAACTTACTGTTTGCAAGGGAAAATGAAGCTGAAATTCACACCATCCATCAAGTGCTGGAGAAGTATCAGACTGCATCCGGGCAACATATCAATTTTGAGAAGTCAGAAGTTTCATTCAACGGTAATTTGGATGACACAACCAAGGAAATATTGAAAGATAAGCTTGGATTTAATGGAGTGGCTCATCATTCAAAGTACCTAGGACTATCGGTGATTTTTGGGAAATCAAGAAAGGAAGTTTTCAAACTTGTGGTTGATAAAGTCTGGAAGAAAGTTAAGGGTTGGAAGGAAGCGTTTCTCTCAAAGTTCGGTAAAGAAGTTATGATAAAGGCTGTTGCGCAAGCCATCCCCACTTACATCGTGAGTTGCTACAAAATTCTTGCGAGTTGCTGTAAGGATATTGAAACATTACTTGCGAAGTTCTGGTGGGGTTCGAGAAACTGCGAAAAGAAAATCCATTGGATGAGTTGGGAGAGACTTTCTGTCAATAAAGGAAGTGGAGGAATGGGTTTTCGTGGTATTCAAGATTTCAACACAAGTCTTTTAGGCAAGCAATTCTGGCGTCTACTCCAAGGTGGTGGTTCTTTGTTTGAAAGATTTTTTAAAGGAAGGTATTTCCCCCGGTGCACAATTCAAGAAGCGGGAATCGGTTTCAACCCAAGTTATGTGTGGCGGAATATCTTTAGTGCGAATGATATGGTGCTGAAAGGTAGTATATGGAGGATAGGGATTGGAGAGACAACAAAAATATGGCTTGATAGATGGATTCCAAAGATATATGATAATAGGCCCTCGGAAAGCAGCAGAAGGTTACAACGAAATGCTAACGTTTGCGAGCTCATCAATGCTGACACCGAAGAGTGGGACTGTAACATTCTGAATGCGAACTTTCATGCAGGTACGGTGAGTCATATTCGGGGTATCCCCCTTTCTGGTTCGCGACCGGTGGACAAACTCATTTGGAAGTATGAAGATGACGGTGTGTATTCGGTGAAGACGGCTTAGCATAGCCTTGGCGCTTCCCAGCATAGAAACATGGCAGGACCATCTAATAAGGAGGGTGAAAAGTTGTGGAAGGACCTGTGGAAAGTTGAGCTGCAACCGATGGTTAAAAACTTTGTGTGGCGGGTTATTAAGAACATCCTGCCAACTAGGAGTAACCTGAGGAAGAAAGGTGTATTTATGGATCCTTCTTGCCCTTTTTGTGTGTGTGCGAACGAGACAACAAATCATTTATTTCTGGAATGTCATTATGCAAAGCAGGTTTTCATCTCCAGCCCCCTCGGCATTAGAATTCCCAATTATGCTGATATCACTGACTGGATTGCGGAAGCTGCCTCTTTTCACGATCAAAATGTGGGAAGGTCCATCTTGACGGGTTTGTGGAAAATCTGGAACACGTGGAATGAGCTTGTTTTTAGGAATAAGCATTTGAGTCTGCAACTTCTGGCCATGGAGATAGCTGAAACAGTTGATGTTTGCACTAAGAGACCGATGGCGGTTTGCGCTAGCATTGATACTGGTTTGTATGCAAATAATATTGAAACTTCCTGGGTGATCAAAACAGATGCATGAGTTTATCCGGATGGTGTTGCAGCATTGGGGTGCGTTATCCTCAATCCATCTAGAGGCATTCATGTGGCAACTTGCAAAATTCAAGCCGGAATCATGGAACCATAACCCATCTAGAGGCATTCATGTGGCAACTTGCAAAATTCAAGCCGGAATCATGGAACCTAAAATGGCTGAGCTTCATGGAATTATGTGGGGGCTTCACATTGCCAAGTCCTTAAAGATGGACAATTTCCTGATTCAATCGGATGTTTTAAACATCATTGATGTTGTTAATGGGTCTAGTGGTAATGCATATCTAGAACATATAATTTCTGATTGCAAATGCTTATTAGATAGTTTTAATTTTGTTGTGTTAGTGTATGTCAATAGGGATATTTTGAAAGAAGCCCACCATATGGTTAGAGTGAGGAGGACCATGGGAGCTAGAACATGGTCTGGTACCATTCCATTTTGGGATTAAGTTTCTTGTATTGCCAATTTGGCTCTTGTTTAATGAAAATCCCTTTTCTATCAAAAAAAAAATGTGAGCTAAACACAAAGTTACCAAACTTTTGTTAAAACTAATTGTTAATTGTAAACTAACAACCTAGTTTATACAACCAATTAATATTGTTAGTTAACACCAATAAACCAAGATAAGTGGAGATAAAGTGAGTATCAGTATATCTCTAACACTGGATCATTGTCATGATATGGTTGATGAATATTGTTGTGTGGGTTACGATGTTGATTAAATTAAATTGCTTATTTATGTGTTTTTACTTATGTAAAAAAATTGATTGATGAAAATTATTATTGTGTATTTGATATTATGATGAATATTAACAATCTAGATTGGGTTTTATTTGTTTTTATGTTGATTTTTTAAATTAAAAAAATTATTTACACAACTCTTTCTTGAATAATTTTATGTTTAATAAGTTAATCAAAAATATATCATATTTAATAAAGAGATTAATTACTATTTCAATATAAAAAGTTTTATACAGTTAATTTATCATCATTATTATTTTTACATTATTTTATAAATTGTTAAAAAAAAAGTCAAATTTCTTAACATCTATAATTAATTATCGGTATTTCAATTAAATTTTATTTTATATAATATGGAAAAATTTCCGTGTCATCTCTTTCATCACCAATTTAAAAAGAATAACACATCAATACATTTTTAACTGAAATTAATAGAGACTAAAACTCTTAAAATTTAAAATTAAAGAATTATTTTCTTAAATAAATTAAAATAAAATAGCGGTAATTTAAAAAAAAAAAAATCTATCGATAATATAAAATATTTTTTATTTTTAAAATACTGAAATAATTTATTAAGTTTAAAGATTCCGATTCGATTTCAATGTAATATTGATTTACACCGAAATCGAATATTTGGCGGAAGGGCAAACAAACACTAAACCGAAGCAGAGTTCGTTCGGAAAATGGAGGAAAAGAGTTCAGGCGAAAACGAGAAAGCAGCTCTTCTACTTCTGGATCGTGCATCTCGAGCAACAAGGGGTAAACGTCTCTCGAAGCTTCTCGACGATGAAGTTCAACAAGACGAATTGTTCTGGGGCCAAGACGCTCTCAAAGATGAAGAAGAAGACGATAACTACCAAGAGGAAGCCGAAATCGCCGACGAATTCGACTCTGATTTCGACCAAGACGTATGCATATCTCTCTCTATATCAAACTCATTCGCAACAATTACTTAATTCATTGAATAAACTAATTTTTCATTCCTGTTCATATTCTCAGGAGCCTGAACCTGATGAGGAACAACCTCAGGTTGATGCCGACGAAAGAATGAATAAAAAGAAAAAATTGATAGTTCCTGGGAAGACGCCGGCTAAGAAGAAGAAAATGAAGAAAGTTTTATCTAATTTGGATAATTCTCCCAAAAATGATGATCAGGAAGATGATAATAACAACAAACCTAGTGTTTCTGGGGAACACCATGATGATGCAAAGGAGATAATGATTAGGAAGTCCACCAGAACTTCCGTCATTGTCAGACAAGCTGAAAGAGAAGCCATTCGCGCAGCTATCCAAGCAACCAGCAAGGTCACTCATTTTCTCTCTCTGTCTATGTGATTAGGGTTTAGGCCTGGTTTCTATAACAACTTAATTAGTGTTTATCATACAAGTTTAGGCCTGGTTTGTGTATAAGTTATTTCTATAACAAAAGATACAATAAAGTCGGATTATAACCTATAAGCTCTTTTTCATAACCTATTTTGGAGAGCTTATAGACATGTAAAAAACTGTTAAGCTCTCCCAAATAGTTTACAAGTGTTTGTGATAGTAGATAAACTAGGCTATGTTTGGATCGATTGACTACAACGGAGCGGAGCAGAATGAAATATGATGGAGTGAAGTGGAGCGGAGCAGAATGGAACAAAGATTCTATTCCATTGTTTGTGTATTTTTTATAATTTGACGGAACGAAAGAAAGCAAATTAGTTCATTCCATGACATCTCCAAATTGGAGGGAATGCAAATTGAAGGATGCACATATGAAATAGGATAGAATGGACTCCATTGTTTGTGTATTTTTTATGATTTGACGGAACGCAATAGGACAAATTAGTTCATTCCATTGCATACAGCGCTCCATCCATTATTTACAAATCCAAATATTATATCTGATTATATACCTTTCCATTCCATCACATTCCACCAATCCAAACATACTCTAAAAAATAAGTCAACTCAAAGAGACCTGTATTTTAAATTTTCGGACATATCAGTTTTTTAGTAATTATTATATTTTGAAAATGTTTTTTTTTTGTTTTTTGCTTTGACTCAGCCAGTAATAAAAAGGAAGAAGGAAGGTGAAGAGAAGAAAATGTCACAAGAGGAGATGCTTTTAGAAGCTGCTCAAACAGGTCAATATTTATATTACAAACACTGAACTTTTATATATTGATTTCCTTGCTTGTTTTTATTTATTTCTAAAGATCCTTTGATGTTTCAATTATGTTTTGACTCTGCAGAAATTATGAACTTGCGGAATTTGGAGCGAGTTTTAGCTAGAGAGGAAGAAGTTAAGAGAAGAGCAATTGTGCATAAAACTGTCTATAATGGTCCACAGATACGCTACATTACACAAAATGGTGGGATTTTTTATTTTTTTTAATTTATAAAAAAAGCGAAATGATAGCGTCTTTAGATGCTTCATTTCATATGCATTTAGTTTGGTCATATTGGTTGTTGTCTTTTTACATATAACAATCTGTTGTTTTTTCCAGGTTGTAATTATCTGGAGTTTGCTAAAGGGGCGTCGTTTCACTCAGATATTGCCACAATGCCTCAAGAATGTGCGTCCCTCTTGTGCAAGCTCTTTATTTTGTTTATTTTTATGTTGAAGAATGTTATATATCCCGTTTCTTTTGCATAAAGCTTACAATATGTGAAATTGAATTCCCAGAGAAATTGTTTTGGAGTCGATTTTCACAATACATTTTTTGTTTCGCTTATTATCATTACTTGTTGTAGATTATTAGACTGATGACAGGATAATAAATGAAGGACCTTGGTACAAGTTTTGTTTCAGGTGGTATCATTTTAGTGGATTAGGCTGATGACAAGATACAGTTGAACATAAATGTTTGGGAGACCAAGGGATTTTAATTGAGTTGTTCAAGGATAACTTATACAATTTATCTAGGGTTAGGAAAGGATGATGGCTGGATGGATGGATGAGAGTATTGTAAGAATTCAGTATGACGAAATACCCACATCTGAGTGCTTTAGATAATTAGGGTCTATCTCACAAAAGGACAGAAGGATCCAATCGATATTAAGGTCACACATAGTATCCAAACAGGTCGGTTGAAGTAGAGAAATGTTTTAGGTGTTTGTGTGACCTCTAAGTGCCTTATACCGATGGCTTCATTAAGTTGAAAGTTAGGGTAGCTACTCTACGGATATCGGATAATGATTACAAATTGTTTACCAGACTACCACCACATGCCTTCATAACTTGTGGTGTTAAATATGGCAAGTTGGCAACCTCTTACAAATGGGTAGGGAGGGACAAAAAAAAATGATAAGACTGGAGAGACTATTGTGAAGAATTTAAAGTACCCTGCTTCAGAAAATTCTAGGTAGCTAAGTAACACTTTTTCAATTGTTTTTTCCACTTATATGATTTGTTTCTATTTCTTTTCAGATCCAGAACAACCTGTTTGCGTGATTACTGGTTTGCCTGCCAAGTAAGAGCCTCACTTGCCAATATTGTGGTTATTGTTTTATTCTTCAGTATCCTAGTTAGAATGTGAGAGACTTGCAATTTGGAACCACTTGATAATTGTTTATTTTCCATACCATAGTTTATGCACATATATGGCTTTCGGCTTTGGTTCCTTTTGTAAGTGATTTAATCTTTAAAAATAGACGAAATGGTTGAATAGATTTAGGATTTTAAATTCATTTAAAATTAGATATTTATGGGAAATGCTAATGGAACCTTGCTTTGGAGATTCTTTTCTATAGATGGGGTTATATTGTACAAATTGTGTAGCATTTGGCAATAAGACGGGTCAAGCATTAACAGTGGGTCTGTTCCAAGATGAGAAAAAAATACTTAGAGGTTGTTCAGGAGGTTCTAGCTCTAATGTTGACTGTTGATGAAGTTTGGTGATGCTTTCCTTGGATGAAATAATCACTTAAATGATTTTTATACATTATACATCAAATTTTCCTTCTAGTGTGTTTGTTGTAGTCAAACTTTAGGCGTGTTGTCTATGTTGCTCTTCTGTCCATCTTCTGAATTTCTAGTAGTTTTTCACTCTATTTTCTTCTCTGCTCAGTCTTGACTTCCTGCCGAGACAGCATTATGGTTTTTCCCTTATTACAATTCCTCTTGATTATTTTTTATTCCTTTCTAAATTGCATCATATGGACTTTTATGAATGTTGTGGTTGTCACTGATTAATAGTAGTTCAGTTCGAATATTTTTTTTAATCTATTACTACTGTACCTCAAATATTGTTAAGAAGTTCTCTCTCGATACAGGTACCGTGATCCAAAGACTGGGCTGCCATACGCCACAAAAGAAGCTTTTAAAATAATTCGACAACGGTATGGCGATTCTTGGTTGCTAATAACCTTAGCTCTGAATGTGTATTTGAAATTGTCCTATTTTCCCTTTCCTAGTATTTTTTTAAAAGAATGTTAATGTGATTGTTTTAATAGGAGTGTTTTACAAAAAAAAGACAAAGACAACTTTTTATGTAGCTGTTTTCTTGCCAATCTCTTGTTTGCGTTCTCCTGCGATGGTATGGTCTAATGTTCCATAGAAGGATGTCTGCTGACCAGTTCTACCCACGATAATGTTATTACTGAATTACTAATGCTATCAAATTTATTTTGAATGCAAAATTGAATAGCATGAAATTTCTAACCAACAAACGACATGTCATCTTAAGAGGGAAAGAAATGATTGACAAATCGATGCTCAACTTGCTTCAATAGGATTTTATCTTTATATTATTTTCTTTTAAGTAGTCTTGAAGTGTATGGCACATACTAGGCTATTTGATGGGTCTTATGTATAAAAATCATGCCGAGGCTTCACCCAATTGCTCAAGCTCTTGGGAGAGTTGGTTTAGACATGGTATTAAAGCTTCTTCACCCTGAGATTGTGTTTGATCCTATTTATCGTTGTTCTTATAATTATTAAAAAATTAAATTTCAACACAATGTAAGGGGGCTTATACATTGTCTGCCAACTCTCACATCAAGCAAAGGGCTCTTGCATGAGGGTTGTAAGGATTTGTGTGGGAGTTGGTTTATGATATTGGGAATTTGGAATTAAGACTTTATTTAAGAAACGTGTTGAACATTGAATGTATTGTTCCGATCATGTATCAAGTGGTTGTTTTGGAATTGATTTTATTTGACATTAATAAGGGATTGTTTTGCAGCATTCAGGATGAAAGTGCCAACTCTAGAAAGGAGACTAGTATGGGAGGGTTATATGATTCAGTTTCTGGATGTGGTTTTCCAACCAAAAGAAAGAGATCAATAATGCACGATAAAAATATACATCCACATGATCGGTCCTTGGCTCGCTTTCGGAGAATTCCTTCCTTTGAAGAAGAAGATTCTGACTAACAGCCTTTGTATTTTTTCTCGTTCTCTTTTAAGTTGGAAATTTTTTATTTATCATCCTCATGAAATGATGATGCATGATTTTAATTTCAGCCGCAAATCATGAAAGAAGTCATGGCTGTGCTATATCTTGATTCTTGATATGGACCCAAGATTGGGAATTGGGATGGTAACAGAAACCGTGTCTGAGGCCCGTTTTAGTGTTGGTAAAGTAGTCTTATTTCCTGTAGAATGTCATTTTAAAATTGACCCTGGTCATTTTTTAATAAGGAGAATTCATTAGACTTGAGTTAGTTAGATTCATGAAATGTCATAACTTTCTTTTACAGTTTGTCATTTCTGTAATGAGCTGGTATGTCTTTGTCATTAATAGTACCAGAAACAAGGATCGAGATGAGTGAAAGGAGTACGAGGATGGTAGGACTAAAATTGCCCGATTTTAGGACTTTCTTGAATTCAGAGAATAAATTTTCTTGAATTATAATTTTCTATGTATTTTTCTACATTATGCTTTGATATAGTGAGTTACGGTCTCTTACATGCTAATTAAACAATGGTAACTTTATAATCTCACAATTTTCCGTCTCGTTTACAATTTGAAAGATACAAATTTTGGATAAATATTATGTATCCGGTTACTAGGTACCCTCTGATTGGGATGAAACCATTGTAGTTTTATTATTTTTTTCATGTAATCTTGTAACATGGAATAATAGTGTTGAACTTGTTTATCAAAAAAATAAATAGTGTTAGAACTTGCTAATTGGCTCAACCTGGTTAACATGTCTGCTGCACCGTTCTTGCACTTTCATTAGTGTCGTATATTTAATAAAATCACTATTAGCCTACATTAGTGTCGTATATTTAATAAAATCACTGTTAGCCTACATTAGTGTCGTATATTTAATCCTTTATACAAATTAAAATGCTTGCCTTTCTTTTATTTTATATAAATAAGTTTTATTTTATAGTTTTTAAAAACTATTTTGTAAATTAATTTTAAAGAAAATGTGTTTGATAATCTTATTTGCACAATATTACAAATATATAATTAATAAAAAAATATATCACCTTTCTTTGTTTCTCCTTCACAATTTTCAAAATTAAAAATCAAAACTTCTAAAAGCTATTTTAATTTTTTTAGTTTTTGAAAAGCATAGAGAATATTTTAAAAAAAAAAAATTAGAAAATTAGAATACCAAACAAGATAAACTATTTTCAAATTTTGAAAACAAAACAATTTTATAAAATTAAATCAAACAGCAGTTAATATTTTATTTTTGTAACTAATATAGCATAGTCAGTGATTTAAACCTACCATTCTTTCCTTGAAAGAAGTCAAACCAAACATTCAAACACTGCCCTGACTAATATTTGATTGTCGAAACAAGATTTCATAAAGCAGCAAATTCACAACACAATCTTTCATCAAGCTAGATCTGTCAAACAAGAAACAGGCTTTTGATCAATGGCATCGACAAATTCCGGCGAAAAGACCTCAGGTATGAATCCTTTGATCTTCTAAGGTTCTTGCTAAAGCAT
The DNA here is from genome assembly GCA_963966055.1 of Lathyrus aphaca. Classification (NCBI taxonomy): domain Eukaryota; kingdom Viridiplantae; phylum Streptophyta; class Magnoliopsida; order Fabales; family Fabaceae; genus Lathyrus; species Lathyrus aphaca. The sequence continues at coordinate 90,127,980 of OZ014521.1, forward strand.
GTTCAGAATTTTTAATGCTTCTACTTCCTCTAGTATGTTAATCTTTTTCATGCCATAGTAGTCACAAATCTGGTTTATCATGAGGAAGGAACTTAACTAGAAATCATATAGACACTGAAAATTTCAGGGAGAACCAGAAACAAGCTAGAGAAAAGAGAACATTCCATTAAGGAAAATTTCACTACGCTGTTACCCTAAAATTTAGGGATAATCGGTCTCAACCGTTAACAGTATTTTGTAGAAGAAAAAAAAAGAAATTCAAGTCAAAAGGAAAACTTTAGTCGAACAAAAAAGATGTAGGGATACACAATAATTGAATGAAATATTAAGATCATGGCTTAAAAATCTCAGTACATTCCACCGGCTTGTAACAGTTATAAAAATTAGACTCCAAAACTATTTAACAAAGCTATCAGTGTCCCATTCTCCCATAAAAAGTTTGCTCATCTTGAATTGCTGAACCAGAAAAGACGATAACAGTTCCCAGATAGGTAAGCAAATATATCTTACAGTATTATACATAACATAGCCCAACACGTTTGACAATCCATCAAATGTCACGTTTCATAAGGATATGCTACAAACCTTATAGGGGAGAAGTTTAAAACCAAGATATTAGCTTTCTCACACATACAATAGACTGACTTCTCTGTCCTCTTATCCTTGGAGTGCAGAAACATCCAAGAAACAGATAACCGCTAATGATGCCTTGCGACTAAGTTTTTGCCATATGCTAACCTTTTTTAACGAATTGGGTGATATTGTGTGATTCCTCGCTTAGGCGGTAGTTTCCTCAAAATGAAAAGGACCAAAGAAGAAGGCAATATTTCCACCAACTGCAGCAAAAGGGCGAGAAGAGGTCAGCAAGACGTATGACATGAAAAACAAATAACATTTTTTATGGCTTACTCTTGAGACCAAATGTTTATAAAGAGTAAAAGCATAGGAGAAATTGCAGTTATTAAACTAAGAATAGCAATTCAATTTCTTTTTAATTGGACATCAAAACACCAATAAACCATTTTCCGTGAGAAAAATTCTCATGAGGTCAGAATGTTGCTAAAGATAGACCCCTCTGACAGTATGAGTTGGAGAAATTTGAACCAGCAATGATCTGATTATTTGATAAACAATTTCCCTTGCTACTTCAGTTTCATGTGAAAACAATCTTACCAAGAATTTAAGACCAGCTTCAAATCACACCCCAAACAAAATTATTTTATGAAGATTGATAAAACTACGCACAGTGGTGTTGTAAATTTCAGGCAGAGAATATCAACTTTCACCAGTGTAGAACACCATTATGAGCCCAAAATAGACTTAATATGTAAATGATAACTTGAAGAACTCAACAAGGAACAACAGTAGGATAAAATAAAGGAATGTAATAAACAAACTCACCAGGAAATATATAAGGTTTAGAATGGGATGGTCCAATACATCAATGTTAGCCGCTTTATCAAATGCATTAAAGCACATCTGACAGATTAAAAAATATGATCAAACTCATTTTAAAAACCAAGCAACATGAATTACATATTTGAAGAAAAAGGGACTAACCATAACACATCTGATAAGGAAACATGAAAAACATATGGTAGTCACATAGCCGACCTGCATTAGAAAGATCAGATAGATAGTTAGAGAAAAGGAGTGGAGGGGAGGGATGAACGGGTCCTTAAGATATACATTGGAAAAAAATCCCTTGTTAGACTGAGTACCTCTTGTAGCTTCTTGCGGCGACCTTTGGATTCAACAGGGAAGCGTTGTAGCATCAAGAATAATCTGTCATAGACCACGCTCAGAAAAAGTACGGTGGGTACGGTAATGAAAGGACACCAAAGAAGCATATACATAAGGCAATACATACATCATTTAAAATTCTATATTTGAATTACATCTGTTAAGTGCGCCTTATTGGAACATGACAACTACAATGATTTACATTGAATGAAGAATATGCATCAACATTTACAGCTCTTGGCGTTACATTTTATAAAGCATGTACTACCATTATAAAATAGGGTGACTGTTGGCAAAATATATATATAGTAATCATGTTTTTGTACTACTGGAATTTCACCATGTCAGAAATGCAGTATAGATTTGAAGAATTCACATGGCTTCTATAAATGCTGATATGGATTACTTTTATTGTATTTTTTTATTTCAGAAAAGGCAAATTTCTAAGTCAATGTTATTTTGTAACCCGGGTGCATTTATTTCATTTTGTAGACCGGACACATAAATGTAGTTAAAAAGTGAAAAAGACAACTACCTCCCACCATAGAGTAGAAATCCAAGAGCCGCAAACAAAGACACCCCTACATACATGCATTGGAAAACCCGATTAATATTATGATCAATAAAATCTGATAGTCGGTCCCTGGCCACAACACAGAATAAAGAAATAAAAGACAGAAAAACCTGCAAAGAATATCTTTGACAAAATGACCAGCATGCTGATAGGTTTCCACCATAATATCAACCACAAAGCAATCTGAAACGTTTTAAATAAAATATTAGAAGAGTTCATAAAAACTTAAAAAATAAAAGAGAAGTCAACCAATACAAAACTAATCAACATGAAAATAGCAGTTATTTGAAATTCTGAATAGATATTATAGAATAACAGAACTGATACCACATAAGTGTCAAATACTAAAGGTCAAAGGCAGAGGGAGATGTTTATAAATATTCAATCAATTATGTATAAGAGTATTATTAGATTGTTTTAGAAATTATTTTCCTAATTAGGTTGATGGTTCAATGGCTAATGGACTTGAGCTTGTAATAGTAGTAGTATTACCTGACCAAATTAAAAGTATAAAATATAAATGAAAACTAGGCTAAGACATCGGAACATCATACATCCATCAATTATATTCTCAGTTTATTGCCTATAGTTGTTTTTCTCCCGTTTCTTTATTTCTAACCCTAAGCCATTATTCTTATTAGAGAAGTAGCATCCACCTTCAATGTGTATCCCTTCTGAAGTATTAGGGTCCATAGAACTCTTTAAAATTCCACTTATTTGTTTGTTTGTAATATTATATAAAGTAATTTCTCTGCACTGTGATCAAAAGCACATTGAGGGATCAAGACAAATATCATATATGAAGGCCATGGGAGCCTTTATAGGCAGGCCTTTGATGTTTTACGCAGTCGATATGGAGTTGTCTAAATGATCAACAGCTCATGGTTGTATAGCATCAGGTAGTTGGCTGGTGGCAGTGTAATTGTAGCTAAAGGGTGCATTATGCTGTTTCTGGGCATTATTGGGAGATGCAGAGTTCTAAAGACCGGGTGGGGGGTGTCTCGGTTCTAACCCATGAGATTTTAAATGGTTGGGAAGGTGTGTCAGACCAGACGTTTTGCAAACATTCCAGCATGGTGATTTAAGCCTTTCGGTGCATTTCATTTCTGTACATGTGTAACCCCAAGGGGGTGGCTTGTTGGTGAAGATTTGTGCCCTGAGAGTATGCTCCTCTCAAGGACTCAGGCTTGAATCCCACTAGGCACTAACAATCTTTGTGTTGGGTTAGTCTATACAGAACTTTACTCAGGCTTTAAATGCCCCCCTAGTGAACGATGAGATTGTCCCTTAGATTAGTCGGTCGCAAGGCCGGATACCATGTTTTAGAAGAAAAAAAAGTTGTACATGTTGGAAAGGTTGTCTTACAGCTTGTAGGTGTGCTGAGGACAACAGTGCCTCTAGCACTAGGTTTTTGAGAGAGAGATTCTTTACATGTATGCATGGGTGTTCTCCATGGTGTAAGTTATGAATGCGTGGCAGGAGGTTCTATGTAGCTGTGTTGGGTAGTGGTTGTAGAGATTTTCCTATAACAAGCTTACACCAACAGTTGACAGTCCATATTTTTACCTCTACATTGTACAATATACATACTGTAATATTTAGAGCAAGTGAAAAACAAGCATATCTTCTAACAGTTGACTGAGTCCATATATTTTTCCCTCAAACGCATTTATTTTGTACATATTGAGAATCTAAAGAAGTCTACATGATCTGGCCTGTTTAAGGTGGGGTAGGTTAGTCAACCCAACTAAATCAAGGTCAAAACAGCTCAATTCATAATGGGCAGGCCAGGTCAAAACAGCTCAATTCAAATCAAGTCCTTCATTGTTTGTTGCTATGGGTGGCAAACGGACATGCCCCGTTTAGGCCCGCAAAAAATGGGGTGGGGCGGTCAAAATTGAGGATGCGGACCTAAAACCTAAACTCTCCCCGCAAAAAAAGTGAGGGCAGGACGGGGAAAACCCGCGGACATTGCAGTTTTTAAGCCTAAAAATACAAAAATTTAAGTAAATGTGTATGTCCGCAAAAGCCCACAACAAAAACAGGACGGGACGGACACTTTAGAGGGTGAGGGCCTAAACCCTTGGTCCACCCCGCACTAAAGTGCAGGCAAAACGGGCATGTCCAGCGGGTCGGACCCGTTTTGCCACCCCTATTTATTGCACATGTTGACTGAAGTCAATCCTAGGCCAGAACTCAGAGTGCTGAACAGCATCATCATCACGCCCAACAGCACTGTAAATGAATTTGCCAAAGAGAAACTCCTCCACAACAGCAATTTCTAAGTTAGATCTGAAGCAACAACTTTTTTATCCATGGGAATCAAATAATGCGAGAATGTTTGATAAGTTCCAGAAAATTTCTCATCTCTATTTGATGATTGATTATAAAATAGATGAGTGGAAAACAAGTGTTGGGCACTGTTGGGCAGTAACAGTTTTCCGGGGTTGGGGAAGGATATGTGAAAAAATGGAGGGGTTCCACTAGTCAGATCTAACAAAGCAACAAACTTGGATCTTAGAGCTTCCATCAGAAAATGCTACATACAGAAGCAAGGTTGTCAAGATCAAGATCTTGCATAAGATAGAGAGAATAGCAAGATCATAAAATATAAAATCATAGCAAAGGTTGTCAAGATCAAGATCTTGCATAAGATAGAGAGAATAGCAAGATCATAAAATATAAAATCATAGCAAGGATCGGAAGATTCTACCCAATTACTTTTGTAAGATCAAAGGGATACAAGATCGTAAAACATAAGATCGCAACAAAAATAGTAAGATCCTACTAAAATAAAAAATAAAGAAATAGAAGTATATATTTAAAGTGTTTTTACATGATACATGTTAGTAGGCAAGTGTATTCGTGAGGAAGTGACTCTTTCATATTCTTTAGACATGTATAATTGAGTTTTTATACTTTATTACTACCACATGTATAATTTATTTGACACTAAGAGTGTGTTTGGATGAAGCATTTTAATGAGAGAAAGTAATTTTTTGAGGGAATTTAAAATGATTTACCAAAATTCATTGTTTGGATAAAAAATATAGAGAATTGTTAAAATGATGTAAATTTATGAAGTATTTTATTCAAGTTAAATTTAAGGAATTTCAAATGACACCAAAAAGTAAGGAATTTGAAATTACTCCATCACTCTATATCATGCAATTGTTAAACTGTTTACTATTAATTTTTCAAATTTTGCAAGATGGTCCTCATATTTTATGAAAATTTCAAATTCACGCTTAAAATTTTCTAAAAATTGCAAATAAGTCCCTAAAAATGTTCAAATTTTCAAAAATTACAAATTGGTCCCTATTTTACATATTTGATTTTTTGCTCAAAAGTTTTAAAATTTATGTAAATGACCCCAAAAATTTAACAATGAATCATCTTCATTCTCCATCCGAACAAAAGAATTTAAAAATGAATGGATTTCAATTGAATCATTTAAATTGCCTAGAATTTTGAATTCCTTAAAAATTCTCAATTACCTCATCCAAACACACTCTAAGGACATATTGATCAATTACTACGATTATTGTAAGTCGGTTAGTTAAAACAACCCCTACAAGTGAGACGTTTATTCTTTAAACCCTAAATCTAAATGAAACAAACCCCGCGAATAGTTATTGTTGTGCCTCTACATCTTCTCATCCTTGTCGCCGTTTAATGGTGGTGGCCGGAAATAGCAAATCATGGTTGAAACTGGCAAAGATTGCACAAAACCAATAATTTGACGATTTTTTCACAATTCACAAGATTCTACTTAAGATCGGGATTGTTGGGGGTGACTGAGATCGTAAGATCTTAAGATTTAAAGATCGAGATCGAGATCTTGAAAACCATGTACGGAAGAGCTATGTGAACAACAACTACAAAGGACTTGAACATACTGTAAGAGTTACTATATAAGCTAAGAAATACAAGATGAAAATGTAAACAGGTAGCACTCAACATCCATTGCATAAAAAAGCAAGTAATACCAACTATGTTGACCACAAGTGCAATCACAGACAAGATTTTTTCACCTGAATAACATAAACCACAGCATTAATCGTGTAGAAACTTGGTCTCAGACCATCGGTAGATACAGCCCGTGCCTGCAAAATAAGATCACAGAAAATGAGACCACATATCAACAAATTAACAATACAAATTGCTATTTAAAAATGTAAATAGTCCTTGCAACGAAAAAAAAAAGAAGTAAACTTGCCTGATAATAAATCTCAGCCCAGAAGAGAACCAATAGTGCATATGTGGTAAAGAAAGTAAGACTGGGCATGTCAAGTAACATATGTTGGAGAATCTACACACACAATGTTTAACCATTAGAATTAAATCCTATGTGATTTTGAAATTGATCATATACAGTAATAAAAAAATAATATAAGAATAATTATTCCTACCTCTGGCTGTAACTTCTGCACATCTCGACGGAAAACGAAAACTAAACATCTAACTGCAAAACCACAATTAAACAACAAAATTCATAAGAAAATCAAAGCAAAAAATTCAAAAAATTCAAAAAAATGATTTGAATGATACAGACCTCCATTGACGAAAAAATTGAGAAAGTGAAAGACCTTCTGCGTCGTCCAACCATATTCCGGAACTCTCCATTGTATTCGAACAAGTTGAACCTAAAATCACAACAACAACAACAACAACAAAAAATTTAAAAAAACATTAAAAATATTTTGATCGAGAGAAAAGAAAACCCTAACGAAGATCGGAGAATATACCAGAGCGATGGCGGCTACGATTCCGTAGAGAACGGCAAGGAGATGGAAGGTACGGTCCTGCCAGAGAGGAGAATCGTTGATATCTCTCCACCAGTTGGATGTCTCGGTGAAGTCAAGGGAGGCGACCACGGCCATAACCGCTTCCTTCGGCGCGCCTCTGGCCACCATCGAATCGGAGAATTATGATTTAATACAGCCTTTAATCTTTTTTGATCAACAATGAACAAAAATAAACAGAGAAGAAGAAACAAAAAGAATCTAATCTATATTCTAATCTAATTATTCAATCAACTGGTGATTTTTTGTTTTGTGGCCGGCGATATAGAGAAATAATTTAGGATTTAGAAAGAGGAAACGGACGGTAACGTCGGTAAGGATAAAAGTCCAAATAAGTCATTATTAGATCAACTTATATATATTTATGTTAAAAAAAAGCTTCATTTAAAATGTTTTTTACTTTTTAGGTTTATTTAAAATCTAAAAGAAATATTTTTCTGATCAGATGTAATTTTAAGTTATTTTAATTGAATTGAAAAAATGGAATTATTGAATGGACAATGGCACAACTCATTTGCATGTGTAACGTGGTCCCTATAATAATAGTTTAAAATTCATACACATTATGTGTTTTTATTCACGTTGGCGCCATTCTAGCTGCTCAGCTTTTGCTCTAACCAATGTTGTTGCATCATCTATCTTCTATTTTTTCACAACTCTCCCGTGAGATGATTTTATTATTTTGTTTGTTTATATCTATATTTAGATTTTTCTTTTTAAACAAAAGAATTATGTTGCGTCGGATTTTTAAAGTGCCTCCCACTATTTATTTATAAAAATAAAATATTTTTATTGTCTATCATTTGTGCATTTTAACTAGAGAAAATCAAGAGCACAATATCATTAAGCTCTATACTAATTATACACTTTAAAAGATATGTTATACAACAAAAACTTGTATGATCTTACTGTGGGGGAAAAGGTAAAACAGATGATAAGTCTGATGTCGAATGGAAAAAGATGAATTGAAAGACAATTGTATAATCAGACAATGGTTGGATTTGAGTGTATACCCACATGTTGAAGATGAAACTGATGCGTAGAAAATGTAGAATAAATTAAAAGAGTTGTATGAGCGTAAAAACGTGCAAAATAAAGCATGTTTAATTAGGAAGTTGGTTAATATGAAATACAAGGATGGTGACTCAACGACAAAGCATGTAAGTGTGTTTCAAAATACCATGAATTAGTTAGAAACTATTGATATTACGTTTGACGATGAAATGCAAGTCTTATTATTGTTTAGTTCCTTGCCTGATAACTAAGAAGTTCTTGTTGTGACACTTGGTAATGTCGACGATTAGAGATAACATGCTTAGTGAAGAAGTTATAATAAAGGAACGTGGTTTGATTGTTACTCATAAACAGTCTAAAGCTCTAGTTATTGAGTCAATGGGAGAAGTAAAACCATAAATTTGCATAAGTGTGACTAATTTGAGAGTTGTGGCAAGTCAAGAACTAAAAAAGATATTATATGTTAAAACCGTGGCAAGGTGGGATACATAAAAATGAATTGTAGATTTCTCAAAAGAGAATATTCAAGGGAAAGAGATGAAGGCAATGAATGAGAAGAAAAATGATAAAGACACGACATCAGTTACATGTGACAATGATGTCTACATTATTTATGATGATGATTCTATAAACCTTGAATGTCAAGATTCAACGTGTATTATTGATTCAGATGTCTCATACCATGTCATTCTTGTCGTGATTTCTTCTCATTACACTAAATAATTTTGGAATGATAAAATAGAAAATGAAAGAGTTTGTGGAATTGTTGGTATGAGATATGTTTTGGTTAAAATTGTTGTTGGATGCAAGCTTAAATTGAATAGTGTGAGACATGTTTTGGATATTCGTCTCAATTTGATTTTGGTCAAAGCCTTAGATATTGAAGGTTATCACATTTACTTTAGTAGTGATGGCATGTGTAAAATCACAAGAGTATCATTAGTAATAGCAAAGGAGAAAATTTCCACAACCTTTTATAGGGTGTCTGTAAAACTATGCAAATAGGAAGTGGATGTAGTTGAACATGCATCCAATTATTTATTACATACACGCCTTGGTTACTTGGGTGAGAAGGGCCCTAATATTCTTTCAAAGAAAAGTTTTCTCTAGGTGAAAAACATTCCTCTCAAAACACGCACTCATTATTTTTCTAGTAAGCAACATAAAGTTTCCTTTAATAGTAATGGTCCTCATAGGAGACCAAATATTCTAGATTTAGTTCACATTAATGTTTTTTATTTTACGTAATGATCAGAACTTCAACGACTGCTGACGTGGATCTTCAGGTCTGCTCGTGCGATGAGGAGAACGAGGGGGGTGTACCTGCAAGGTACTCTGATGTTAAAGTATGAACGGGCACAAGAGCTAGCAAGTACAAATAAAGTATTTGAGGAGACAATATTTCATACCCGACCCTCTCAAATGAGAGGGTTTATATAGAGAGCCCCAGCGCGTGGCCAACAGTCCCTATTTTTAGGTCTGGATCGCAGATCCCCAAAAAATAGGTAACTGTCAGGAAGGGAGCGAGGACGAGCATTCTGCTCGGGAGGCATTTGTGTCGGGCATAGAGCCCCGAGCGAGGTATGTCCTGATCGATCCTGTGCGGTCCCTGTCCTAGTTGAGCATGGACCATAAACGAGGAGGAGAGACTAGGAACCCTGGAGGTGGGTCCCCTTGATGATGAGTTATTGGGACGAAAAGGGTTGGGTCATACTTAGTCGTTGGACCAGTCCAGATCAGGAGCCCCACAAGTCGTTGCTTATGGTCAGGGAAGTGATAACTTAAGGGTGCCTTACCATCGTCGTGATGGAAAGATCCTCGGAGTGTTTCATAATCATGGTCGCTGATGGAATCAATCGTGGGATCCTGATCATTGTAGACGAGGATCCCAAACGTTTGGAGTGGCTGGAGTGACACGCGTGTGTCTTGGAAATTGTGTGCATTTAATGTGTAATGATGGCTAGCCTACAGCTGTCCTTAAGCAATGAGTGCGTCATTCATAGGTTTGCAGACCGCATGTGCTCGTGCATGTGTTGGAAGGGTTTAAATAGGGCATCTGGCCTCATTTTCACACTTTTCGCTTTCCAATTTTTTGTTCGTTCAAACGCGTAGCTCGATTCCACCGTCAATCAGTCGTCTGCCTCTGTAATTCCCGAGCACGTTCACCGACCACCGCAGAAACTCTCAACTTGTAAGTTCTAATGCCCTTTTAGTTTGATTTAGCTTCTAATTTCTGATAAATAAAGTAGTAGCATGCGGTTCGGATAGCCTTTAGTATGATAATGATGATTTAGATGAGAATATAGGGTTCTAGCATGGTGTTCGTCGCCTCTGTGGGCGGCGGCCGGTGGCAGAACAGTTACGGATATGGCGTTTAAGGGTTAGTTTGCGTCGTTCATGACGACTTTGTTCCTCTTCTCCGGTTAAACTTCAACTGGAGTTCTAGATAGAATCATACTCGTCCCACGAGATCCTCGTGATGGATTGAATTCGTTTTACCCCCAAGATTACATAATCGTGGTTATTCCTTATGATTAAGAGAATTGGCTGAGGACAACGTTCTCGCCCCCTAGCGCGCCCTTTCACTTGTTAAGCGGTGGAAGGGTGGATTTGATTCTGTCATCGAATTCATGTTTGCTTTCACTGCTTTTTAGGTGCAACCGTGTCCAACGACCACCGCATAAACATGGGGACCTTGGACCTGTCTAGCGAGTTCACGTCTTCTCCCGCGGAGACCGAGCAAAGTTCGCCCTCATGGAGGAGCTCAGAATCTTCCTCGGACTCCGAAGAAACTACCTCAGCAAAAGAAAACACAGTTGAGTCTGAAGAAAAGGATGAAGAAGCGGAGGAAGACGTCCCTGTAAGTGAATGGGCAGTTGTCGAGCCACTGAACATAATCTCGCAGTATGCTCATGAAGTGGTAGGACCTCCTCCTGTGGTCGGGAATCCCACGGACTGGATGGTAAGGTATTCGACTACATACAACCGGATTTGCACTGACTTTGGCACAAACATGTTTCTGTTATACAAGATTTTTTTCAAAGATATGAAGTTCAGACTTCCCTTTACAGACTTCTGATGTGCGATCGACCTAACGTCTAACGGTATCTTAACTGCAAGTGCACAACCTATCGCATAGTAATAAAAAGATGTTGAACCTACAGGGATTAAGTTATCACTCTAGTGCTATAAACGTCGCTATGTTAGCTAAGGCGAAGATTGTCACGAATTTGGTTTCTAAAGGTAAACTAAAAGGGAAAATTGCTTGAATTAAGATTATATGATTAGGGCGGTCGATATGTAACTTAGTAGACCTATGCGGATTAAACCAAGACTAAGCGTATTGAAATACTTCACTTTATTGCTTCTGTATAAATTATCAGTTTAAAAACTCTCAACTCACACTCTCGTGGTCTTGTATTAAATTATATTCCTAAAGCCCCATGTCTGCTCTCGCTAGCCCATAAGTGTTTAGAAAATACTCTTTGAAAACTTAATAAAATTTAATTCAGTTTAAAGCGTTCTCGCTGTATTTAAATCAAATGCCTAACTTTAGCTATCCGGTTAAAACCTCACACTCTCGTGGTCTCGATCCTAACCTTTTCTACTCTTTTTACTCTCATAACAAAAAGCTTGATTTTAATCATAAAAAGTCTCAGTCATAAATTAAGTTAATTAGAACTTTTAGCTTAGCATTAATTTAATCTGTTTGGTTACCATTATTACATACTGGCACTATTATATTAGCTAGACATATAAATTAAAACGGAAAAGCAATAGTAATTAATTAAATAGAAAGCAAACATAATTAATAAATAATAATTAAACAATAAAAATTATAATGCAATATATTAAAACCTGATACAAAAGAACTTTTCCTCGTAGATCCCTCTTTCACAAATGGCGGCAAGCTTGGAACTTCTCGGAACAAAAAGCTTGATTTTAATCATAAAAAGTCTCAGTCAGAAATTAAGTTAATTAGAACTTTTAGCTTAGCATTAATTTAATTTGTTCGGTTACCATTATTACATACCGACACTATTATATTAGCTAGACATATTAATTAAAACGGAAAAGCAATAGTAATTAATTAAATAGAAAGCAAACATAATTAATAAATAATAATTAAACAATAAAAATTATAATGCAATATATTAAAACCTGATACAAAAGAACTTTTCCTCGTAGATCCCTCTTTCACAAATGGCGGCAAGCTTGAAACTTCTCGGAAATTGAATACGAGTTCTGAGGCTAGAAAACAATAATCTTAATCTAATGTAATAGCTTCCTAATGTTGGATACTATTACTTACAGGTAGTTGAATTGAAAATAAATTTAAGCAATTGAAAACAAAAGAATGGAAATAACGAAAAGCAAGAATAAAATTGGCAGAGCTTCGGTAACGATTGGTGCAGCAAAAATCTCCCCCTTTTCCTTCTGTTGATGCTTCTATTTATAGGCAACGAAGAATATGGCAGTTGGAGAATTAACAGGTCCAATAAAATCCCACTAACTAAGGGAAAATAGGAGCACTAATTTGCTTCGTGTAATTGGTGTTGAGAAGAATCAGGATAGTGGACGAAAATCTCTCTGTTTGTTTTCATAGCAGTTCTGGGTTTTAACCATTAAGTAAACTGAGTGTAACCTTTCTGTGACGAGTGTTATGTGCCTTTTTCCCTGTGTGACGGTCGTAAGGATGTTGTGACGATCGTCATACGCCCAAAGATGCTTGACGATCGTAAGGGTTGCGTAACGACCGTCACTGCAACAAAATATGCATAAATCTCTTTTGTGTTTTGTTCTTTGATTTGCCTCATGTCCACTTGCTTCATATCTTCACTTTGCATATATTTTACTTGACAAACATTATACCTGTAACAAATGCGAAAACTCGGAAAAGTTGGGAGTTAATTATATCAAAATGTATTGAAAACGGACTAGAAATGTGCTAAATAATTGATACAATTTCTCGTTATCAAACTCCCCCATACTTAAACCTTTGCTTGTCCTCAAGAAAAAACTCAGTAGGTAGATCAGACAAGTTATATCAGACGCATGTGCATTACATATCTTTGAAACAATTGCGGAAAATCAATAGTTATTTCGACTGACACTAAAATGAAACACTAACGATACATTAATGTTACAAGCAACAAGCTATGTCGTGAACTTCCTATTTTAAACAAGCTATCCAATATTTCCGCTACAACTTTACCTAAAGCCTTTGTACCTATTTCGCCCGGTTTCATTCTAATGCAATCACATTAAGCCTTTTGCCTTTTCAGGCACGTGGTGGAGTAGCCGGTTAGTGACTTTGATCCTTTCTAGCACGGGGTCTGGTACACGAATGTGGCAACCCTCTATATCTAATCCAATTTGGAGGTTGTGGGGGATCGAGCAACAACACGCTCTACCGAGTTCAGAACCAGATACCTCTGAACCAGCCAACAATGGATTCCTTCATTATTTGTCTATCTCTTATATGCAACCGGATAATTTGGTGCAAATTATTCATATCTTTTCTTTTTGGCATTGAGATAAGAAGGATATTATAATAAGGCATCAAACGCTTATATTCATCGACTCCCCACTTGGTTTGTGTCAAGATGGTGTTGACTGCTAGTATAAACTACTGGGGGTTACTCTAGAACTAAAACTTAAAATAAAGGTATAACAGTAATTGAAACGGATCTCGCTTAAATTAGGAAGTCCAAAGTGTCAGAACTGTATCGATCTTGTTAAATTTACGTGGCGTCTTAACTAAAATTTCATTAAAGTAGATATGTTCGGCTATGCGTAGATAAAAAAATTTTGGTATGGCTAAATAAGCGAGGGAGATTGAAATCGAAACAAACCATATAATAATTGTTTTATGGAAACAATGTGGAAGGGAAAATAAAGGAAATACAAGAAACGAAAAGGTACCTCTCCCACACTATATCAGACATTTTCCTCAATGTTGTGTTATAAAAGCAGGGAAATACAATACAATGATGCAGGAAATGGAAATGAAAACAATAAGTGCAAGAACAAAAACTATTGGGGATCACGTCTTCTACTTCCGGTGCGTGCTCTTCTGGTTGGCGTTGCTTCTTCATTCGTGTCATGAAGGTATAAGTTAGTGACATCCATTCTCAGTGTGCCCATCTCAGTCAAAACTTCCTTGAGCTTATCATCCATTGTATGTTGATTGCTGATGATTTGAGCGTTTTGTGCATACAAGCTATCATACTGCTCTTTTTGTTTCCTTTCGAGTGCGGTGGCCATTTGGTTTTGATGGTGTATGGCGCGAAGGATTTCTTCAAGGGTGATGTCGCTCTGAGGTTGTTGTCTTGATGAAGGTTCGGGAATGTCATGAGTAGGGGCAGCGGTGTTCATCTCTTATTCCATCTCATCAACAAGAGCATTCAGGACTTCTTCATGGATAGGAATTCTGTAACACCCCTTTTCCATACCCCCAAATAATCAATTAAATCATTTAGGAACATGTTAAAATTTTCATCAGAGTATAATTAAACATGGTATAAAAGAGGCATGTCACATTATGCTTGAAATTAAAAACATACAACACCTGCTCATAATAGATATGCAACAATAGGGTAATTCCCAAACGATAAATGATTATACAGCGGAAACATTTCACAACAACATCAAACATATATATATATTTTCATTCATATATATATATATATATATATATATATATATATCAGCAAGTTTGATGCCAACAACAAATATTCATGTATATACGAAACATCCATCCAAAAGATACATGTACACAATGCATCACAAAAATGGCACTAAGCCAACCTAACTACCCGGTGCTACATATCAGAGCCGACCGACCAAAAGATGAAGACGAGCTTCACAAAAATATGCCATCCAGCAACCTACTCTGCAATGCCTCATAGAGCATCATAAAACATCAGAAGGGTGAGAAACATTATCATAATAACATTGCATATAATTATATATCTCAACATATAACATACACATAAAACATATTCTCACCACAATTCATACCTCATCACCTATACACATTGCAACGTGTACATACACAAATCAAGCATATTCATCATGCACCAATTCACTAATTCACATAAACTTACATTAATTATGTTTATTCCTCAATTCTATTCATTCCGCATAAACATACGCCTAGCTATGTTTAATCACACACATACATTACAAATGTATAAATCACATACATATACATATATCAAACATGCATATATACGAACAAGTATGTTTCATCACACATACTATCATATCCATAATACTCCATATAAACATATGCACATTCATGTTTATTTCTACATATCATAATTAAAATGATAAAATGTAACTCATAGAGACCGACACACGACTCTATGCAGATGCAATGCGGTACCGACTCAACATTTCAGCAGGTTCACTCAGGAACCAAATGGAATCATCGCTTGTTACCTAAAGTAACTCCCCGTCGGGCACACGATGTTCCCCATTTCTCACACCCCACATGGGCACACAATGTTTATGGATTGCTCACACCCCACACTGGCACACAATCTGATTGCTCACACCCCACACGGCCACACAATCAATGTGAATAAATCACCCATCGCTCACACCCCACACGGGCACACGGTGTTTCTAGATTGCTCACACCCCACATGGGCACACAATCTGATCGCTCACACCCCACATGGACACACGATCTTGTTGTAGTCATCGCTCACACTTCACATGAACACACGATGCTACAACGGATTCACAAAGAATCCCACAACACAAGAATGCATACATTATGCTTACATGCAAAATGACACACAACATTCTTGAAAATGCATACATATTCACAATATAGTTATGCATTCATCTCATTCAATTTACATACATTGACATTCAATTCAAACAATGTATTCATTTGCCAAACGGTTACAACATCACATCAACCCACATTTCCATAATTAATTCATTTATGTTTTATCGAAAAAGTCGGGTGAAAGTCGGCTAAGCATTTCATTTTGTAGCATCATTAGTTTCTACGCGTTTCTAGCTTCGAATCGATATAAGGATCACTAAAAACGGATACCCGAAACTAAAGCTATGGATTAAAACACATAACCCCTCAAAACCTACAGGCTCGCTGAGTGAGAATCACCCTGGAACTTTCGCTGAGCGAGGGGTAGCTCGCTGAGCGACCATTGCGATTTCCAGAATTTCTCAGCTGCGAACAGTCAACTCCAAACACCCCAAAACTCCAAAATACTTCCATAAACATGATCTAAAGCATATATCTAACATCATACTTTGATTACAACGATTTCTAACCGATTAATCTACCAATTTGTCACATTTTCTCTCAAACCCTAACTATTCATCTTCTTTAAACTTCATCAAAACCAAAACTCAATCATTCACACACATACATAATCATACACAATGATAAGATAACAATGTTTATCACCCTTACCCGATTATTTCGTCTACGAGGAGCAATCTTGATCAAAACCTAGCTTTTCCTCTTTTCTTTTCTCTTCTCTTCCTTTCTTTCTTCTCTTTTTCTTTCTATACTCTTTTCTCTCTATTTCTATTCTTACTAACTATTCTTATTATTTCCTTCCTATTTCTACACTTAACTCTATTCTTTCTATTTCTTTCCAACCAAATATCATTCTCTCACAATAATACCAATTTTACTAATTTCTAACTTATCACTAATTAACAAATACCTAAAATACCCTCCAAACCAATTTTACCCGAAAATTCACAAATCGGTAAAATCACATATCACACCAACATATCACATTATCACATTAATTCCTCAACATATCATATCATCATGATAATTTCACAAAATAAAATAAAATCGAATCATTGTGAAACAATTATCATACAAATAAAATAAAAGACTCCACAAAAATTGGGAAAATCGAATCGGGGCGTTACAACTCTCCCCCACTTTAGAAATTTTCGTCCTCGAAAATATTACCTGATCCAAACAACTCCGGATACGACTCGCGCATCCTACTCTCCAATTCCCAAGTCATATTGCCTTCCGCAGCGTCTCCTCACGCCACTTTCACAAGCGCAATATCCTTGCCTCTTAGCTTCTTAATTTCACGATCCAAAATCCTATCCGGCAAAGCTTCCACCGTAAGGTTATCTCTTACTTCAACTTCGTCCATAGGAATAACATGCGACGGATCCGAAACATACTTCCGAAGCTGCGAAACATGGAACACATCATGCAAATTCGAAAGATTCGGGGGCAACGCCACACGATAAGCCACAACACCCACTCGTGCAGTAATCTGATACGACCCAATAAAACGAGAAGTCAACTTCTTCGACTTTAAAGCACGACCCACACCCGTAACCGATGTAACTCTCAAGAACACATGGTCGCCTTCCTGAAACTCTTTTGTCTACTTTGAGAAGCTCTCATCTTCTCCCTTACTTTTTCCGTCGTTTGTTGTACCATCTTCGGTCCAACTACCGTTCTCTCCCCGGTTTCATGCCAACATAAAGGTGTTCGACATCTCCGACCATACAAAGCCTCAAATGGTGCCATACCAATACTCGAATGAAAACTATTATTATATGTGAACTCAATCAACGCTAAATAACTATCCCAAACACCACTTTGTTCTAGCACACAAGCACGCAACAAATCCTCCAACGATTGAATTGTCCTCTCGGTTTGACTGTCCGTTTGCGGATGGTAAGCCGAACTCAATCTTAGCTTAGAACCCAAAGCCTTTTGCAAACTTTCCCAAAACCTCGATGTAAATCTAGGATCTCTATCCAATACAATACTCTTAGGAACTCCATGTAACTTCACAACCACAGAAACATAAATCTCGGCTAGCTTCTCCAAAGAATAACCAATATCAATCGGAATAAAGTGAGTATATTTAGTAAGCCTATTGATAATTACCCAAATTGCATTATGACCTCTTTGCGTATTTGGCAATCCCGTAAAAAAATCCATCGATATACTATCCCATTTCCATTCCGGAATATCCAACAGTTGCATCAAACCACTAGGCTTCTGATGTTCCACCTTAGACTTATGACAAGTCAAACACGCATACACAAAATGAGCTACATCTCTCTTCAATCCGGACCACCAAAAGATCTTTTTCAAATCTTGGTACATCTTATTCGCTCCCGGATGTATACTTAAATTACTCCAGTGTCCCTCTTCCAATATCATCTTTTTCAACTCCTCATCATCGGGAATACAAATACGACCACAGAATCTCAAAACTCCAAAATTATCCACCTCGAAATCTTCATTCTCATTCATCATCAAATCATTAAATTCCTTGTTGAGCTGGAGTAATGCGCCTGATTGGAAAATGAGTTGGGCCTGGTAGTGGGTTGGAAAATGTTGTTGATTTTGCAAGTGGGGTGGGTGCTATTGTGGAATTGGTAGGTTTAGAGTTTGGATATTGTTGATGGTATGCAGGTTTTTGTGTTTTTGGTTTAGAGTCTTTGAGTTTTGCTTCAATTAGTTTGGCCAACCCCACTGCTCGTGAAATAGAATGGGGGCGTTGAATAGCAATTTCATTACGAATTTATGGATTTAGACCTGAGATAAAATAATTCAGCATTGCATCTGGTGGGAGTCCAATGACTCTATTTCCAAGTTTTTCAAATTTAGCTTGATATTCTGAAACAGTGTCATATTGACGCAGTTTGAACAATTGGGCATGATGGTTCTCAAATGTGGAAGGCCCAAAACGCAACTCAAGAGCCCTAGCGAATGATTGCCAATCCGTAAGTTCTTGATTTTGAAACATCCATTACCAGCCCAATGCCTCGCCTTTCATATAAAAAGCAACAATTGGCAAACGATTTTCATATGGAATGTGATAAAAAGCAAAAAAATTGTTCAGCTTGAAAAATCCACTCTAAAGCATTGGTACCATAAAAAATGCCCAAATCAATTTTAGGGTTTCTACAAGAGGATTGACCAAACTGATTAGTGTGTGGAAAGGAAGGAAACATTTGGAGTTGGTAGGAATTTTGGGGGAAAACATGGGTTTGGGTTGGGATGAAATCTGAGTTTGAAGAGTGGAAAAAATAAGGGGGTTGTACGAATGGAATGGGAATGGTTTGGGTTTGAGTGAGGAAATGGGGTTGGACATTTGGGTGGTGGGATGGAAGGAAGGTAAGGTAGAAAAGACTTTTAGAAATCTTGTATCAAGTAAAGTTTTTAAATTTAGCATAACCGTTTTATAAAGATTTTAGAAAATGAGATAATGAAAATACATAAAATCAATATGAAAGTAAAATACTAAAAAAACAATATGGTGGGTTGCCTCCCACTAAACGTTGTTTTTAATGTCCTAAGCCTGACATAATGCTTAGTAGTAGATTAATCAGGGGAATTAGTGGGCAGTTCTAATAGTTTTAGACTGTTCGCATAGTCTCTATTTTCTATATGATGGTATTGTTTTAACCGTTGTCCATTTACTATGAACAGTTCACTATTTCTACCCTTAATTTATATTGCTCCTCTAGGGAACACTTTTGTAATTTCAAAAGGGCCTGACCATCTAGATTTTAATTTCCTAGGAAAGAGCCTAAGTCAAGAGTTGAATAAGAGAACAACGTCTCCCACACTGAATTATTTCCTAGATAACGCTTTTCATGCCATCTTTTGGTTCTTTCCTTATATATCTTAGCGTTCTCATAAGCGTCTAATCGTAATTCTTCCAATTCGTTTATATCGAGGACTCGCTTTTCTCCTGCGGCAGTGTAGTTTATATTTAGCGTTTTAATGCCCAATATGCTTTGTGTTCTAATTCTACCGGGAGATGACAGGACTTTCCATACACAAGTTTAAAGGGTGTAGTTCCTATAGGCGTCTTGTAAGATGTCCTGTAAGCCCATAAAGCTTTGTTAAGCTTAGATGACCAATCTTTCCTAGATATGGCGACAATCTTTTCTAAGATTTGTTTTATTTCTCTGTTTGAGACTTCGACCTGTCCACTTGTTTGTGGATGATATGGTGTTGCTACACGGTGTCTGACTCCATACTTGGATAGTAATTTGTCGAATATTTTTGAAATGAAATGGGAGCCACCGTCACTAATGATAAGTCTAGGTACACCAAATATTGGAAAGATTACATTCTTGAAAAGCTTAATCACTACTCGTGTGTCATTTGTAGGAGAAGCTATAGCCTCAATACATTTCGAAACATAGTCGACAACAACAAGTATGTACTTATTTCCGAAAGAAGATGGGAATGGTCCCATGAAATCGATTCCCCATACATCAAAGACTTCTACTTCAAGTATTCCTCTTTGAGGCATTTCATCGCGTTTTGAGATATTACCGGTGCATTGACACCGATCACAGTTTATAACAGTGATGTGGACGTCTTTCCATAAGGTAGGCCAGAATAAGCCTGCTTGTAAGATCTTAGCACAAGTTTTCGAAGTACTTGCATGTCCGCCTTACGAAGATGAATGACATCCTCAATTTCTTCTTCGGGTATGCATCGACGAAAAATTTTGTCGGGTCCTCTCTTGAAAAGTAAAGGTTCGTCCCAATAATAGTATCTGAGATCGTGGAAGAATTTCTTTTTCTGTTGATATGTTAAATCCGGTGGAAGTGCGCCTGCAGCTAGGTAGTTAACTATGTCAGCATACCAAGGTAGACTTTCGTTTCTATGGACTGCTTCTACGGTTTCTTTGGTTTCTAGTTTGATTGGGTCTAGTAGAGCTAGGTCGCTTTTTATTTGCGCTATCAATTGTTCATAAGGAAAATCATCGTTAATAGGCACTGGTTCAGGCTTGATAATTTCTAATCTTGACAGATGATATGCTACTACGTTTTCAGTTCCTTTCTTATCTTTGATCTCTAGATCGAATTCCTGTAACAGTAAAATTCATCTTAGGAGTCTTGGTTTGGCATCCTTCTTGGTTAAAAGGTATCTAATAGTGGCATGGTCTGTGTAAATGATTATTTTTGCTCCTACTAGATAGGATCAGAATTTGTCGAGTGCAAAGACAACTGCTAACAGTTTTTTCTCAGTTGTGGCGTAGTTCATTTAAGCGAAATCTAAAGTTCTACTGGCATAGTAGATTGCATGAAATTTCTTGTCTTTTATTTGTCCTAGAACTGCGCCTACAACATAATCACTCGCATCGCACATGATTTCGAAAGGTAATCTCCAATCGGGTGGTTGCATGATTGGTGCGGTGATAAGAGCTGATTTTAGAGTTTCAAACACTTTTAGACACCTTTCATTGAATATGAACTCTGCGTATTTCATTAATAAACCGGTTAAGGGTTTAGTAATTTTTGAGAAGTCTTTGATAAATCGTTGGTAAAAACTGACGTGGCCTAAAAAGCTTTGTACTTCTCGTACGGTCTTAGGTGGTTGAAGGTCTTTTATGACTTCTATTTTTGGCTTTATCGACTTCAATTCCTTTGTCAGATATAACATGTCCTAATATGATTCCTCATCTGACCATAAAATGGAATTTTTCCCAGTTAAGCACGAGATTTACCTTTACACATCTCTCTAGTACCCTTTCTAAGTTCAATAAACATCCTTCAAAGCTTTCCCCACACACAGAGAAATCGTCCATGAACATTTCCATGATGTTATCTATGAAATCTACAAAGATCGACATCATACGTCGTTGAAAGGTTGCAGGGGCATTACACAATCCGAAGGGCATTCTTCTATAAGAGAATGTTCCATAGGGGCATGTGAATTTAGTTTTCTCTTGGTCATCAGGGTGAATAGGGATCTGGAAAAATCCAGAGTAACCATCTAGATAGCAGAAGTACGAATGTTTGGCTAAACGCTCTAGCATCTGATCTATGAAAAGTAAAGGAAAATGATCCTTTCGAGTAGCTTTGTTCAATTTATGATAGTCAGTGCACACTCTACTTCCGGTCACCACTCTTTGTGTTATTGATTCGCCTATTGCGTTTTTCACAACAGTGATGCCTCCTTTCTTTGGTACGACATTGTAACACGGTGGGAGAACTGACTTTAGTTAAATGTTGCGGATAGCAAGAGTCGCCACCGACTTTTATTTTATCCAAAGGAAAGGGCATAAAAGAACAGGAAAGACCTTAAAAGAGTTTTGAGTTCGGGGGGTAGGTTATGTAAAGGGAAGGTGTTAGCACCCTTTACATCCATGGTTATCCATGGGCTCTTAGTTACTTAGCTCACTTTAAATTGTTTTAAGGAGTGTAGTGTGTGTTTAGAAATTTTCTTAAGTACTTTATAATGATCCATGTACGGATATATATAAAGACTTTGTTTTTGAAAATTGTTTGAAAATGTGAAGTGTTTATGAAATGTTTTTGAATGAGTGAGCAAGTACTTAAGAGGAACCTACCCTAATTTGAATCTTTTTTGTTCTTAAATGTTCTTTCAATGGTAAGACTATCCCTATTATTAAGGAATAGGTAGTCATTACCTTGGATGTTGTAAGGGACATGTAAAGGGACATCTGTGTTTAGGCAACTGTAAGGTGTACTTAGCAATTCGAAGGGACTTATCATCTTTTATTCGAAAGGGACAAGATCATTTACGAAGGCAACCATGAAGGGACTTGATCTTATAATCTTTAAAGGGACAAGATGATATTAATAAGAGAAGGGACTTTGCTTTATACACCTTACTTGACCTTTTTGTTTAGGCAACATGAGGGGTAACCCTTAAGAAGTGAGATGGCGATCCAAGATCGACTTACGTGTGTGCGTGTACAAGTTCATATATTTGTCTTAAAATTAATAATCTAAATTAATTTTTAAACACAAACATGTTTTCACTCCCTAATTTACTAACCATAGCAAGTTATCAATAAATAAGCAATTTAAAATACTACAACTATTACATGGCTTATACAGTTACATTATAACAAAATAATTTAAATAAGAAGCATATAAATAAATAAATAAAGGATTAGTAATAAAAAATAAATATAAGAGAAAAAAAGAGGTTAGCAAAATAATATACCATATAGAAATCAATTAAAAAATTTTAGATTTAAATAAACAATTTTTTTAAGAATTTTAAGATGAGAATAAGATAATAATAATAATTATATACTAACTTATATACAAAAATAACCATGATTTATAAATATTTATTAAGTATAGTTAAACAAAAATAATAAAAAATAAGAAATTAAAATTGTAAAAGAAAATTAGGGTTTTGAATCAATTAGAAAAATAAATTAGGGTTTTTTTTGAAAATATTAGGGTTTACAATTTTAATTTATAATACTAATTCAATAATTAAATAAATATGTACAAATAAATATTACTAAAAAAAAATATATATGACAATAAATATATTAATTGAATTGTTTTGAGAAAATAATATAAACTTTTAAAAGAAAGATGAAATTTAATTAGAAAATAATTTAGATATTTTTTATAGAATTTATTTTAATTATTTTAAAGAATAAAGATTTAATAAAAATAATCAAAACAATAAAAAGAACAAAAAAACAGGACCTGGGATTTGAATCCAGGTCCTTTACCTGAATAACAAAGAGCATGACCACTAGGCTAGCACGCGCTGGCTGATAATATCTCACCTTCATTTGGTTTTGTGCTTATCCTGTAAAACAAAACAAATTGAACAAACAAATGCACTGAGGCTGGTTTCGAACCCTAGCCATTGCCTTCACACGCGCACACACTTACCACTACACCATCAGCATCATTCAATAATTATAATACAAATAAAACTATATAATATAAAAACATTTTTTGAATTCCCAGCTGCGCGTCAATCTCCTTCTTCTTCCTCCAGACCTGCACATTTTGCTACGAGTTTTCCCACAAGTTTTCCTGTGAATTTCAAAGTGCAGCAAACCCTACGAAACTCAAATATCAACAAAACAGCAAAATTTCACAAAATTGAAAACATCATTGAATTCCTGATGATATTTGCAACTAATCTACGTCTTTAGAAATCATTTATATTGATTAAATCATTGAATCCTAATTTGGTCGAAAAAACCCTAGTAATGGTGAATCCTCATTCGTGTCCCTAAAATCCAATTGATTCATCCAGAAACGTTCCTTGTATCATAACAAACACAAAACATCAGTCAAATATGATTAATCATGAGTGAATATGTAAAATCGAAAAATTGTAAAATGAGCATGAACATGGATTCGATTTTTATGATTTAGTGCAGGGATGGATGGTTTTATGATCCAGAAACAATCAGTGACCTTCAAGGAACAATTTGCAACCTTTAGTTTGTCTTGAGAGTGACTAGAAGTATCAAACCAAATTTGAGTTTTGGATGAAATTTTTGAAGCTTGAAGATGATGTGAGAGGCTGTGAATTCGTGCTCTTTAGGTTGCTAAAGTTTGTATATATATGACACAATTGAATTAGGTCAGAAAATTGTATCACACTTTGGATATTTTGATAATTTTAGATTGAAAACGATTAGCTTTTAAAATTTGAATATTCTTGATATGAACTTGCTATTTTAAGATAATCCTCATAATTTTTGTATCAATTAGATCCAAATAAACTTTATGACATTCTAGAAGACAAATCATTTTAAATTTTCACCATTTTATATTTTATTTGAATTTAAAATGATTTTTAATATAAAAAATCATAATAAATAAAAATAAAATGAATAAAATTATGAAAATATTAAGTTAATTCCGTGCATGATGTCATGGAACCTATTGGATCACAAAAAAGTCAGCCCATTTGAAGAATTATGGTTTTAAGACCCCATTTACTTCATAAACCTCTCAAAATTTTCCCAACTTTGCAAGGGCACAAATCCTTCAATTTTAATGCTATGAAGGTGTTCTTGGACATTTTGGAAAGCTTAAAGAGTCCTCTAACCAACCTCTTTGGTCTCATGTCCATATCTTTTACCATTCTCAAGTTATGCTCTTTGGAAGTTGTTGACTTTTTGTTGACTTTTAAAAGGACCTATAATGTCTTAGCTCATACCTTCCAAATGAAGCATTTTTGGGCTTGGCTTGTGAGACACAAAGTTATAGAGAATTCAATTTCCTTCAAAATGAGCTTTGGATGGAAAAATTTTGATGAAGCATGTGAAAGTTATGGCTGGTCAAAGTTTAGTTGACTTTTCCTATGAAAACCCTAATTTAGAAACTCCTGATTCTTGATGATCTGAAATCTCCTTGATGAATCATGATCAACCCTTGATCAAATGATGAATTTTACTTCATATACTTGATGTTGGCAAAAAATCATGAAGTTTGACTTTGGTTTGACCACAATTGACCTCAGTTTGACTTTTTAACTACTTTGACTGATTTTGACCTATCTGATCATGTGACTGAGCAAATCTTTTGGGAAAGTCTTGAAACTTGACATGGGTATTATTGAACACATATAAGATGCTATGAATCTCACTTGAAGTCTTGGAAGTCCATTTAGCCTGATAAAAGTCAAAACCCTAGTTTAGGATGCATTGCTTAGGAGGATGCATTATCTGAGGGAATTGTCAAACTTGTCAACCGATTGTGAACTTTGTGAACCTTGTGAACCTCATGAGATGTCTTGTGAACCTTGTGAACCTTATGAGCCTCTTAGTACATAATTACTTGTCTTGTGGAGGGCAAATTTTGGGGTGCAACAGCTGCCCCTGTTCAATTTTCTGAAACCTGAGGGGTTAGATTGGTATATGTGCCAGTCGTGACCTGGAAGGTTGAAGGGGATTGAACACAAAAGCCCAAAAATTTGCACTCGCCGGTGCGTAAAGTAACACTGATGATTAATTGTATATGCTTGAGTGGGCTTGAATATGCCACTTGGAAGAACTGGAGATGGGCTTATAGATGCCATGGAAGAGCTGGAGATGGGCTTAGAGATGCCATCTAAAATATCAAGATGTGATGATGTCTTTATGTTGATACTGGATATCAGTACTAGGTCTTCGTATAGGCCGTCTCTGAATCATTTATGCAACATAATTTGAATTGTTGAATGGACCAGTAGAAATAAATCTTCGTGGCGATTATCTCTTCTGGAAATATCTTGGATTAGGGAATGGATCCTTGTACAGACCGTTTGCCTATTCTCCAAGGTCAAAAGAACGTCAGGATTAGTTCTTCTGAAAAATATCTTGAACCAGGGAATGGATCTTTTTACAGACCATTTGCCTGCTATTCAAGGGCCAAAAGAACGTCAGGATTTGTTCTTCTGAAAAATATCTTGAACCAGGGAATGGATCTTTTTACAGACCGTTTGCATGCTATTCAAGGGCCAAAAGAACGTCAGGATTTGTTCTTCTGGAAAATATCTTGAACCAGGGAATGGATCTTTTTACAGACCGTTTGCCTGCTATTCAAGGGCCAAAAGAACGTCAGGATTTGTTCTTCTGAAAAATATCTTGAACCAGGGAATGGATCTTTTTATAGACTGTTTGCCTGCTATTCAAGGGCCAAAAGAACGTCAGGATTTGTTCTTCTAAAAGATATCTTGAACTAGGGAATGAATCTTTTTTACAGACCGTTTGCCTGTTATTCAAGGACATCTTGAGTAATGTATGGATCATTTCTGACCTGTTGTGGATTGTTGATATTGTTTTACCTGCATACAACTATCCTGCAAGGAAAAAGTTAGTTTATGCAATATGTATGCATGTATAATATGATGCACCTAAGTAAGTGTATTATGCATTTATGGATATGTATGTTATGGTATGATGTAAATGATGTATGTATGAATCATGCAGCCTGAAGCGTCTGGATATCTTCGTATAACAACTGCTGGCCAGGGAAAATAAATCCCGATTCGTTGCTGAAGAACATGAGGAACTCGTTCCCGTCTCGTTTGATAATATAGTATTCATAACTTCCCGTCTTCGTTCGTCGTACTCCTTTTGAAGGAATAAGTTCCTGAATATCCCGACTGAGGATAAAAGAGATGGACATAAATTCAAGGGGAGATGTAACTCGAAGTATCTATGATGATAGATTTGCCCTACTGGGGGATTTGTAGTTGTCTTGTGGGGATGAACTGGCGAAGCTTCGTTGAATTCCTTCCCTCGTTCGTCCTTAGTAAATACTATTACTGCATTTTCATGCATTTCTGGTAAACATCAATCATATTAAGCATTTTATGCATTTCTGGTAAACATCAATCATATTAAGCATTTTATGCATTTTATACCTTCAACTTGTTTGAAGCGATGAAGCACTCCAAAGATAAACGTGATAGCTTCTGAATTGATGCTTCCGATATGGCTATTTTGGAGGTCGCAACACATATTCATGTGGACATTCCATTAGAGCTAGCCTTAAGTGAAGGATTTAACACACTCACTAGTGAAGAGGAAAAGGAGCTTGAAGAGTGTGTGAAGGAGTTGGAATTTCTTAAGGAGTTACAACCGTGGGAGGTGGCGATTGAAGAATTGACTAGGGAGAAGAATGATGATAGAGTGGAAGTTGAATTGAAGGTGCTACCTTCAAACCTAAAATATTCTTTCTTAGATGAGAATGGAAGAAAACCGGTAATTATTAACAATGAATTGTCTTCCGATGAAGAATCACGTTTGGTAGAGGTGCTAAAGAAAAATCAAGAAGCTTTGGGGTGGGCTCTTTCTGATTTGAAGGGAATAAGCCCATCTTATTGTATGCACAAGATTCTTATGGAGGATGATTTCAAAGCGGTGGCACAACCTCAACACCGGTTGAACCCAACAATGAAAGAAGTGGTTAGGAAGGAGGTAGTGAAACTACTTGATGCAGGGATGATTTACCCGATTTCGGATAACCCTTGGGCTAGCCTCGTTCATGTAGTACCTAAGAAGGGAGGAATAACCGTTGTTAGAAACGAAAAGAATGAGCTCATACTGACTAAAGTGGTGACGGGATGACGAATGTGTATAGACTATAGGCGTTTAAACACGTATACTAGAAAAGATCATTTCCCACTACCGTTCATGGATCAAATGCTTGAGAGGTTATCTGGACAAGATTTCTATTGCTTTTTGGATGGGTATTCGGGCTACAACCAAATTGCAGTTGACCCGGCGGAGCATGAGAAGACGACATTCACATGCCTGTTTGGAATTTTTGCATATAGGAAAATGCCCTTTGGGTTGTGTAATGCACCGACAACTTTCCAACGGTGTGTCCAAGCTATCTTCTCCGATTTGATTGAAAAGACAATGGAGGTGTTTATGGATGATTTCTCGGTGTTTGGAGCATCATTCGATTTGTGCTTGAGGAATTTGGAGGAAGTTCTTGAAAGGTGTGTGAAGACAAACTTGGTCCTAAATTGGGAGAAATGCCATTTTATGGTGAAAGAATGGATTGTTCTTGGACACAAGGTGTCTTCGAGAGGATTAGAGGTAGATAAAGCGAAGGTGGAAGTTATCTCAAAGTTGCCGCCTCCAACAAATGTTAAAGGGGTACGGAGCTTTTTCGGACATGCAAGATTCTATAGGAGATTTATCAAAGATTTTGCTAGAGTGGCCAAGCCACTTAGTAACTTGTTGAACAAAGACCAGGTATTTATCTTTGATGAACCTTGCCTTTTATCTTTCCAAACTTTGAAAGAGAACCTAGTTACCGCTCCAATAATCATAGCACCTAATTGGACTTGTGATTTTGAACTTATGTGCGATGTTAGTGATTATGCTATTGGAGCGGTTCTAGGACAAAGAAAAGAAAAAGTTTTTCATGCTATACACTACGCGAGCAAAGTGCTTAATGAAGCACAAGTGAATTATGCCACAACTGAAAAAGAATTGCTCGCGATAGTGTACGCGCTTGAAAATTTTCGTTCTTATTTGATCGGTTCTAAGGTTGTTGTCTACACCGACCATGCCACAATAAAATTTCTGCTCACCAAACCGGATTCTAAGCAAAGGCTTTTCCGTTGGATCCTCCTTCTTCAAGAGTTTGACTTAAAAATTAAGGATAAGAAGGGATCGGAAAATTTGGTGGCGGACCATTTGTCGCGGCTAGTCAATGTGGACATCACCAAGAAAGAAAATGAAATCCTAGAAGAATTTCTGGATGAAAAATTGTATATGGTACAAGTTAGACCTTGGTTTGCCGATTTTGCAAATCATAAGGCAACGAGTTGGATACCCGAAGACCTAACTTGGAACCAAAAACGGAAATTCTTGGCGGATGCCCAATACTATGTATGGGATGAACCGTATTTGTTCAAAGTTTGTAGGGATAATTTGCTAAGGAGGTGTGTGACGAGTGATGAAGCTAAGAGTATAGTTTGGCATTGTCACAATTCTCCATATGGAGGGCACTTTAATGGACAAAGAACGGCCACCAAAATCCTCCAATCGGGATTTTATTGGCCGACAATTTTCAAAGATGCCAACCTCCATGCGAGGAATTGTGATGAGTGCCAAAGGTCCAGTGGGATAAGCAAAAGAGATGAAATGCTCCTCCAAAATATGCAAGAGGTAGAAGTTTTCGATTGTTGGGGCATTGATTTCGTTGGCCCGTTTCCACCATCCTTTACTAATGAGTACATTTTGGTTTGTGTGGACTATGTTTCAAAGTGGGTAGAAGCCATTGCTTCACCGAAGGCCGATGGCAAAACGGTGATCAAGTTTTTAAAGAAAAATATTTTCTCCCGTTTTGGCACGCCTCGTGTTTTGATTAGCGATGGAGGGTCGCACTTTTGTAATGCACCGTTGGAAAATGTTTTAAAACATTACGGTGTATTGCACAAAGTAGCAACTCCCTACCACCCACAATCTAACGGTCAAGCCGAAGTCTCAAACCGTGAAGTGAAAAGGATTCTTGAAAAAACTGTTTCGGGATCACGTAAGGATTGGTCTCAAAAGTTGGATGAAGCTTTGTGGGCGTATCACACTACATACAAAGCTCCGATTGGCTTAACTTTGTTCCAAATGATTTATGGCAAAACATGCCATTTACCGGTTGGAATGGAGCACAAAGCTCTTTGGGCTTTGAAGTTTCTTAATTTTGACCCTACGGCTGCCAGAACAAAAAGAAAATTTGAATTAAGTGCTTTGGAAGAAATGAGTGAAGCGGCCTACCACTCAAGTTGGCTCTATAAAGAAAAGACAAAGAAATACCATGATAAAAAGATCAAGTTTAAAGAGTTTGAAGAGGGCCAACTTTTATTTCTTTTCAATTCCCGATTGAAACTTTTTCCCGGAAAAGTGAAAAGTAAGTGGTCGGGACCGTTCCGTATGAAGGAGGTAAAAGAATACGGTGCAATAGTGATCGAGGATCTTGAAAAGAAGGATAGTTGGACTGTTAACGGCCAACTCTTTAAAATCTACCTCGGAGGTAGTTTCGATCGGGAGAGTAAATAGTCGCCTTCGATGATCGTTGATCGTCGTGGACCGTCGAACTTATCCGACGTTAAACAAGCACTCGTTGGGAGGCACCCCAATTTTGTAAGTTTTTACTGCTTTTATATGTTAAAATGTGTTGTACCAGTGTTTTTAAAGTTGTCTGTGAAGTGACATTGCTGCTGGAAGTGTGCTTAGTTTCCTGCACTTGCTGAGCGAGGGAATTCTCGCTGAGCGACCCTATGCAGGTAAAAGCTCGCTGAGCGAAGGGTGCGTTTTAAAAAAAAAAGGGACTGAACTGGGCCCATTAAGGGAACTCGGTCCAGTCAAAGTTAAGTAAGAGTGGGAGTGATTAGGGTTGCCTCTTTGCTCCCTTTTCACAAAATTTTTTCATAGAAGATTCAAAGAGGATTCTCTTTTGTCTTCCTCCTAACTTTTGCTCTACTCCATTTTTGTGCTTCCAAGTTCAGATTTTTGCACTCTCCATCACTAAGGTAACAATGTTCTTCACTTTTATCTTTTAAATTTTCGTAGTTTTGAGTTGAGTAACTTCAATTACTCTTAGAAATCTTTTGCCATAGGAATTTCATGCTCCAATATCACTTTTATGGATAAGTTCTTAAGAATATTTGTGGATTAAATTGAAATTGGGGGTTTTGGTTCAAGAAATTTTGTTTAGGGCAAAGATTTTGAATTTTGAGTAATTGTTGTGAAATTAGTGGATTAAATTAGGTTTTTGTGGTTGTGAAACTTCTGTTATGTGGTAATTGGCTGGTAGTGTGAATTTTGTTATGAAGGAATGGACCTTGTTATTGAGGGAGAGTTTATGCATTTTCGCAGAGCTCGCTCAGCGAGCCATTGCTCGCTGAGCGAGAGTTCCAGGCAGGTTTTCGCTCAGCGAGCTTCTAGCTCGCTGAGCGACCACTTCTCTCCAGAATTTTTTCAAACTTAGGGGGTCTGTCCCTTATGAATTATCATTAATTTAGGTGAATTTTTTTTTGTTTTTGTCGGTTGATTTGATCGAAATACTTATGTTTCGATCTTTTGTTTTGTTTTTGTTTTGTGCAGATGTCGAACCGTTCAAAGCATGGACGTACCGGAAGCTCAGGTGCTAGGCTACCCCCTGCTCAGGCCTTTGATCGTAACAGATTTCTGACACCCGCTCATCATGAGCGCTATCTGGTTCTTGAAAGAAGAAATGTGTGTCCGGATAGGCTTGTGGAATTGAACCCGGAGGGGGAGTACAAGTATGTTCAGGGCATAATGGATGAGGGGAACTATGTGAAGCTTTGTCAGCCACATCCTGAGTACCATTTAGAGATCGTTAGGGAGTTTTTTTGCAAACGCCCTTCCGACAAGACCTGAGGGCACTGCGCCTGAGTACAAAACCTGGGTTCGTGGCAAGGAGATTAATTTCTCTCAGGCTAACATTAATGCGTATTTGGGCAACCACTTTTGGCTACCACCAGGCGTTCTTTGTGAGTTTGACAAGATGAAGAAGAGGAGAACTTGGGATGTCGAGCTAATGAGGGAACACATCTGTACCAGTGATCAGACCTATGAGGTGAGTGCTTCTGGAGTCGTTTTGCATTTCAAGAGGAGTTCTTTGAACAATAGAGCGAGGGTGATTATGTCGATAGTGCTGCACAACCTTATCCCTAGGAGCCATGTGTCTGATGTTACACTTGAGGTGGCGGCTTTGATTTTCTGCATTTTGACAGGCAAGGTGGTGAACATTGTCTGGATTATTGCGCAGGAGCTACTGCGAGTCGCTACCAGTGGGACTGTGCATAGTTCTTGTACTTCCTGTGCCATCTCTCATCCCGGTTTGGTCATGGCCTTGTGTAGAAGAGTTGGTGTGGTTCTTCCGTCTCATGGAAACATGAGGTTGAAGAAAATTGACGATGAGTATTACCGTAATTTATGCGAGCCTCCACTTCATCCACCTCCGGTTGCTTCCGCGCCCCCGCGTAGCTTGGGTTATGATGCTGCCTCCAACATGGCGATTCACGCTTCTCATCATTGCTCCTTGGACTTTATATATGAAAGTATGCTTCCACTTCAGCTGATGATTAGAGAGCCTCAGGCGGGGCATTCTTTGAGGAGCATGGATGACTACAAAGCCTATTCTGCATGGCCTGGGGACATGTCATCGTCCTCGGGGGGAGCAGGTGTTGGTGTTGATATGGATGCTGGTGCTGATGTTGATGCTGATGGTGACAGGGTTGGTCGTCCTCTGTCCATTCGAAAGCGGCCTCCTTATGGAGGAGCTTGTAGAAAGGGAGGGTGTGCTGGGCCGACTTCGCCACGAAGCGTGATAGCGAGGCGAGCATTCCGTTTAAAGATTGAATGGATTTTTTCGATGTCGAAGAAGGCGTCTCGGCAAATGCTCGACATTTGTCGGGGTTGGCCTCTATTCCTCGTTCAGTTTGATAAAACCCGAGGAATTTGCCCGCGCAGACTCCAAACATACATTTATCCAGGTTGAATTGCATCTTGAATTTGTGCGCCTGGTCGAAGATTCTTTTTAGGTGACAGACATGATCAGTCTCTTTGCGGGATTTAACGATCATGTAATCCATGTAAACTTCAAGCATGCCTCTGATTTCTGCTTGGTATACCTTGTTCATCATGCGTTGATAAGTAGCGCTCGTGTTTTTCAGGCCGAACGACATTACGTTATAGTAATAGTTTCCTGATTCGGTCATGAATGCAATGTACTTTTTGTCAGTCACGGTCATGGGAATTTGATTATACCCATAGTACGCGTCGAGTAAAGATAAAAGTTTGAAATTTGCAGAGTTATCAACTAGTTTATCAATATTAAGCAGTGGATAGGCATCTTTCGGGCATGCCCAATTAAGATCGGTGTAGCCAACACACATTCTCAATTTTCCATTAATTTTCTTGACAAGTACAACGTTTGAGATCCAGTTGGTATACTTGGCCTCGGTACAAAATGAGCCTCTAGAAGGTCTTTACAGCATGTTCGACTGCTTCTACCTTCTCCTGGGACTGCTTCCTTCTTCGTTGCGCGACTACTCGAATGGCGGGGTCGATGGCCAGATGATGGCATGCTACTTCTGGGTTTAAACCGGGCATCTCAGCTGCAATCCAAGCGAACATGTTAGCGTTCTCCCTCAGGCAGGTTTTGAGTTGCTTTCTGGCTAGGTCGGGGAGGTCAATCCCGATATTGATGCCCTTAGATGGATCTGCACCCAGAACCACCAGCTCGAAATCACCGTTTGGGATAGGTCGAGTGGTCAAGGAGAGTTTTGCGATCGACTGTGATTGTTCGTCTTCCTCAGTGAATATGCTATCCAGCTCGATGGAATCCACGCGGGTCAGTGCTTTCTGTTCCTCGAAAGAGCAAGGAAGCACAATCAAGATTGGCTTGAGTTTCGTGATTATGATACTGAGACCTTTGGAAGCGGCCTCGTAACATTTGCGAGCAGCTTTGATATCTTCGTGAAGGGTAGCCACCTATCTTGACGATGTGTAATACTTCTCTTCAAATGTACTGTGAATGGCACTGTTATGAGCTCGGCCAGGGTTGGTCGTCCCATAATACATTGGTATAACAAAGGGTGGTCTATCGCAAGGAATTATACGTTGACCGATCATGATGTCTCTCCTGCTCTGAAGGTGACGATCAAGTCTACATATACCCATGGTTGGGATACTGTGTCGTTGAAGCCTTGAAGGTCAAAACCGACGTAAGGTGTCAGATATGTCTCATTCAATTGTAGGGTAGCGAACAACTGAGAATACATGATATCGACCGAACTTCCTTGGTCGACGAGGATTCTGCGAACGTCGAAGTTCGCCATCTGAGCACGGACCAGAAGGGGAATGCTGGCGTTGGGTGCTCCTCCGAGGAGATCTTCCTTATAAAAGGAGATGGGCACGGAACCTCCACGGGGAGGGTCGAGTGTTGAACTCTGATTCGAGCTAGTGCTGATCAGGTGATTGAAGCTTTGTTTGACCGACCCTATTGTGACCTTGTTGGGGCCTCCCCTGGATATCACCATGGCAGAATGGAAAGACTCCCACGGGCTGTGCGCGGAGAAGTACGCTTGACCAGTATACGGTTCGGGAAGTAAAAATATTTCGATCGTGTAATACTTAGCGCGACCTGAAGATTAGTTTATGCGACCGGCGGGGCAGCGTCTTCGGTTTTTCGAGCTTCTTGGACCTTTTGTCTGAGGGCCTCTTTATTCTTTGTGAATTACTTGAGATGGTCGTCCCGAATGAGTATCTCGATAGCATTCTTCAAGTGTATGCAATCCTCAGTATTATGCCCATGTGATTTATGGAAGCGACAATACTTGGTCTTGTCCGTATTTGGTTTACTCGACAGCTACTTCTGGAATCTGACCCCCGCTTGGTGGAACTCG
Source organism: Lathyrus aphaca (assembly GCA_963966055.1). Taxonomy (NCBI): domain Eukaryota; kingdom Viridiplantae; phylum Streptophyta; class Magnoliopsida; order Fabales; family Fabaceae; genus Lathyrus; species Lathyrus aphaca. The sequence continues at coordinate 90,162,796 of OZ014521.1, forward strand.
GAGTTTGCGCATTCGGACAAGATCTTTTCTCGTGTTGCCTTAAGGGGAGTGTAGTCGTGGAATATTCCCACGTGTTCTTTGTGCTCCCGTGGTTCACGGGAGCGATCTTCCTTTATTTTGTCACTTCCCCATCGTGACGTCGAGGGATCGTCGTATTTGGAATGCTTCGTGTCCTCGTTGTCCCGAGTATCCCGGGCAGTACTCGCTACCTCTTTCTCTTCTATTTGTATGTAGGCTTACGCCTTGAGGAGAAATGCGTCGAGCGTGGCCGACGTCTCGATCCCCATAGCCTTTATGAAGTTGCTCTGAGATCGGAGTCCCTGCTCCAAAAGATACTTTTTCATGTCGTTCGTGGTTGAAACCTGGACAACTTCTTTGTTGAATCTTTCGATATATTCCCGAAGGGGCTCTTCCTTCCCTTGAATGATCGCCTCCAACGATGCTTCAGTTTTGGGATGACGCCGGGAGGCCGTGAAATGTCAGGAGAACATCCTTCCCAACTGCCTCCACGAGGTGATGGATTCGTAGGGAAGGCTCTTGTACCAGGCCATGGCCCCTTTCCTTAGCGTAATGGGGAAAATGTGGCATTTAATGGATCCTCAGACACCTCGATAATCCAACAGGGCATCAATGTTCTCAATGTGTTCGTCTGGATCGGTCGTACCATCGTAGGTCCCCAATGGCGGGGGTTTCTCAAGTCCCTTTGGGAGCCTTGTGGACATTATCTCCTCAAAGAAAGGGGCCGCGAGGCTCATCCTCATCGCTAGAAAATGGGGTGACTGAACGGGAGCGATCACCGTGATGCCTGCATGGAGGGGATCTTAATTGATTCCTGTTATCCTCGGGGGATAGTTGTGCCCCTGGCTGGAGGTTCCTCCGCGTCTTCTTGGTCTGAGGGGACTTGTGGTGTCTGGGAGATGAACGGGTCCTCTTTTTTTATAGAACCAGAGGCTTCTGATTGATAATCCTTCCTCGGCCTGGGCGATCTGTTGCGGGACCAGCGCTGCCTCCTTGTAGGGCTAGGCGACCTGGAACTTCTTGATTTTTCAAGGACGTCCAATCTTTCGATTTGGCGAAGGAGCAAAATGTTGATGGTGTTGGTCGCTTCGACCAGTGCTGCTAGAGTTTTATTTGTCCCTTCTGGAATAGGGATCAACGGGATATCAGTGGGCGTGACGACAGGCTGATGGGATGGTTTAGGGGATGGAGATGTTGTTCGTCCATCCTGAGAGCGATCTGGCTCCCCGAGGGGAGGATTGTTCAGGTCACTGTCCCGTTGCTTAACGGGGAAGTTGGAAAGGACATGAGCTGCTGCAGAATCCTCTTGATGAGCCATCGAGAGTGAAATTAAGAGTGATGTTTTGTCTTTACGAACGGAGGATGAAAAGACAGGGAGACGACGTTTCCCACAGACGATGTCACTGGTCTTACCTAATGATCAGAACTTCAACGAATGCTGACGTGCATCTTCAAGTCTGCTCGTGCGATGAGGAAAATAGACGGTGTACCTGCAAGGTACTCCGATGCCAAAGTAAGAACGGGCACAAGAGCTAGCAAGTACGAATAAAGTGTTTGAGGAGAGAATATTTCATACATGACCCTCTCAAATGAGAGGATTTATATAGAGAGCCTCCAGCGCATGGCCAACGGTCCCTATTTTTGGGCCTGGATCGTGGATCTCCCAAAATTAGGTAACTACCAGGAAGGGAGAAAGGACGAGCATCCTGCTCGGGAGGCATTTGTGTCAGGCACGGAGCCCCGAGCGAGGTCTATCCTGATCGACCTTTGGCGGTCCCTGTCCTAGTTGAGCATGGACAATAAACGAGGAGGAGAGACCGGGCACCCTGGAGGTGGGTCCCTTGGATGATGAGTTATTGGGCCGTTTCTGGGCCGAAAAGGGTTGGGCCATACTTAGTCGTTGGACCAGTCCAGAACAGTTTTCAAGATGGATGCTAACTCTTTAAAAGATGCATCATATTGTGTTACTTTTATTGACAACCATTCTAAAAAGGTGTGGATTTTAGTTTTGAAATCTAAAAGCCAAGTACTCGGTGTTTTCAAGGACATTCATGTAAGTGTTGAAATAGAAAAAGGAAGGAAGATGGAATGTGTCAGGGTTGATAATGGTGATGAATATATAGGTCCATTTGAAGAGAATTGTAAAGAGTATGAAATAAAGCTTGAGAATAATATTTCAAAGATGCCCCGACATAATGGAATTGCATAGAGAATGAATTTATGATTAATGGAAAAACCGAGTGTACGCTCTCTCATGCAAATTCATCAAAAGCCTTTTGGGGTAAAGCATTGACAACTATTGTTAGTTCTGTGATTGGCAAAAAAATTGGTAAAACATGTTATTGCCTTCAAGATGTCATAAAGGATGTCTTGACATTCTATTCTAAGAGTTATGCAGGTGTGTTTGTGCTTCTCTATGAATCCGGAATTGATGTCAAGACAGATGTTCTGACATTTTATAATAGAACATTCTTTTTCAGAATGTTATGATCGTCTGTTATCTTTTGTGTGTCGTTTTTAGTGATTGACTGCGCTTTTATTGAGCTTATTATTATAGCTGAATATTTTGATTTTAGAAGGTTCAGATGTTTCCATTCTTATGCTTTCTAAATTAAGAAGATTTGAAGATCAATATGTTTTTATGAAGATCAAATCTGCCAGTTTTCTTTGCCCTAGTCCTTGAAGATTGTTCTCTTCTTAAAGAGGTGTGACCCTAATTGGAAGAAATATAGAATTAGAGATTGAAGTGATGTGCATTAAAAATTAGGGTTTTTACATTGTTTTGTTGTTTTTGTGAGCCATTAATACATCACCTAGATGTTTGAATTGGACTGATTTTTTGAGTTGTAATTATGTCCACTCTAAGATTTTAAGCATGAGTGTTTGTTCTTGATCAAAGCTTTTAATCAAGATCAAGGTGTTATATTTTGGAAGAGTATTCTTCTGTTTTCTTATAAAGAATTGGTTGATTATCACACTGTGTGATTGAGGGGGGTGAGATGGTGATTTCTCATATCTAGATGATGATTTCTAGGTAGAAGTTGCACTGGGTAGGTTCAAGTGAGAAGTTGTAAACTGGGATTGTTTAGACTTTGAATTGATACTACTAATAGTGGATTTCCTTCCTGGCTAGGTAGCCCCTAAAGTAGGTGAGTTTGCACCGAACTGGGTTAACAATTCATTGTGTTTTTATTTCTTTTCTTTATAATGCTTTTATCTTGTTAATAATCAGATAGTAATGACGTGACATCGCCTTCGACATCACGTATCTGATACCAGAATTTCAATTGGTATCAGAGTAGGCACTCTGCTCTATATTTGGGTGAGATATAGGGAAGTTACTTTCTGGTATTATGGACAAGGAGGTGGGATTGGTGAACATTCCACCCTTTCTGGATGGAACTAATTATGATTACTGGAAGCCAAGAATGGCTGCCTTTTTTAAGTCTTTGGACAACCAGGCATGGAAAGTTGTTCTGAAAGGATGGGATCATCATGTTGTGAAAGACAAAGATGGAAAGACCACAACAGTTTTGAAGCCTGAAGAGGACTAGTTTAAAAAAGAAGATGATCTTGCTCTTGGGAACTCCAAGGCATTGAATGCCATATTCAATAAAATTGACAAAAATGTTTCCATATTGGTTAACACATGTGTTGTAGCTAAAGATGCTTGGGATATTCTAAAAACTACTCATGAAGGTACTTCTAAGGTTAAAATTTCTAGGCTCCAACTTCTCACTACTAAATTTGAAAACTTGAGGATAAATGATGATGAGAGCATTCATGATTTTCATATGAACATTCTTGAAATAGCTAATGCCTCCACTGCTCTAGGAGAAACAATGTCTGAAGAAAAATTGGTAAGAAAAACTCTCAGATCTCTGCCTAAGAGATTTGACATGAAAGTCACTGCTATAGAAGAAGCTCATGACATTATCAAGATGAGAGTGAATGAACTTATTGGATCTCTTCAAACTTTTGAGATAGGTATGAATGAGAGATCTGACAAGAAGAATAAAAACAATGCCCTTGTCTCCAACACTAAAGATGGAATAAAAGATTGTGATCTAGATACTGATGAATACCTAGTAAATGCCTTAGTGGTGCTTGGGAGGCAGTTTAATAAAGTGACAAGAAGGATGGAGAAGAAAATAAGACCAGATGTCAAGAACATCTCTTCTTACATCAGTAGAGAAACAAGAGCTGAAGAAAGCTTTGTTCAAGGAAAAGAAATGTAATGTTATGGTTGTGATGCTTTTGAGCACATTAAACCTGAATGTCCCACATATCACAGGAAACAGAAGAAGAGTCTTACAGTAGCTTGGTCTGATGAGGAATTTAGGAGTGAAACTGAAGAAGAATCAACTAAGTGTGCTACTCTACTAACTGGGAGATATTACTCAGACTCTAGTGATGATGAATTGACCTTTGAAGAACTGACAACTTCATATAAAAAGATATGCCTTAGAAGTGAAGAAGTCTGTCAACAAAGAGAGAAACAAAAGAAACTCATAATCCAACTGGAGACTGAAAAGGAAGAACATCTTGAAATTATCTCCAAACTGAAGAATGGGGTAATATTGCTAAACTCTAAACTTGATCAAATGACCAAGTTTGTCAGAATGTTGAAAAATAGCTCAGATACTTTAGATGAGATTCTACAGGTTGGTAAGCTAGATGGAGATATGACTAGCATAGGGTTTATTAGAGGAGAAAAACATATCTCAAATCATGTTCACTCTGAGATTAAACTCAAGATGTTGAATCAAATGTCTCAACATCATGACAGAAGACAAGGAAACTACAGAAGAAGAAAAAAAATCAGAGATGGAGATGTCATTACTGTAGGCGCTCTGGTCATATAAAGCCTTTCTATTACAAATTATATGGATTCCCTAAGTTTGTTCCCCAAACCATGTCAAATCAAGACATCCCTATAAACAAAAAGCAAAGGATTCCCAGGGTTGATGTTAGTAGTCTAATTGCTCATACTTCTCTCATAATTATAGGTAAGGAGGCATGGTATTTTGATAGTGGTTGCTCTAGACACATGATTGGGATTGAAAATTTATTGGTAGACTTAAAGCCTCTTCCCCATAATCATGTGATATTTTGTGATGGAGCCAAGAGAGAGAGAGAGAGAGAGAGAGAGATCAAATGGGTTGGAAAGATGAAGTGTTCAGGAGTCCCAAGTCTTAATAATGTGCTGCTAGTCAAAGGTTTGACTGCAAACCTGATTAGTATTAGTCAACTGTGTGATCAAGGGCTAAATGTCAACTTTAGTAAATCTGAATGTTTAGTTACTAATGAGAAGAATGAAGTCATTATGAAAGGAGTCAGATCTAAAGGCAATTGTTATGTGTGGATTCCTAAAAATTCCAGCCATTCCACCACATGTATTCTAGCAAAAGAAGAAGAAAGAGCATGTAATGATTGCAAAATTAGAGAGAAAATCAAGATGTCACATCAAAAGATTGAACATCACCACTTCAAAAGTGGTGATACTTGTTCATAAGGACTTGATGGAACCTATACAGATGATAAATCTTGCTGGTGTTAGTGCCAATACTGATGATAGGAAGAGCAAATCATAAGTTTGCTTATGTGTAAGGAACAACGATATAGCTTGGTTTAATAAGAAACAAAATTGTGTCTCTTTGTATACAACTAAAGTTGAGCACATAGTAACTAGAGATAGCTATTCACAACTGATAAAACAAATTCTAGCTAATTGTAATGTCAAACAGGATGTCATAATATCATTTGGTGACAATCTGATTACTATAAACATCTTCAACCAACACAATAAGTCCAAATATATTGATATTTGTCACCAGATTATGAGGAAGTCTATTAAAGACAAGGTGATTATCTTAGAATATGAAACTGCTGAAAGGAAACTGTATGACTATGTTACTAAAGCCATAAATGATATTCATCTTGGAAATATGAAGGGTAAATTGGGAATTTGTGTTTGTGAAAGATTATAGCAATTAAAGGTTTGTGAGAAGAGTATCAAGGCCATTTTCCATTTAAAAAAATTGAAGAGTCATTTAATGGTATATGGAAACATCCTTAATTTTTCTTTATGTTTCCAACAAAAACCTCTCCTCTATTAAGAGAAATCATTCAAATATAATTTTTGCATCTCTCTCACACGCTACCCTACTTTCATTTATTCTCACACAAACTGCTCCCCAACTCTCCATACCTCCAAGAATCTCTAATTTTACGAAACCTCCTCCAAACCACTTTGTAATGTCTCAATATTAGACATCTTCCTCCTCAAAATCAACTATGTCAGATTCCATTGCTAAGTCGCAAATTAACCTCTCTTTTGGTGAAGCTATGAACGTTGCTCCTCTCTCGATGATTCCCTATGACGGTGGTGATACTAAGAAATATAGAACCTCTCACACTTCTGAAGGATCTTCTAAAGGTAACAATGCTAATGCCTCTCATGACTTGCCTTCTGATTATAATTACAAAGAAGGTAGTATCTATGTAGATATGTCTATTAGACGTCTTGTTGGTAGGATCTTGTCTGAAGGACATAATGTTGCTGGTATTTCCACACCCCTTTCTCAAATGGCTGCATGTCCTCATATTGATGTCGATCAATCTAAGGATAAAAAGGTTGAGTCCTTTCATTCTAAGAAGATTCATGATGATTTGAACTTACACACTCTTGATGACTCTGTTATTGAGAAAAAGAATACAAATGTTAAGATAGATGTTTCAAACAAGAAGAATATTGTTAGTACAAATAAAAACCCTGAAAATGTTGTCAATATAGATGATGTTCCCTCTAACAATGAGTTATAACTAATGTTAACCTAGTATAGTCAGTAGAATAAAATCCAAAAAAGGAAAATTTGTTGCTGATAACCCTCCCTACAGGAGTTTCAAGAAAAAGACTATGGTTTGACCTGCTAGATCTTGGAGCAAAGTTGAATCAGCTTCCAAAAATAGGAAGACCAGACCAGACACTACAACTGATAATGATGTCCAGAACATCACCCATGCAAGAAAGTCTGTGGTTAAGAAATCTTCTGTGAGCATACCAGATGTTTCGTTGGATAAAATTTCATTCCATTTTGTGGACAACGTAATCAAATGGAAATTTGTGTATCAAAGAAGGATTGCTTTGGAAAGAGAGTTAGGGACTGATGCTGCTGAAATCAATGAGGTTATAGAACTGATATCCAGTGCTGGATTAATGAAGACTGTGTCTGCTTTCTCAAATTGTTATTAAATGATGGTCAAGGAGTTCATTATGAATATTCATGTGGATATTGATAACATAAGTAATGAGGATTTTAGAAAGGTCTATGTTAGAGATAAATGTATTGAGTTTTCTCCTACTGTCATCAACAAGTATCTGGAAAAAAGTGAACAAGAAGAAAGTGAGCTTGAAGTTACTGACAATCAGATTTGAAAAGTGATAACTGCAAATCAAGTGAAGTTTTGGCCCATGAAGGGGAAACTATCTGCTGGAGAACTTAGTGTGAAATATGTCATTCTTCATAGAATTGGAGCAACCAATTGGGTTCCCACCAACCACACTTCCACTGTTGTTGTTGGATTAGGTAAATTTATCTTCGCTATAGGTATAAAGACTAGGTTTGATTGTGGGAAGTATATCTTTGACTAGAGTGTGAAGCATGATATAACAAATTCTACCAAAATGCCCTTTTTCCCCTCCCTTATCTATGGAATTATTCTCAGTCAGCACTCTGATATTCTTTCTAGTACTGACAATGTTTGTAAGAGAGAATCTACCTTGTTTGTGCATTACAAACTTTTTTCAGGGAGACATGTCCCATATCTTTTCTTAACATCTACTAAGAAGAAATCCACCACCAAGATATGAGTTATATTGGACTTGAAAGAAGCTTACAGAGAATTAGGAGAGGTTATTTGTGTTCATGCTGAGAGAAAGATGAAATTGGAAAAATTAATAAAGGATCCAGAACAGACTAAAGGTGGTAGCATTGAAGATGTTGAAGATAATGAAGAGGAAACTGGTGAAAGTACTAAGGACACTGACTCTGCTACCAGTGAGGAAACTGAAAGCTCTGGGTCTGATTGATGCTGCTGATGTTGCTCTTGTTTGAATGTTTTTTTTGTCTTGGTTTTTGACTTTTGGGCACTTAATGTGCATATAATGTAATAACTTTTCCTATTATCTCTGTTGACTCTTAAGATTTTTGGCTTTGTTTCTACCTGCCCTATTTCTTTTTTTGTGGCTTCTCTTTTTATGGTTGGCTAATCATGTCTAAAAAGGGGGAGAAGATTTTAGTGTTGCTTGTTTACTCTGATGGTTTGGTTCTTAGTAGTTGTTTGTTTTTTTATTGCCATGGTGAATCTCTGGTTGGATTCTTGCAGGTCTGTGCTCTAATATGGTTTTAGCCAAAATTTGTCAAAGGGGGAGATTGTTAGTTCTGTGATTGGCAGAAATTTTGACAAAACATATTGTTGCCTTCAAGATGTCATGAAGGATGTCTTGACATTATGTTCTAAGATTTATGCAGGTGTGTTTGTACTGTTACAAGAATTTGGTCTTGTTGTCAAGACAGATGTTCTGACATTTTATAACAAAACATTATTTTCAGAATGTTATAATTGTATGTTATCTTTTGTGCGTTGTTTTTAGTGATTGGTTGCGCTTTTATTGAACTTATTATTAGAGCCGAATATTTAGATTTAGGAAGGTTCAGATGTTTCCATTCTTATGCTTTCTAAATTAAAAAGATTTGAAGACCAATCTACTTTTATGAAGATCAAATCTGTCTGTTTTCTTTGCCATAGTCCTTGAAGATTGTTCTCTTCTTAAAGAGGTATGATCCTAATTGGAAGAAATACATAATTAGAGATTGAAGTGTTGCGCATTAAGAATTAGTTTTTTTTTTACATTATTTTGTTATTTTTGTGAGCCATTCATACATCACCTAGATGTTTGAATTGGACTGATTTTTTTAGTTGTAATTTTGTCCACTCTAAGCTTTTAAGCATGAGTGTTTGTTCTTGATCAAAACTTTCAAACAAGATCAATGTGTTATGTTTTGGAATAGTGTTCTTATGTTTTTTTTAGAAAGAATTGGTTGATTATCACAATGTGTGTTTGAGGGGGAATGAGATGGTGATTTCTCATATCTAGATGTTGATTTCTAGGTAGAAGTTGTACTGGGTAGGTTCAAGTGAGAAGTTGTAAACCGAGATTGTTTATGCTTTGAATTGATACTACTAATAGTGAATTTCCTTCTTGGCTTGGTAGCCCCATAGTAGGTGAGTTTTCACCGAATTGGGTTAACAATTCATTGTGTTTTTACTGCTTTTCTTTATACTGCTTTTATTTTGTTAATACTCAGATAGTAATGTCGTGAAATCGCCTTCGACATCACGTATTTGATACCAGAATTTCAACTACAATGGATGGGATCAATCTTTCTCCTTCTGTTCCACATGATGGTGATGTTTTAAACAAATTATGGACATGAAAAGATGTCTCTTATGGTTACTTGAGAGTGTTTAGTTATAAGGCTTTTGTTCACATCCCAAAAAATAAGAGATCCAAGCTTGATAAAAGATCTAAACAACGTGTGTTTGTTTGTTATGTTCATGAAAAGTTTGGTTATAAATTGTGGAATCCAACTGACAAGAAAATCATCATAAGTCATGATGTGATATATCTTGAAGATCAGATTATTGTAGTTTTTGATAAAACAGAGAAGTCAAAATCTAATAGTAGAAGTTACATTGATGTTGTGCTTAAACCTCTTATTAGAAATTTTGTTGACGGGGGATATATATCTATACAATATATAAAGGGAATATTTTATTTTGGTGTAGCTGTTTTTTCTACCATTTTAACTAGGGTGTTCGCGGTTCGGTTTGGATGAGTTTTGAAGTAAAATATCATCTGATCCAAAGATAAATTTACTTATGATTTGGTTTGGTTTTGAATTATTGGTTAAAAAAATCTGATTCAATCCGATCCAATTTCATGCGGTTTAATTTGGATCGGTTTTTTGGAAATCCAAATTAATTATTATAACTTTTATTAATATTCCAAAAGTACTAATAAATAGTAAGTTCAATATAATATATATTATACTATATCAAAAGTTAATATTACAAGATAAAAAAAATAAAAATAAATAGATTAAATCAAACTAATACATAGTTGTCACACCATACATTTTGACCGATCTCTTTTTTATTTGGCGCATTTTCATCACAAATTAATCATAAGTCCGTCATTTTTCCATAAACATTTCATCGATCATTAATCATGCATTTTTAACTGATTTTTTATCATTCCATATCATTTCTTGATTTTTATGATTTCTATTTAGATAATTATTTTAGTTTATTTAGAATTAATCTTAGTTTAATTTTGGTTTTAATTTATATTTTAATTAAATTTTATATTAAATTTAGTTTAATTTCAATTTCAATTTATTTAGTTTAACTTCAATTTATTTAATTCAATATAATTTATTTATTTTAATAACCATTTTCAATTTATTATTATTATTAGTTTTATTATTATTATTATTTATAATTATTATTACTACTTTTCTTTTATTTTTCTTCATGTTCAAAAAAAGAAAAATGGCAAGTGGGGTCCACTATAATGTAGTACAAACACTTTACATGGATTGACAACTTGGACTTATCAATGACCAAGAATCATTCTCACACTTCACATGGATTGCCAACTTGGACTTATCAATGACCAAAAATCATTCTCATAAAGTCACATGGATTGCCACATCAACACTCCTACCTCATTCACACTATAAATAAGATCTTTCTTTCTCTCATTTTAGACTAACAAGATCACTCTTAAATTCTCAAAATCTAGCACATTCATTACATTTTTTTCAAAGTCAAAATTCTTTTTTTTACTTACACAATACCCATAAACATTCATCATCTTCACCACCACAACAACCCACATCAAAATACATTCACTTTCTTCTACACAACAAACTCAACATTTGCTAGCTTTAAAGTTTGTGAGTATCATTCATCATTTTTTATATATTTTAGTTTGTTATCTATTTAAATTATTTAAAAAATTCCTTATTAGTTTAAGTTATTAGATTGACTTTAGTTTCTTCATTTCAAAATATAGTTTTGTTTAATTTATTTATTAATGTTAGAAGTAAAGTATATATGTGATTAACACTTAAAAATATAAAAAATATTATTGTGTAGTAAGTTATTTAAATTTATTTTTTAAGTTTAGTTGTAATTTTGTTTAGTTGTTGATAAACTAAAAATTCAAAAAGATGTGTCTTTGCTTTTCAATTTCGTTTTGATTTTTATTTGGGCCAATATGATATAATAAAAAGTCACGACAAATCGATTCCGATAAATCGTGACCAATATGAGGCCATTTATTTTATTTTTATTTCCATAAGCTTAATTTATTTTTATTCCATAAGTTTATTTTATTTTATTAAGTCTATTTATTTATTTACTTTATTTTCGTATTTTTATACAATATCAAGTTCTAACGGCTCCAAAATATTCATACACTGCACACGCGCTTTCTCTTGGGCAAATTACAACGAGACCCTTTATTTTTTCGCAATTTCGTGTAAATTATCATGTATCCCTCTCCCGTTTATTTTGTACGCAATTTATCTTTCCGCCTTTATTTTACGGTTTCATATTACTAGGAACACCCTTAGGGACTAAGATTCGAATTCACATAATCAATCAAACAATTCATACGCCTACATTTTGCACACACGTAAGTCGGTCACCTATGTGATCGCCATCTACACGACTTTACGCGTCTTAATTAATTAACAGGGAACTGAACTTCAGAATCTAGCATTCCGCGGGCCTTTAATGAACCACACCTGGGCTAGCCCCACGAGTAGTATTTCATTTACTCCTTCGTTACTAAAACCATTAAACCCTAAATCATCTAAGATAAAACAAATACGATAACAAAATAAATTACGAAAGAACTAAACTCAGGAATCTAGCATTCCTAGGGTTTTTGAATGAATCACTCTTGAGGCCAGCCCTCGAGTAGTGCTTCATTCGCCCTTTCGCACTAAAAAAAACTTAAAACATTCAACAAACCTTCGAATAGATGAGACATGATTCATCTTCGTAGGAAAGATATTCCTCCTATTCCCACAGACACAACAATAAATTTTCTCAAACAATTTTTATCAAGGAAGAATGTGACAATCACTTGTTGATCATATATCCAAGTTCGAAGCTTCTTCCCTTTCTATTTTCTCCCTTAATTGTTTATGGTGAAGTAGGCGAGATATCTTCCTTAAAGATGATGACTTGTCTCTTTCTTCAAAATACAACTTAAAACTTACCAACAAATACAAATTATTTTTATAATTAATCAACGAAGGAACTGGATTCTGGAGTCCAGCACTCCACATAATTCTTGAATGAATCACTCCTGGGCTAGCCCCACGCGTTGTGGTTCATTCGCCCTTTCGTTTAAAACATTTTTAATAAAGATTAAATATCTTTTTCTAAACGAACATTGTTTAAGCTCTTTCTATCTTGCAGATAAGCTAACGCTTAACAGTTAAAAAGCATTTCAAACAATTGTTCATAAAAAACACAAACCGTAGTTGCACGAACTACGAAGCTCTGACTTTCCCATTGCACAAGGGAATACGTAGGCACAACGATTTTAATCCTTCGCGAGCACAATAATAAAAAATTTAATCTTTTCTCCATCACAAATAATAATAAAATATTAATTTTCCTTAGTACAAACATTTTAACAAACATTTAGAAGACAAAGACATAAATCAACATTTAGTCGCATAGTTAGACTAAGGTTCCCGTTGAGTACAACAGACGTGAGGGGTGCTAATACCTTCCCCTTGCGTAACCGACTCCCAAACTTAGAATTTGGTTTCATTGACCATTTCGTATTCTTATTAGGTTGTATCTATATATTCCTTTTCTTTAGTTAGAATAAATAGAATTAGGTGACGACTCTGTTGTTTCTTTCCGCGTCCATCGCGAGGATCGTATTTTTTCGAGGTACGATAATAGTATTTAAAAAAAACAAATATCATTTAATATTAAATTCGCACAACATATATACTAATAAAAATAAATAAGTAAGATATGTGTGTGTGGTTTTAAGAACATTTTAAAGCGTTCTAGAAGAATAAAAAAATATTTTTAGGGACCTTATTTGACATAGCGACTACTGACTATTTAATAAATTTGTCAAAAGAATTATTATTCAATAAAAAGAAAATAAACTATGTTGTACTAAATTTTGGAATGTGAGACAGATATATTTTAAGAGATTAATTTTTATATACTGTAAAATAATTTATACTGTTAATTTATCACTATCATTTATTTTATTATTTTATAAGTTTCTAAAATAAAAATCAATTTTTTTAAATATCTAACGACTATGATTCACTGACAGTATAAAAATGTTTATTTATACTCTCAATATATTTAAATTAAATTCATATTTTAATAAATTTAAGCAAGGGTATATGAAAAAGTAACTTGGAGAAACATACAATTTTTATAATGATTTGCGATTTTTTTTGCACAACAGTTGGCAATGCTTTTTGTAATTTGATCTTTCAATTATATTGATTTTAGTCAATATTTAGAAAACTTTGATGTGATGACCAAATTATATAAAAAAATTAATTCAATGATTTCAATTGTTTAGTTTAAAGACCTACTTAAAAAAGAGATGGGAGAGAATAAAGGAGTGAAATAAAAAGAGAAGAAAGAGAGATATAATAGAGAGGAGATAAATATGAGATGATAGCGAGATATATGAAAGAAAGGGAAGAGAGGACTGAGTGAGACAAGAGAGGTAGAGAAAAAGAGCATAGGGAAAGAGACTGAAGGAAAAGAGGAGAGGGTGAGACAAGAGGGGTAGAGAAAAATAGCATAGGGAAAGAGACTAAAAGGAAAGAGAGAAGAGAAAAAACAAATAAGAAAGAGATAAGAGAGGGGGAGATAAGAAGAAATGGGGGAGATAAGATAGATAGTTACAAACTTAATTCAGATGTGCACTAAAGTACAAGAAATGAGAATGACTTGAAGCCTTATGAAGTTTCATCCATTCATGACTAGAAAGACTCTTCCATTCATGACTAGAAAGACCATGTAATTCAATTTCTCTAATTATGTTATAATTAATGCGATTATTGTGATACAAATTAATTCTTAAATTTTAGTGTGTTAAAATCTTAATTGTTTTATTTTTTTTTAAGTAGTTTAGTGATTAGAATTTCAAAAGTAAATAAGTAGAATGTCACAATGTTCGAACATGTGTGTCTATTTTATGATGTCTTTACACACTTATCTAGAGAGTTGTCTTGACGAAACAACATATTTATTGTTTTATTATGGTATTTATAAGAGTAATGTTCCAAGACCATAAGAGAGGGAGACACACGTCTCAACCCAAAACTTTAAAATGTTAGGTAAGTGAGTCATCTCTCTCTTATAAATCCAACATTTCACTCAATCATACGCAATTCGGGACTTTAATCACTCACACTTGCACCCAATACTATCCCCCACAAGTGTGAGTCTCCTACATCCTATAACATGATCCAACATTGGATTCAACTCCCGCTCTCTCACAAAGTTGAACCACGACTTTGATACCATTATTGGGTCATCATGAGGAGCATTCACATTGGGTCAAGATCAACACATAAGCGACCGAGCGAGAGAGAGAGAGAGACTGCATATTCACCCAAAATATTTAGATTTTTGGTGAATATGTGGTGTCTCCCTCACATGTTTAGTGGTAGTGCCTGCAACGAAGGTACAAATGTATGTAGATGAAAGAGCTTATGCTTGAGGATGAATATAATGGATGGAATCACACTTGAGGGGGAGATTCACTCCAAGAAAAAAGGAAGGTTGCGACGGTTTTTTTCTTCATTTACGGCGGTTCAAACCGTCGCAAAACATGGGTCGCGACGGTTTTTATTCCGCTGCAAAACCATGTGTCACCACTATAAGTTGCGACAGTTAGAAAAAGGGTCACTTCAACCGTCGTTACTACCCGCGACAGTTATATAACTGTCGTAAAACATAATCTACGACAATTTCAAAATGTCACGAATTTTGATAGTTGTTTTGTTTTCAATGTTTATTGCAACGATTTTATAGTGTCGTGAGTTGAATATTACGACAGTTCTAACTATTGCAAATTGTTTTATAAATTCATTTTTTTCTATTTTTTTCTTTTATTAATAACTTTTTTTATATTTATTTCTTTAAATTATTATTATTTCTTTAAATTTCTATTTTATTTTCTACTACTTTCTAACAAAATGAAATTGCAATCACAAAATTTAAATATCAATTAAAAAAAAAAGAGTTTCTTACTCATAATACAAGAAAAAGTGTGAGTTCCTTAATCATAATGTGATATCTAATCTTAATCTTATAATAAGCATCATAATGCCAAAAAAGTGCACGATCCAAAGTCATTCTTGATAATAATCATCATAATAAAAAACTGGAATCATATCAAATCTTAATCTCTAATTAGTTCTTGTTCTTCCATTTTCTTCAACTCGGTAGCTAGATTCCGAAGAACGTCTACCATCTATTGGTGATTCTATGTTGGATCCCTGGAAAAAACAATCAAAATAATACTCATTTTCTTTAACTTTTTAAACATGATTTACACTATTTAAAATTTCAATAAGAGTAGATGCATCTAAAAGAATATATCGGTCTTCCACAAGGATTCAACATTTGCATTAAAAGTGCAATCTCCTCCTTCCTACCATTGTCTATTTTCTTTAGTAATGCAGTTTGCTCCATCAAATCATCAATATTTGAATTCTTTTCTTTAAGTGCGGCAATTTCTTCTTTTTTTTCATTTGCTTCAGAAGACACCGATGTCGTAGATCTTTTAATTCGAGATGAAGTTACTCCAAGTCCCATACAACGAACATATCCAGAATGTTCTTTTTCGAAGACTTTCTCAAATGCTTCATTTTCAGAAAGAGAGTCTTGGATTACATCTTGTAATTTCTCCTGCACATGCAAAAGAGAAAATTGAGTAACCAAGTTCCAAATTCCAAATAAATTACTTAGGAATTAGTATAAGTTTCAATGAAGATAAAGTCTCCATTATCTTTCAATTAATCATAAAGGGGCATTTTGAAATTTATACATGTAATGAAAACAAATAAAGCTAGCACTGATTCAAGTTTTCCACAATGAATTATATATAGTATAACCCTGTGTAAATGGTGTCAGAAGATAGTTATCTAGTTTTATTGAAGGAATAAATAAATATAATTTCAGATAGATTCTCCCCCACCTTTAAGAGGTGTGCCAAAAAGTTTGATTTTTTATACAAACCTTAAAGAGTCTAACAAGTATCTCAAAATAATTAAGTTGCACTTATATTATTGTTATAGGCATCTTCATTGACAAAAGATCCGTCAAATTTTTATGACAAATTGCATACATTTTTCCTCTGCTATATATCCGTCCATCTCTTAATTCCTACAAATAAGCACAAATATTAACTATTTTTACTATTAAGCATACAATCACCAATAAATATTCCTAGTATATGCGGGATCTTCAATTTTTATCTATTTCTAGTATTTGTTCTTGCTATTTGCTACATTGGTAAAATAAAATAAAAAACAACCATTAAAATACTTATGAAAGCCTCATTTCTATATAGAGTTATGCAACCATTAAAATACTTATTAAAATGCTACACCAGATTTCCTACGGCCATGCTTAAAAAAAAGTAGGATAGATTTAGCTTAAAAGAGTCATTACTATTCTTGTTTAGGAGTATTCCCACATGATAATTACTCTTATAACTATTTATTAATGGTTGGTTTCCTTCTAGAAAACATGTTATATTGACAAAGATAGAGTTAGCTTAAAAGAGCCAAATTCACTAATATTAGATCCTTTATTATTACTAATACAGTGAGATTCAGAAACCTATGCCTCCAACTGATAACCAAAACAGTGAGATTTCTAAAAAAATTAGTGGGTGTAGGATCAAAGGGTGATTCTTGTTCATCTGAAATTAAATGAGAAATAAATATCAAGCCACATATTTTAATTCATATGAGAAAACAAATATAATAAAATACATAAATTCTTTCAATTATACTAAGTAAGCTCATGCTACAAGATTGAGGGAGTACATAATAACATATTACGATAAAATATCGATTTGTTCAAATAGTAACACGTTATAGCTATTTCAATGAAATTGATTATTACAATGTGAGTAGAATGCATTTTATAACTAACTAGTAACTACCTTAATCAAATATCAAACTAATTCTAACAAGTCTCCAATTATAAGTAACAATGACAGTTTATTGTATGGTTTATGAAGAAAATAGAACCAAACTCAACTGGTGTTATTATTAGGTGAACCATTTCTTTATTTTCAAACTGAATTTTTTCCAATTTGTAGAGTGTAAACAACAGAGCTGTTTTGAGGAAGCATAAAAACAAGATAATTAGTTTTCCCTTTAAGTATAAAAGGGTGTTGCTCATATTCTATGGGTGTAAGGTGTCTGTCATGCTATGATATAACATTCAATACGAGGTTGTTTTATAATCATTTGCAACAAACCCATACTATTTATAAATTTGTAAGTAAAAATTTCAATTTTGTGTTGTTATTTAACTTCATTCTCGTTGTTACTAAAGATGAAACTGATGGACAACACTAAATCTACGAGTTTATTCGGACTCTTAGCCAACTACTTAATAATGGAAAAGAGTATTAGTTAACACTCAATATAACAAAAGATTAAAAAAAGAACAATTAATAACAATAATAAACCTCAGTTTAATGTCTTTATGCCATTGGAAATGTGGCAAAATCAACTAGGTTCATCCTGCAAACAGGTTCTTGGGTTAGCCACAACCTCAGACAAGTCTGATTGTTAAGAATCATCATCAACATCAAAATAAATGTATTTAAATACTTAATACATGATCAAAGCCTCATAGAAATCCATTGTCAAATGAATATCCCTTCATCAAGTAGGTTCTTCCAAACAGGAGCTTGGATCCAAAACACCTCATACAGTTCATATATAAAAAATACTTTAGGCATAAACACAAATTACTAATGATCAGAATCTCCAATGGTTGTTGATGCTGACGTGGATCCTGAAGCATGTGCTTGGTTGCTAAGGAGAACGGAGGGGGGTTGTTTACCTGTAAGGTACTCTGATGCCAAAGTCATAAACGGACAAAAGAGTAGGCAAATACGAGTAAATAATTCAGGGAGTGAATATTTGATACCTGGTCCTCTCAAGTAAGAGGGTTTATATAGAGAACCCCCAGCGCGTGGCAAACAATTCCTATTTTGGGTCTGGATCACGGATCTCCCGCAAATAGATAACTAACAGAAGCTAACCGTCAGACGAGCAACCCTGGTCGTGATAAGGGTACGTCGAGCACATGAATATCCGAGCAGGAGACGCCTTAGTCGAATATGGGTGACCTCCGTCGATGTCGAGCAGAGGTGAAGTACGAGTAGAGAGAACCGACCACAGTCAGATGTGGTCGACGAGTTCTAGCCGGCCCAGGGGGCATGAGTCTGGTGGGTCCCTTTGACGTTGGGCTATTGGGTCGTTTCATAAGCATGAGGGAATTGCTTCATACTTAGTCATTGGGTCAATCTAGAACAACTAACAATCATACTTTAGACATAAACAAAAATTACTAGAAAAATACTTTAGGCATAAAAAAATCATTACAAAACACTAAATTAACATTCATATGAACATAGTTCTACATTTTTAACATAAACACAAATACTTTAGGTAGGTAATATACACAGGCTCATAATAAATTACAACTCCATCAATCACGATTTTTCAGAAGCAGAATTGGCATAATGCTGATTAAATTGTCATTATAGACAATTGTTAGAAAAAATTTAAACCTAATTACAGTAAGTAAAATAAATTATAAAATACAGAGAATAGTATTGCGATTCAACAAACAAAAAAATCAAATCAAATTGACATAGATTGGCCATGAAAATTAAAGTACTCCAACAAATTGTAGGTCCAATCTCCAACTCATTTAACACGTCAACAATTTTGGAGTTGTTGAGTAAACAACATTGGTCAGAGCTCAAATATCATCTAAGACTAACCAAACATGCAACATTTCTTTAGCGAATAATTCCGCTAAAAAGAATGAATCATATATAAACTTATAAAAAATAGTTAAAAGGAAAAGTGCATAAAGGCACAAAAAGATTTAAGGAGTTTTGTATTTTTTATGGTCTTTTAAAAAATGTTTTGATATACTTATGTGGTTTAGCATTTATTTAAGAAAATAAAACAAAAGGTAAAAACTGTTTGACCTAAGTCAATGTTTGATTATGAAAGTGGTTTAAAGTTTGAAAACAAAGAAGTTTTTGAAAAGAGGGAGAAGTTTTAAAAATTTAAGAAGGGGAGGAGATGAAGAGGTTATCCTAAAAAGAAAGTAAAAGAGATAAAGGAGGAAAGATCTAACCAAACTTGATGATGCTTCCCATTCATGAGCACAAGAGTTTCATGCTTATAAGCTAGCAAATGACCAAATAAAGGCAAAACTACCAACTCCATGAAGATCAAAGCAAAGGGAATGTGTCATAGAATCTAAGTCTAAAACTCCAACTCAAATGCAAGGGATAGTAATCAATAGTCCAAGATCAAGATCACAAGTTTTTTAGAGGTTTATTACTTTATTAATATTTTTATGTCCAAATGGACAAAAAAAGAACAACACAATAATTTAATAACAAGAATATAAACATGGTAATGGATGATAAAGCAATATAAAGCATAATAAAAATAAATGAGGTAAAGGTGCGAGAAGGAAATTTAAATGTTAGTATAATAATAGTAATAATAATATACATAATATTGGTATGGTGAACTTAATCATCCATAACCAAAAGAGTAACCAAGGTACTTAGTACCAAAAATCGAAAAGGCAATTGATTTCGCTTAGTATCTTACACTATAGTGATTAATCAAGGCGATTAGAACCAAATTCAATGAAGTTTGAAAGAAGATTGGGAGACCCAAAGCAACTACGCATCAAACTTCACAAGTCTTGGATCTTAATGCAAAAAGATCAATCATTTTGGGATTACGCGACCAACACGAGGTCCGGTCCATGAAAGTGCAAGTATCCAATTGGATTTTTATTCGAATTCGGGATACATTTAGGTCTATGTTAAGCAATCGCCGAGTAATTTACGGAGTAATTATCCTACAAATGAGGCCAGCCAACACTAATTAAGGTGAATGATATTTGTGCTAATGCATACGACATAAACGATATGTAAATCACCATCCGAACGTAATACCGCACGAAACTAAAGATGAATACCAAATTGAGTTTCACTCATGGTATTATTTCATCTTTAAGTTCAATCACTCATCTTGGTGGATTCAAGTATGAAAATATCTCACTAGTGCAAAGTACCTAAAGTGAATTAAATAATTCACTTAGAGGTAGATATGGACTTATGAATATTAACCACTCTAATCTACACCCGGAGGAAGAAGAAGAAACAAGAGGAACCAATATCAAGTAAAACATAAGCCAAAAATAGCTTCTGGAGCAGTGTTAATCAGTTAACCAATTGGTTAATCAGTTAGCACAACAAATTTTCAAATTCTGACGCAAAACAACACTGGTTAACCGGTTAACCATTTTGTACTGAAATTGGTTAACCGGTTAACACTCAACCAGTAGCAAAAAAAATAGCCAAAATTCAGCATGATCCTCTTTCAAAAACACTTCCAAAAAACTATATGATCATGAACTGAATTGGCACGGATTTTAAAGTTAAAACTCAGTGAAATCCCTGCAATCAAACAATAATTTATTATCCAAAGGATCAACAACCAAAGATCTACATCTTGAATGTTGATGATCAAGGTAGAACCATGGAAGAAGTGAATTACCAAGAGCACTCTTTAAATTGATCCAATATCAAGCTTGATCTACTGAAATTGAGGAACAAAAAGAATAGGATGAAGGTTTATCTCAAAGTTGATCAATAATTCAAGGTGAATTCTTGATAACTTTCAAAAAAGAGGGAAAATGAGCTTTGGTGATTTTGGGGTTTGGAAGGATATTTTGCAAGAGATTTGTTGGCTATCAAAAGCTTGAGAATTGAATGAGAAATGTCTTTATTTAAAGAGTTTAGGTATGGGAATTTGGTGGGATGGAGCTTGCTTTGGAAATTTAAAAATTAGCTTTGGAAATTCAAATTTGGAGGGAAATGTAAATGAGTGGTGATTAGTGAGGGTTTATGGTGGGAAATTATCAAAGTGGTGTAGAGAATTAAGAAGGGAGTGGATCTAGAATATTCCAATGAGATCAATGGCTAATATGTGCTGAAATTGAACAAAAAATTCAAATTCCGCACTGGTTAATCGGTTAACACATTGGTTAACCGGTTAACCAGGTCAAATTTTGAATATTTTGTTTAATTTTGATTGCTTGATTGTTTCGGTCCGATTCTTTTACGCGTCGAAGAAGGCATGGAAATGAACACATGAACATTGGAATTCCTTGAATAAATCAATTAAATCGGGAAATTCTTTATCAGATAAATTTGAACTATTTGCGGATCGACTTCGACTTTTATCTGTGAAATTCATTCGAGCTGCGGGACTGCTATTTTTGGCATTTTTGACCTGGAAAATGATTAACAAAAGAAAAAAAATGGATTTTAATTAATGGTTAGTAAACATAAACACATAAGACAAATAAAAGCAAATGGTGATCCCCCTGTGAGGCATAAACCTACACCCAAGAAGAACCGAGAAACTAATGCGATCTTGTTTGTATTGCAAGATGCAGATGAGATGCGAAGAAATCTAGGGAAAAAATTAGGGTGTTACACCATAGAAATGAAGATATACCACACAGTCAGTTGGCATATGGTTTTAAATCCAAAAGCAGGGGGAGGGCTAGAAGAAAGTTAGAGAATATGAATATTTCTTGTATTATGAAACTAGTTTGGCAACTGCACTACAAGAAAGATGTGTTATGGTGCAAAGTTTTAAAATCCAAATATAGTGTCACAAACAATACTTGTCTCGGGCGTAAAGGGCGTGTCTCGAAGCTTTGGAGTGACATTGTCAAGGTTAATGAGTTGGTCCAAGGTCTTGGTAAGTGGTGTATTGGTGACGGCTCGAAGACAAATTCTTGGTATGACTGTTGAATCAACCCAGGATCATCATAGAGGATTTACATTTAGAGATTCCAAGTGATTGTATTCAATAGTGATCAGCATTTGGCAGAAGAAAAATCATTGGCTTCTAGAAGAGATTATGCAGAAAGTTAAGGCCATCCTTCCACCTAGAATGGAGTATGGAGAGGACATTTTCATGTTTGCAGGTTTTCGAAGTGATAATTTTTCTATCAAAAATAGTTA
Organism: Lathyrus aphaca; assembly: GCA_963966055.1. Lineage (NCBI taxonomy): Eukaryota > Viridiplantae > Streptophyta > Magnoliopsida > Fabales > Fabaceae > Lathyrus > Lathyrus aphaca. The sequence continues at coordinate 90,185,285 of OZ014521.1, forward strand.
TGACAAGATTTTTCTGATAAGCAATCAGGCCGACAACATTTAGTGGTGGAAGATCTGGAAATTGGAAGTGAATGAGAGGATTCATTGTTTTGTTTGGTTAATGAGTCATGATCGCCTCCTAAAAAATTATAATAAAAGTCTTAAAGGGCTTGGAGGAGCGGATTGCAAAAGTTGTGGTAATGTCATGGAAACGACATTGCATGCCTTAAGGGATTGTCCTGCAGCTTATACTTTTTGGGTCAAGTTGGTTCTAAGTAATATCAAGGAGATATTCTTCATTATGAACCTAAAAGAGTGGATCTATCTTAATTTGAATGTTAACCAATATTGGTTGCCATAGTTTCTGGACATGGAGGAACAAAGAATATCATGATATCAACTACAACAAACCCTCTCCCATGGATAAGCACATCTTCAATAGAATGAATGATTATATGGAGGCTATGAAGAATGTAAAGATTATTGATGGAAGAACAAAACTATGAGTAGGGTAGGTTGGAAGTCACCGAAGAAGGATTGAGTGAGTCTTAACACCGATGATGAATGTATTGATGGTAGAGTAACAAGGTGTGGAAGTATTATAAGATCCACAAACGACAAATGCATAGGTGGGTTTGTCAAACATCTGGGCAATTGTAGTGTGATGAGGGTGGAGATTTGGGGAGTTTTATGAAGGGCTTAAGCAGGTTTAGGAGTTGGGAGTTTCAAAAGTCTCCATTCTTATGGATTCCAGTATCGTTGTAGATTTGTTAAAATCTAGTAATTACTTGGAAATTGATAGTTATGCCTTGTTAAATCATATTAGGCGGATGGTAGAGAAGATTAGAGAGGTCAAGTTTTTTCATTCTTACAGAGAGACAAATCGCTGTGCAGATGCATTGGCTGAATATGGAACTATTAGTAGCGAAAATATGACTTTTCGTGAAGATATTCTGAAATTCATTAGACACTTACTTCACTTTGATGATATGGAATCCTCTATCTCAAGATTAATTTTGTTGTAATTTTTTCTCTTGTTTTAGGCCTCAGGTCCCTTATCATCAAAAAAAACTATACTTCTTTTATTTGTTAAATATTTAATTCATTTTAATATAATCAAGGATGGTCGGAGAAGCTCGACAGCTCAATAGGTGTAACATACGTCTAGAATTAGATCTTTGCCCAAACATTAATTTATATAGAGAAATGTTATTCTTGCACCATTTTATTACACTTATATTTATACCATGCACTTTAATGAATAATATCTTTTTAATAAAAAATAATATTTATGAAATATGTTTATTTTTAAGATTATTTTTTGTTGCATAAATATAAAGTTTGTTATCAATCAATTTTATTATTTTATTAACCACAAAGATATATTATTAACCACTTATTTTACTTATAATTCATTAACTAAATTTATTAATTCATTAACTAATAAATTACACAACATTAATCAAATTCTAATATTAAAATATAAAATATAATAACTAATCTTTACACTTCATTAATCAAATTGTATTAAATATAACAAATAAAATTATAATATAAAATTATAAAATATATCAAAAAAATTGGTCAATAAAGTATAAAGATTGATTATTACTTTTTTAAAATTTAATGTCAGAAATTAGTTGATATGTATTTTATTGGTTAATGAATTAGTAAACTTTATTAATAAATTATAAATAAAATAAATGGTTAAGATAAAATTAATGAATTAGTAAATTTGATTATTAAATTATAAGTAAACTTGTATATAAATATTTTTTTATTAAGAAAATAAAAATAATTGTATAAATATGGTAAATAATGCACAATGTTATGTAAGTATAGAGGTAACAAAATGATGTAAACATATCACTGTAATTTATATTTATATATTAATGTATTATTGATTTATAAATCAGCAATTCTTAAAAATAAAATGAAATTTCTAATACATATAATATTTATTTTTATTTACAATATTAATAACATTTTTTTAAACCATATTATTATATTAAAGAAGATATTATAAAAATGAGGAACATGAGATAAAACAAACAAAAAAGAATTGACAAATTACTGAAGAAGATTAACAATAAGACTATTTAGAATTGAAAATTAATTATAATTGGAATTCAAAATTATAAATAAATCTTACAAAATCACATAGTTTAGCAATTTTTTTAATCCATAAATAAAGTTAATAAAGATAAAATGATATTAACAATTAAGTGAGGCTCTCTTTTCTACAAAATATAGAATGGCCTACACAGAACAAAATGATATTTATAGAACTAACTGAAAATTGGAATACCAGTTGCCATCATCTATCAGTTAAAGTAATTAGAAGGGAAAAAAAAACTGTATTGAGAATGCAAATATTATTAACTCTCTAACGTTACAGGCTTGCACTCTGCATGAGAGTACAGCAAAATGCCCCCACTTCTTTCTTACATAAAAATATCCACTCAAATAGGATTTAAAAACTGTAAAAAATAATACAAGAAAATTCAGTTCTACATGCAAATCTTAAGCAGAAAAATGCTGCTAAGTTAAAGAGAGACAATCTAAGGTCCCACAAAAGATGCTTATGAGCTTATCTCCATAATAATTATGAAAGAACAACACCAATCTTCTTGGCAAAGTCATCTCCATCTTCCTCTTCTTCCATATATTCTTGCTCTTGATTTTCCCCCTCCTCGACTTGTTCATACTCATACTCCTCGTCACCTTGCTCATATTCATAGTCTCCCCCTTCCTCTCCTTGATCATCGCCTTCATACTCTTGTTCTTCGGCAGCTTCGTCGTATATTATTCCATCCTCAGGAGACTGCTGAGCTACATTAGTGTTGTCAACCTCTCTTCCAACAACATCAGCAGCCTGATTCTTGGATTCTTCTACATTGGTCTTTAACAATGATCCGTTTTCAGTAATTCCTTCATTCTTATTATTATAGGCTGATTTGCTGCTCTGGGAGGAGGCTGCAGCGGCTCCAACTCCTTTCTTCTCCTTCAGAATTTCACTAAGAGGTTTTGGACCTTCAAATGGAACATCATCTTCATATTGTTGGTAGCTTTTTCTCTTTCCTAATGATTGTTGATCCGTATTTTCAGCATTCCTCCCATATTTAAGTTCAGCAAGACTTTTAGGCGCAGAGAACCCACTTCTGTCTCCCATCGATCGACCTCTGAAGTTTTTCCTCTCGTCATCTGGCAACCTGTCTCTCATTCTTTCGTGGATCCTTCCCTCATGAGGGTGCAGCCTTCCAGATGACAACCTGCTACTGATTCTTCCTCTGTCCATGTCCCTTCCTCTGTCCAAGTCCCTTCCTCTGTCTAAGTCCCTCTCTAGGTGACCCTCACCACCATTCGGTGGAAGTGTTATTCTTCCTCGGAAACGATTATTGACGGATCTCTCATTCGAAGGTAAGTGGAGCGAATCTTTCCGAGAGAATCGACGACTTGGATCTTCGTCATGAGTGACGACAGATTTTAGACCCTTCCTGCGCTTGGATAAACGATGACGGAGATCTGAGACCTCAACACTATCAGGACTGCGAGAACTGTTGCGAGTCCTTTCTATATGGGTTGATGCCTTCCTAGGTTCCCAACCATATGGCTCTTGCATGTGATCATATGAGTCATAACCTTGGGGCACACGAAATCTATCTCGATCAATATCAGCAGCTAAACTATAATCAGCAGAATGCCCCATATCATATTCATTCAAAGGGTCTAGGCCTCTTTCATCTTGACCTCTAGTTATACCAAATTCATCTTCCCCGTGATAGTAATCAGAATTCCTAAGTTCGTCCTCTACAAGAACATCAAACCCAGGAGACGATTCTCTTAGAAACTCATCACTGTCCTTACCACTATGGAAACTGTGATCATCCGGCAAACGAGGTTGATGCACACGATTAGACCGGGCCACATTAGGCCCGTTGGTCAGCGGTGGAGAACTAGGTGACTTAAATCTTGAAGCCTCGTTGTCAAATCCTGCTGCAGGTGTAGTCGGCACAGGCTTCTCCAATTTAAATATATTTTTTGGTGGAGCAGTTTCAAATTTTTTGACATTGACAGGTTTAGGTTCAGCTGCACCTGCAACATTTGCTTGGGAAGATTTCCTTTCCTGAGTATGTTTTTCAGTGCCGACAAAAGGTTTCTTAAAATTTGGATTTTCAGCTCCTTGGTTGGTCATCGAGCCCTGTGTAGCTATTTTACTGCCATTGTTAGGATTTGGCCCATGCATGAAGGCACATCTATCTCCTTTTAAGCAAAATCCTTTCTGGAAGAAAATGCAAGGGACAGCTTGTTTACTAGAATTATAAGGTGTCTGTGCTGCAGATGTTGTTGCAGATGTTGTTGCAATCTGTGGCACGGGAACAGATGGCCCGGCAGCAGCAGTTGCCGGTGGTGTTCCTAACAACCCGTCAAGAGGCTGCGTTGTAAAAACAAAATACTGTTACTAGGAGCAAATGGCAGAAATTAATTCATAAATCAGCAAAATAACAAAAGTAAGGAAAACTCATGCGCATAAAGAAACTCACCGGATGACGGAACGAACACTTGGGATTCAAGCAGTTACCATTCAACCAATAGTAGCAATCTCTAGGGTTTACTCGAGCATACTCACTATGGCGGTACTCGCATTCATTTCCCTGTTTTAATGAAGAAGAGAACAAATCAATATGTATCAGCTTTCAATATCTAGAACACCATATATTCATGATACCAATGCTCATTATTGTATCATGCAAAAAGCAAAAGCTAATCATTGCCACATGATTTGCACAACCGCAAAAAATAGAAGCAGCAATCATTAGAATGATTCTATAAAATATAGTCAACAAAAACAACTAACAGAATTACTCAATAAAAAACTGCTAACAAACACAAAACAGATTACACATGTCATCAATATTCAAATACTCTCGCCACAAACTTTGTCACAGTTTTCAATGAAAGGGACATTCACTACACACCATAGAGATGCTTTCAAATGCTCAATTGACCTCAGCTTAATCTTTTGCAGCTGGATTCATTCAATTGATCTAGTAATCAAATTAATTGAGTAACAAAAACTCTGACCTAAGCAATCACAATAGGGTTCAAGAACCCTAGCCCTGTTAATCCTCATTCCCTTTATACACTATGTCAATTACAAAAGGAAGATTCAAACAGAGAAACAAAACTATCTCTCAGATAGATCCAATAAACAACAGGATGATCAAATATGTTTTTTTTAAAATATACCAAGAAACGCAATCAATCAAAAAATTCACAGTGTAACAAAAAATTCATCACGGAGATCAACAATCGAACAATTTTTGGAAATTCCGACAGACATACTTTAATCCAAGAAAACTAACCCCCATTAACCAAAATTCAATTTTTTTTAAATCAATAATTAAACAATAGAATAATTCACGAATCTGAAACCCTAAAAGATAGAATTGAAAAAAGGGGCTTTTTGGGTAATTAAAAAAAATTGAAGAAAGAACCTTTTTGCATGTTAAGGGAGAGGCAAGAAAGTAGACACAATCGGTGTTTCTCTTCAAGGCTTCATCTTGAGGAGAAGGTGTAGGTTGTTGAGTCTGAATCTGGAGTTGCGGGTGTTGGGCAACCATGGCGAACCCAACCGAAAAAGAGATGAAGAAGAAGGGGAAATTGGATCTCAATCTCAATCTGATAAGAGAATTAGTAGAGAGAGAGCCGCCACAGAAATTGAGAGAGAGAGAGAGAGAGAGAGAGAGAGAGAGTGAATGTTGTGATGATGGATGGGCTTTAAGGGTAAGCCTGGTTTGTGTTTTTATTTGATTTGATTTTTGTCAAAATTGAGATTTAGATGTTTGTTGTGTACTTTTAAATGGTTCGGTTTCAATGAGGATCTTAACAAATATATAATGGGACACCTGTCCTATTTCTGTTGACTGCCTTGTTATCATCTTCTCTCTAACGGTAATCAAAATTTACAACACCATTATCTCAATCTCAATCGTTAGGGTGGATAAATTTGAATCTATCATTAAAATTGACCGATTTGTTATAACTTTTTTTTATGTAAAGGAATTATATTTCATCGGGTGTTGGATTGATTCAGATGTTTAATTTGGATGATATATATAATTACATATTCGATCCTGTGCAGGAGTAATAGTATCTACAATAGAGGTGACAAAACGGGTTGTGATCTATCGGGCCAACCCACAAACCCGTTTAAAAATGGCGGGTTAGGTTGGAGTTTTGAGTCTGCCGTCCACCAAAGTCCGCCTGCTAAAGACCGTCACCTGTCAAAATTCGTCCCGCCAAAACCCGTCATCCGTCAAAGCTCGTTGCACCTATGAAATTAACATTTTTACTTATATTTTGCTTATAGGTGAAAGTTTGTTGAAAGTTCTATTTTTGATTGAAGATTAATATTTGATGAGTTTAGTCTTTTTCTAAATGTTGGTTTGATATTTTTTTTTATTGAAATGTAAAAAAAAATATTATAATTTATTTTTAAAAATAGAATAAAAAATAAATAAATAATGAAGGCGGGCAAGCCCGCCGTCCGCCAATCCACCACCTTGGCGGGACCGGCTAGACTTTTACATCCATTTCAACTTGGTGGGTATGTCAGTCCCGCTCTTTTTTTGACGGGCTTTAGAATGGGCGGGGTGGGTGGGACGGACGACCCGTTTTGCCACCCCTACTCAACCCGCATATTTTGGAGGATCCAAAAATTATAAAAAAAAGTCTAATTTATTTTATATTAATAATAAAAAATAATATTAAAAAGTTAAATATATTAAACAAATATTAATAATAAAAATGCAATACATTAAAAAAATTAAGATTCATCAATGTCAAAATAATTATAATAAATCTTACTTTTATTAATATAATATGTCGTTTTTAATTATATTTTTTTCTTAAAATATTTTTGGCTCATTTTAAAATTAGAACGCGACCTCCAGTTTAATTGGGTCTGTCATGTATGATTGTTTCGGTCGGGTTCAGATTCTTATTTTGAATCCGACGAAAATTGAAACCGACCAACTTAATTATTTTTATATTTTAATGAGATTCATAATGTATTTATGTTTATTACTATATGATTAACAAACTATAAAAATAAGATTCATAATATTGTAGGATATTATCATTTTTATAATTTAATGATGACATTCATAATATTGTAGGATATTATCATTTTTATAATTTAATGAAGACATTGCGTATTCACAAAAATATAAGACATGTTGTTGTGAATCAGATACTTTAGAAACAAAGTATAATAAGTTTCTTTATGACCAAGAAACTCACAAGGGTTTGGGTTAAGTGTAACCAAGGATAACAACAAGGATTAGTTATAAATTTCTATTATTTCCTTTCTCTAGAAACAAGATTACAAGTATACAAGAATAACAAATAACCTCTCTCACTTTTAAATTAGGGTTTCATCTTCCTATTTTCCCTTATTATAAAAGATGAGAGACTGGTATGTTATTTATAAGAAAACTAACATACTAGACTAATGGGCTTTTTTAACAATTACTCAGGAATGCGGTTCGACCAAGCGTTCCTCAACGTGCAACAGTTGAGATAAATATTGGAGGGAAAGTTATGTTTCTTTCAATTTGAATAAAGACAAATGGCGCACATTGGAAGTTCAAGAACATGCAAAGTGCTAAGTGGCAAGTGGCATATTTTTAGGAGTAAACTGCTAATAGCGGTTACCTTCGATTAGTATAAATAAAGTAGTTCTAGTGTGTGTGAATCATATTGTACAAGTTACTCCATAAACACTCGAAGTACCCGTGTGTAGAGAAACGATTGAAGGCGAGAATGTACATGATGAGATAACCACCCTATTTAATATCAATGCAATTTATGTTCAAGCTTTTACTCTAAAGTCCTTTTGTCTTGCATTTTATTTACTTTCGAGCAAGTTTATTATTCAGTCTTTTATTGTCTTTTTACTTGCTTTCTTTACGCTTCCTTGTCATTTACACTTTTACTGCACTTTACTTTCGACTTCAATTGTTTTGAGTCTTGTTTGTTTTATTTTCTCTTTGGCAAAATACTCAAATTGGTCCCTTAACTCTACATCAGGGTCCAATTTGGTCCCTTAACTTTAAAAAGTGACAAAATGGTCCCTTAAGTTTTTAAATTGTGTCAAATTGGTTCTTTCCGTCAACCACCCCCAAATGGACGTTTACTTAGTCATATGTGGCAGATGACATGGCATATGTAGTCTTCTTCTTCGTTTATACTGTGTCTCTTCATCCCCAAATTGTTTCAAGAGAATTTAGGATTTCTGGAAAAAGAGATCCATCCCCATCTTTGCAGCTGAATTGCAGATTTCTTCAGATATTTTTTCTGAAAAATAACTCCCAACTGAGGGAAGTTGCGTAGCTTCATAGCGTTTCTCGTCCCTCCACCATTTCTCAAAGCATCGGCGCGTTGCCTCACTACTTCATAAACATCTGCTACTTCGGCTCTTGTAGGAGTTGGATACTCAATCATGGATTTCAGGGTGACAATAACATGTTGTATTTCGGTGCCATTACTGTTTATAGCAACCAAAACCGCAGAAGTTGCAGACGTGCTCCGTGCTTGGAACAAAAGTTACTCTAAGCACATTTTGAACTTCTTTATTAGGAATTTTTTTCGTATTTAGCCAATACGGAATTCCATTCCTCAACTATTTTACCAAACAAATTAGATCCCATTACTTTCAAAGCCAATGGAAGTCCTTCTGCATAAATCACAACATTGTTCGAAATCTTCATATACTCCTTATCACTTGCTTTTCTTTTGAATGCATTCCATGTAAAGAGTTCAAAAGCTTTTTCATGATTCAATTTATTCACTTCATATGTTTTATCAACTAGATAAGAAGCTAACAATTGTTTATCTCCTGTTGTTATGATTATTACACTTTCGAAACCGAACCAATCGCGTCCTCCGGCTAAAGCTTAAAGTTGTTCCAATTTGTCAACATCATCAAGAATCAAAAGCACTTTTTTGCAACATAATCTCTTCTTTATAATTGTAATTCCTTTATAAACATTTCCTAGCTTAGTGTTTTTTTCACCAATTATTTCATAAAGAAGTGTTTCTTGAAGCTGAACTAAGCCTTGTCTTTGAGTTGAACTTTCTCTTATATCAGTAAGAAAACTTGTGACTTCAAATTGATTAGCAATTGAGTTGTACAATGCTCTTGCAATTGTTGTTTTGCTTATGCCTCCATGTCCATGAATTCCAAGGAAAGAAATTTCTTCAACAGGCTTTTCGAATTGCAGAAGTGATTTTACTTCTGATATGCGAGTTTCTAGTCCAACCGGATGCTCAGCAATATGTAAAAGGGTGTTATTTAATTTGCTAGAAACCTATTCAATGATCCTTAGGATAAGCTCATATTCATACCTACAAAGTTACAAATTCAAACACAATTACTATCACTATTTCATCCTCTTAAAAACCAATAAACCATTATTCCCTAAGCCATTCTCAGAGTATCCATTAATCATCAAATTCCAAGAACTGATATTTCTCTCAGACATTTTATCAAACACCCTTCGCGCATCCTTCAGACTACCACATTTCACATACATCCCAATCAACCCATTTCCCAATTCAAATCCCCCTCTAAATTTCGATCTTATGATAAAATCATGAACCTTGGCCCATGAGTTCCAAAACTTGATTGAGGTTACCCTCTTGAAGCAAACGCGACAAGTCTGTGTTTTATTGTTGATAGAGGCTTTGGTGATGGTTCAATTTAGGTTAGATGGAACGATTATCTATATGCAAAGGTGGGGTCTTTCTTCTGTGAGTGGAATGAGAGTTGTTGGTTTCGTTTCAGAGAGGGTGAATAGCATAGGTGCAGAATGCGGTAGAAGAAGATGAAGATGGGTTTGAGAAGCTTACATAAGGGATTGATGACTGAAATTTTATCTCCATGGCCATGCTACAATGCTACTTTATTCAGAATTTCGTTTTTGTCCCAATAACACTCAAGACTTTCCTTTTTATGTTTTCAGATCCAACATGGCATCCATATGGCACATGACTCATCACATATCAGCATCATGTGTACAATTTGGTTGACTTTGACTAACGGTGCTAACGCCAGGGACTAACGTGGACACTTTCAAAAACTTAAGGGACCATTTTGTCACTTTTTAGAGTTAAGGGACCAAATTGGACCCTGATTTAGAGTTAAGGAACCAATTTGGGTATTTTGCCTTTCTCTTTTTACCAAAACCACTTCATAAAGTTTGTCGAAGAGTTTATGACATCATTCCTCAAAAACCAATTAAATATTACTATAACACATGTCCTAGGATCAATCTGGTCGATCCTGTGAGTAACTGAGAATATTTTGTTGTTTTTAGAGGACCAACGATTATTTACAATTTTCAGGGTAAACAAATTGGCACGGCCAATGGGACAGTGCTATATGTAACCAATTTTTGGAAGTTTTATTAACTTCCTTCAAAATAACCAATTTTTAGAAGTTTAGTAACTTCATTTTCTTAACACGTTCGTTGGTCAAAGTGTTGTGTAATCTTTGGTTGCATGCATTTGAGAAGTGGAAAGGTAGCCAGTATAAACGAATATATACCAAAGAAAAAAAAATACAAGGGAAATGGCATATAATCAAGGGAATACAAGTAATCTTAATCCCCATACGAATGGGTCGAATCCTCAACCAAGCAGTTCGATTGCACTAAACACCAACATCAATCCACAAGATATTCCTATGAGTGATGCGGTGACTCCCCCAAATCTTTCGACAGGAGGATCAGCAATACCATCCATGGTTTCGAAACTAGTCTTTTTGATGGCAGGAACGGGATGAATGATATATAGACCTTATACTCAGCCAGTGTTAGAATATATTAGGGCAAATTTTCAAACTCCACCACCAAACACAACAATGTTTAGGTTTTTTCCTCCCCTAGGGTTTTCATAACCTTTGCGTAGGAACCCAGCCTATGGCATGCCAACAACGGTGATGCAAACCTTACGCAACGCGCCTGCAGTATTTTCAGAAAATGTGTTTTCTTCGCCCTTGCGAGAATCAGGATCTGGAGTAAACATGGGTCAAAACAGTCAAACCATAGGGTTGGGATATTCCTCCTAGGGCCCTAGCTTGACTAATGAGTCTGCAAACTATTTGAGACAACAAATGGACGAAAGCAATATGCAAATGGTACAAACTTTGTCTCAAACTATGGGGGAAGTATTTCAACCTTTGATTCAAAGTACCACTCAAACTAATCAGCAATTGGCATCCCAAATGGCTCGAATAGCAGGATTTATGGGAGTACCTGCCCCTCTTCGACACCCAACTATTTGAGAGAAATCATAGTGTCGAATTCAGGGAAAATGTCCAACAGGCAAACCCAGGATATTAAGAAGTAGTCGAACCACTCAGGGTCAAACCTCCAAGGAATCAAATCCATGTTCTTGAAGAAGAAGAACCAGGGGGTAATGATGGTGGATAGGAACCAAAATGCAGATAATGTGGTTCATCAGGTTCGACATAATAATATGGCAACGGAGAATAACCTTACAACCATTGTCGAAAGGATAATGGCTCGAAATGGAATAAATATAGGTTTCGCTAGGCCAAACTTTACTTTGTCCATAGTATACTACATACTTCAGTCTGAATTACCTCCTAGGACGAAGATCCCAAAGTTCTCCAAGTTCTCAGGCGATACAACTGAATCCACCATCGAACATGTGGCACGATACTTGATCAAAGTTAGGGAGATTGCAAACGATGAGAGTCTAAACATTAAATACTTCCCTAGTTCTTTTACTAAAAATGCGTTTACATGGTTTACTACTTTATCACCTGGTTCGATTTGTAATTGGACTCAATTGGAACGTTTATTCCATGAGCAATTTTACATGGGTCAAACTAAAATTAGTTTGAAAGAGTTGGCTAGTGTTAACCGAAAGCTTAATGAGCCAACAAATGATTATTTGAATAGGTTTCAACTACTCAAGGCTAGATGTTTCACATAGGTTCCTGAGAGCGAACTTGTCGAAATGGTCGTCGGTGGCCTAGATTACTCTATTAGGAAAAAGTTGGACACTTGGTACTTGAGAGATATGGCCCAATTGGCTGATAGAGTCTGACAAGTAGAACGTCTGAGAGACGAAAAGGCTAGGGCGAATAAAAACAAAAGAATAGTCTATGTTGGATTTCAAGAGGGAGTCAAAGAAATATATGACAAACCCATAGAGTTCGACGAGAATGAAATAGACCTTGCTGAACTTAAGCAGGGTCCCCCTACTCCTGTAAACTATTAGTTCCTTCGAATGGAAAAAACCTTGTCAAAACTGAAAATAATTATAGGTTTCCAAAGAAAACATACACTTTCGACACCACTAAATGTGACAAAATATTTGATTTGTTAGTTAAGGATGGGCAAATATTATTGCCCTCAGGTGCTAAAGTGTCACCTTTAGAACAAAGAATAAAAGAGGTTTTTGCAAATACCATAACTTTTTGGGTCATAAAACTTCTCAATGTTTTCTTTTAAGGGATTTGGTGCAAAATGGTATCCAACAAGGAAGACTAAAATTTGGGGAGAAGCCTAAAAGTCATATGAAGATTGACACAGATCATCTTCAAGCTGCAGAAGCTAACTTCACTGAACTTAGTGAGGTCAACATGCTTAAAGTAGCTGAGGATTCTGACAATAGTGTGGACAACATCGACACTAATGAAGTTATGGCTCGAAATGTTATACAAAGTGAAGTCACTGAAGAATTCATCAATGATGCTATATTTTACAACTTCACTGAAGAAATTGATGGCTTTCGGATGGAGCACTTAGTCTGTATGGTTATTGAATACTACTTCAAGACATCACCTGATGTCGAAAATTTTGGTGTGGGGACAATTGTCAAATCCCATGGGGATGCTGAAGGGTCGAATCTCCAGCTGGTAAGAAAAGATAATGTTGATAGTTTCATTAGGATGAACATGACATTGACCTTTCCAAGATAGATTTGAAGGATGAGATTAATGTAAACATGGTCGAAATCAAGAATGAACAGGCCATAACTGCTGATGACTAAGGTCATCAAGAGGAATACAACAAGGTGTCATATCCTAAGGAGGAAGAGACTATTGTCGAATTCTTGCATAGGTGCCAAAGGAAAAACTCTGAAGTAATGTTGTGCCCTGGGTGCAGTTCCATCTTCGACAAAAAGGTTGCCCACAACCTTTAGGGAGTGAGAGAAGCCAAAGCAAATCAAGAGCAAAGAAATTCTCAAAATCCAAGGGCTTTCTATCCAAGGAGAACTACTCAAGGACAACACATTGCTACAAAGCCCCAGGTTCCTAGAGCAAGGCAACCCACCTTCAAGCCTAGTGGTGAAGTACCCAAAGATAAATGGGTCAAACCTGTCGACCCCAAAGGAAAAGGGAAATCGAAGTAAACCAACTTTGATATAGAGAGAGGTTCTTCGATGGACTATAGGAAAGAGTATAGGAACTTAAAAAAGGCTGCTTATTGCCGTATACGTCCTCACGATAAAAGACCGCAAAAAAAAATTGTTCGAGCAGAGTCGCCATCAAACTTATTTTATTCCAAAAAGTAGGAAAAGGAAAATATCGATAAACCTTTTTGAAAATGGACAGAACATGGTCTTTGAAACCATATCCTGGGTTCGGGAGTCAATTACATAAGAGGAATGTATTAGCACCTCTTACGTTCATTGTACTCAACGTATACCTCTTAGTTTAATTTGCGATTGAATGTTGACTTATGCTTTTTGTTTTCTTCGAATAAAGTAAATGCGTAAGATTCTTATGTAAGGTTACGGGGAAATGGGTGGTTTTGTTCCTAAGGTGCTCGACAAGGATTGAGATCCTCGTGCCTACGTATTTGTCGCTCCCGGGATTTTCATCCTAGTACAAACGCGAAAGTGTCGCGGAAAGGTTAGAGTCGCCAGCCAGACATTTTTATCCCGAATGAATGGGAAAGGTAATGTTGCACAAACCTGAGGAAGAAGGAAAGGACAAGGTCCTGCGAACCAAAGATCTGAGTTCGGGAATCGGTTACGACCTGGGAAGGTATTAGCACCCCAGATCGTCCGCCGTACCCGACGGGATCCACGCTTGCTTGTTTTATTTCAAAGGGTGAGAAATAATATGCTGCTGAACAAATGAACCGCTAACTGGAAATGGAATGAAAAAGGAATTGAAATGAGAAAGGAATAAGAAAAGAGAATGAAAAGAAAGAGGGGGAAATGTAGGGAAAATAAAGAATGTGCTCGAACGGGCCCTACCCCGCTGCCTACGTACCTCATCGGGATAATGAGGATCAGAGTCGACGTAGTTCGCCTAACTAAGGCGGGAACTATTTGTTTGTGTTTTTTTACAGCTGGAACTGCGTATGTCTATGCTCAGGTGTTGCAGGCTCGTCTGGTACGAGTGCGTTTACCGTCTTGCATGAAAGACAAGTCGCCGCGAGTTCGCGTTGTGAGTGAATGAGATGAGAAAAGAAGTTCCCGCAGGATAGTCGCTTGTTATTTGTTCTTGTCTTTTATGAGAAGTGTTTTGAATTTGTTTGTGAACATTCTCATACTAAGACCTATCAATCGCGGGAAGTACTTACACCTCGCCCCGAAACAGGACGCGTATAAACACTCCGCAACAAAGTCTCGTGTCGTACAAGATTGTTCGGTTTTTATTAAGTGTTTTATTGCTTTTCTTTTCAAGATGAGAAAGAATGACTCAAGTTGAAAAAAGGACAAACTAAGGGGACTAAGACACAACCCTAAGTTAGTTATCATATACAAAAGGGAGATCCTATGGTTAATGAGGTATTCTAATCCTAAGAAAGAAAAGGAAAAGAAGAAAAGAGAGCTTAGAAACTAACTTACTTCCTAAGGAAGTTAAGTTGTCTCTAAAGAAAGGGAAAGCCTAAAAGCAAAGCACAAAGTGCTAAGGCAAACACAATTAAAATGCATAAGAGATAGGAATGAAGTAATGCTTACCTCAATCTTCCCCCCTACAAAACAAAAGTTAGCATGACAATGCATATTGAAAGTAAAATCAAAGCATGAAAACGATTAAGTACCATAAACATCCTAGAATGGAACTAGGGTTCACAATAAGACCTAAGTCTAAAGGTGAAGGTACCTAAAGGTTACTTGACTTCTAAAGTAAGTAGCTACATGCTATAGGTCCCTAAGTATGTTAGGATACCTCACAAGATCAAACTATGTCAAACTATGTACAAAAAGTTCACCTAGGTTCACCTAAATGCAAGTTAGGGTTTATGGATGAAGTATGAATGCGTATGGCTTACAAGCATGAATTAATACATGAAATGAACATCAAAGTCAGTAGCGAATGCTTATGAAGATGGATGAGTTAATATACAATCATGGATTCAATGGATTAGGCATATGGAGCAATGAGAAGAAGATATGAGAAGAAACGAACAAAAATCGCATAAGATCGCACATGATGAAAGTTAAGGAAGAATGACATGTGAATATGCATGAAATGATTATGGGTCAGTAGAATACAAGGTATGAGATGCAATTATAATGCATGAATAGGAATTAATGATTTCCACATAATTCAAGTTATTACTTAGAGGAGAAGAGAAACTAGTTTAGGTTAAAGTTAATTCACATGAGTATGCACTTTAAAGCACCAAAATAAACCAAATGAGTATGGTTCAAAAAGTGACCTATGACTGGAATTAAAGACATACAAATGACATATAATCAAATCCTAAAAGCTACCAAAAATCCCCTCAATAAAATGGCATGAATGCCTTCTTAACACTTAGGTTATGCGACACATAAACACATGAATCAACCTATGATCTAGGTGACATGGAAAAATAGCAAAAAGCCTTTAAAAATTATGAAATTAAATCCCTGGAATGATATAGTCATTATCTTACATTGTCCAAAAGTATTATACAAAATTATGCACCAAAGTGCCAAAACAATTCCTTGACTAGCAAGGTAACAAAACATGATCACCAAAAACAACTCCACAAAGTGGATCAAAAAGGGCATCTAAAATTATGAAAAAAAATGCCTAAGGGGCATCAAAATGTCACAAATTATAGTGATTAATCACACACAAAAAATAGGTTTCACACCTATGGGGAAAAACGATTTTGGTCCGTTATGCCAAAACACCCCTTTTTGGGATAGCTTATGATCTAAAATCCAAATTAATTATTAAAACCACCAAAATATGGAAACAAAAAATATGACAAATTAATTAAGAGGATAAGGATTACTCATGAATTTTTCCAGAATTTTATCTCACTTAAAAATATTTTTAATAATTGCGACGAAACGGGCAAAAAAGTAGATTTTAAGGGGAAGTGAAAGGAAGCGATCCTAATGGTTCGTAACCTAATCCCTAAGTTCCGAAATCGATACATATCATCAAAAATCACAAATAAATCCAATGCCTCGGGTGGGAGGGCTCAATATGCACCTTAATTTATATAATCCTAAGTCGCATACAACTAGAATGGTGCATTAAAGTAGAGAATCGAGATTACTTACTTGGTCGAAGTGCCGATTCTTTCACATAAAAGAAATCCAAAAAAAAAAAACTTCAAGCCAAGCCTTGTAATCTCCCATGAGCAAAATAAATGCTCATCTTCCATAATTGCTTTGTGAAGATCCCCCATAACCGAAACAAAAACAACGGCACAAAATATCATTTGAATCCAAAGGTATCCCACAAATAAAGTGGAATACCAACCAAACAACCGTCGTTAAGATCTTTGCGAGAACCTTGCATGAACTCAACAAACGCATTAGAAACCAAAAAGAGGTGCAACCGGAAGTTGCACCTATGCCTCACAACTCCAAATCAAGTAGAAATATGAATATACGAGTCATGGACATGCATTGAAATTTACGTTTCAAAACGGGGCAGCACTTATGCTCTAACATAAACAACATGCAAACTCAAACCGGAATCGAACAAATTTACATGCAATGAATGGAAAATGATCAACAAACATATATACAAGTCAAAACAAGATCAATGCATCAAAATCGCACCAAACCGAACTTAAAAAGCATTAAAACGAAAAAACGCGTCAAAAATCACCGACTCGGAATTGAACGAAAATCGCATGGTAACTTGCAAACGTGCCAACGGATTCAAATATGCAATCGGTTCTTGAAAATTCCGCTTGGAAGTGATACTTTTTGGCCGATTTCGTCGGCTGGCAGTAGCAAAATAGTCGGAAAAAATTGTCCGAAATCGACTAAAAAGTTCACCAATGGCTCCGAAATAATCAACAAAGTCAATTTACACTATTCACATTCGCAAAAACGCGCTACGGTTAGGAAGTTATGACCAAAACATATTCTCGACACGCGACACATGAACAACATCAACAATTAAGCCTCAACCTATCCTATTTCAAATTTGCACATTGAAACAAGCATGAATTTAAAAGTCAAGCACTTCAATCAATATCAAGTTATAATAATTAGCTCTCTTAGGAATTTTGTCAAACACCTAACATTCACCGATTATTCTATGTCAACTTTACCAAGTCTTTTCAATCATGCACCACAACAATTATTAAGATAAATTAATCAAGAATCAATCAATAATCAAATCATGAATCAATGCACATAATCTCCACAAGATTAATTCAACTTCAAAATTCAATTCAAGAAACAATTCAACAATTATTCATGAATTAAAGTTTAAGAAGCTTGTCGAATGAAGAATCGACGAAGAAATTGCGAATCCGAAGGAAGTGAGACGCGATCATGAACGGAGGAGAGGAGAAGAGGTCGCGCGGCTGCCGGTGGCGGAAGATGGTGGTCTTACGGTGGTGAAGTTGACCGGAGGTGGTGGTTCGTGGCGGCTCGGCTACCGGAAGCTTGATCGGAATTGTTGTGTTCTTGAGTTCTTGATGAAGTTGTTGTTGTGTTCTTGAGAAAGAGTTGAGAGAATGAAATTTGATCCTTTAGAGAGGGTTTGTGAGAGTTTTTTGGTGTTTGTAAATTATGATTGAAGTTATGAGACAAATTGTGGGTCAAAAGAATATATAGTGGAGTGTAAAATGAAAGGCAAAAGGTAGAATTTCGGCTTAAGTGAAAATAACAATATCTTCGGCAAGAAATTTCGACTCTGAGCCTTCCACAATATCGTCCGCCTCTGAATTACAGTTGCAACACAAAAATAACGGACGTCATACGATCAAAATCGAGTGCGATCGATACATTTAAGCTGCAAGACGTCACTGAATAAGTTGTTTTTTCGGCTTATTTGGTGTCCGCTACTCGAAAATGTGACGAGGCCAACCTCTTCGGAGCATAATCTCGACTCGACTTTGTCATCAAAGTTGTAGATCTATGAGTCAGTGACCTGGTGTTAAAATCTAAGCTCAACCGGACAAACGACGAGGGAGATATGAATTTTCTCGTGAAACCACTTTCAGCATTTTTCTTCGGTTCAACACTTCAGTTTTGTGAAATAAACAAAAACGACAATCTTTGGAGTACCGTTCGAACTCACTTTTGTATTTAAAATTGAAGAGTATAAAATTTGTGAACCAACGCTTCAAGAACGGGTGATATCCGATGAAAATTGACCGAGTTATGAATTTTACAAAATCTGACAGACAGTGCACTGCATCAAAGAACCTTACTGGTAATTCGCATTTTCGAGATCCTTCCGCTCGGACCTAACCCAAACTGAATTCACATAATGAAGATAACATCTAAACGGAATTTTAGGCACCGAAACAACATCAATTCGATGAACGAGCCAAGAGTTATGAATTTTTTAGTGTTCAAAACTCACCGGTTCAGCACTGTTTTTCACTATGTCGACTCTAAAGACTCGCACATTCTGAGATCTTCTTCAAAGAATTAGTTCTCGGCCAAAACCCAAAAGTTAGAAATGATATCAAGACGGAACTTTTGGCATATGAATCTCTCAGACATGTTGACCCAATCAGAAGTTACGAACTCTTGAATACCGCTAGCACAGTTAATCGGCGAAACCGAAATTTCAAAAACAAATAATTCCCGCCATTTTCCTTGATGAATTGGCCTCCGAGCCGAACACAAAAGTTGTAGAGAATACCGAAATAGTCTAAACTATTGAGTTTCAATCCAAAATGAGTTTCCGAGCATAAGTTACAACTTTTGCAAACTGCACCATAAAACTGATATTCTGCTTAAACTCCTTTGAATCAACCGAGAACTTTTGGTTTCTTCTAAGATTCTTGTGCACGTGCCGCATGAAGAAATAAAGGCCAGTCGCAACCTGTGAAAGCTCAAATGGAGATGTATGTTCATGTATGTTTATGATGCAATTGTGATTTAAATGCAATGCAATGTATGAAAGGATATGCTAAATGGCATGAAAATGAGAGGGCAAATTTTGAGGTATTACAGCTGCCCCTATTCAATCATCTGCAGACCTGAATGGATAATTGCAACAACTTTTAGACGTTCAAGGTGTGGAGTGATTGAATATTCGAACAAAACCTGAAAATTTGCACACTGAGGGTAATGGAAATGCCATTTGCCCATTTATTTATTTATATCTTTTTTGTTTTTGACCTCTGAATAGGTAGCGAAAATAGAACCAGGTGGAAATATGTTGGGAAGAATGCCATCCTCGAATGACCACTCACACGGGATCCTCGGATCCAGTACTAAAACCATCCTCGAATAGAAACACGATGGTATATCGGCCGCAGGCGATAACCATCAACAACAAAGACTGACCTCGGACAGACTTTGCAAAAGAGACAAACTGACCTCGATCAATAAGCTCAAAAAGTGAACTACTATCCTCGAATAATAGCCACAAACAAGACCAACCGCAGAAGGAATTGAAGAAAATAAATGCCATCCTCGAATGACAATCCAAAAGATCCTCGGATCTAACACGAAACCATCCTCGAATGGAGACGCAAAGGTATACCAGCCTCGACTGATAACCAAACACAAAGCTGACCTCAGACAGACTTTGCAAAAGAGACAAATTGACCTCGATCAATAAGCTCGAAAAGTGAACTACTATCCTCGAATAATAGCCACACAAAACAACAAGACCAACCCCGGAAGGACTTGAAGAAAAGAATGCCATCCTCGAATGACAATCCAAAAGATCCTCGGATCTAACACGAAACCATCCTCGAATGGAGACGCAAAGGTATACCAGCCTCGACTGATAACCAAACACAAAGCTGACCTCAGACAGACTTTGCAAAAGAGACAAACTGACCTCGATCAATAAGCTCGAAAAGTGAACTACTATCCTCGAATAATAGCCACACAAAACAACAAGACCAACCTCGGAAGGACTTGAAGAAAAGAATGCCATCCTCGAATGACAATCCAAAAGATCCTCGGATCTAACACGAAACCATCCTCGAATGGAGACGCAAAGGTATACCAGCCTCGACTGATAACCAAACACAAAGCTGACCTCAGACAGACTTTGCAAAAGAGACAAACTGACCTCGATCAATAAGCTCGAAAAGTGAACTACTATCCTCGAATAATAGCCACACAAAACAACAAGACCAACCTCGGAAGGACTTGAAGAAAAGAATGCCATCCTCGAATGACAATCCAAAAGATCCTCGGATCTAACACGAAACCATCCTCGAATGGAGACGCAAAGGTATACCAGCCTCGACTGATAACCAAACACAAAGCTGACCTCAGACAGACTTTGCAAAAGAGACAAACTGACCTCGATCAATAAACTCGAAAAGTGAACTACTATCCTCGAATAATAGCCACACAAAACAACAAGACCAACCTCGGAAGGACTTGAAGAAAAGAAATGCCATCCTCGAATGACAAATCAAAAAGATCCTCGGATCTAATGCAAAACCTTCCTCGAATGGAGACGCAAAGGTATACCAACCTCGACTGATAACCACACACAAAGCTGACCTCAGACAGACTTTGCAAAAGAGACAAACTGACCTCGATCAATAAGCTCGAAAAGTGAACTACTATCCTCGAATAATAGCCACACAAAACAACAAGACCAACCTCGGAAGGACTTGAAGAAAAGAAATGTCATCCTCGAATGACAATCCAAAAGATCCTCGGATCTAACACGAAACCATCCTCGAATGGAGACGCAAAGGTATACCGGCCGCAGGCGGTAACCAAACACAAAGAAAATAGGACAAGATGGAACGAGATCATTGTACACAAATGAGAGCCCAAGCAAACAGGACCATTGTACAAAACGGGAACCTGCGACGCGACTGTTGGGCAGGACCAAGTCACAGAAGATGCCTGTTATCGAAACAGGACTTAACGCAACATCAACCGATTTGCGACTCAGATAAGATCAACCGATCTAACACGGAGATGGTATCAACCGATCCACCCTGAAAAGTGAGAATGTAATATCATCCGATTTACAGCTCGAAGAGAAATGATATCAACCGATTCATGACTCAAATAAGATCAACCGATCTAATATGGAAATGGTATCCACCGATCCATTATCATCGCACTGAGACGAGATCAAGAGGAACAGGATCATTGTACTTAAATGATAACCTGAGACGCGATCGTTGTACTTAAACGGAGACGCGAAAAATGAGACTGTTGTACTAAAACAAGGCTCAAAGACGAGGCCATTGTACTTAAATGGAGACTCGAAAGGAATGGGATCATTGTACTTAAATGATAACCCGAGACGTGACCGTTGTACTGAAACGGAGACGCGAAAAAATGAGACTGTTGTACTGAAACAAGACTCAGAGACGAGGCCATTGTACTTAAATGGAGACTCGAAAGGAACGGGATCGTTGTACTTAAACGAGAGCCCAAGACGCGACCGTTGTACTGAAACAGAGACGTGAAAAAAATGAGACTGTTGTACTGAAACAAGACTCAGAAACGAGGCCATTGTACTTAAATGGAGACTCGAAAGGAACGGGATCGTTGTACTTAAACGAGAGCCCAAGACGCGACCGTTGTACTGAAACGGAGATGCGAACAAATGAGACTGTTGTACTAAAACAAGACTCAATGACGAGACCATTGTACTTAAATGGAGACTCGAAAGGAACAGGATCGTTGTACTTAAACGAGAGCCCAAGACGCGACCGTTGTACTGAAACGGAGACGCGAAAAAATGAGACTGTTGTACTGAAACAAGACTCAATGACGAGACCATTGTACTTAAATGGAGACTCGAAAGGAACGGGATCGTTGTACTTAAACGAGAGCCCAAGACGCGACCGTTGTACTGAAACGGATACGCGAGAAAATGAGACTGTTGTACTGAAACAAGACTCAACCGGGGATAACAACAAGACGTGGTAGAAGTAACCACCCTGGGAAACGAAGTTGCATTCTGTGGGTAACACTTCAATCTGGATGGAGATGTAACGGGTCTTATGTAATATACCTCAAAACTGGCCCATGCTGGCATGTAAATGTTTGAATTTATGGCGTAATGCTCCATGATGATGGAAATGCTACGCTTTGGAGGATGCAAATGTGATGATGATTATGCATATGAAAATGCAAGGAGATCTCCTGATAAGGAGACTGCAAGTATCCCATATGGCTTGACTGGGGAGGAACTGATGATCGCTGCATTGATCTGATTGATCCTTGTGAGGAGAAGACAACTCTGCGGGGAAGGTTGTCAATGATATACCGGCTCTGAACTGCCGCCATTGCCAAAAATAAATTGGACTTTGAGATTGGAGAGCCAAGACCCTGCTGGAGAAGGGCTCTTCTTGAACTCTGATGGGGAAATGAAGACCTCCTGACTTGGCTGAGAACCAAAGGCATGACACTGCTGAGGAGGAAATTGCTGGGGAGGAAAGACACTCCTTGTACTGCTGAGAATTGCCCCTGTATTGAGGGGAAGTCTCTGCTTGGGGAGGACACCAACTTTCTGTTGCCTTATTGAGAGATTTCAACTTCCACCTCTACTGGGGATGATGGAGGATGTCAATGATAAAGCTTCCCGCTGAAGATAAGAGCTCAAGTTGCCACTTGCTGGGGATAATAGATAAATCCTCTCATGTTGTGAATGAGAGATGGAAGGCGTCTCATGTTGGGGATGAGAGACAATGATATCCTTCTGCTCAAGAAGTAACCTTCCATTTGCCGCACTACTGGAGAAGGGATTGTCTAATGAGACTTGCTAAGTAATTTTGATCAATGAAGCTTGCTGATGAAACAACTCTTGAAGTACTGTGCTGACAATGGCTTTGCTTCCCGACTCTGGGTTGATAGATCGCCAACTAACCATGATTGAATAATGGTTCTCTCAAATTTTCAACTCGCCTTCTATTAGGATCTACCAAAAGATAATGTCTCAAGAGGATTTTACAGAAAACTGGCATACGAGATGCCTCAGCGTCTTCAAACTCTTGGAGAGATTCGTCGGATCTCGAAATAACTGCCCCAGACTTCATGGTCTATGAAAGAAATTTTCCTCGCGAGGATTCATGAAAAACCTCATATCACCGTGAAATATTCTGCCCCAGTATTTTGACCTTTGGATAGGTGCTTTGGATTTACCGTCTTCAGGAGGAAGTAACTTCCAATGCTCTTGGGGTGGCCTGCCCCAGTACAAGTCTTGAAGTGATCACCTCTGAATGACTGCTTTGAAGAAAACACCCAGATCAACTATTCTTCGAGAGATTGGATCTCGAAGTGATTTCCCCAGTTTGGCTGAAATTTGAATAATGCTTCCGCCTGATGGCTCTTTGAGAGATTTGAATCTCGAAGTGATTACCCCAGCTTGGTTGAACTTTGAAGAGATTGCTCGACATGATTTCCCCAGATTAGTTGGCTCTTACCACGACTGTTGGGAAAGTCCCTACTCAATGGAGTTTTCTTGAAAAGTGCACCTCGATAGATTGTCCTTCGGAAGTTTCAGACTTCTCAACTTGACAAGATTAAGCTTCTGGACTGAGATTCCATATGTAAACTTTTACGACGCCAAACAAATGTATGTAAGCAGAAAATGTTTATTTTAAGAATGAAAATTCTAATGCAACACACATGTTAATCTTGAAGTTTTACTGTAAAAAGATGTCGCCAACCTTTGTGAGTGAATCACTGGTTAAATACGACATTGGTTTTTGATGAATGAAAGCACGCACATGCAACACCAACAAAGAACTTTTAGCACAACTCATAGGAGTCAGGAACGCGATCTTGTGGTAGTACGCTCTCAAGATAACCCTGTTTCAGTTAGGACTTTTGAGGGTTGTATCGTGGTCTGGTTCACGGTTATAAAAATAAAGGATATAGGCTCGAAGTTTATTTGTGCCCACCCATCTTCGTGATGTTCTCCATTCCTATGTTCAGCTAGCTTTCACAAGCGCTCACTTCTCAAAAAGGGTTTTGTGATGGTTGAGGAACCAACTACACTAACGGTTTAAGCACCAATCAAGTTGTTGTTTGGAGTCAGTCATCCCTTCGTCTTTCGTGTCTGTATCACACGACTTTGTTCTTGTTCAAGGATCTTTCTTGTGTAATCCTTTTCGTCTTTCACTTTTGCATTATTTTGCTTATCCCTAACTTTTGCCTGGACTGATTGTGAATCTTTGATTGTGAAGTCCAGCGGGATGCCCTAATTTTTGCCTAAGTCGTTTCTTTTCAAGTTTCGACTTAGCGGGCTTTTTTATTCATTTTTTCTTTTTTCTTTTTTTTTGAACAAATCGTGTGATACTGTTTGTCTTAATTGCTTTGAAAGGATCGTGACTGTCTCACTTCTTGGTTGAGGAAGGATAACCTTTGTGGTTTCCGGTCTCTGGACTCTTGATTGGGATAACCATTGTGGTTTCTGGTCTTTGGACCTCTTGATTTGGTACAACGAAAGGTAATGGATCCTCAGATTCGCACTCCTTTTGAAATTTGAACGCTCGGTCAAACTAACTGACGCCTACCCTGCCCCTGGGTTAAATGCAAGGGTTTTTTCATGCGAAAAGAAACTCCTACTTCGAGGCTCAAATGGGTTGGCGAGGGTCTATCTCCCTTATATCTCCGGTGTTTAGGATTTGAAACAATGCCTGTACATCGTCAACAGGGTCTTTCTCAAAAGCACACAATTAGAGATTTTTGCGTTTTCATTTCGTCATCCTCCCTGATAGAGTTTAAGCATAACAGTTGGTATTGCAATGCACATACACAAAATCATGAGTGAATACGAATGGATTACTTCAAGAAAAACATGTGCATTTTATTATGATTATCATTCAAAAACAAATAAGTTTCATGCATGCATACAAATGTTTAAACAAACAATATAAACTATAAATGAAAATGTAGTAAAGAAGCTGAACATTGCTGTCATTGAGGAGACTCGACTCCGTCTGGACTTATTGCTTCTGAAGATGCCCTTGCAAACTAGGATGCCAATTTGATGAGGAGACTTCAATATGCGAGCAGACTTTCTGGCATGATGACCTTTGAGTCGATCAAATTCGGGACCTTGTCTTCACCTTTGCCTCTGAAGGACTTGCAATCTTCAATTAAAAGGTCAGGTGCCCCAGAATGGTAATCATACTTGGCATTGAAACCCCAAAGGAAGCTTTATCGGAGATGATCCTGATGCAATTAGCTCAACCACTCCGAATTTGCGTAAATGAGGAAACTTGTTGCACGTACGACATCAAAATATGATCAAACTTCTTTTCAAGTTGTTTTGGCCTTTACCTGTATTCTCTGCTCCTAGGATTCTCTTGGGAAGCTCAGGTTGGATGCTGACAAACGACATCTGGAGGGAAGAGTTTGATAAAGTTAATAGATAAGGTTGCTCGGAAAGATCTTGCCCGATCTCCTGTCTACGTATCTCCATTGACCAATGGAGAATCAGAGCAGCGTAGTTCCCCTCACTAGGGATGAAAATAACTTCGTTCACAATTTCCATAACCAAACTCATCTGAGTCTTTATCTGGTTGACTTCATGTTTCAGCAGTTTCTGGTTCTGAAATAAAGCTTGTACCTATGCCCTGGATTGCCCCAGTTGGGTCTTCATTCGGTTATCTCCACCCAGAGTTGCTTCAAATATATACCTCGATGACTGTGATTCAAGTTGTCCATTGTGAAGGGAAATCAAGTCAGGAAAAGAATTTGTCTCTGAACACCTGTCAAGAATGCAAGGATGTATGCAAATGCCATGTTCAGTTATTTCTGAGGAATCCATCTGCTTTGATTCAAGTTTTGACACAGAAAAATCCAACAGCATGACTCAGATATGTGATCCTCGGAAATAACTGAACATATGTGCTGGAATGATATGATGTCATGTATGCAACAGGCGTGTGATCAATGGTCTGATATTGGTGATGGTGTTGAGCAATGAGTCAAGTGTCTGAATAGAACCATAATAGTAGCACCATCTCTGTATAGAACCCCATAACTGAGAACCCAATAACTGTAGAACTGGATCACATAATTGAACAGTCACTGATGGTGTTGAAGCTGAACAACGAGCCAAGTGTCTGTGGAGAGTCATAATAGCAGTCACAATATCAGGGTCACCATGGTAATCACAGTAACAATCTCTCTGAATAGAAATCCCGAATCTAAGAATCAAAGAACCGTATAACACCAGATAATATCATAAAACAACACTGGCAAAGCGGGTATGTTGAAGTTTAGGGTTCCTGCAAACCTGTAAACCCCTCCCAATCTCACGGGTGTGCTACTCAGGTTAACATCACGGACTCTCAAAGCCGAATAGCAATAATACGTTCACCATTTCCGAGAAATGGCTCATGACCAAATCAGGGAATCGGTTTGGCATTATGTACTAATCAGGGAGGCCTCAGCTGAGTCCAAGGAAACAAGCATCCCTCATCGGTCCCCAGCTTCAAGCACTGAATCGAGAAACAATAGTACATTCATCCCGAAGGGTACAATACTACCGTCATACGAACAGTTTGCTTTAACTGAATTCCTATGAGAGAACCAGGTCATCCTATGCGAGTTCCCAATGGACCCTCGGATGCGAGTGGGTTTGCCAACAAATGTGGTCTGCCACTGTGTTCGCTGTGATTTCTGGCGAACAACCTCTGGTTAACCAATCTCTTCAGAAAATTGGGTTACGTGCAGGACCAACCAAACAAGTCCTGGGACACATGTGCATTTGGTTCTGTCGAACTGTTCTTAGTGTTTGTGATTGGTTTATGGTTTGTTTTGTTAATACTGTCAAAGTGTTAAGAACTTTGATTTTACAAGTAAAGTGAAGTTTAAACTTAAAATGAAATAAAGTTGAAAGTTTTAAACAAAGACAAGAAGAAAATGTCGAAGGCTATAACTTGCAGAAAGCAGTAAATAAAGTTTAAAAATGACATAAACTTGAAATAAACTTGATGAATAAACTGGTAAATTAAATAGCATTAAAAGTAAGATGGTGTTCAAACGTACATGGTTCCAAATATCAAACTCATTTTCTCTCACACTGGGTACTTAGAGTGTTTACAGGAATTTTGTATCAGTTTTCACACACTTATTCTAAACACAAACTATCCTATTTATATACAAACAAAATAACTGCTTAGAACGGAAAAACTATAACTAAATGACAAGTGTCAGCCTGCATGTAGTTTTCCTCTCTGAAACTTCCATGTGTCTAACTGCCAAAGGTTACAACCTTTTGAATTTGAATTCTCTTCTTTGGTGACGAAACCTTGCACCCTTTCAAACTGTCGAAGCCTTTAAAGAAAAAACAAACTCTTTCAGCAACTAACAAGAACTGTCTTTTGTCAAAAATCCTCTTCTGTCGAAATCATCGAAAGACCATCTTCTTCTGCCAAACACTTAGCTATAAATAACTTTCCAAACTTATCCTGCCAGAATAAGCTTTGCCATTTTGTCGAAGCATCAAAGCTTTTGACTTTGCCAGCATCTCTTGAATTTCTCTTCCTTCCTTATTCTTCGACAGAAACAAACTCAAGCTCCAAATTTCACCCTGTCGAAATTATGGGTTTACAAATTGCCCCCCAGCAAAGATGTTTTCGACCATTCTTGGAGAAATATCTTTTGCTGTCGAAATGACCTTTGACTTCCATTATCCTGTTATAATCTCTGGGCAGCACAGAAACCACATTGCAGGTTACGTCGAAAGAGGCATCTGATTCTGAACTAAATTCATCTGTAACCTCTTCGTCCACTAGCATTCTGTTGTTTGTTATCTGCATTTTTGTGGTGTCACTGGATCCATTCTTCTGAGGGGTTTCTTTTTCTGCCAGAGGTATCCCCTTGTTTGTGATCTGCACACATTTGCTTGATTCAGCCTCCTTCTGCCCAACCCTTTTGTGTTCTACAGTTTCCTTTTCAATTTTCTTCTGCCTTTGGAATCTTCTCCATTGGGATCTGGACATGAGATTCTTCCCTTTGTAGTTATCAGAGACGTATTTTGGCCTTGCCTCCTTTTTAACTTCCATTGAGGGACCTCTGTTCACTTCAAAGCTCTTCCATTTCTTCTGACCTTGGGCATCCCTTATAGGTTGAACCCATTTGTCATCATTTGGTCTGTTGGATGGTTTGTAAGTGTTGAAACGTTTTCCTCCCACCCTTTGGATGTGATGCTTCCCTCTTCTTGGGTCGAATCTTTCGTTTCTGGTTGGTGGGACTGTCCCCCAATTTCTTTTTCTCTGGGTCTTTTCTGCTGCTTCTAAGTCATCAGCTGCTTTCCTGTCGAACACAGGACTGCATCTTGGGCAAAGCATGACTTTTGCATTCTTCCTTTGACACCTCTGGATGAATTCGACAAGACTCTCGTTCTCTTCTGGGTAAACCAGCTTCTGATGCTTCTCTTGACGTTTCTTTCCCTTGTTGGTGTCTAGTCCTCCCTTTTGAGTGATTTCCACCATATGAATCCCAGCATTCTGTTCAGTTGTGATTTTCAATTTGTTCATTTTTTCGACTAGCATCATTTCTTCTGGGATAGTCTCCTTTGACTGATTCACACTGCCCTTTGGGTGTAAACCCTTATAGATGTATTTGCAGCAGTGTGCAACACCTTCGACAGAATGTTCTTCAGTTTTGATGGTACTACTGTTTATTGGTTCGACAGTGGGGGAATTGTCATCACTCCCTGCTGTTTTGATCTCCTCTTGGTCAAGGCCCTCAGTGGCCTCTTTCTGGATAATGAGGGTTTTGTCACCCTCCTCTTCGTCATCCTTCTTGAAGGAATCTCCCCACCCTGTGGGTTTGATTTTGTTGATATCTGCTTTGGAGCTTGGTGGTGCTGAATATTTCACCATGAAGTCGAACTTCCCATTCGACTCTCCTAAAGTGTCCTAGATCACCCCCTGCTCAGCATCTCTTTCATAGTTTTTCTTGTCGAAACTTCTTCCCACTTTGACTGCATCTCCTTCGTCGAAACCTTCAGTAGTTTCAATGGCATTCTCACTGTCGAAGTCTTCAGAAGTTTTGACTTCTTTTTCCTCAGCCTGGTCAGCAAGATCATCACCTTCTTCCACCACATTTACATGGGTATCGAAACCTTCAGCAGCTTCTATCATGGTGAAGTTGGTGTCGAAGCTTTCAGTAACTTCCACTATTTCAAAATTTTCCTCAGCCATGATCTCCATTTCGACCACATTTACCATTTCTGGTTCAGCATAATTGGCCTCCACAACCTGCATGGGATTTGAGTCAATCCTCATCTGCTGCTTGGCTTTGTCTCCAAACTTCAGCCTCCCATTTTGGATTGCGTTCTGGACAAGATCCCTGAAAAGGTAACATTGAGAAGTTTTATGACCCAAGAAATTATGGTATTTACAGAAACCTCTCTTTTTCTGTTGGTCTACAGGAGGCTCCTTAGTGCCTGCTGGTTTTATTAACTGACCATCTTTGACTAATAAATCAAATATTTCATCACACTTGGTGATGTCGAATGTATAGGTTCTTTTAGGGAACCTGTCATTCTTTTCCACTTCGACTGGATTTTTTCCATTCGAAGGGGCTAAAACTTTACAGGAATATGGAGGGCCTTGTTTTAATTCTGCAAGATCAATTTCTTGCTGGTCGAAAATGACTGGTTCGTTTTCGTCATAATCATCTTCTTGAACTATTCCTACATAGGCCACTCTTTCCTTCTTGTTTTTATTTGATCTAAATTTTTCATTTTTTAGTCTTTCTATTTGCCTCACTCTGTCTGCTAGTTGTGCCATGTCTCTCAAGTATTGGGTATCCAGTTTTTTCCTTATGGAATAATCTAGACCCCCTGCAGCCATTTCGACTAGTTCTTGCTCCGGCACTTGCGTAAAGCATCTGACTTTTAATAATCTAAACCTATTCAAATAGTCATCTATAGGTTCAGAAAATTTTCCTTTGACACTTGCCAGCTCTTTCAAACTTATCTTGGTTTGTCCCATATAAAATTGTTCATGGAACAATCTTTCTAATTGGGTCCAAGTGAAGATTGAAGTTGCAGGAAGAGATGTAAACCAAGTGAAAGCATTTTTTGTCAAAGAACTTGGGAAATATTTCATCCTTAAGTTCTCATTATTAGCAATCTCTCCTGCCTCTATCAAATAACGTGCTACGTGTTCTATGGTGGACTCACTAGTATCCCTAGAGAATTTGGTGAATTTGGGGACTTTCCACCTTGGTGGTAACTCTTGTTGTAAGACAAATTCAGACAAGGGGGAAGTATAACTAGGCCTTTGTAATCCTACGTTTACTCCATTTTGTGCCATTATTCTCTCAACCATGGTGGCAATATTGTTTTCGACAGGCATGTTATTGTAACGCATTCTCTGCTGTAATACTTCGTCAGCATTTTGGTCTCTCTGGACTAATATCCTTCTTGGTTCCTGTCGAATAGGCTCTTCTACATTAGGCTGTTCGACTACCACCTCTTGACCCCTGGGATTTTCATGAGGGTTTCCTAAAGGCCTTTGGTTTATAGTAAGTTCTTCTTCGACAGCCCTATTGGCAGGATTCTGATTTAATTGCATTCTTTGCTGTGCTTGAGGGACTCCAAAAAAGTCAGCAATGCGTGCCATCTGTTCTGCCAATATTTGGTTTGTTTGGGTAGTGTTTTGTATTAAGGGATTGAACACCTCTCCCATTTTCTGTGTCAAAGCCTGCACCATTTCATGATTGCTTTCGTCCATCTGTTGACGAATCACTTGTGCAGAATGGTTTGTCATAGTGGGCATGTGGAAACCTGGTGGAATTTGATTCATTCTATTTCCATTTCCACCATACCCTGATCCCTGCAGTGGTGATGACATTTGAGCCATAGCATCAGAGAATAATGGTGACGAATTATGTAGGCTTGCCATCATTGAAGTTGGCATTCCATATGGTTGTTCCCTCCCAGTCAATGGCTGAGAATAATTCAGATATGGCCTGAATGTATTTCCTCCAGGGGGAGGGGTTCCAAAGGGTCTGGCGTGTCCCATGGTGGAAGAACTAGGCGCATTCTGGGATCCTGAACCCGTTGGTATGGCATCTCCCAAAGGAGGCCTAATTTGTTCTAAAACAGGGCCAGACGCTGGTATTGCTCCTGAAGAAGGGATAGGATTAGAAACTGGTATTGTTTCGTCAGGGTTGTTTGAAGTATTTGGCAAGCCAGCCATCTTTCTTCTTCTTGTTCTCTTAGGTCTCTCTACGTCAGTTACGGCTAGTTTACCGCTTCTAAGAATCATACAACGTAGCGAAGAACAATTTGTCTAAGAAGTTCTCTATTAGATTTTATCAAATGCACTGGTCCCACTGGGCGTGCCAATTTGTTCGCTGTGATTTCTGGCGAACAACCTCTGGTTAACCAATCTCTTCAGAAAATTGGGTTACGTGCAGGACCAACCAAACAAGTCCTGGGACACATGTGCATTTGGTTCTGTCGAACTGTTCTTAGTGTTTGTGATTGGTTTATGGTTTGTTTTGTTAATACTGTCAAAGTGTTAAGAACTTTGATTTTACAATTAAAGTGAAGTTTAAACTTAAAATGAAATAAAGTTGAAAGTTTTAAACAAAGACAAGAAGAAAATGTCGAAGGCTATAACTTGCAGAAAGCAGTAAATAAAGTTTAAAAATGACATAAACTTGAAATAAACTTGATGAATAAACTGGTAAATTAAATAGCTTTAAAAGTAAGATGGTGTTCAAACGTACATGGTTCCAAATATCAAACTCATTTTCTCTCACACTGGGTACTTAGAGTGTTTACAGGAATTTTGTATCAGTTTTCACACACTTATTCTAAACACAAACTATCCTATTTATATACAAACAAAATAACTGCTTAGAACGGAAAAACTATAACTAAATGACAAGTGTCAGCCTGCATGTAGTTTTCCTCTCTGAAACTTCCATGTGTCTAACTACCAAAGGTTACAACCTTTTGAATTTGAATTCTCTTCTTTGGTGATGAAACCTTGCACCCTTTCAAACTGTCGAAGCCTTTAAAGAAAAAACAAACTCTTTCAGCAACTAACAAGAACTGTCTTTTGTCAAAAATCCTCTTCTGTCGAAATCATCGAAAGACCATCTTCTTCTGCCAAACACTTAGCTATAAATAACTTTCCAAACTTATCCTGCCAGAATAAGCTTTGCCATTTTGTCGAAGCATCAAAGCTTTTGACTTTGCCAGCATCTCTTGAATTTCTCTTCCTTCCTTATTCTTCGACAGAAACAAACTCAAGCTCCAAATTTCACCCTGTCGAAATTATGGGTTTACACACTGTCATCACTGGAGAGGGGTGTTCCCATTAAGTTCCTCGAAGATCGGTCACCAGATGCACATAACTATCAAGGTCGTACCCTAAAGTGAGGTAATCCCCACACAGAATAGTTCCAAGACGGTCGCAATCTGGGTGTTGAACACATCGCCACCCATCATGGTGAGATACCATAAGAGTACAATGTCTGTCCATGCTAATCCTATGGTGCACTCAAGCCGGGTAGTTGGCTTATCTCACAGTAACTCCCATCCCACAGAAAAAATGAAAACCAGCACAGCCAGACAGTCCAGTATAATATGATGCATGGAAAATAAAATACTGAAAGCGATAAATAAATGCGGTAAAGTAAAGCTGTAAAGAACTGTAAATAAAAACAGTAAAGCTAAACTAAAGCACTCAGCATCAAACAGATAAACACCCAAAGAAACAAAACCAAACAGGCGCTAGGATTGACTCTACAAGGGAAACCAGAGACTCTGGGTTCGGTCCTCACCTCCCCAGCAGAGTCGCCAGCTGTCGCTCCCGGGATTTTCATCCTAGTACAAACGCGAAAGTGGCGCGGAAAGGTTAGAGTCGCCAGCCAGACATTTTTATCCCGAATGAATAGGAAAGGTAATGTTGCACAAACCTGAGGAAGAAGGAAAGGACAAGGTCCTGCGAACCAAAGATCTGAGTTCGGGAATTGGTTACGACCTGGGAAGGTATTAGCACCCCAGATCGTCCGCCGTACCCGACGGGATCCACACTTGCTTGTTTTGTTTCAAAGGGTGAGAAATAATATGCTGCTGAACAAATGAACCGCTAACTGGAAATGGAATGAAAAAGGAATTGAAATGAGAAAGGAATAAGAAAAGAGAATGAAAAGAAAGAGGGGAAATGTAGGGAAAATAAAGAATGTGCTCGAACGGGCCCTACCCCGCTGCCTACGTACCTCATCGGGATAATGAGGATCAGAGTCGACGTAGTTCGCCTAACTAAGGCGGGAACTATTTGTTTGTGTTTTTTTACAGCTGGAACTGCGTATGTCTATGCTCAGGTGTTGCAGGCTCGTCTGGTACGAGTGCGTTTACCGTCTTGCATGAAAGACAAGTCGCCGCGAGTTCGCGTTGTGAGTGAATGAGATGAGAAAAGAAGTTCCCGTAGGATAGTCGCTTGTTATTTGTTCTTGTCTTTTATGAGAAGTGTTTTGAATTTGTTTGTGAACATTCTCATACTAAGACCTATCAATCGCGGGAAGTACTTACACCTCGCCCCGAAACAGGACGCGTATAAACACTCCGCAACAAAGTCTCGTGTCGTACAAGATTGTTCGGTTTTTATTAAGTGTTTTATTGCTTTTCTTTTCAAGATGAGAAAGAATGACTCAAGTTGAAAAAAGGACAAACTAAGGGGACTAAGACACAACCCTAAGTTAGTTATCATATAAAAAAGGGAGATCCTATGGTTAATGAGGTATTCTAATCCTAAGAAAGAAAAGGAAAAGAAGAAAAGAGAGCTTAGAAACTAACTTACTTCCTAAGGAAGTTAAGTTGTCTCTAAAGAAAGGGAAAGCCTAAAAGCAAAGCACAAAGTGCTAAGGCAAACACAATTAAAATGCATAAGAGATAGGAATGAAGTAATGCTTACCTCAATCTTCCCCCCTACAAAACAAAAGTTAGCATGACAATGCATATTGAAAGTAAAATCAAAGCATGAAAACGATTAAGTACCATAAACATCCTAGAATGGAACTAGGGTTCACAATAAGACCTAAGTCTAAAGGTGAAGGTACCTAAAGGTTACATGAATTCTAAAGTCAGTAGCTACATGCTATAGGTCCCTAAGTATGTTAGGATACCTCACAAGATCAAACTATGTCAAACTATGTACAAAAAGTTCACCTAGGTTCACCTAAATGAAAGTTAGGGTTTATGGATGAAGTATGAATGCGTATGGCTTACAAGCATGAATTAATACATGAAATGAACATCAAAGTCAGTAGTGAATGCTTATGAAGATGGATGAGTGAATATACAATCATGGATTCAATGGATTAGGCATATGGAGCAATGAGAAGAAGATATGAGAAGAAACGAACAAAAATCGCATAAGATCGCACATGATGAAAGTTAAGGAAGAATGGCATGTGAATATGCATGAAATGATTATGGGTCAGTAGAATACAAGGTATGAGATGCAATTAGAATGCATGAATAGGAATTAATGATTTCCACATAATTCAAGTTATTACTTAGAGGAGAAGAGAAACTAGTTTAGGTTAAAGTTAATTCACATGAGTATGCACTTTAAAGCACCAAAATAAACCAAATGAGTATGGTTCAAAAAGTGACCTATGACTGGAATTAAAGACATACAAATGACATATAATCAACTCCTAAAATCTACCAAAAATCCCCTCAATAAAATGGCATGAATGCCTTCTTAACACTTAGGTTATGCGACACATAAACACATGAATCAACCTATGATCTAGGTGACATGGAAAAATAGAAAAAAGCCTTTAAAAATTATGAAATTAAATCCCTGGAATGATATAGTCATTATCTTACATTGTCCAAAAGTATTATACAAAATTATGCACCAAAGTGCCAAAACAATTCCTTGACAAGCAAGGTAACAAAACATGATCACCAAAAACAACTCCACAAAGTGGATCAAAAAGAGCATCTAAAATTATGAAAAAAAATGCCTAAGGGGCATCAAAATGTCACAAATTATAGTGATTAATCACACACAAAAAATAGGTTTCACACCTATGGGGAAAAACGATTTTGGTCCCTTATGCCAAAACACCCCTTTTTGGGATAGCTTATGATCTAAAATCCAAATTAATTATTAAAACCACCAAAATATGGAAACAAAAAATATGACAAATTAATTAAGAGGATAAGGATTACTCATGAATTTTTCCAGAATTTTATCTCACTTAAAAATATTTTTAATAATTGCGACGAAACGGGCAAAAAAGTAGATTTTAAGGGGAAGTGAAAGGAAGCGATCCTAATGGTTCGTAACCTAATCCCTAAGTTCCGAAATCGATACATATCATCAAAAATCACAAATAAATCCAATGCCTCGGGTGGGAGGGCTCAATATGCACCTTAATTTATATGATCCTAAGTCGCATACAACTAGAATGGTGCATTAAAGTAGAGAATCGAGATTACTTACTTGGTCGAAGTGCCGATTCTTTCACATAAAAGAAATCCAAAAAAAAAAACTTCAAGCCAAGCCTTGTAATCTCCCATGAGCAAAATAAATGCTCATCTTCCATAATTGCTTTGTGAAGATCCCCCATAACCGAAACAAAAACAACGGCACAAAATATCATTTGAATCCAAAGGTATCCCACAAATAAAGTGGAATACCAACCAAACAACCGTCGTTAAGATCTTTGCGAGAACCTTGCATGAACTCAACAAACGCATTAGAAACCAAAAAGAGGTGCAACCGGAAGTTGCACCTATGCCTCACAACTCCAAATCAAGTAGAAATATGAATATACGAGTCATGGACATGCATTGAAATTTACGTTTCAAAACGGGGCAGCACTTATGCTCTAACATAAACAACATGCAAACTCAAACCGGAATCGAACAAATTTACATGCAATGAATGGAAAATGATCAACAAACATATATACAAGTCAAAACAAGATCAATGCATCAAAATCGCACCAAACCGAACTTAAAAAGCATTAAAACGAAAAAACGCGTCAAAAATCACCGACTCGGAATTGAACGAAAATCGCATGGTAACTTGCAAACGTGCCAACGGATTCAAATATGCAATCGGTTCTTGAAAATTCCGCTTGGAAGTGATACTTTTTGGCCGATTTCGTCGGCTGGCAGTAGCAAAATAGTCGGAAAAAATTGTCCGAAATCGACTAAAAAGTTCACCAATGGCTCCAAAATAATCAACAAAGTCAATTTACACTATTCACATTCGCAAAAACGCGCTACGGTTAGGAAGTTATGACCAAAACATATTCTCGACACGCGACTCATGAACAACATCAACAATTAAGCCTCAACCTATCCTATTTCAAATTTGCACATTGAAACAAGCATGAATTTATAAGTCAAGCACTTCAATCAATATCAAGTTATAATAATTAGCTCTCTTAGAAATTTTGTCAAACACCTAACATTCACCGATTATTCTATGTCAACTTTACCAAGTCTTTTCAATCATGCACCACAACAATTATTAGGATAAATTAATCAAGAATCAATCAATAATCAAATCATGAATCAATGCACATAATCTCCACAAGATTAATTCAACTTCAAAATTCAATTCAAGAAACAATTCAACAATTATTCATGAATTAAAGTTTAAGAAGCTTGCCGAATGAAGAATCGACGAAGAAATTGCGAATCCGAAGGAAGTGAGACGCGATCATGAACGGAGGAGAGGAGAAGAGGTCGCGCGGCTGCCGGTGGCGGAATATGGTGGTCTTACGGTGGTGAAGTTGACCGGAGGTGGTGGTTCGTGGCGGCTCGGCTACCGGAAGCTTGATCGGAATTGTTGTGTTCTTGAGTTCTTGATGAAGTTGTTGTTGTGTTCTTGAGAAAGAGTTGAGAGAATGAAATTTGATCCTTTAGAGAGAGTTTGTGAGAGTTTTTTGGTGTTTGTAAATTATGATTGAAGTTATGAGACAAATTGTGGGTCAAAAGAATATATAGTGGAGTGTAAAATGAAAGGCAAAAGGTAGAATTTCGGCTTAAGTGAAAATAACAATATCTTCGGCAAGAAATTTCGACTCTGAGCCTTCCACAATATCGTCCGCCTCTGAATTACAGTTGCAACACAAAAATAACGGACGTCATACGATCAAAATCGAGTGCGATCGATACATTTAAGCTGCAAGACGTCACTGAATAAGTTGTTTTTTCGGCTTATTTGGTGTCCGCTACTCGAAAATGTGACGAGGCCAACCTCTTCGGAGCATAATCTCGACTCGACTTTGTCATCAAAGTTGTAGATCTATGAGTCAGTGACCTGGTGTTAAAATCTAAGCTCAACCGGACAAACGACGAGGGAGATATGAATTTTCTCGTGAAACCACTTTCAGCATTTTTCTTCGGTTCAGCACTTCAGTTTTGTGAAATAAACAAAAACGACAATCTTTGGAGTACCGTTCGAACTCACTTTTGTATTTAAAATTGAAGAGGATAAAATTTGTGAACCAACGCTTCAAGAACGGGTGATATCCGATGAAAATTGACCGAGTTATGAATTTTACAAAATCTGACAGACAGTGCACTGCATCAATGAACCTTACTGGTAATTCGCATTTTCGAGATCCTTCCGCTCAGACCTAACCCAAACTGAATTCACATAATGAAGATAACATCTAAACGGAATTTTAGGCACCGAAACAACATCAATTCGATGAACGAGCCAAGAGTTATGAATTTTTTAGTGTTCAAAACTCACCGGTTCAGCACTGTTTTTCACTATGTCGACTCTAAAGACTCGCACATTCTGAGATCTTCTTCAAAGAATTAGTTCTCGGCCAAAACCCAAAAGTTAGAAATGATATCAAGACGAAACTTTTGGCATATGAATCTCTCAGACATGTTGACCCAATCAGAAGTTACGAACTCTTGAATACCGCTAGCACAGTTAATCGGCGAAACCGAAATTTCAAAAACAAATAATTCCCGCCATTTTCCTTGATGAATTGGCCTCCGAGCCGAACACAAAAGTTGTAGAGAATACCGAAATAGTCTAAACTATTGAGTTTCAATCCAAAATGAGTTTCCGAGCATAAGTTACAACTTTTGCAAACTGCACCATAAAACTGATATTCTGCTTAAACTCCTTTGAATCAACCGAGAACTTTTGGTTTCTTCTAAGATTCTTGTGCACGTGCCGCATGAAGAAATAAAGGCCAGTCGCAACCTGTGAAAGCTCAAATGGAGATGTATGTTCATGTATGTTTATGATGCAATTGTGATTTAAATGCAATGCAATGTATGAAAGGATATGCTAAATGGCATGAAAATGAGAGGGCAAATTTTGAGGTATTACAGTATTCCCTCGTGAAATGAGATTGTAAGAGCTTCGTAGTTCACAGTACTACGGTTGGTTGGTTCGTTTGTTCATTTTAGAAACGAAAGAATAAATGAATCACAACCCAAGGAGCGAACCTCAAGGGCATTCATTCAATAATTCATGGAATGCTAGACTCCAAGAACTCAGTTCTTTCGTTATTTGATATGTAATGTTAGGTGTTTTGAGTACGAAAGGTTGAATGAATCAAAACCCAATGAGTGAGCCCCGGGAGCATTCATTCAAGAATTCAAGGAATGCTAGACTCCAAGAACTCAGTTCTTTCGTTATTTGATATTTAAGAGTTAGGTGTTTTGAGTACGAAAGGTTGAATGAATCACAACCCAAGGAGCAAACCTCAGGAGAATTCATTTAAGAATTCAAGGAATGCTAGACTCCAAGAACTCAGTTCTTTCGTTATTTGATTAAGAAAAATATTTTGAGTATTCGCGTTGGAAAAGTTTTATTGGGTTGATGGCGAAGCACAATGCACTTGATTTTTAAGGGTAACCGCAAATGGAGGTTAATTGGTTAAGGGTTAACGAAAGGCTAAATCGAATGCTGGTCCCTAAGGGTGCTCCTAGTAAATGAAACCCTAACGAATGAAAGTGCAAGTGTGAGAGTGAAACCATTTGGCGTTGGACCAAAGGTTCGCGAAAGAAGTGAAATTGATACTAGTCCCTAAGGGTGCTTCTAGCGATCGAAACGATAAATAAAGCAGAAAAGTAAATTGCGTACAAATGGAATGTGAGAGGGGTATAAAGTAAATTACACGGGATTGCACAAAATAAAAGGGTTCATTGTATTGGCCCAAGAGGAAGCGTGTGTGAAGTGTCATAAGCTATACGAAGTCGTTGGAGCTTGAAATTAAATCAAAAGTGTCGAAATGTAGCTCTTTAACTATCTTATAACTTATTCAATTTTAGAATCATTCTATGAGAAGTCGAGTGTCGATTTATGTATTGAAATTCAAAAATAAATAAAATAAAATAAAATAAAATAAAAAAACTAATTTAAATTTCCAAAAGGGAAATAATATGGTCTCATCATTTAATCGAGATTTCAAGACGGCTTGTGACGAATCTCAAGATATTTAGATGTTCATCTACCATAAAAATAAAATAAACATTAAAATAAAATAAACTAAATTACTTTGATTTTCTAAAAGGGAAATAAGATGGTCTCATCATTTAATGGAGATTTCAAGTCGACTTGCGACGAATCTCAAGATCTAGATGTTCGTCGACCATAAATTGAAAATAAAATGACTAAATAAGATTAACTAAACTAAATTGGCCTCATATTGATCAAACTTGACCGATTTAATGAATTCGAACATATTTGATTGTTTGTTATATCATCAGCCATAAAGGGGGTTAAAGCGAAAAAACGATAAATAAATAAATAAATAAATAAACATTTCCAAAAGGGAAATAAAGTCGAAAATAAAGAAATAAATCTAATTTCTAAAGGGAAAATTAATTGGCCTCATATTGATCGAGTTTTGCTGACTTAAAAGAAATCATACAAATCGATCTTTTGTTAGACCATTGGCCATAAAGGGGGATAAAGTGAAAAAACGATAAATAAATAAACAATTCCAAAAGGGAAATAAATTTGAAAATAAAGCAATAAATCGAATTTCCAAAAAGGAAATTAATTGGCCTCATATTGATCAAGTTTTGCAAATTTAAAAGAAATCAGACAAATCGATATTTTGTTAGATCATTGGCCCAAACAAATATTAAACAAAAATAAATAAAAATAGAAAAATAAATATCATAATGAAAACAGACAGGGGAAAAGCGTGGCTTGGAGTGTGTGCTTAGGAATCAACATGGGTTGAGCCCAATAGATCTAACACAAAAAAAAATATTGGAGAGGGAGGGGGTTCAAGTCGAATCTAGTGTATGTATAGAATTCCACATGAATCCATGGGCTAGAAGCCCAACAAAATTAAAAATTAAAGAAAATAAATAACAAAAACCCATAAAATCTAAAACCTAAAAATTAAAATAAAGGGATTGTGCTCTGCTTTTAAAAGACACAATAAGTGTAGTAAACAAGGATTCAGAAGAAAAAATACTTAGATAAATGAAACGAAGGTCCATCAGTATCATCCATATTTCAAAATCCTACCCTCAAGTTCATTAGTGGCCGCAATTGAAGGGGGATGCAGTTTGATGAAAAAGAAGAGAAAGTTTGTGGTTCATTACTGACGATGAATGATGAATAAAAAATAATTTATTATGCTATGGAGGTGTTCCGGACTGGGCCTCTGGACTGTATTGGGCTACGACCCAATATATCGAGCAGAGGCCCATATGCTCGAGCAGATATGTCATATAGGCGGACAGAGGCGCTTAATGGTCGGACACACATCCTAGATGTCGGACACACACTTAGAATGGGCAAAGAACACGTCTGCTAGTTCACTTGCCACGTCATCCAACTGTCCCCCATTATCTCCTGAAAGATAGGGGCAGTTGAA
Organism: Lathyrus aphaca; assembly: GCA_963966055.1. NCBI lineage: Eukaryota > Viridiplantae > Streptophyta > Magnoliopsida > Fabales > Fabaceae > Lathyrus > Lathyrus aphaca. Next base: position 90,226,508 of record OZ014521.1, read on the forward strand.
CCAAGGACCAGACCCATTAGCTAGGTCTTCACGCTTCTTACGCGTTCCTTGACAGTTCTTCCTTGGGCCTAGCTGATCCAGCCCAAGGAAGGACCTTGGCCCAACGCTGAGAGCTCTCTCTATATACCATTTCTCATTAAAGGGTCAAGTATTCTGATTCCACTCTTCTACTTACCTATTCACTGTACCTCTATTGACTTTGGCATCGGAACGCCTTGCAGGTACACCCCCTCCATTCCATCCGCTTGCTGCATTCACCCAATTGCTGGAAGGTCCTTCTGATCAGGTAAGATCAGTGGCGCCGTCTGTGGGAATCTAGCTTTCCCTTCTTCCACAGCAGAAGATCAAAGCTCAACTACTCCATCCTTTCAGCATGGCCGGAGAACATCCCAACGACCATAACCGTCCCCTCGTCGACTACACAATGGAGGACAATTTGAACTACCATGAATCTGATGCCCGAGATGGGCGCCCTTCCACCCCATCCCTTGAACCCGAGGACAATGGGAACCAACCTCAGATTCAGGGCCAGGCGATCACCATGTTCCAGCCCATCCCCGTGCCCGTCGAGGGGGATGCCACCATAATTGTTATGGTGAACGCCCTTAATCAGGCCAGCTTCATGCTCTACCAGCAGCATGAAAGAATCATGGCCCTGGAGGCTGACCGACATGAGAGCCGGCCTCAGCAGGAAAGAAGGACGCAACAACGTCCAGAAATGGCGAAGAAGCGGGGACGATGCTCCCTGGAACCCAACAAGAGCAGGTCACGAGCACGTCGTGATACCGGCCGATCAGGGACCTCGCCAAGGCACGACCAGAGCCCTGGTAATAATGAGTTCTCCCCACTGAGGAGCGACGAAGAATACCCGCATTGCCCCCTCTCGCGGGCGATAATGGAGGCTCCACTCCCCAAGGGCATGGAGAAACCCCCAAATTTGGCCATCTACGACGGGACCACTGACCCCGACGATCACGTCGACAACGTTAATGCGACGCTCGACTACCGCAATGACATCACCGGGCACCTCAAATGCAGGTTGTTCTCGACAACCCTCAGGAAGGGAGCCATGGCCTAATATAAAAGCTTAGCCCCAGAATCCATCACATCCTGGAGATTCATGAGATCCATGTTCACGAGGCATTTTACAACCTCCCGACGCCATCCCAAGACCGAGGCGACCCTCGAAGCCATAGTGCAAAGGAAGAATGAAACACTACGCTCGTATATCGAGCGGTTCAACCAAGAGCCTATCGAGGTGGACACCACATAACACATGAAGAAATACCTCCTCGAGAGGGGACTCCTACCCGGAAGTGAGCTTAGCAGGGCAGTCGGGATATAACCTCCCTGCACCCTGAATGACCTCCTGCATAAAGCCCAGACTTACATTAGATATGAAGAAAAATAGGTCGCCCGCAACAGTCGCAACGCCGGGGAGACCGACCATCCCAAACGCGAGGACCCGAACATTCCCCGTCACAACGGGGACAGACGAAGGAAGGAGAAACCCCGTGAGCTTCGCGAAGGAAGAGGACCCGCAGGCCGATACAGCGAGTACACATTGCTAACAGCTCCCTGATCCGTGTGTCGCGTGCGGATCAAAAATGAGTGATTTAAAAATGTAGTTACGATAACGAAAACTCGAGTATCGTCTCACAAGGATTCTTGATCTTATTAACTAATGATAGTAACGATTAATGGGGGTTTAGATTTTAATTTGAAGAAAAAAATAATTAAAATAAAAAGTGATTACCAAATAAGCTAAAACGGCTAATCCTACTGATTTGGGTTCCAACTTATCATTGGTTATTATAATTTCAACCTCCTAAGTGGATTATCTATTCCTATTTGATTATAAAATTCATTGACAAGCGCAACTGGTTTTATGTGATGTATGTTCCTATTATCCGAATTAAGCAAACAAATTTAAGCTCTCGTGAATTAAGCAAACACGGTTTAATCAAACACGATAACGAATTAAGCAAACGATAACATGACTACGGTCAAGGATCATACAAAAATCAAATTAAATCATCACTAATATATGATAATCGAATTAAGCAAACAATGATCACATATCATAATATTGAAAGGAATAGAATTTGGATTGAAAATTATTATAACCTCAAAGTATGATGGAACCTGTAATCAGCAGGATTTTGCCTTGGAATTAGTTCTCCATTCCGGTTCTTTCAAGCGTAAGAAAAATAAAATAAAATCATCAAAAGTGTGTATTCAACAGTTGCGGCTGCTAGGTTAAATAGAAAAACCTAAAAAAAACGTTTACAACCCAACTGGGTCAAATATATAACTCAGACCCAATTCTAAATGACCCGAAACTAAATAAAACTAATGCAGCAGCTTCAAACAAAATTCTGGAAAATATGATTCCGAATCTAACTTCGACTCCAACATAAAAGTTGTAGCTCTCTCTCTTAGCTTTCCATCGACTGGTAGAATGCCTCAATCAGATTCCTGGAACTCCGGTTATGATCATTTCCGTAAAAGCTGTTAAAGCTGAAAATTAAGTACGAAAATTAAATTAAGCCAAAAATAAAGTAAAATAGAAAAATAAAATAAAATATAAAAATAAGCAAAGAAAACCAAAGAAATACTTAAGTGCAAACATGGTAGAATGTGCATTAAAATGCACTGATCAAATTCCCTTACACTTGAACTTTTGCACTCCGAGCAAAAATAAAGTCAAGACTCGAGAAACACAACATCATTCAGATACTCATTCTAGGCTACAAACTCTTCTTCGATTAAGATAGCATCGATAGGTACTAATCTTACACACTAAGGATATCGTAAGAACACAAATCCGCAATTGTGCGGTCATAAGCCTCCATCATATACAAACCATTTTGAATCATGTTATTATGCCTAAGCCTAACTTACTCATCATCCCTTTTGCTCTCTTTCATTCTAGTGCAATCACATTAAACCCGTTATCTATTCATACACATGGTAAATAAGCCTGTTAGTGATTATGATTCATACTTGACAATATTTTAAATTTACTTTAGTAACAACAAGTTTTTTTTTAAGGTTTCACATCCGTTAGGCTAAATGACCGGGTGAGGGTCACCTAACTTATAAGGTGGATTCCTATTCATATTTCTTTTTAAGCGCAAGATCATTCACTTATTTGCATTAGCTTAATTACTTAGTGTTTGATTTCTAGATGGTGCTGACTGCTAGATAAACTACTTAAGAGATATTAAAGGATGAGAACTCAAGGCTATGACATAACAAATATTCAAAATGATTTCCATATTCAGGAGACTTAAGGTGTTAAAGCGATACTGGTCTTGTGAACTTTTCCCAAGTCTCCACAACTAACCTCAAAACAATCTATAGCCTAAAACTTTCTACAATAAAAAAAAAAGTATAGTGTTTCTAAAACAAAACAAAAACAAAAACAAAGAAAATAAATTATTCCCTCCCCCGCACTTAAAACAAGCATTGTCCTCAATGAAAGGACATAAATATAAAATAAGAGGGAGAGAAAGGAAAGAACACACCCGAGTAGTCAAGGTGGATAAGTGATCACATAAGCAGCATTTTCCAAAGAGAGCTCTTCTACAGTCTCTTCTTCCAAAGTGGGGATCTCATAGAGTAACTTTGGGTAGTATCCATTAATCTTGGAGTTTTTATTAGTGCCTCCGCCTTTTATTCTAGGATCAAAGAAGAATCTTTGATAAGTAAGAATGTTGAATGTGCAGGTGATAGTGATCTCCCTTTCTACAACTTCAAGAATCAAAGGATTAAGGGGCTGCCTCACTACTTTTGTTCCATCTTTAATTGAGATCCTATGCATACTCATGGATGAGCTAATATCACAAGTGTCAACCAAAGTCCATCCAATTCCCTTTTTATGTTCCTGTAATGATTTCTCTTCCTGCACAAACTCAAATAAATTATTAGGAAGTGGCTTCAGCTCTAAAGAGGGCGATTTCTTGATGGATGGTTTGTTCCGGGAAGTCGGGATGTCGAGAGCTTCATTGACATGAACAACTTCATTTTCAACCTCATTTGCAGTAAGAATATCATCTTGCAAGGCAACCTCAAATTCAGCACAAATAGAGCAAATTTTAGTGTCAGTACAAACCTCACAAGAGTAAACATCATCAAAATCAGACAATGATGGAAAATCAGCTGCAACCAAATTAATACAAGTATTATCAACAATTTCAGAAGGCAACTCTATTTGAAAAATAGAATGTTCTTCCGAAGGTTGTTGGTTTGATCCTTGAGCTTGCTGCATAACATTCACCGAAGTGGTAAGTTGATCAAGTTGTATTTGCAAAGTCTGAAAATTAGAATCTATTTGTTTTTTATTCTTGATATTATTTGTAGCAATTTGATTGACAAGGTCCTCTAGTGAAGGTTCGGAAGGTGCAAAGCGCACAACCTGAAATTCATTCATATGCTTATGTGGATCCTCACCTGCAAAACCATTAAAACTTGGCAACAAGTGTGTTAAATCAAAATTCAATTTGAAAGGTGCATCAACAACAGGATATTCAATACATAAAGCATTATAATTCACAAGTGCAACAAGTTCTCTCAGAGTTCTTTGATCAGCCATGATATGATTATAAATTTCAACACAGAATCAAATAAAATCACTGCAGATTTAAAAAGAATGGAAAAAACAAAAAAGTGATTAAAATAAAATATAAAAAATATAAAAATAACACTAAAAATCTAATTAAATCAAATAAAGCTCGCACAAAAAATTTCAGATTTTTTTGAAAATATGAAAATAAAAAATAAATCAAATAAAATAGAAAAACGCAGAATTTGCGATTTTGAGGGTCGAAATCTTTTAGAATTGAATTCTAAAAGAGTATTGTTCTTCGGTTTATTTCTGATTTTCTGGAGAAAAAAAATCGGAGTAAATCGAAACAGTAGCTTCCAACTTACCTGAAAAGCTGGAAAACTTATCACTATAATGGAACCGGTATTGCAATCCTGAAAATCAACAAACACAACAAAAAAAGAGTGATTTAAAAATGTAGTTACGGTAACGACAACTTGAGTATCGTCTCACAAGGATTCTTGATCTTATTAACTAATGATAGTAACGATTAATGGGGGTTTAGATTTTAATTTAAAGAAAAAAAAACAATTAAAATAAAAAGTGATTACCAAATAAGCTAAAACGGCTAATCCTACTGATTTGGGTTCCAACTTATCATTGGTTATTATAATTTCAACCTCCTAAGCGGATTATCTATTCCTATTTGATTATAAAATTCATTGACAAGCGCAACTGGTTTTATGTGATGTATGTTCCTATTATCCGAATTAAGCAAACAAATTTAAGCTCTCGTGAATTAAGCAAACACGGTTTAATCAAACACGATAACGAATTAAGCAAACGCTAACGTGACTACGGTCAAGGATCATACAAAAATCAAATTAAATCAACACTAATATATGATAATCGAATTAAGCAAACAATGATCACATATCATAATATTGAAAGGAATAGAATTTGGATTGAAAATTATTATAACCTCAAAGTATGATGGAACCTGTAATCAGCAGGATTTTGCCTTGGAATTAGTTCTCCATTCCGGTTCTTTCAAGCGTAAGAAAAATAAAATAAAATCATCAAAAGTGTGTATTCAACAGTTGCGACTGCTAGGTTAAATAGAAAAACCTAAAAAAACCGTTTACAACCCAACTGGGTCAAATATATAACCCAAACCCAATTCTAAATGACCCGAAACTAAATAAAACTAATGCAGCATCTTCAAACAAAATTCTGGAAAATATGATTCCGAATCTGACTTCGACTCCAACACAAAAGTTATAGCTCTCGCTCTTATCTTTCCATCGACTAGTAGAACACCTCAATCAGATTCCTGGAACTCCGGTTATGATCATTTTCGTAAAAGCTGTTAAAGTTGAAAATTAAGTACGAAAATTAAATTAAGCCAAAAATAAAGTAAAATAGAAAAACAAAATAAAATATAAAAATAAACAAAGAAAACCAAAGAAATACTTAAGTGCAAACATGGTAGAATGTGCATAAAATGCACTGATCACTCCCCGCGAGCGCATCCTCGCCGAATGCATCAACTCCGACTTCAAACAGGGCAGGGTGAGGTTCCCCAAACCTTCTGCATCCAAGCCCCACACTGACAAATCCAAGTACTGCAGGTTCCACAGAAGCCATGGGCACGTGACTGAAGACTGTGTACACTTGAAGGATGCAATAGAAATTTTGAACCAAGAGGGCCATCTCAAACAATACACCAGGAATAACGAAGCTTTCAAGCACGAAGAGCAAGAAAAGAAGAGACCCCACGAGGAAACTCCCCCCGACGACTCTTCTTATCAAGTGGCCTTATGCATATCACGACCAGAGGACTTTATCTTCCCCGATTCGCCACCAGAAGGGCGGATCACTTCCCTCAGCCCATGGGAAGACTTCCCAACCGCCCTTGTCATATCGGGGGGAGGGATGAACGGCGAAAGCGCTGCCTTTTCAGTAAAGCGCAAGTTCGACGAACTCCTGCTGACTGCGCCTGAGCAAAAGGCAACATTGACAAAATACCGAGGTAAGTCCAATCTGATTTCCTTTTTCCTATAGGAGCTTTCGGGCGGTTCCCCCAACTCGGGCATCCCGCTGCTGATCAGAGCCAAGATGTCTCACTTCGACGTTCGACGCATCCTGGTAGACCAAGGCAGTTCGGTGGACATCATGTACGTCCACCTATTCAAAACCCTAAAGCTGGACAAGACCAACTTATCTCCCTACGTCGGATCCGACCTCCAAGGGTTCAACGGGGCCACGACAAAGCCGTGGGGTTACGTTGAGCTCCTCGTCAACTTCGGAGAGCAAGAAACGGCCAGAGAAATCAAGATCCAGTTCCTGGTCATAGAATGCCCCTCCCTGTACAACTGCATCCTCAGTCGCCCGACCCTAGCTGAGCTGACAGCGGTCCCATCCACTGTTCACCTGAAGATGAAGTACTACACCAAACTGGGCCGCATGGTCACAATCCACGACGACATCGAGGCCGCCCGAAGGTGTTACGATGTTACAGTAAAAGGACCTGCCACAATCAACACCAAAAACAACAAGAAGCCCAGGGTCGAAGAGCCACCCCCAAGGGAATCAACACCATCAACCTCGATTCCCGCATCGGCGAGGACGAAGCTGAAGAACAAAGACCCGTCGAGGGGCAAGCTCCCACTCACCCATTCCGCCCAATCCCAGACGGAGAGTTCGAGCTCATCCCACTACGCGATGACCCCGACAGAGCGGTGAAGATAGGCACAGGCCTATCCGAGGAAACAAGGAAGCAACTTGTGATCTGCCTCAGGGAGAACGCTGACCTCTTCGCATGGAACATCGCAGAGATGCCCGACCTAGATCCTGAAGTCGCCTACCACCAGTTAGCTTTAGATCGGGCGATTAAGCTCGTAGCACAGCGTAGGCGCAAATAGTTCCCCGAGAAAGCGGAGGCTGCTGAGCGAGCTGTAAAAGACCTCTTAGAGGCAAATTTTATTTCTGAAGCCCAGTACACAACCTGGCTCTCTAATGTAGTCCCCGTTAAGAAAAATAATGGAAAATGGCGTATGTGTGTCGACTATATCGATCTTAATAGGGTTTTCCCCAAAGATGATTTTCCTCTCCCTAACATAGATAAACCGGTCGACAACTCTGCAGGTTTCAAACTCTTGTCTTTCATGGACGCATATAGTGGATACAATCAAATCGCTCTGTCGGACGTGGACAAGAGACACACGGCATTCATGACCCGACGGGCAATTACTATTACAACGTAATGCCCTTCGGGCTAAAGAATGTCGGGGCCATATACCAACGTATGATGAACAAAATCTTCCGAGGAGAAATCAGAGACATGCTCGAAGTATACATGGACGACATGATCGTCAAATCACACGAGGAAACTGACCCGCACGACACCTTCGCAGGATCTTCGAGCGGGCGCGACAATGCAGAATGAGGTTTAACCCTGAAAAGTGCACATTCGGTGTCCGGGCAGGAAAATTCCTAGGCTTCAATCTCACTGAACGGGGAATCGAGGCCAATCCCGAAAAATGTCGAGCATTCTCGGAATTCACGACCCCGAAGTCTAAAAAATCCATTCAATCTCTCAACGGGATGCTCGCTTCACTCTCCCGTTTTGTCGCCAAGTCCGCTCAACATGTTTTACCTTTCTTCAAACTCCTCCGAAAAAAGGCCACCTTCGAGTGGACCGACGAATGCGAACGGGCACTGCTCCATCTGAAGAAGGAACTCTCCGAGCCCCCGGTCCTGTCCCGACCACTGGAAAGGGAGACCCTATACCTATATTTGTTCGTGGCAACCGAGGCCGTCAGCGCCACGCTCATTAGAGAAACCAACAAAGGGCAAAAGACTATATACTTCACGAGCAAAGCACTCCAAGGCCCCGAGCTCAAATACCAACAAATCAAAAAGGTCGTGTTAGCCCTCATAAACGCCGCGAGAAGATTACGTCACTACTTCCTCCTCACACGGTCAAAGTGAGAACCGATCAACCAATAAAACAACTCCTTGGTCGACCAGACATGGCCGGCAGAATGTTGAAATGGTCGCTAGAACTTTCTGAATTCGACATCCAATACGAGAGCAAGAAAGCTCTGAAAGCTCAGGCCTTGGCCGAATTCGTCGCAGAAATGACGCACAACCCAAAGCCAGCGGACGACGCCCACAAATGGACGATCTTCGTCGACGGTGCCTCTAGCCCGGCTGGAAGCGGTGCAGGAATCATCCTTGAAAACAAAGACGGAATCCTGATCGAGGTCTCATTAGCATTAGCCTTCCCAACCTCCAACAACCAAGCCGAGTACGAAGCTTTCCTCGTCGGTATAAGATTAGCCGAAGACCTAGGAGCAGAGGAAGTAAAGATATCGACAGACTCCCAACACGTGGCATCACAGGTACGGGGGGAATACCAAGCCAAGAATGACAACCTCATCGAATACTTGTCATTGGTAAGGGAAAGACTCGAAAAATTCGAGAAATGGGAGGTCCAACAAGTGCCCCGCGAACATAACACGCGGGCGGACGTCCTGTCGAAACTCGTGAACACGAGGAAGAAAGGCGGAAACAAATCAGTAATCTAGGAAATCCTTCCTCGGCCTAGCACCGAAAGGCCGCCGCCCCCGCTCGAGGTAAACGTGATCGAGGACGATCATTGCTGGATGACACCCATCTACAACTATCTCACGAAAGACGAACTCCCCGCGGACCCCAAAGAGGCAGCCACAACTAAGCGGATGGCGTGCTCATACGTCCTCCTCGAAGGGAAACTCTATCGTAGGGGACTCTCCATCCCGTTGCTCAAATGCGTCGAGGAGGAGAAAGTCCCCGACATATTAGGGGAAATGCATCGGGGAATCAACGCCCAACATCCTGGCGGAAGGTCGCTGGCGTGCAAGGCTCAACGAGCAGGCTACTATTGGCCGACTATGCAACACGACTCCAAAGAGAACGTCAAAAAATGCGACAAATGCCAACGACACGCCGACATGCATCTCGCACCTCCCAACGAGCTAAAAACACTCTCCTCCCCTTGGCCCTTCGCCTGGTGGGGCATGGACATCCTCGGCCCATTTGTGACCGGTTCTTACCAAAACAAATACCTCATTGTAGGGGTAGACTACTTCACCAAGTGGATCGAAGCAGAAGCACTGACCAAAATAACGGCGCAGAAAATTCTTTGATTTTTCAAACGAAACATCCTCGCCCGGTTCAGCATACCCCAGGTCCTCATCACTGACAACGGAATGCAATTCACGGACGGAGGATTTCAGGTCTTCGTAGCCAGCCTAGGCACTAAACAACACTTCACGTCTGTCGAGCACCCTCAAACCAACGGACAAGCTAAGGCGGCCAACAGGGTAATCCTGCATGGACTGATGCACAGACTCGGCGAGGCAAAGAGGGCATGGGTCGAGGAACTACATAGCGTCCCGTGGGCATACCGCACAACGCCACACTCCATGACCGGGGAGACCCCGTTCAGACTAACGTACGGTACCGAAGCAGTCATCCCGGTGGAAATTCGAGAGCCGATGAGACGCGTGGAGGCGCCCCTCGACAAAGAGATGAACGACGAGGCACTTTGAGTCGAGCTGGATCTCGTCGACGAGATCCGCTCCGAAGCGGCCCTTAGGGAAACCTCCCTCAAACAAAAAATATCCTTACGCCACGACGCGAAGGTCATAACAAGAGAGTTCCAGATGGGCAGCCTGGTCCTCAGAAGAAACCAAAAAAATAACCAAGAGAGGGCAAACTGGCCGTCAACTGGGAAGGCCCCTATCGCGTCCGCGACAAGACGAGCAATGGGGCCTATTATCTGGAAAATTTACAAGGTGAAGAAGTAGCCCGGGAAGAAATGAGAGGTACGACCACGCTCTTCACCACTAAACTAATGGAAGGATAAACGCCCCCTAGTGGCGAACACAACCCTCATCGACTCTAGACACCTTAAGACAAGCCCCAGCGTCGCAGTACTACGCCGGAAGGGCACCCAGCTCGCGATGGGAAAAGCCAAGCCCCAAGGTCAGAGTTTTCCGATCGCAAACCCTACCTCGATTTAAGGCAAGCACAATGTTCGCAACCTCGTTGGTTCCCTAAACCAGCGAGACTAGCAGGGTCGAGCACAAACAGTTCAAAAATAAGTAAAACAAACAAATTAATATCGAAATAACATTCATTAAGCACGGTCGCAACCGACCAAGAAAACGACAAAGGGAGCCCGAAGGCCAATATTCAAACGGGCACAAAGGCCACTACATAAACAGGAACGCAGGCCTTACAAAAAGTCAGCAAAAATTCTAAGGACTCCGCCCGGAGTTACTCTTCACGACCATCCTCCTCCTCCTCTTCCAGCTCCTCCTCAACTTCGAAGGGGCACACAACCTCCCCGTCAACCACACAGTAGTTGTGGGCCGACCCCTCCGTCACTAACCCCGGGTTCAACACCTTCAGTTGCTCGATGGCATTTTCGAACCCATCCTTGAACATTACAACCAGCTCTTTGTTGAGTTCGTGGATATGTCCAACCAACTCGCCCCGGGTGTGAATGGCAAGCTCCTCCTCAGTCTCATCATCCCAAGGGCGGGCTGTACCCTCGAGCAGAGCTACCCGAGCACGAAGTTGCACATTTTCTTCAGCCACCTTCTTGTGCCCCGCAGCTTGATCCTCTAGACTTTGCTTCTCGACCTTCAGAGTGTCCCGCTCGAGCTTCAGTTCCTCCAGCTCTTTCTTCAACCCCTCCTACAACTGGTGCTCCTCCTTGTAGTCGGATAGATCCTTAGACAATCTATCATTCTCAGTCCGGGCAGCGAGAAGAGCATCCTCCAAAGAGGCTGTGGAAATAGCGGTCTCGGACAGGACCATGGCGGCCTCCATCACCCGGATAACGGTGGCCAGGTCCTCAGCTAGGTCTTTTCGCTGGGCGTTTGCATCTTGGCTCAGAATGGCCTTTGCTTTGGGTGCCGCCACCACGACGAAACCTTCGACCCTAAAGAACTCCTGCTCCAGATAGCAGGGAGGCAACAGATAACTCCCAGAGGCATCAGACTCATTGCCCCCCCCACAGCAGTAGACCGGGCATGAGTCTCGTCCAGACGCTTCCGCTTGAGCAAAGGAGAGGTGGAAGGGGGGGACTATCCCGTATGTGGATCAGAGAGGTTTGTTGAGCGGGCTGAGGGGAATTGGTCGTCGGGCTAACAGTACCTGAGCTACCTACCCCGAGCTCCGCGGCCACCTCATGGACACGGGGTGTCACTTTCTTTTTCTTTTTAGAGACCCTGTCTGGGGCCCCATCCTGGTTCTCCAACTTCAAAACTCGTTCACGATGAGCGGGCATAGTTCCTACAAAACAAAAACAAAGATTAGTTGGACGGGCACAAGATCGAGAAAAGAAAATAAGTAAAGAAAACCTATGTAGTAACTCCAAGGCCTCCTCGTCCGTATCACACTCGAGCAGAGCCCTCGTGTTTATAAGACGGGTTTCATAAGTCGGCATCCCAGCCTCGTCGACGTAGGGTTCACCTTTTCGGTCAACCCAAACCGCCAGGATGAAGCTCTGTACATACTCCACCAGCCTCTTGTAGGCCAGCTTATCCTCGACCCCATGCTCGAAAATTTGACCCGGTAGTGACTGGTCGATAGATTGAAATGGTCGGGTTGCCACCTCAAGGGGATCTTCAACATAAGTTTTTCCTCCCCAACGGCATTCCATTTGTAATAGTAAAGGGAGTTTAAGGCATAACGAGTGATCGGCTTCACCGTATAACACCACCCTTTAAAATGTCGGGCATAATCTACATAGGTCTTGAATAACCTCATTGGCTGCTTCAGAGACACCCAGCTGTGACGTCCCCGGGCACCAGACCGTTGCAGATGAAAGATATGGAAAAAGAGAGGCAAAGTGCACCCAATGCCTAGAAAACGACATACCAACTCAAACGCCCGGATAAAAGCGATGGCATTCGGATGCAGTTGCGACGGTGCCAGTCTGGGCCACCTAAAAACCCCCATCTAAAGAGAGTTGAAGGGAAGCCTGACCCTCGCTTCTCAGAAGGAAAATTCGTACATAACAAACTTCTTCCACGGAAAGCGGTGACATATCCGGTCCGACTCCTGAGGAGCAAGGCATTGCCAATTCGCAGGATCCTCGGGACTGAGGTCTTCAACCACGACGTATGCATTGGTCGTCTCATCGGCAATGTATGAATCTTCTTCCAACAGTTCGTCCGCGACCCACAACAAGTCATTACGCCCGGACGAGGAAACATGCTCGTTGTCCTCCTCGGCATTCCTTTCGTCCGGGTTCCGACGCGCAACCTCTCCTTCATCAGCTTGACGACGTTCGACATTCTCTTCCCCGACCTACCGATGATCGGCCGTACCTGAAACGCAAACAAAAAAAAGTGAATTCGACATCGCATCAAATCCACCCTTCCACCGCAAGTCAAGTGAAAGGGCGAAAAGCTAAAATGCCCAGAATCCGACTAGACTAACCTAGACCGACGAAGGGGCAACCCCCGCACGCATTCGAGCACATAAAGATTCGACCAACAGTTTCATACATACATGAACTCTACGCCCGTGACATGCTAGCCTTGCCCAGGGTATTCATACGCATATGAATATCATGCTCGTGACATGATAGTTTTGCCCGGGATATTTAAACACATATGAAATTTATGCCCGAGGCATGCTAATCTTGCTCGGGACATTCATACCCAAAACCTACAAAACTATCCCTAAACCCAGATTTATCTACTCTACAATAAAGTTTGCTTACCCTACACATGCATATCAGGCATTTTCCTACCTACCAAACGAAAAAGCATGCAAAACAGAGGATTTGAGTTGTTACCTGACATAATGGAGACGAGGAGAAGAAGGTGGCACGCGGGCAGATAACGGCGGTGCAGACGGCGGAGACGAGCAAAAAGAGAGTTCTTATCAGAGCTTCCGGTCAAACGTGAGAGCGAAAAAGTCCAAATAAAGTAGACCACCCCCTTTATATAGCCACAAGCGCGTGAATGGACGCGCCAGGTAATCATTACCTAGACCCTATGCCGCCGTTTGCAATGGAAACGAAGCGACACACCATTAATGCTGAGACACGTCAGTCCACAAGAATCCTGAACGACGTCGAGCAACTTCAATTCTCCCCGATTATAAGGAGCATCCCCGACTCTGTGAAACACCACATGCCCGACAAACTCAACAGCACGTGCAGGTATATGCCCGACACCTTCTTCAACGCACCTACGTCCGCCTATGCTCTAATTCATCGCTCCGACTCGGAGACTAAACTTCGGGGGCTCCTGTTCTGGACTGGGCCTCCGGACTGTATTGGGCTACGACCCAATATGTCGAGCAGAGGCCCATATGCTCGAGCAGATACGTCTGGTAGGCGGACAGAGGCGCTTAACGGTCGGGCACACATCCTAGATGTCGGGCACACACTTAGAACGGGCAAAGAACATGTCTGCCAGTTCACTTTCCACGTCATCCAATTGTCCCCCATTATCTCCTGAAAGATAGGGGCAGTTGAACCAAGGACCAGACCCATTAGCTAGGTCTTCACGCTTTTCACGCGTTCCTTGACAGTTCTTCCTTGGGCCTAGCTGATCCAGCCCAAGGAAGGACCATGGCCCAGCGCTGGGGGCTCTCTATATATACCCTTTCTCATTAAAGGGTCAGGTATTCTGATTCCACTCTTCTACTTACCTATTCACTGTACCTCTATTGACATTGGCATCGGAGCGCCTTGCAGGTACACCCCCTTCATTCCATCTGCTTGCTGCATTCATCCAATTGCTGGAAGGTCCTTTTGATCAGGTAAGATCAGGAGGTTCTGGGTTTCTGAAGATTGAAACTTGGAAATTGTTTTTGCAGAGTTTTTTTCGGTTGTTTTCCAAGCTTTTCTTTTCAATGAAGGAATGCAAGGCTTATTATATAGAGAGTGTGGATGGTATTTGAGGGAGAATGAAGAAAGTGTTGCGTTGCGTTTTGATGTGAATTTGAGTGTAGTACCGAAGGAAAAGTGAGTGGAAAGGTTGAAAATTTTCATCTGTTGCAAGTCGTGGTACGTGGTGTATTAATGTGTACGTGAATTGTGTATGCGTTGCGTTTGGTTACAAACGAACATTTTGCGTGTTGTTACATACACCTGACTTTTTTGAAATAAAGATTCTATCTTGTGGGGTCAAAAACTATTGGTAAAAATGTGGGTTGATATTTTATTGTTACAGTGGGGCTTGCACTGAAGAATAAATGGGGTAGCTGCATTCTTCTCTTTTTTCCATGTGCAGAGAGTTTTATGAACGATGGGGGTCAGCTGATGGCTTGTGGAAGTTAAGGAAATTTGCATTTTGATACTATGTGTGTGGGTCTTCGGCGTAGATTTGGAAAAAAGGGGCCGTTACATGTAATTGGTAGGAAGAATAAAAAAAGCTAAAAATATAAATCGTGGGAAAATATATAAGTTGAACTTATTTTTTTAATTTTGGTTCTAATCCTAAATGAAATAACATGGGGTTTTTTTGATATTTTTTTATTGGCTCTTTTTTGTATAATAAAAATGAAATGATAATAAAAATGAGATTATATAAAGAGATAATTATTTAGAAATGGATTTGGGTTTTATGGATAAAAATAATATTTGGACTAAAATGGATAAAAATGAGAAAAAATGATTTCTATGGGAAATGGATAAAGATGTAGGTTTAGAAAAATAAACGGTTTTGAAAATGGTTTATGAGATGGACAATGATATTTGAATTAACAAAAATGAATATGGTTTAGAAAATAGGAAATAGATGCTAATGGATAAAATGAATATGAGATCGATTGTTTCGGAAATATGGATATGGACGGATAAAATCTAAATATGGTTATGGATACAATGACTTTAAGAAAATGACGAATGGATGATGGTCGTGAATTGGACCTCCACTAATTTTACCACTACACACACAAAATTATAGCCAGCAATGCAATACACTTGACCAATTAAACCCTAATTCTTCGCACAGGCTGAAACATTTTTTATGGATTTTTTTGAATAAAAGTTAAACAAAAGTAAAAAAGGATACACATGTAGGACAAATTTGGGATATGACAGTTGCTCCTATCTAAGTGGCTTAAACCGATTAAGATGCAATGGCTCGCGTTCATACTTTCAAGGTAGAAGTCAATTAGATACAAAAAGACACTGAATTTGTCCGAAAAGAAAGAAAATGCGATAAAAACTTAATGACAAAATTTGATGATACAAAAGGATGATAATAAGATTCATACAGGAAAAATCGCTGATACCAAGAGGATATCAGTGAGATTAGCGAAGATTGCTATTACCAAAAGGATGAAGGGTAATTCAAAAAATGAGAAAGATAACTACCGGGTAATAGTTAACACACTGAGACTTGCTATTACGAAAAGGGTAACAGTAAGATCCATTCTCACGGCTAGCTACCACCAAAAGGGTAATAGTTAACTCAAATGTATTTAATGATTTCCACCACCAAAAAGGTGAGGGTTAAATCTGAACGACAAAGATTGTCATCACCAAAAGGATGATGGTTGGATCACAATGAATCTCACTGACACCGAAAGGATGATAGTAAGGTCATAAAACTTGGTACCACCAAAAGGGTAATAACAAAACACACTGGTTTGAAAGGTTGTCATTTTCTGTCAGGATTTTTTATATTTATGTATCTCTCCCGAAGGCATGTAATAGTTTAAACTAGGGTTTTATTTTTCTGCACTATAAACTGTTAGATGTATGCTTAATAGGATTGTATGGCAAGACTAAAATCAATCGTTAGCTAACCGTAATTCACAAGATAAAATATCTGAAATCAATATTCACACACGTGAGTTGATTGTTTTACGATTGCCATCTGCACCTCATAGGGTTTTCTTTCTTGGATGCCTTACAATAAACATGGTCAAGTCCCTCGAACGTGGGGGTATCTTAGTAAAGTTGCCAACAAACAATATCATCAAGTCCATTCAATATAAAATATCATGGTTCCTTCGAGTTGCCTGCGAATAAATGATCTTGTCCCTCGATGACCCTACAGAAAAATGATGACTGTCCCTTCGAATTACTAAGATACCCTTACAGGTTGCCTTCTATGACCATACGGTGACCCTACGCCCGTCCCTTTAAACATCCAAGGTAAAAACTACTTACTCACTAATAGTAAGGACAGTCCTACCCTTAAAGGAAATAAATAACAAGAAAGACCTTACGAATTTAGGGTAAGTAGTTCTTAAGTACTTGCTCACTCTTTTCAAATACTCTTCACACCCCACGTTTTTCAAACATTTTCAAAACTAAACACTTTGTATACATCCATACGAGGATCATTGCAAAGTTAAAGACTTATGAAAATATTTTCTAAACACACACTACACCATTTTTCAAACAAAATTAAAGTGAGCTAAGTGATTAAGAGCCCATGGACAACCATGGATACAAAGGGTGCTAACACCTTCCCTTTGTATAACTTACCCCCCGAACTCAAATATTTTTTAAAGGTTTTTCCTATTCTTTTATTCCTTTTCCTTATTAGATAAAGTAAAAGTCGACGACGACTCTTGCTATCAGTAACATAGTTTTTGGAAACAAAAACACCCAAGTCAGTTCTCCCACAGTGTTACAGCCATCATACGAGGTTTCCAGTAATAATAGTTAGATGCATCCAGAATGGGTGGTTTGTTCACAAATCCTCCATCCTTGTCCATTGTACCAGAATATATTGCCCCTAGATCTCACCCAGAAAAGCAAATAGGGTTTCTGCTCTGATGCCAATTGAAATTCTAGAACCAGATATGAGATGTCGAAAGAGATGTTATGACACTAATATCTGATATATTTAAATAAGTTAAATAATCACAAAACAATTGTAAAAGACACAAACATTTGTTAACTCAGTTCGGTGCAACACACCTACATCTGGAGGCTACCAAGCTAGGAGGAAATCCACTATAAGTAGTATTAATTCAGAGTTAAACCCAACAACTTACACTCTTCACTTAATCCCTTACCTGTCGCTCCCGGGATTTTCATCCTAGTACAAACGCGAAAGTGGCGCGGAAAGGTTAGAGTCGCCAGCCAGACATTTTTATCCCGAATGAATGGGAAAGGTAATGTTGCACAAACCTGAGGAAGAAGGAAAGGACAAGGTCCTGCGAACCAAAGATCGAGGATCGGGAGTCAGTTACGACCTGGGAAGGTATTAGCACCCCAGATCGTCCGTCGTACCCGACGGGATCCACGCTTGCTTGTTTTATTTCAAAGAGTGAGAAAAATAACTGCTGCTGAATAGAAACTGCTGACTGGAAGGGAATGAGAAAGGAATAACAAGATAAAGAATGGGGAAAATGTAGGGAAAATAAAGAATGTGCTCGAACGGGCCCTACCCCGCTGCCTACGTACCTCATCGGGATAATGAGGATCAGAGTCGACGTAGTTCGCCTAACTAAGGCGAGAACTATTTGCTTGTGTTTTTTATGCTGGAAATGCGTATGTCTATGCTCAGGTGTTGCAGACTCGTCTGGTACGAGTGCGTTTACCGTCTTGCATGTGTGACAAGTCGTCGCGAGTTCGCGTTGTGAGTGAATGAGATGAGAAGAGAAGTTCCCGCAGGATAGTCGCTTGTTATTTGTTTTTGGTCTTTTAAGAGAAGTGTTTTGAATTTGTTTGTGAACGGTCTTGTACTAAGACCCATCCATCGCGGGAAGTATTTACACCTCGCCCCGAAACAGGACGCGTATAAACACTCCGCAACAAAGTCTCGTGTCGTACAAGATTGTTCGGTTTATCCTTAGATGTTTTATTATTTTTCTTTATGAGAAGAGAAAGAATGACTCAAGTTGGAAAAGGGAAAATCTAATGGGAACTAAGACACACCCTAATTTTTATTGATTTATTTACAAGGGAAATCCTATGGTTTGTGAGGTTTTCTAGGCCTAATGGAAAAAACACCTAAAACTAATAGAATGCAACTTACTTCCTAAGGAAGATAAGTTGATTCTAAAGCAAGAGGGAAACCTATTCAAATGAAATATCAATCAATATACAAAGCATTAAAATTGAATATAAGGATAAAATTCTAAACAAAACATTTAAAGACATGAATTAAAATAGTCCTATTTATTTATTCTAATCCTAATTAAAAAAACACTTAAGCCTAAATTCTAAACTAAGGTCCTACCTAATATTTTTCTTCTAAGAAACCAACATCTAAGCTAGCCTAAGTCCATGATAACTTCTAAGATTAAATCTAGACTAAACTATTTTTATTTGGATTAATATCTAAGCCTAAACTAATGGAAAATACATGTAACAAAGCCTAAGAACTACTATTCTAAAAAATATCTAAACTTCTGGAAAAATTATGAAAATTAAACCATGGGGGACCTAAGATTACCTATAACATTGTACTAAAAGGAATCCTAAAAAATCCTATTTTTTATATGCTTAAAAATGGTCTATTTTCAGCTAAGAATTAACCACTAATTTCTGAGGGATTAAGCCTCTAAACCTAAGATAAAATGATCTAAAAAATCCACAAAAATTATTCTAAGTACTATTATGGGTCTTCTAACTACAGTAAAAAGAATGGTCAAAAAAAGTTACCGGAAGGTTAAGAAATAAAATCTTCAAAATTATGTACAATTAAAGAAAATTCATTAAGAACTATTTACATGAAAAAATCAACATAAAATCAAAAATAAAGCAAAATCAGAAAAATAAAGTGCCCAATATTTCTAATGTGAGTTAAGAATCTACTTAAATTTTTATAGAATTTTCTAGGCATTTCTATTTTTTTTATGAATTATTCCTAACCTATGATAAAACAAAAAATCAAAATTCTAAAGAAACTAAAATGGGGGTGGATTTATAAGTTTATTTAGTTGTTTTCTAATATTGGGCTCAGAATGGAGTGTTTGAATAGCAGGGGAGAAAGGCCCATGCGCAGGAAACTAAAGGTGGTGCAGACAGCATCATTTTATGTTGTTTTATGACTAAGAACTTAGAGGAAGGTGTTAATAGCAATGGGGTAATAGCCTACCGGACGGTGACAAGTGTCACCGCCGGTATGGCTGAGAATCACAAAAATCTTATCTCCTTTGAATTCAAATCGCAGATTGCAATGGAATTATGGATCTTAATTGAGGTTACAACAGAATTAATCATCTTTATTACTATTAATTTGCATTATTACTATTAATTTACATTAAAACAGATGATTAATCTTTATGTCTCAAACACAAACTGATACAACCAAAATCGGCCAAGGACTCCAATGAACCCTAGACCCTTCTTCTTCTTCGAATTCCACCGTCACCTTCATCCACTCTTCACCTTCTTCCACCATTTCTTCTTCTAACACCCTAGCGCCACCGCCATACTCCCTCATCTTCCAATTTTTGTGACTCCGCCCCCATCACCCTCTTCTATAAAGCTTCCTCTTCTTCTCCACGCTGTCCCTCTTCTTTACCCTCAATTGGTGTCGCGGGCTCTTATCGGAGAAGAACAAAAACAATCCCGCCGTAACACTCATCTAATCGACATCAACCACCACTCTTCCTCCTTCACCTAATCCTAATACCACCGCCGTTATAGACAGGCCGCACAACCTTAATCAAATCTATGCCCTCAACTCGGATCCAAAAAGAATATTTCCAACACTCAATCAAAGAACAGGCCGGCATAATCGACACCACTGACATCAAAATGCCGATAAAAACAACTCAAAGAAAATTCACGTTCGTACCTTGTCAGTCGGAGATGAGCAGATAGAAATCACGGTAAGGTTCATCTTCAACTTCTCCTATTTCCTTCGCGAATCCTATGCGGCTTTGTTAATGCTATAAAAGCCTTCCGTTTCGGTTTCAATTCAGGATGGTGAAGATTCTTGATTCTCTGATTGTTGGTAGTTATTAGTTTTGCAGAATCGTTGATTGAACTGTATTATTCCTCATTCAATTGCAGATTGCAGGTGCCATTTGGTGATGATGCTATGATGATTGGTGACGATATTCAGAGATGAAACCCATGGAAATTGATAAGAGTTGTTGAACACAGGTTGCAAGAAACGAAAATAGGTGAAAGGATCAAGGAGAAAGATGAAGGATGAGGTTCAGAATGAGGAAAGCGAATGAGTATGATTGAAGAAGATTGAAAGGGATTGAAGAAAAACTATGGAAAAAAACGAAAGAAGATTGGATGATTTTCTGGGAAAAGGAAGTCAGAACCAGAAGATTGAAGAGGTGGCTTTTGATTTATATCTGCCGGTTTTCCGGATCCTTCTGGAATACCTTAGGTGAGTTCTAGAAATTTACTGTTAGGATTCAGTTATGGAATTCGGTTAGAATCAATTGTTCAAATTCGATTCTATATGACAGTTAATACTAACCGAAAGTGTTAGCTTCCACTTCTAACTTCCTTGCTGATTTTGTATATTTTTTTTTATTGCAGAGTTGAAGTGGAGATAACATTCTTGCTGGCAATTAATTGAGGGAGAGCATGAAGATCTTATGATGTTCTTCAGGATTAAAGTTCTCACTGAGTTTTCTCATAATCTCTGACTTTGAATCCTGAGTTTTTTCTTTGATATGCAGGTTGTTGTTGTTGGTATTTTCTTTCAAACTGCACATAGAAGCCGAGCCGTGTAGAAAGGATAACTGAGAGCTCCAAGCGGTCGTCGGTCTATTCTTCTCCCAGTTTTGAGGTTATTGGTTTTTCAACTGCGGCGCCATCCACACAGAGCATATGCTTGTACTGCAAGTTGTTCTTCGGATGCAAATTGCCGAGGTAGTCAAAGGTTTCCAACCCTTCTAACCTCACCTCACTGATGTCAGCGATGGACAAATATGTATGAAATGCAAAGGCTTGCCATTGGCATCCCTGATGCGAGATACCGGACGACCCTCTGCTGTCAAACAGACCTTCAGGTGAAACTCGAAGTTGTATGGCCATGTCTTGATATCATCTTCGGATGGTTTGGGCAGCTCACCATTGTTGAAGCTTCCCGAGGGTTTAGAAGAACATGGCCAATTCTGTTTTTGTCCTTAGTAATTTTCTGTTATGACCACTTTCACCTCCAGCTCTAGATTTTTGTTATGACCAGTTTCAGTTCCAGCTCATAATGATAAACCGAAAACAGCTTCTTTATTAATTCCTTTCTCCTTCTTCTTTTTTTGTATTTTTCTGTTGTAACTTTGTTGTAACTGAATTTCTCATGAGACCTTTTATGAAGAAATTATTCTGCCTTTTTAAGTTGTGAAGTGATTGAAGATTTCGCTGTAATTTTAATTTTGCTATTGATAGGAATGATGGAGGTGCCGTCCTCAATTTTTTTGTTGGAAAAACTGTGGGTCAATTAGCATAAAACTTATGAACTTTGAAGGAAATTCAAGGTGGACCAAGATCATAACCATAAAATATGCACAATAGATCTTGCAAGAATGTCACACAATTCTCCATGCGACATAGCCAGTGATGATAACTCGGCTCAGTAAAGAAAAACTTGTGAACATTAATACAAGAAACTTGATTAAAAGCTATCATTTTAGGGATGGACTTTATTGAATGAATTTGGATAGACACTTATGACGGATTAAGAAGAAAAACCACAAATGGATTAGCATAATTTTATTCAAAATTGGCTTTGGACAAAAAATGAAACCAATGGAATGCTTTAAATGGGCTTGACAAGATGCATGGATTTGAAATGGGTTTTATTAGCCATGGACTCGAACTTAAGATGACTAATTGGAGATTGGTTTGGTGATTTGGATACTAAGATGAAAACAAAAGAAATTGACCTCCTATTATTTTTGTAGAAATTTATGATGATCTAAAACGAAGTTGTCAATGAGTTTAAATGGTATAAGAACGGACGAAGGGGAAACTATGAGTTTGAAAGACGATTCAAAACAGATTACGGACAAAAGATAAGTGGAAAAGTGAATAAAAGAAACGGAAGATGAATTGATGGAAACGTAGAAAATAATGGAAATTGAAAAAATGAAAGTAGAATGGAATAGCCGGGAATGACTTATAACAATGAGAATGAATGGATATGAAGTCTCGATTTTAGCCCAAATCCTATTTTGCATTCTTTCCACAAGTCTATAAACACAATCACTTCTGAGCCACTGAATATTTTCGAATTAATCACAACTCTTTGAATCGCCTGAAACGTGCCGTGGCCATTCACATCCAGATGAATCATTGATAAACTGCCAATTCGAACCAAACTTCCCACCAAACACTGCTCAATAAACTGGTAAATTTCAACATACGGCAGGCTGAACATTGTCCAAGAAACAGACCAATGGCCCAACTAATCTTGCAGTTGCAATAATCTTCTGACAGTTTGACCAAAATTAGGTCAAACTCCTATATGGATCGAAACATAATGAACAACCGCATTTGAAGTGGAATCAGCGTCCAGTGAGTGATCTCCATCATTTCCATCCCTGACAGATACAGATAGGGTATAAAATCCTAATTCAGTATGGCCTTAATCACATGCCTTATGAAACAATGAAATGCATTAGTATGTTGTTAATGAACTGACGAGAAATGCAGATGAATGCGAAATGATGAACCACTTGAGGGAATAAATATGAGGGAAAATTTTGAGGTATTACATTACCCAATGCAACTTCTTATCTAAGTAACACTCAGATACGAGACATTTCTCACTCCCCCTCAATCACAGCAGTGGTAACAACCAAAGACCAATCAGAATAAGACACACTTCAAAGACAAACCTTGACTTTGCTTAAAAGCTTCTGTCAAGAATAAATCACTCTTAAAAGCTTTGAATGGACAACTTACAACTCAACAAAACCCAGTCCAATACAATACATGATAATTGTTTGGCTCATAAGAAAACTAAGAACACTTAAAAACCCTAACACAAGTAACACACTTCAATGTTTTTCTCTATATCTTCAAAAAGGGATTCACAATCTTTAAATAGAGGTAAGAACGTGGGTGTGGGTCTGTTGCTGCTGAGAATAAGTTTTAACCTAATAAAACTAATATGCAACAACAACTAAATGCACACATATAACATTTCATCACTACATCAATACCAGTCAACACTCAACATGCATTTATCGAAACATATATCGCTATGCAACTACAACATCTACACATATTTGTAAACACCCCAAATTTGCCCTCACCCATTCACACCATGGCTTGTGATCATTTCATATGCATAAACTCAATCATAGCATCCCATATCACATTTTTTGTTTCACTGCATAGATTCAAAGTCATCTGCACCTAGGGCTTGTGATCTGAGCAATCCAAGAGCTTCTTGAGCCACTCCAAAGGCCATCAATCACTTCAAAGGGGTCCATGTATGTTCAAACATCATATTATATCCTCTCAAAGTCAAGAATGTCAAAAAATCACAAGAACTGAGAATGGCATGGAAGCAGAGCCAGACTTGACTACACAGATGACCTAGAATTAGGGTTTTGGTTTCAAAGGCCATAACTCCAATTTTTTTGGTCATTCTTGTTTATATTGGTCTCTATATGGTATAGGGAGTATGCATATAAATTTTCATGAAGAAATTCCATGGGGAAGTCATCTGATCAAGAGTTGACTTTTCAAGCAAGTCAGTGCAAAATCAGGGCATCTGAGGCCCCCAATGACCCAACCAAAGGTTGTTCTTCATCATTTTGATTGTATAAGATCTTTATTTGATCATATAAGAGGTTAGAAGTTCACAAAATTGAAGAATTTCAAGTCTTTTGCAAAGTTGACTTTTTGGGAAAGTTTGACTTTTAATGAAATTGCCATTTTAGGCAACTTTTTCAACCTTTACTTTTTGATTCAAAAAAGCTTCAAATGGAAAAACTTTGGTCATGAAAGTTGTAGAATGGATCATTCCCTTTTCAAAAAGTACAAGAACATGACCTAATTCATTATGGATCAAAAGTTATGGCTTGTCAAAGTTGGCAAAAATCACAAAATTTGAAGTTTTCCACCAAAGAGGCAAAGTTGCAAATTCACTTCTCAAGGCAAATTAAGTTATCAAATGCACTTCTAAACTTCACAACATGATCATACAAGACCTAAAATTCAGAATGGGCCAAGAGATCATTCATTTTTGTGGCCTATGGATCAAGATTTTTCATGAGAAGCAAAAGCAAGGCAAATTGCAAAACTCATCATAGTTTACCATCCACTTGCTTGCTAGCTTGCTGAACCATCCTAGGCATCTCCCCACATCATGCTGCACAGGACACACCTTTTGTCCTTGGCTAGAAAGTAGCCCATGCTTCTCTTACACAACTTTGACATTTTGGCAACTTGAGCCATACCAATCAATAAAGCACACATCACTTCATCTGACCTATCACAATTGTTTATACAAGCCAAAAGCAAGACAAAGCAACAAGAACACAGGCCTGAAACCATCCATAGCACAGCATTCTCATTTTCACACCAACTTGCAAAAGCTTTCGAAACTGCTTGCACAAGCCACAAACACAAAAACAAACTTCATAAATCAACTCAACACACTTCCCTGATCACAACCCACCCCTCACCATAGCCTGAAACTCAAAGAATCAAAAACACGATCACCACCTGCCATTGAACAGAACTTTTGCCATCTCTCAAACCATCCATTGTAAACTTCAAACAAGCATTGCAAGCTTCTTAGGAGGACCATTGGAGTGGATTTGAACCAGAGAAACAACCAGAAAGCTCCTGAATCGAAAGCTTCAGTTCAGGTAGTCATCTCAAAACTTTTTTCCAGAAACATGTTTTTAAGTTCTTAAAAGCTTCTATGCACTTCCCTGATCATGAATATGTGTTTACTTTTGAAAATGGTTGAGAAACCAGCGTGTATGAACTCTCTGAAATTTTTTGCCCTAAAAATGTTTTGATTCGATTTGGCTGATTAATGAATGAAAAATGTTGTTTGATTGGGGGGTTTGATTCGTTTTTAAGTGGGGATGAATTCTGGGCAGTTAGATTTTGTTTTGGATGCGTGTAGAGAGAGTTTGAGGAATGAGCTGGCCGGAGAAGACGACCGGAACAGTGTTCCGGTCGCCTGAAAGTCATTAGGGCTTGATTAATTAGGGCTAAGCATAATTATGTGAGTTTGAATCTCAGCCCTTGGATGTGGCGCCAAGTCAAACGCGCGCGCTGCCAGTTCAAACCTAGGCCATTGATTCAGCATACTTCTCATTAATTCAATTTTATTTTCTTTTTTATTCATTTAATTTGTCCATTTATTTTAAAATAGCAAAAATTATTCAAAAATTCTGAAAATTTTTATACAAACTTTTATTAATTTTCAGAAACCAAAAACATTTTTTTTTTGCATTAAAAAATATTTTTAAATCATTTAAAAGTTTATTTTTAATTAATTAATGAGAAGTAATTAATTAAAAATACTTTTAGGTATTTAAAAATCACCAAAAAATTCATGAAACCTTTAAAATCATTTAGAAACATTGTACAACCCTCAAACCAAATTTCTTTTTTGATCTTGATGCATTTTGACAATTTTCCATGGAATTAATTCATTTTCAAAGCATTATTTTGATCCAAACTTCAAAAAATCATTTCTGCCTAACCATTGAGAGTTGGACTTTGATTCTTTTTGCATTGTGTTTAGCATATCATGTAGTTTGTAATATTAAATTGGCATGATTTGATCTTTCATTTTCAATTTGTTTGGTATTTTTCTTGTTAAGGTACCCTAAAACCCTAGAAATTTTAGGAAATTCATAACCCTAATTAGGTTAAGAGTTAAGACCCCTCCTTTGGGCAGTGAGTTTGTGTAGGGTTAGGGTTCCTTTGATTGCATTTTCAATTTTTTATCTTGATGTTTGCTTCTGGTTTTGGTTTTTGTTTGATGCATTGATCATAAACCCTAATTTGGGCTTCCATATGCATCCATCTTGCATTTGCTTGCATACCATGTCTTGCCATAGCATTTTATGCATCCATTTGATTCATTTGACATCTTAAGACATATTGTAAACATGTTTGATCATTGCATCTTTCATTTTCCATGTTGTATGTCATTTGTATTCCATAACTTTTCATGTATGATCATGGTTCTAAACTTGCTTCATTTGCATCCATAAGTTTGTATGATCATCCCCATGTGTTGTTTCATGTTTGCATCATCCCATAGCATCATTATCATCATGTATATTCTTTTGGTTTTGGTTTGTACCATGTCATTTCATCTCATTTTGCATTGCATTGCATTCCTTTAATTACTTTTCAGGTGGTAAGTAGCTTTGAGAAGTGAATTTGCCTTCACTTATCACAATTTTCTTTTCATCTCTCTTATGCATCATTACTGCATTTTATCTTGTGTTTGAGATTGAGCTTGCTCTTTCTTCTTCTTCTTCTTACTTTCTTTCCTCAAGTGACTTGACTTCTTAAATGGAGCAAGATACTTTGCTTTCTCTTTGCTCCTTTCATCTGCTTCCTGGTGGTTCCATTGAAGATTTCTTTCTTAAACCTCACAAACCTTAGGAACAACCAAGCATGACAATGATTAGGGTTTTGATCAGTCCCCCCATTTAGTTTCTTACCTTTGTGTCTCTTTGAGTCTTCTCTTCTCACCTCATAATCAGGGACTAAACCCTAAAGGTTTTAAGGCTTTGTGATTAAGCTTATGCCTGCATCCTTCTATTAGGATGAAGTGTATAACTTTAATCCTAAGTGTTAAACCCTTAATGTGTTTAAATCCTTTAATCAATTCACTTAATAATCATCAAGACATCAAGCTTGTAACTTGGGCCTTGCATTAGGGTTCTAATTCTTCCTTAATTGGTTAAGAAGGACTAACCCTAGTGTTAATGGACAAGTCCCCCTCAAGTTGTCTTACAAACCCTAAAAATCACTTCATCATCATATCATTAAATAAAATCCACTTAATCAAAGGCTTGTTTTGTCATGAGTTTAATCCCTAATCATGGATTAAGTTGAGGAGCTTTCCTCAGCTTAAACACCCTCATCTATTATCCTTCTATTAGGATGGTGTAATGAGTCTGTTTAATCCCTGATTATGGCTTAATCTCATTACTTAACACTAAACAAAAACAACAAAAACATCTAAATAATCACAAATAGGTTAATGATCTTAATCCTACATCAAGGTGATTAAGTGTGAGATGCTGACTTCACACTTAAGGTATTCTCATTACCCCTAATCAGAGGGAAGATGTGATGAGTTTACTAACCCATTGGTTTAGACTTAAGCTCATTAACTTATGACAAAATCCAGAAAGCAATAAAAGACTGAAAAACTCAAAAAACAAACAATAATCGTCTCCTCCGGGATTCTTTTCTCATCATACTCATTCACAAACGAGAACTCGCTTCTTCCGTCTAATGCAAGAAAGTTTTCACCTGAGCCAGACAGGTCATACACTTGAGCATAGGCAAGCAAGCAGTTCATCAGTCAATTCATCTTTCAGTCTCTTTGGGTCGAACTACGGTGTTCTGACTTCCTCATTGCACGAGAGGATACGTAGGCATAACTTAACAGTTATCGAACAAAAGTCTCTGTATATTCCCCCTCCTTCTAGCCTTATTCTTTAGCCTCATTATCATGAGCATTTCATCTTTGTTCTTACACTGACACTTCACTTATACACTTCACTTCTTTTACACTGACACCTGTACATCCTTTTCCAGCTCTTTTGCACACACATTGCACTGACACTACCCCTTTAAAACACAAATCTTTTAAGCGTGGATCCCGTCGAGTACGACGGACAATCTGGGTGCTAATACCTTCCCAGGTTGTAACCGACCCCCTTTCTCAGTCTCTCTGGTTCGCAACCGTCTTATCCATATCTTTCTAGGTCTATGCAGCATTGCCTTTCCTCCGGGATAAAAATGCTTAGCTGGCGACTCTATTCATTCCCTGTGAGTTCACTCCTGTGAGTTCTCACATCCTCCTTTCGCCGACCGTTCGCGTCTGTACCCTATTTGACCCAGCGTCATTTGGTGGGAGCGACAGCTTGGCGACTCTGCTGGGGACCCTTTATACTGTAACCAGGGCTTCTGGTTCTTTTTGTGGGTTCCTCCTAGCGCTTGTTTGATTTGTGTTTACTGGGGTGTTATGTGCTATTTGTGTTTGTATATTTGTTTTATTTATTGCTTTATGTACAGTTATTTATTGCTTTCTTTACAACTTTACATATATCATACTGTCGTACTGTTCTGGCTGGATCTGGTTTTGTTGCTTTGGTGGGTGGGGTTCTATTGAGAGTTAAGGTCCTATACCTGGGACCTGAGTGACACCTAGGCTAGAGTGGTTCATGTTCTTTCCCATTCCATTTCGGTCTGGTGCGGGAATATGAAACACGGTTCAAATATGGGTTTCTTCTTGAGAACTCTGTGCTACAGATTTCCTGTAGTGCTAGGGCTATCTGGGAAGCCTGCTAAGTCTGGATGACCTTTAGTATTGACCTTCAGAAACTGAGGTGAATTAGAGGAGGATCTTTTATGGTTATTGTAAACACTGTACCTCCGGGTTAGAAGTGTTTACACTTCTCATAACTGATCCAAGTCTGAGGATCCTTGTTTTAGAACATCACCTGTGAGGGGGTTGGGATGTTTACAGGTTTGCAGGTACCCTTGACCTCATCATACCCTGTTACTGTGTTTTGATTAAGAGTACTCCATTTTGGAACAGTTCTTGTGATTTTTAAACCTGGACATGTGACTCTTTATTTGAGTCCCCCACCTTGGTTACCGGACTTATGAACCTCCATCTGGATTTCTTGAACATACATAGACCTATATCAAGGCAGTTAGTCAGATCCAGCTTTATCACAAACCCTTGCATAACATTTGCATACATCATCATTGCATCATTTTAACATTTGTTTATTTGTTTTTCAGGGTATCCATCATACATTTTGGCTTGGTTTTGACCCCTTCATCAGCATAGACCTATCTTCATCAGTACTTACTTCAGCTATCAGCTACCTGCTTCAGTCACCTGCATCACCAGTCTCATCCTGTCAGTGGCCTATCTCCTAGTATCATTCATCATCATCAGCACCTGTTCTTCAGCAACATGGCACCTAAGAAGAGTAACATCTCCTATCATTTCTTTGAGCCTGAGTTGGCTAGCATCAGGAAGATTCAGACCCTGATTACTCCAGACCATATACCACTATTCAGAGAACATTATGGAGGAATATTTGATGTGGTTATGGATTTGGACCCTTCACAGAGGAGCTTGATTCATACTTGCCTGCAGTTCTATGATCCCCCTCTGAGGTGTTTCACCTTCCAGAATTTTCAGTTGGGACCCTTGTTGGAAGAGTATTCATCACTGATTGGTGTACCTATCAGGGGTGGAGTCCCCTTCAACCCTGAGATGGCTTTCCCTAGTAATGAAGAGGTGGCAAAGGCATTGTATCTAGAATCAGCTCTAATTGGGCAGAATATGACAGCAAAGGCTGGAATCTCTGGTCTCCACTTGGATTTCTTGACCTCTCAGGCTATTCTGAAAGCCTCCTTGGGAGAGTGGAAGGCAGTCTGTGCATTATTAGCCCTTAGCATATATGGGGTCATATTATTTGCAGACGAGCCTAAGTTTATTAGCAAGAATGCAATCCATCTTTTCATCCTGAGGAACCCAATGCCCACCTTACTGGGAGATCTCTACTACTCTGTTCACCAAAGGAATGAAAAGCAAAGGGGAAGATTAGTGAGATGCTGTGCTCCTTTGTTCCATACTTGGCTGCTCAAACATTTGCCAAAGACTGATGCATTCTTGAACCCTCACCAGCAGAAAAATTGGGCTAGGAGGCTTGTTGCTCTAACCTCAGATGACATCAGGTGGTGCACTCAGAGCACTAAGGGCAGAGACATCATTACTAGTTGTGGGCAATTTCCCAATGTACCTCTGATAGGAGTGAAAGGTTGCATCAACTACAACCCTCTGCTATTCAAAAGACAACTGGGCTATGCATTAGTCCACCCTCCTAGAGTACAAGATCTAGCTGAGACCCTTTATTGTGAGATCAAGCCTAATCTGGCTATTGTCAGGCAAGCATCCTGGGCTTGGGACAATGTCCAGACTAAAGGGGTAACCATTCTTGGGAGATGCAACAATGTGGCCTCAGCTCAGTACTATGAGTGGTCTCATGCCAGGGCTCAAATTTCTGGGATGCCCTTTACCATTGAAGATGTGCCTGGGCCATCCACAGCACCACCTCCGGCTACTGTCAACCTGGAGGAGTTTGAGAAATTGAAAGAGAGAAATGAGAATCTGACTCAGGCTCTACAGAAGACCCTCTGGGAGAGGAGTGATGGTCGGCTGGACATTGGAAGGTTGGAAAAGCTAAAGGTGGAGCATCTAGCCAGGATTGAAAAGTCAGAGGACTACATTAAGAAGTCAAGAGCTGGAGAGCTGATCTTGAAGAATGCCTGTAAGGAGGCTCAATTCCAGAAGGCCAGGACTGATTTGTATCTAAAAGAGAGTCAAGCTAGGTGGGTCAGGATCACTGAAGCTCGCACTCAGGAGGATAAGAGGACTCAGGACAAGATTGAGCAGCTGAAGGCTAGTGCAAAGGAGCAGCAGGAAGCCCTGCTAGCAGCCCAGAGAGAGATCTCAGAGTTGAAGATTAGAGCTGGTGTGAAGAGGTCAAAGGACCAGAGCCGACACAAGAAGCTAACTGCAGCTATTGCCACCAGGAATCTTCTCATCAGGAATCTCACAGAGCATCCAGCTGACCCTGTGACTGAAGCACTTCTAAAGGAAGTTCAGGAGGATGAGTTTGGTCTTAGTGTCTGACTTTTTGCTTGTTGTTGCTTTCATTTCATTGTACTTTTCCTTTTTTATGATTGAATTTTTGACCCCTCAGAGGACATGTATTGTAAAAAGAAACAAACTATGTATCATTTACTTTTTGTAATATATGTGTTGGTTTGTTTTATCTGAATTCTTGAAGCAACATCAAAAGCATCTTCCTCAGGGGTCTGGAAAGGTCAAAACCAAGTGCCAAGCCGGATACCTTGGAAATGAATAAGCATACTGCATTGCATACTAACCTTTGTTTGTTTTGTAGGTTTGTTTTGTTTTTGTTACTAACTCTGTTGTGATCTCAGGAACTATTGCTCGACGTCGGGTGTTTCCACTCAACCGTCCACACAGATATCTGTTGCACCCCAAAATTTGCCCTCACAATACAAGACTTTGTGTTCTAAGAAGGTTCATAAGGTTCACAAGTTTTCCAACACTTGCATAACCTTTCATGAGGTTCAGGAGGTCTACAAGTCACTTCTTGAAGGTTCACAAGGTTCACAAGTTTCTCAATGCTTATATAACCTTTCATGAGGTTCATGAAGCCCACAAGTTGCTTTATGAAGGTTCACAAGGTTCACAAGTTCTTTAATGCTTTCTATAACCTTTCATGAGGTTCATAAAGTCTACAAGTTACTTTATGAAGGTTCACAAGGTTCACAAGTCTCACAGTGCTTTCAATACCTTTCATGAGGTTCATGAAGTCTACAGGTTACTTCTTAAAGGTTCACAAGGTTCACAAGCTTCTCAACATTTACAAGACCTTTCATGAAGTTCATGAAGTTCACAAGTTACTTCTTGAAGGTTCACAAGGTTCACAAGTTTCACAATGTTTACAAAGCTTTCCTGAGGGTCATGAGGTCTACAAAGCCACTTCATGAGGTTCACAAGGTTCACAAGCTTCACAATACCTCCCATGAGTATCACAAGACATCTTATGAAGATTCACAAGGTTCACAAAGTTCACAATTGGTCAAAGAAGTTGACAATTCCCTCAGACAATGCACCTCCTAAGCAGTGCATCCAAAACTAGGGTTTTGACTTTAATCAGGCTAAATGAACTTCCAATACCTCAAGTGAGTTTCATAACACCTTATATGTGTGTAAGAACCCCCATGACAAGTTTCAAGACTTTTCTCAAAAGTTTGCTCAGTCAGATGATCAGATAAGTCAAAATCAGTCAATGCAGTTAAAAAGTCAAACTGAGGTCAACTGTGATCAAACCAAAGTCAAACTTCATGATTTTTTGCCAACATCAAGTATATGAAGTAAAATTCATCATTTGATCAAGGGTTGATCATGATTCATCAAGGAGATTCCAGATCATCAATAATCAGGAGTTTCTAAATTAGGGTTTCCTCAGTAAAAGTCAACTGAACTTTGACCAGGCATAACTTTCACATACTTCATCACCAAGTCTCCATCCAAAGCTCATTTTGAAGGAAATTGAATTCTCTACAACTTTGATGTTGAAGGTTAAGCCCAAAAATGCTTCATTTGAAAGATATGATCTAAGACATTATAGGTCATTTCAAAAGTCAACAAAAAGTCAACAACTTCAAAAGGGCATAACTTGAGATTGGTAAATGATATGGACCTGAAACCAATGGGGTTGTTTAGAGGACTCTTCAAGCTTTCCAAAAAGTCCAAGAACACCCTCATACCCTTAAAATTGAGGGAGATGTGCCTTTGCAAAGTGAAGAAATTTTGTGATGGTTTATGTTGAAAAGGGAGGTTCAAAATCATTTCTTTTCAAATGGGCCATTCAATTTGTGACCCAATCCACTTCATAATGCCATGCACGAAATTTTCATGATATTTTCATATTTTTTATTTTATTTTATTAATTTATTATGATTTATTACATTTTAAATCATTTTAAATTTAAAAAAAATATTAAATATGAAAAGATATTTTTGTGAATGGATCTAAAAAATCATAAAGTGTGATTGGAGTCAAAGGAGAAAGAAATCATATGAATCATCTCAAGATAGCAAGGTTTTATGATCAAATATTTGACTTTTACAACTTAATCTTTGTCAATCTTTTTTGGATCAATTTTTCACATAGCCCATCAATATTTCTGACCTAAATTCATCACACATATATACTTAACACAAACCTAATGCTCATTCACGAATTGGAGCAGCCAAGAGGTAAGAACAAGAACACAAAAATTTTTCAAAAGTTGAAATTCGGTTTTGGAGGTTTAAAGCATTACAAGGTATTTTGAGAACATGGTTGGCTTCCTGGACCATCATGGAATCTAAATCAATCATCACATTGCCATATATCATCATACATTACCGTACCCGAATCAAATTTGACATTGCATTTCAATTTTTCGATTATGACTATTGGTGCATCATTAACGAATTTTGTTTGATCTTTTGTGCTTGTGAGGTCCCAAGGATTGTTTCTGGACAATGGGATTGAAGAATGGGTGTGTAAATCGTAAACGGCCATGTTAGGGTTTATGACCTTATAATTAGGGTTTCATGTTTGAATGTATATAAATCAATTTTGAAAACGTAGGATTGTTGTGTGAACTCTGTGGAATGTGAATCACTAACCAATTTCATAAATCAGTAGTGTTTAGTACAAGTTTGAATTTTCGCAGGTTGAAGAACATGAAGAACACCCAGGAAAATTCGCAGGTGAATTGGTAAATATTTTCGCAGGAAATTTCGTAAGTCCAGAGGAAGAAGAAGAAGTTTGCCGCGCGTTTAAATAATTCAAATTTGGACATTATATTTTTTGACTTTGTTTCAATTCTATATCACCAGCGCGTCTGTGGTCTGGTGGTAAGGCTGGAATGTATACGCTATAAGGGCCATGGTTCGAATCATACTAGGGCCATTATTTTTGTTTATTTTTCAGGAAATCAAGGAGGCTTAAAATATAATGATGCAAAGCCAACGAATGGATAGATTGGCTCTTCCAGCCGGGTGGTAAAGCGCGCGTATGAAAGCATTAAGGTCCTGGGTACGAAACCTCCCCCAGGCCTTTTGTTTTTGATATTTTTTCTGGATTTCTCAAAACAAAGAACAAAACAAATCTCTTGCTCTCCTCTCTTGCCTATGCGCCAATGGCCCAGTGGTAGGCTCTCTTGAAAGCAAGCATAGGGGACTGGGTTCAAACCCCAGCCCCACCAGGTTCCTTTTTCCTTTTCTTTTCTTTTTATTTTCATGTTTAAATTAATTGTTTTAAATAATTAGTATATTATTATTTATGTTTTAAAATATGTATATATTACATAGCTTAATTAATATTAAAATAATTCTCTAAAATATAATAACACTCTTGTTTTTTATTTAAAATTTTATTTTGTATAGTTTATATTAATTAAAATAGTGTTATGTAAAAATAAATTTATATATATATAAACCCTAATTCTAAAACTCTAAAAAATATAAAACCCTAGTTTTCTAACCCTAAAATATTTTTCTAAATAAAATTTAATTCTGTTTTTTTTTAATTCCTAATATAATCATAATTGTTCATAAAATTTTTGTATTTGTAATATTAAATTAATTTTCTTTTAATATTTAGAAATAGTTTAATTTATATATTTTGTATATAGTTAAGATTAATTTATAAATATAATGACCAATAGAAATTAAATTTTAATATGATCAATCTTTTTCTTATAATATATATATAAATGTAAATATATGTTTATAATAATTAAATTTAGTAATTATAATAATTTAGATATTATATGAATTTAAAAATTAATTGTATATGATAATTTCTTCCTATCTTATTATATGATTAATTAATTTTTTGCTTATTATGATTTCATTAATCTTTTAATTTATGTTACTAACCATGTTATTATTTATATTTTATTCTTATATTTCTAACTTTATATATTATTTCTAATTACTAACCCATTTATAATTTAATTATGTTTATTATTATTATTTTTGCTAATTTTACTTACTAACCCCTTATATTTATTATTTATTGTTTATTTATTATTTTGTTTAATATTTTGCTTATTATTTTAATTCCTTGTAATTGTTTCCTGGATGTAATTATTTAATTATTGTTGTCATTGTGGTTAGTAATTAGGGAGTGATAACATGTATGATATTTAAAATCAATTTAGAAAATTTCTAATAAAGATAATTAATTTAAACACTTCACACACGTAAGTCGATTTTAAATCGCCGTCTCACTTTCTAAGGATATCCCTCTTGTTGCCTACGAATAAATGGTTAAGTGGGGTGTATAAAGCAAGTCCCTCGAGTAAAAATCATCAAAGTCCCTTATGTTGCCTATACGAATCGAGTCCCTTCGGAAAAAATGATGATAGCCCCTTATAAATGCTTATTACACCCCACTATTGCCTTAAAGATCGAATTGTCCCTCACATGTCCCGTTAACATCCAAAGTAAGGACTACCTATTCCATTATAGTAGGGATAGTCTTACTAAGGAAAGGAAAAGAATAAGAAAGGCCTTAACATTAGGGTAAGTTACTTTTACGTACTTAAGCTCATCTCAAAATTTTCCAAACACTTAAACATTTTCAAACAAATTTTCAAACATGTTTTTAACACATCCTTACATGGATTATTTATTAACTATTCTGAAAATTTTCTTATTCACACACTACACTTTCAAAACAATTTAAAGTGAGCTTAAGTACCTAAGAGCCCATGGATAACCATGGATGAAAAGGGTGCTAACACCTTCCCTTTTCATAACCTACCCCCCGGACCCAAAACATTCTCTAAGGTCTTTCCTGTTCTTTTATAACCTTTCCTTATGGATAAAATAAAAGTCGGTGGCGACTCTTGCTATCCGCAACATTGTTTAAAGTCAGTTCACCGGGTTACAGAACTGGCGACTCTGCTGGGGATTTAAATTTAAGAGGGGTACCCTTAGGAATTAAGATCACTTTAAATTGTTTGCCTTGTTTGCTTTATATTATCTTGTTGGGGTGCTCTTATGTGTGAAAGGTCCTAACCCGGATCTAGTGTACCTTAGGTAAATGGCAATAGACCAAGGAAACTGTACGACGTATATCGATACGGTTGATCTGGTGGCCATAGTTAGTGCGACTTCTTGGTTGGTGCTTATATTCCTTAAGTCAAGTTGAGGATAATACTGAGGCTGCCATACGTTGTCAATGCACTAACTAACTTTTAGAACCCTAGTTAACTCATCTTGGCCTTTAGAAAGTAGTGAGGTAGCCGGCTTTGGTGCAGACTGAAGTTGGTTGACACTCGATGCTACACTCATTGAGATCTTAAACTTGGAGGGTTTTGGTTGGCAAGTAAGTTGCCTTCTGATCAACCACCCTTGTGAAGGATCAATGATATTGAGATCCCTTAGAACCCGGTTACTTTTGTAGGACAGGATGAACCAACTAAACTTCAGGGGA
This sequence comes from Lathyrus aphaca, assembly GCA_963966055.1. Lineage (NCBI taxonomy): Eukaryota > Viridiplantae > Streptophyta > Magnoliopsida > Fabales > Fabaceae > Lathyrus > Lathyrus aphaca. The sequence continues at coordinate 90,263,300 of OZ014521.1, forward strand.
GGGTACTTACCTTTAAACCTCATGCAAGCCTTTAAACCTAGGGCTATGGTGTGACTTGTTTGTGTGTGCCACATGTTTGTGATTGAACATAACATCATGACATCATCATGCATCATGAGCATACCATTTTTCCTAACCATTTCAAGGACCAAAGGATTTATCTTTGTTCTTTGTTGCAGGTCATGGCTTCAGCTCGTAGAAACACCATTAGGATCAACTTTGTGGGGATACCTCCCAAGCTTAAAGAGTTGGTTTCTCAAGTGTCTGATCATTCCAGGTTCAACAAGAGACATGGTCACCTATTGGATCTAGTCACTTCAGGGTTCAGTGAAGACATGATGAGTGTGCTGTTTCAGTTCTTTGACCCTAAGCACCATTGCTTTACATTTCCAGATTATCAGTTAGTTCCAACCATGGAGGAGTTCTCTAAACTTCTGGATATCCCTGTTCTTGATCAGAAACCATTCACAGGTTTGGAGAAGGAACTTAAACCAGAGGTTATTGCTGCAGCTCTACATCTGAAGAAGTCTGACATTGTTCTAGAGACGAGAAGTGGGGTCAAGGGTATTCTTGCCAAGGTATTAATGGATAAAGCTCAAATGTTCTTGAAGGCCATGAGCTATGATGCTTTTGAGGAGATCTTAGCCTTGCTGATATATGGCTTAGTATTGTTCCCCAATCCAGATCAGTTCATAGATGTTCATGCCATCAACATTTTCCTGAGTCACAATCCAGTGCCTACATTGCTTGGAGACATCCTACATTCTCTCCATACTCGTACTACAAGGGCAAGAGGAACTTTGATGTGCTGCATACCTTTGCTTTCTAGGTGGTTTATTTCTCACCTTCCTCGTTCAGTAATGAAGAATGAGCAAGGGTTCAGATGGTCCAAGAGGATCATGTCACTTTCTCACTCAGACATTCATTGGTGCTCCAGATCTATGGAGAATGTCACCATCATTGACCGTTGTGGGGAGTTTCCTAATGTGCCACTTCTAGGCATAAGAGGAGGCATCACCTACAACCCATCTCTAGCTCTACGACAGTTTGGTTACGCCCGGAGTGATGGTCCACATGACATGTTGATTCAGGGCATTGTGTTTGATTACGACAACGATCTTCAGGGTTACCGTCAGAGATTCATACGAGCTTGGGGAAAGGTAAACAGGATTGACAGTAAGACACTGGAGCCTAAGTACACTATTCCTATGGAGGCTTATCTCAGATGGGTACGATCTCGTGCTCAGACACTCATGATGCCATATCCTGCCATCCTACCAGTTACCATGGAACCTGTTGCTGAAGGAGACACTGCTTATACCATTCTTCACCCAGACATGCCTACTGATATGGAAGACTTGCAGAGAGCATGGATCCAACTGAAGGAACAAAGGGATACTTTCGAGGCTCATTACAAAGCAAGCCAAGCAAGGGTCCTGGAGCTAACAAAGCAGCTTCACGAGGAACGAAACCTCAACTCATACCTCAACACAAAGAGAAAACGTCCCTGGGAGACTTAAAACCCCATCTTTTGTACTTATTTCATTTCCATTTTTGTAAGCCTAAAAGGCAAAACAAGTTATTACTAATAAAAAGTTACTTTCTTGTTTGTCTAAGCAAATTTAAATCCTGCGGTCCTTGAAAGCATTGCATATGCATTCACATATCATTTCATTGCATCACAGGTTTATAATTGCGCACAGGTTTCTCATCTTCTCGCTGTTTATTTCAGCAATGGCTCTTGAACAATCAGTTAAGGATCTCCAGGCACAAAATGCACAGTTCCAAGAGCTGATCTTGAACCTGTCCAAGGGGCAGGATGAATTGAAGGCACTGCTGGCTAAGAAGACTAAGAAGACTAGAAGGTCTGCTGGGTTGATTAACATGGGAAGAAGGTTCAAAGGTCTTGCCAAGACCAAAGAACCAGCTGAAGACTATGAATCTGAAGAATCTGAGCAAGAGGTAGGCAGTCTCCACCATACAATGGGGGACTCTGATTCTGAGGCTAACTACTACCATGAGCCTAATGAAGACAAATTTAAGATGCTGGTGGATAGGATGGATGCTATGGAGTTGCAGAAGTCATCTGGGCTGGATTTTGAGGATTTGAGTCTGATATCTGGGGTTGTGATACCCATTGGTTTCAAAGTTCCTACATTTGTTGTCTATGATGGGGTCTCTTGTCCCAAGCTGCATTTGAGGTCTTATGTCAGAAGGATTCAACCTCACACTGCTGATAAGAAGTTGTGGATCCATTTCTTTCAAGAGAGCTTATCTGGAGCTCAGCTGGAGTGGTATTATCAGTTGGAGAGTGTCAACATCAGAGACTGGAATGATCTTGCTGAAGCTTTCTACAAGCAGTATCAATACAATGCTGACTTAGCCCCCACTCGCATGCAGCTTCAAAGCATGTCTATGGGTGCCAAAGAAAGCTTTAAGGAGTATGCTCAGAAGTGGAGAGACTTAGTTGGAAGAGTTCAACCCCCTTTGACTGATAGGGAATTGGTTGATATGTTCATGTGTACGCTGAATGGTCCGTTTTACAGTCATCTCATTGGAAGCTCATCATCTGGCTTCACTGAGTTGATCATGACAGGAGAGCGGGTAGAGAATGGTATTAAGAGTGGTAAGATCCAAGTGGGCACTTCTTCATCAGGTGCTGCAAAGAAGCCTCCCACTGGAAAGAAAGAATCTAATGCTGTTTATGGTCAGCCTGATCGTAACAGAAGACATCAGTCTATTAGTGCAGTTCATATTTCAAATCCAACTCCTGCAACAACAGAGCAGCCTCAGGGACACCAACCAAAGACTAGAAGACAGTTCACGAGAATCAACATGTCAATGGCTCAGGCATTGCAACACTTGTTGAAGGCTGAACTCATTACTTTGAGGGAGGCTCCTCAGAATCCCAATGTTACTTCTCCCAAGTACAATCCCAATGCACGATGTGCATATCATTCAAACTGTCCAGGACATGATACTAATAACTGCTGGGTCTTGAAGAACAAAATTCAAGATATGATTGATGCCGGAGAAATTGAGTTTGATCCACCAGGTACTCCAAATGTGATTACAGCTCCAATGCCAAATCACGAGAAGACTGTCAACGCCATTGATGAAGATATTGATGAAGATCTGCATGTCTATTCAGTTATGGAGTTGAGCACACCATTGTCTGTTATCAAAAAGAGGTTAGTACAAGCTGGGATCTTTCCAGGTTGTCGTGAAGATTGTCTGTATTGTACCTATAAGCCGGATAGTTGCTTCATTTTGAGAGATGGAATTCAACGTCTCATGGATAAGTATACTATAATGTTTGAAAGAAGACCAGCATCTGTAGAAAGTATGGTGGATCATCTGACTCGGGGTAAGAAGATTGAAGAAGTTGATATGGTTGACAAAGTACCGGTAAGAATCACTTCAAAGGGTCCCATTAAAATCACTCATCAGGGCCCAATCAAGATTACTGCTGAAGGTCCTGTGAAAGTTGTTGCTGAAGCCAGAGTGGCTCCTCTGATCATTACCACTCCTGGTCCTATTCCTTATACATCTGACAAAGCTGTGCCTTGGCACTATGGGTCTGACGTTTACATCCATGGTGTTAAGCAAGAGCCTGTAGCTGATGTACCTGTTGACATTGACAATATTGCTGGATCTAGCAAGATCACTCGTAGTGGAAGAGTCTTCTCTCCTCCAGATACTTCTAAGAATGCAGTTACTCCTGCTGCTATTACCACCACTGATGCTCGGGGCAAGGGTCCTGTTATTGAGCCTGTATCTACTGATGTGCCAGCTGCTGATGATCTCTCTAAGCAGATGGAAGAAGTATTGAAGATCATTCGCAAGAGTGATTATGACATTGTTGATCAGCTGGGACATACTCCCTCAAAGATTTCTATGCTCTCCCTGTTGTTATGTTCTGAGGCTCATGCCAAGTCATTGATTAAGTTTCTGAAGATGGCTCATGTACCCAGTGCGATCTCTGTTGATCAATTTGAGAACTGTGTTGCCCACCTGACCTATGACAACGGGTTAGGATTTTCTGATGCTGACTTGACCCCTGCCAAGAGGGATCATAATAGGGCCTTGCATATTTCAATTGAATGCAGAGGCACTACCCTGTCTCATGTGCTGATAGACAATGGTTCCTCTTTGAATGTGTTGCCTAAGGAAGTCCTGAACAAGCTGAGTCCTGAAGATACTGTGTTGAAGCCCAGTAATATTGTGGTAAAAGCTTTTGATGGTTCTAGAAGAGTAGTGCATGGGGAAATTGATCTTCCAATCAAGGTTGGCTCTCAGATGTTTACTGCTACATTCTATGTGATGGATATACGTCCTTCATACTCTTGTCTACTTGGACGTCCCTGGATCCATGGGGCAGGTGCTGTGACCTCTACATTGCACCAAAAGTTGAGATATCCGGTGAATGGAAAGGTTGTTACTGTCTTTGGAGAGGAAGAATACTTTGTCAGCCATGTAAACACTTTCAAGTATCTGGAAATGGAAGGTGAATACATTGAGACTCCGTGTCAATCATTTGAAGTGGTTCCTTGGGTTGGTAATGATTGTGTAACTCCTCCTGCTATGAAGAAGGTTCCTGTGGTCATCAGAAATCCTCCAACAATGGCAATGGCCTCCCTCAATGATGCTAGAGCTGTGGTGAATGAAGGTGGTTGTACTGTTTGGGGTCAGCTTCCTGATATTCCATACAAGTCTGACAAGTTTGGTTTGGGTTTCACTGCAGAGTCCCAGAAGGCTGTTCGTCGTGCTCGTGCTGCTCGTATCACCAATCAAGGGGTTATCAATGCTGTGGGAGATCAAGATGAAGACTACAATCTGGATGCATGGATTTTTCCTACTGGGGATGCTGGACTCAATAATTGGAAAGCTGAAGATGTTATCCCTATCTCCTTTAGTCAGGAGTAAATACTATTACTGTGTTATGTTTTAAATTTGTAATTTCTGAACAATAAAACTTTCAAGCCATGTGCCTTACCCGGGGCACAATGGTGTGCTTGTTACGGGCTGTCATTTCATTTGCATACTTCATTCAATAAAATCAGTGGACGTTTCGTTTTCGTAAATATTGTGTTCCTTGTCTTTCTTTTCTTTATTTTTGCTTTATCAGCTATGTGTTCTTACACACACCCACATCACTAAATGCAGATCCTCATCCACTCTGGATCCTGTTGATAACAGTTCTACTATTGCCAATTACAATTTCGAGAATCCGATCTATCAAACTGAAGACGGAAATGAGGACGATTGTGAAATACCTGTAGAGCTTGCTAGGTTGTTACAACAAGAAGAGAAAGCTATACAGCCACATGAAGAGCCAGTCGAAGTTGTGAATCTGGGAACTGAAGAAGACAGAAAAGAGGTCAAGGTAGGGGCTGATTTAGAAGACAGTGTCAAGAGCAGGTTGATTCAGATGTTACGTGACTATGTGGAGATCTTTGCTTGGTCTTATGAAGATATGCCAGGGTTGGATACAGACATTGTGGTTCACCGTTTGCCAGTGAAAGAAGATTGTCGTCCAAAGAAGCAGAAGGTTCGTCGTATGCGTCCTGAAATGTCAGAAAAGATCAAGGCAGAGGTAATGAAACAGTTCAATGCAGGGTTCTTAGCAGTGACTTCTTATCCTCAGTGGGTTGCAAATGTGGTACCAGTTCCTAAGAAAGATGGTAAGGTACGTATGTGTGTAGACTACAGAGATTTGAACAAGGCCAGCCCTAAAGATGACTTTCCACTCCCTCATATTGATATTCTGGTAGACAACACTGCTCAGCATAAGGTATTCTCCTTTATGGATGGTTTCTCTGGTTACAATCAAATCAAGATGGCACCTGAAGATATGGAGAAGACAACATTTGTTACACAGTGGGGCACCTTTTGCTATAAAGTGATGCCATTTGGTTTGAAGAATGCAGGGGCAACATATCAGCGTGCTATGGTGGCTTTGTTTCATGATATGATTCATCATGAGATAGAGGTATATGTAGATGATATGATAGCCAGATCGCAGAATGAAGAACAACATCTTGATCATCTGCACAAGTTGTTTGAGAGGTTGAAGAAATACAAGTTGAGATTGAATCCAAACAAGTGTACGTTTGGAGTTAGATCTGGAAAGCTCCTGGGTTTCATTGTCAGTGGAAAAGGTATTGAAGTGGATCCTGCAAAAGTAAAAGCTATACGAGAGATGCCAGCTCCCCGTACTGAGAAAGAGGTTAGAGGTTTCTTGGGACGATTGAACTACATTGCAAGATTTATTTCCCAGTTAACAACCATCTGTGAGCCAATCTTCAAGTTGTTGAAGAAAGATCAGGTGATGGAATGGAATGATGAGTGCCAGACTGCCTTTGATGAGATTAAGAGATATCTGCTAGAGCCACCAATTTTGATGCCACCAGTTGATGGAAGACCCTTGATTATGTACTTAACAGTGTTAGACAACTCAATGGGGTGTGTGTTGGGGCAACATGACGAGTCTGGTCGAAAAGAGCAGGCAATATACTACCTTAGCAAAAAGTTTACCGACTGTGAAACAAGATACTCACTGCTCGAGAAAACTTGCTGCGCTTTGGCATGGGCTGCTCGCCGACTAAGACAGTATATGTTAACCCATACTACCTTGTTGATTTCAAAGATGGATCCAATCAAGTACATATTTGAAAAACCTGCTCTCTCCGGAAGAATTGCAAGATGGCAAATGATCTTGACAGAATATGATATACAGTACACTACTCAAAAGGCCATTAAAGGAAGTGTTGTTGCTGATCATTTGGCTCATCAAGCAGTAGATGATTACCAGTCAATGAATTTTGAGTTCCCTGATGAAGACATTATGACTGTTACCAAAGAACCTGGACAATATGACGGACCTGAACAAGGATCCCGATGGACTATGGTTTTTGATGGTGCCTCCAATGCACATGGTAATGGTGTTGGTGTTGTGATTAGTTCCCCTGAAGGTTGTCATACCCCGATTACTGCCAGACTTTGTTTCTATTGTACCAATAACATAGCTGAGTATGAGGCATGTATCATGGGTATTCAAGTTGCTATTGATATGAAGATTCAGTTCCTTGATGTGTATGGAGATTCAGCCCTGGTAGTGAGTCAGATTAAAGGAGATTGGGATACCAAGCATGATAATCTCATTCCCTACAGAGAACATGTGTTGTCTTTGATCCCACATTTTAAAGAGATTACCTTTGGACATATTCCACGAAGAGAGAATCAGTTGGCAGACGCATTGGCCACCATGGCATCTATGTTTGAGATCAGCTGGGATGATGAAGCTCCCAAGATTACCATTGATAGATTTGAAAAGCCTGCATACTGCAATGAGATTGACACTGAAGGGACAGAGGAGAAGCCTTGGTTCTATGAAGTAAAGAGATATCTTGAAGTTCAGGAGTTTCCTGAAGGGGCATCTGTCAAAGATAGAAAGTTTCTGAGAAGGTTTTCTGCCAAGTTCTTTTTGAGTAACGGGATTCTGTACAAGCGCAATCATGATTCAACTATGCTTCGTTGTGTGGATAAGAAGGAAGCAACTGAGATTATGGAAGAGATGCATGATGGGACCTTTGGCACTCATTCTAGTGGTCATACTATGGCAAAGAAGATATTGAGAGCAGGATACTATTGGTCTACCATGGAAGCTGATTGTTATCAACACTCCAGAACTTGTCACAAGTGTCAAATCTATGCTGATAAAGTTCATGTACCTCCATCACCATTGAATGTGTTGACTGCTCCTTGGCCCTTTGCCATGTGGGGCATTGATATGATTGGTGAGATCAAGCCTACTGCTTCTAATGGGCATCGTTTCATCCTGGTGGCTATTGATTATTTTACAAAATGGGTAGAGGCAGCTTCATATGCATCTGTGACTAAGAATGTTGTGGCTCGGTTCATTAAGAATAATCTCATATGTAGGTATGGCATCCCTGAGAGGATTATTACTGACAATGGTTCTAATCTGAACAACACTATGATTACTGATCTCTGCACGCAGTTCAAGATTAAGCATCACAACTCTTCTCCGTATCGTCCAAAAATGAATGGGGCAGTTGAAGCTGCTAATAAGAACATTAAGAAGATTGTACAAAAGATGACTGTTACTTACAAGGATTGGCATGAGATGTTACCATTTGCTCTTCATGGTTATCGTACCACAATACGTACTTCAACAGGGGCAACCCCATTCTCCTTAGTCTATGGTATGGAAGCAGTTCTGCCCATTGAAGTTCAGATCCCCTCCTTGAGAATTATGAAGGATGCAGGCTTGGATGAAGATGAGTGGATTCAGACTCGACTGGACCAGATAAATTTGATTGATGAGAAAAGGTTAGCAGCAGTTTGTCATGGCCAGATGTACCAGAAACGGATGATCAAAGCTTTTAACAAAAAGGTTAAACCAAAGGTATATCAGGTTGGTGACTTGGTAATCAAGCGTATCATACTACCACAGGGTGATCCTAGGGGCAAGTGGACTCCGACATATGAAGGACCATTTGTAGTCAAGACAGTATTCTCAGGAGGTGCCATGATATTGACTACAATGGATGGTGAGGACTTCCCACAGCCCGTGAACGCAGACATAGTTAAAAAATACTACGCATAAAAAGAGACCCGCTAGGTTGACTGGCCTAGGCAAAAATTAGGGCATCCCGGCAAACCAAAAGGGTTTGGGCAAAAATTAGGGATATATATAAAAAGATGTACACCCGGCAAGTCGAAAACCTGAAAAGGCGGCTTGGGCAAAAAAGGGTATCCCGGTGGATTGAAAACCTGAAAGGGCAATCCAGGCAAAAGTTAGGGATTGAAGCGTATGACTATGTCTCGTTTGGATCACCCATGAAACTGCAACCAGTTGTATTACTTATTCAAGCTCGAACAGATAAAGCTCAATCCAATCGTTTCCGTCTAAACAGCAAGAAGATGAGATACTTGAGTGGCAATAGTAGAATTGAAACTCAATAGGATGGTCTCCCACATAGCTGATTCTTTTTGTAAAACTTTATGACAAAATCCTCTTACTAGGGTTTCTGTCTCCTTGTACAAACTTACCCGTGTATGGGTCACTTCTTGATATAAATAAATTCCATCTTTTGAATTCAGATTTACTTTTACCCTATTTACATAAGCGAAACGTCCATTGGTTGTGTTTGAATGTATGTATGCTTTTGAATATGATTAATGTTTACCAGAAATACATGTATGCTATTAATATGATTAATGTTTACCAGAAATGCATGAAAGTGCAGTAATAGTATTTACTAAGGACGAACGAGGGAAGGATTTCAACGAAGCTTCGCCGGTTCATCTTTGCAAAACAATCACAAAACTCTCAGTAGGACTAATCCATCTTCATAAAGTCTCATCTCCCCTGGAATTTATATCCATCTCTTTTATCCTCATACGGATATGCGGGAAATTACTTTCCAATAAGGGCACGACGAACGAAGACGGAGGTTATATATACCTTACTATCCCCAACAACGGGGGGTGATATCTATCTCTGTTATCCCCAGCAACGGGAAGTTATATTTATACTCTGTTATCCCCAGCATACGGGAGGTTATCTATACCCTGTTATACCCAGCAGACAGAGGTTATACATTTTTCAACAACGAATCGGGATTTATTTTCCCTGGCCAGCAGTGGTTATACGAAGATATCCAGACATTTCCGGCAGTTATCATATCATACATACATCATTTACATCATACCATAGCATATATATCCATATACATAATACATTACCTAAGTACATCATATCATACATGCATACATAAAGCATAAACTAATATTGTTATACAGAATGCTACTTTGTTTTCAGGTTAATTATCCAACAAACAAACTTATGATCTTTGGGACTGCTTTATTGTAACCTCAGGGTTATTCTATCCTCCTGAAGACATATCACACTATTATTTCAAGACTGCATTGGAGTTGTCATTATTGATGTCTCCATCCTCCTGAAATCAGTACTTCAAGACTGCATTAGAGTTGTCATTATTGATTGCTCTATCCTCCTGAAGACATATCACATTATTATTTCAAGACTGCATTGGAGTTGTCATTATTGATGTCTCCATCCTCCTGAAATCAGTACTTCAAGACTGCATTAGAGTTATCATTATTGATTGCTCTATCCTCCTGAAGACATATCACATTATTATTTCAAGACTGCATTAGAGTTGTCATTATTGATTGCTCTATCCTCCTGAAGACATATCACACTATTATTTCAAGACTGCATTGGAGTTGTCATTATTGATGTCTCCATCCTCCTGAAATCAGTACTTCAAGACTGCATTAGAGTTGTCATTATTGATTGCTCTATCCTCCTGAAGACATATCACATTATTATTTCAAGACTGCATTGGAGTTGTCATTATTGATGTCTCCATCCTCCTGAAATCAGTACTTCAAGACTGCATTAGAGTTATCATTATTGATTGCTCTATCCTCCTGAAGACATATCACATTATTATTTCAAGACTGCATTAGAGTTATCATTATTGATTGCTCTATCCTCCTGAAGACATATCACACTATTATTTCAAGACTGCATTGGAGTTGTCATTATTGATGTCTCCATCCTCCTGAAATCAGTACTTCAAGACTGCATTAGAGTTATCATTATTGATTGCTCTATCCTCCTGAAGACATATCACATTATTATTTCAAGACTGCATTAGAGTTATCATTATTGATTGCTCTATCCTCCTGAAGACATATCACACTATTATTTCAAGACTGCATTGGAGTTGTCATTATTGATGTCTCCATCCTCCTGAAATCAGTACTTCAAGACTGCATTAGAGTTATCATTATTGATTGCTCTATTCTCCTGAAGACATATCACATCATTATTTCAAGACTGCATTGGAGTTGTCATTATTGATGTCTCCATCCTCCTGAAATCAGTACTTCAAGACTGCATTAGAGTTATCATTATTGATTGCTCTATCCTCCTGAAGACATATCACATTATTATTTCAAGACTGCATTGGAGTTGTCATTATTGATGTCTCCATCCTCCTGAAATCAGTACTTCAAGACTGCATTGGAGTTATCATTATTGATTGCTCTATCCTCCTGAAGACATATCACACTATTATTTCAAGACTGCATTGGAGTTGTCATTATTGATGTCTCCATCCTCCTGAAATCATTACTTCAAGACTGCTTTAGAGCTTTCCATTGCTCTATCCTCATGAAGACATGCTGTTACATCAGTATTACTCCAGACTCCTGACAGCTTTCATTATACTACTAAAGAATTTTCCCCTAGTGGCATCTTTAAGCCCACTCGATCATGTTCAACCAACCATCAATATCATTCTATGCACTGGTGAGTGCAAATTTTTGGGCTTTTGTGTTCAATCCCCTTCAACCTTCCAGGTTACGACTGGCAAATATACCAATCTAACCCCTCAGGTTTCAGAAAATTGAACAGGGGCAGCTGTTGCACCCCAAAATTTGCCCTCACAATACAAGACTTTGTGTTCTAAGAAGGTTCACAAGGTTCACAAGTTTTCCAACACTTGCATAACCTTTCATGAGGTTCAGGAGGTCTACAAGTCACTTCTTGAAGGTTCACAAGGTTCACAAGTTTCTCAATGCTTATATAACCTTTCATGAGGTTCATGAAGCCCACAAGTTGCTTTATGAAGGTTCACAAGGTTCACAAGTTCTTTAATGCTTTCTATAACCTTTCATGAGGTTCATAAAGTCTACAAGTTACTTTATGAAGGTTCACAAGGTTCACAAGTCTCACAGTGCTTTCAATACCTTTCATGAGGTTCATGAAGTCTACAGGTTACTTCTTAAAGGTTCACAAGGTTCACAAGCTTCTCAACATTTACAAGACCTTTCATGAAGTTCATGAAGTTCACAAGTTACTTCTTGAAGGTTCACAAGGTTCACAAGTTTCACAATGTTTACAAAGCTTTCCTGAGGGTCATGAGGTCTACAAAGCCACTTCATGAGGTTCACAAGGTTCACAAGCTTCACAATACCTCCCATGAGTATCACAAGACATCTTATGAAGATTCACAAGGTTCACAAAGTTCACAATTGGTCAAAGAAGTTGACAATTCCCTCAGACAATGCACCTCCTAAGCAGTGCATCCAAAACTAGGGTTTTGACTTTAATCAGGCTAAATGAACTTCCAATACCTCAAGTGAGTTTCATAACACCTTATATGTGTGTAAGAACCCCCATGACAAGTTTCAAGACTTTTCTCAAAAGTTTGCTCAGTCAGATGATCAGATAAGTCAAAATCAGTCAATGCAGTTAAAAAGTCAAACTGAGGTCAACTGTGATCAAACCAAAGTCAAACTTCATGATTTTTTGCCAACATCAAGTATATGAAGTAAAATTCATCATTTGATCAAGGGTTGATCATGATTCATCAAGGAGATTCCAGATCATCAATAATCAGGAGTTTCTAAATTAGGGTTTCCTCAGTAAAAGTCAACTGAACTTTGACCAGGCATAACTTTCACATACTTCATCACCAAGTCTCCATCCAAAGCTCATTTTGAAGGAAATTGAATTCTCTACAACTTTGATGTTGAAGGTTAAGCCCAAAAATGCTTCATTTGAAAGATATGATCTAAGACATTATAGGTCATTTCAAAAGTCAACAAAAAGTCAACAACTTCAAAAGGGCATAACTTGAGATTGGTAAATGATATGGACCTGAAACCAATGGGGTTGTTTAGAGGACTCTTCAAGCTTTCCAAAAAGTCCAAGAACACCCTCATACCCTTAAAATTGAGGGAGATGTGCCTTTGCAAAGTGAAGAAATTTTGTGATGGTTTATGTTGAAAAGGGAGGTTCAAAATCATTTCTTTTCAAATGGGCCATTCAATTTGTGACCCAATCCACTTCATAATGCCATGCACGAAATTTTCATGATATTTTCATATTTTTTATTTTATTTTATTAATTTATTATGATTTATTACATTTTAAATCATTTTAAATTTAAAAAAAATATTAAATATGAAAAGATATTTTTGTGAATGGATCTAAAAAATCATAAAGTGTGATTGGAGTCAAAGGAGAAAGAAATCATATGAATCATCTCAAGATAGCAAGGTTTTATGATCAAATATTTGACTTTTACAACTTAATCTTTGTCAATCTTTTTTGGATCAATTTTTCACATAGCCCATCAATATTTCTGACCTAAATTCATCACACATATATACTTAACACAAACCTAATGCTCATTCACGAATTGGAGCAGCCAAGAGGTAAGAACAAGAACACAAAAATTTTTCAAAAGTTGAAATTCGGTTTTGGAGGTTTAAAGCATTACAAGGTATTTTGAGAACATGGTTGGCTTCCTGGACCATCATGGAATCTAAATCAATCATCACATTGCCATATATCATCATACATTACCGTACCCGAATCAAATTTGACATTGCATTTCAATTTTTCGATTATGACTATTGGTGCATCATTAACGAATTTTGTTTGATCTTTTGTGCTTGTGAGGTCCCAAGGATTGTTTCTGGACAATGGGATTGAAGAATGGGTGTGTAAATCGTAAACGGCCATGTTAGGGTTTATGACCTTATAATTAGGGTTTCATGTTTGAATGTATATAAATCAATTTTGAAAACGTAGGATTGTTGTGTGAACTCTGTGGAATGTGAATCACTAACCAATTTCATAAATCAGTAGTGTTTAGTACAAGTTTGAATTTTCGCAGGTTGAAGAACATGAAGAACACCCAGGAAAATTCGCAGGTGAATTGGTAAATATTTTCGCAGGAAATTTCGTAAGTCCAGAGGAAGAAGAAGAAGTTTGCCGCGCGTTTAAATAATTCAAATTTGGACATTATATTTTTTGACTTTGTTTCAATTCTATATCACCAGCGCGTCTGTGGTCTGGTGGTAAGGCTGGAATGTATACGCTATAAGGGCCATGGTTCGAATCATACTAGGGCCATTATTTTTGTTTATTTTTCAGGAAATCAAGGAGGCTTAAAATATAATGATGCAAAGCCAACGAATGGATAGATTGGCTCTTCCAGCCGGGTGGTAAAGCGCGCGTATGAAAGCATTAAGGTCCTGGGTACGAAACCTCCCCCAGGCCTTTTGTTTTTGATATTTTTTCTGGATTTCTCAAAACAAAGAACAAAACAAATCTCTTGCTCTCCTCTCTTGCCTATGCGCCAATGGCCCAGTGGTAGGCTCTCTTGAAAGCAAGCATAGGGGACTGGGTTCAAACCCCAGCCCCACCAGGTTCCTTTTTCCTTTTCTTTTCTTTTTATTTTCATGTTTAAATTAATTGTTTTAAATAATTAGTATATTATTATTTATGTTTTAAAATATGTATATATTACATAGCTTAATTAATATTAAAATAATTCTCTAAAATATAATAACACTCTTGTTTTTTATTTAAAATTTTATTTTGTATAGTTTATATTAATTAAAATAGTGTTATGTAAAAATAAATTTATATATATATAAACCCTAATTCTAAAACTCTAAAAAATATAAAACCCTAGTTTTCTAACCCTAAAATATTTTTCTAAATAAAATTTAATTCTGTTTTTTTTTAATTCCTAATATAATCATAATTGTTCATAAAATTTTTGTATTTGTAATATTAAATTAATTTTCTTTTAATATTTAGAAATAGTTTAATTTATATATTTTGTATATAGTTAAGATTAATTTATAAATATAATGACCAATAGAAATTAAATTTTAATATGATCAATCTTTTTCTTATAATATATATATAAATGTAAATATATGTTTATAATAATTAAATTTAGTAATTATAATAATTTAGATATTATATGAATTTAAAAATTAATTGTATATGATAATTTCTTCCTATCTTATTATATGATTAATTAATTTTTTGCTTATTATGATTTCATTAATCTTTTAATTTATGTTACTAACCATGTTATTATTTATATTTTATTCTTATATTTCTAACTTTATATATTATTTCTAATTACTAACCCATTTATAATTTAATTATGTTTATTATTATTATTTTTGCTAATTTTACTTACTAACCCCTTATATTTATTATTTATTGTTTATTTATTATTTTGTTTAATATTTTGCTTATTATTTTAATTCCTTGTAATTGTTTCCTGGATGTAATTATTTAATTATTGTTGTCATTGTGGTTAGTAATTAGGGAGTGATAACATGTATGATATTTAAAATCAATTTAGAAAATTTCTAATAAAGATAATTAATTTAAACACTTCACACACGTAAGTCGATTTTAAATCGCCGTCTCACTTTCTAAGGATATCCCTCTTGTTGCCTACGAATAAATGGTTAAGTGGGGTGTATAAAGCAAGTCCCTCGAGTAAAAATCATCAAAGTCCCTTATGTTGCCTATACGAATCGAGTCCCTTCGGAAAAAATGATGATAGCCCCTTATAAATGCTTATTACACCCCACTATTGCCTTAAAGATCGAATTGTCCCTCACATGTCCCGTTAACATCCAAAGTAAGGACTACCTATTCCATTATAGTAGGGATAGTCTTACTAAGGAAAGGAAAAGAATAAGAAAGGCCTTAACATTAGGGTAAGTTACTTTTACGTACTTAAGCTCATCTCAAAATTTTCCAAACACTTAAACATTTTCAAACAAATTTTCAAACATGTTTTTAACACATCCTTACATGGATTATTTATTAACTATTCTGAAAA
This sequence comes from Lathyrus aphaca, assembly GCA_963966055.1. Classification (NCBI taxonomy): domain Eukaryota; kingdom Viridiplantae; phylum Streptophyta; class Magnoliopsida; order Fabales; family Fabaceae; genus Lathyrus; species Lathyrus aphaca. The sequence continues at coordinate 90,279,030 of OZ014521.1, forward strand.
TTTTCTTATTCACACACTACACTTTCAAAACAATTTAAAGTGAGCTTAAGTACCTAAGAGCCCATGGATAACCATGGATGAAAAGGGTGCTAACACCTTCCCTTTTCATAACCTACCCCCCGGACCCAAAACATTCTCTAAGGTCTTTCCTGTTCTTTTATAACCTTTCCTTATGGATAAAATAAAAGTCGGTGGCGACTCTTGCTATCCGCAACATTGTTTAAAGTCAGTTCACCGGGTTACAATATCCAACCCGCAACAACCTTCCGGGTATACAAATGGACCAAGTACAGCAGGACCTTACAGAGGTTAGGACTCAAATGGCCAATGAGAGACTAGAAATGAGGAATCAGATGACTCAGTTTATGGAGGTGATGAATAATATGGCTCAAAGCCAAGAGAGATTAAGAGCACTGGTAGAGAGGCAGAATCAGGAAGACCCCCATCTAGGGACTGCTGGGACAAGCAATAATGAGAGAGTTCAACCTCATGTTAATCCTCCAGTCTATGGACCCCACCTGCATCCAGAGATCAACATCCCTGTTAATGTGCAAGGGACTGCCACTGCAGGCAGAGTGTTACAAGAAGACCCCCAGGAAGATCAATTTACAGTGATGGGAGCTGGGGAGGAAGCCTATGACAGACGGCTAGATGAGATTGCTGAGAAACTGAGATCCCTGGAGTCCCAGAATTCTTTGGGCTTTGATGTTATGGACATGGGTCTAGTGGACGGGGTCAGGATTCCCCACAAATTTAAACCTCCGTGTTTTGAGAAATACATTGGAACTTCCTGTCCCCGAACCCATTTACAATCCTTTCTTGGGAGGATGAAGGCATATACCATGGACGAAAAGCTATGGATGTTTTACTTTGAGGATAGCTTAACAGGAGCTTCAAGGGAATAGTACTCTCACCTGACTAGAGCAACCATCAGGTGCTGGAAGGACTTGGCTGAGGCCTTTATCAGACAATATCAGTACAACTTGGATATGGCTCCCAACAGGACCCTCCTGATGGGAATGTCTCAATCATCCAGGGAAAGCTTTCGGGAGTATGCTCAGAGGTGGAGACAGCTTGCTGCTGCTGTCCAGCCACCCATGTCAGAGAGGGAGATGGCTGATATGTTTATGAACACCCTCCAAGGGACATACATTGACAGGCTAGCCGCCTTTTCTTCTACCAGCTTTGCAGATGTCGTTATAGTTGGAGAAAGAATTGAGAGCCTGTTAAAGATGGGTAAGATTTCTGACAACGGTGCGAGCTCGTCCAGCAACCCCAGAAAACCTTTTGTAGGTCCAAGAAGAGCTGGTGAGACCAATGTTATCCATACCAACAGGGGCAGACCCCAATATGTTCATAGGTCTGTGGCAGCAGTCACCATTCCCGCTCCAATCCATCCTCAACCAGCTTATCAACCACAACAACCCCATTACCAGCAACAAACTCAGTATCCTCCTCAGAGAAATTATAACAACAACAACACCAGCAACAAAAATCAGCAAAGACCATATCAACAGAGACCTTCTCAGGCCAATAGGGTGATCGATCCGATCCCTATGCCTTATGCCACATTATTGCCACAACTCCTAAAGCTCAACCTGGTTGAGCTAAGGACATTGGCACCTCCAGATCCTACCAGTCTGCCCAGAAATTATGACGCCAGCGCCAGATGTGCTTTTCACTCAAATGCACCTGGCCACAGTACAGAGAAGTGCAGAGCCTTGCACATGAAGGTACAAGACCTGGTAGACTCCAAAGCTCTAAACTTTGAACCACCACCAAATGTTAACAAGAACCCTATGCCACACCATGGTGGCCCCAGAATCAACGCTATTGAGGAAGATAAGCCGTCTTACTTAATAACCAGTGTGGGTCAGATTCGGACACCCTTGGTAGAGATTAAAGCTCAACTCCTTGAATGTCAAATGTTCCCTGGATGTGAGCTAGGATGTGCTTATTGCAACATTTCAGTGAATGGGTGTGATAACTTGAGAGATGGCATAGATGGTCTCATCCAGAGTGGCTTGCTTCAAATCACAACATCAATACCTACCAATCCAGCAATCTCCTTAACAACAGTTCCCGAGTCTTCTACAACCGCAACAACCATTGTTCCAAACAACTCTTCAATCTCATCAACAAATGTTTCATCTGTTACTTCAACGGACCAAATATCAACAAACATCCTTTCTACAACTTCAGCACCCCTTCATTCAGAAACTCCTACAACAGCAACATCCATCCAATCAACAGTGTCTCCCACAACATCAGCAGCAAGCAATGAGAATGTCTCAACGGTTACAATTTATTATGATCCTGCAAATGATTCTGCCTACAACTCACAAAATGCCACTCCTATCAGAGCATCAGTCACAATATACTATGATCCACATACTATTATGGTCCTTTCGGCAGCTGCCATCAGTCCAGTCACTATCACAGTGCCTGGGCCAGTGCCTTATGAAAGCAGTAATGCCATCCCTTGGCATTACGGCTCCGATCTATACTGCGAAGGACAGAAAATCACTCTCGAATCATCAACTTCTCCACCACAAATAGACAATGTGGGAGGAGGCGGAGGCTTCACTCGAAGCGGACGTCTCTTTGCCCCGCAAATTCCAAGACCCATTGCCGAAGCAGAAGCTGCTGCCAAGGCAAAAGGGAAGAGCATGGTGCAAGAAGATCAAGTAGTTAAAGAAGCTGTGAAAACCCCTTTTGATCAAGAGGTTGATGAATTCATGAGAATCATCAAGAAAAGTGATTACAAGATAGTGGACCAGCTTCACCAGACGCCTTCCAAGATCTCCATTCTATCATTGCTTATATGCTCTGAGGCTCATCGGAACGCACTATTAAAAGTCTTGCACGCAGCTTATGTGCCAGAAGAGATTACCGTCAATCAGTTGGAAGCTGTAGTTGGAAATGTTAACGCTAGTCATGGACTAGGATTTACCAACACTGATTTGACGACAGAAGGCCACAATCACAACAAGGCTTTGCACATTACCATGGAGTGTAAGGGTGCAGTTCTTTCTCATGTGCTGGTAGACACAGGGTCGTCCCTCAATGTCTTACCTAAAAAAGCCCTTCTAAAGCTGAAGTATGAAGGACTGGCATTACGTCCCAACAACTTGGTAGTAAGAGCCTTTGACGGCTCTAAGAGATCAGTTCTGGGAGAAATTGAGTTGCCTATAACGATTGGCCCACAGACTTTCAAAACGACCTTCTTCGTGATGGATATACAGCCTGCCTACAGCTGTCTATTGGGTAGGCCATGGATACACGCCGCTGGCGCCGTGACCTCAACCCTTCACCAGAAGTTAAAATTCGAGTGGGAGGGCCAAGTCGTTACTATTTGTGGAGAGGAAGATACTTTTGTTAGCCATCTGGCTACATACAAATATATTGAGATGGATGGGGAGATCCACGAAACCATGAGTCAAGGGTTTGAGGCCCTGAATATTAATGAAACATCTGTTGTACTTGGGACCTCCATGACATCCTACCAGCAAGCCAGGAAGGTTGTTGAGGAAGGAAATGCTCAAGGCTGGGGCAAACTGTTGCCTGTGGAGAAGAAAGAGGATAGATTTGGGTTGGGTTACAAACCAACTCAACAAGATCAAGCAGAGGCTGCTAGGAAGCCCAACTTTGTTAGTGGGGGGATGCTCACCCCTGATGCTGTCAACAACTTGGAAGATGAGTCAGAAGATGAGCGCAACCTGGAGAGCTGGATACGTCCAAGGATCCCGGGGAGCCGTATCTCAAACTGGTCTTCCCAGGAAATTATAAGGGTTACTCCTGCAGAGTAATTATTATTTCCTGTATATTTTAAGCATGCATCAAGTCTTGCATCTTGCCCAAGATGACAAGACTCATTTTGTAATCGGGCCATCTGTAATTTTGTGCAACAAGATTAATCAATGAAATATCAGACATCTTTTGCAAATGAGTCTTTTTTTTTCCGCTCACTGTTTTTCCATTTTTCTTTTTGTACAAAAAATAAATGGCAATGTTTTCAAAATGACAACTTTATTTCACTTTTCTAAACAAGATTAAAATCAATCACTAAAATGAACAAACTGAACCCTTGCAGAGAGTGCCTTCCAGACAGCACCGACAACAACACGGCTATGACTTCGTATGACTTTGACAATCCGATCAATCAAGCTGATGAAGGGGTTGAAGAAGATTACGAGCTTCCTGAAGAGCTAGCCAGGTTGTTAAGACAAGAGGAAAAGGTTATCACTCCTCATCAGGAGGAGGTAGAAACGATCAATCTTGGTGCAGATGAAGATGTGAAAGAAGTTAAAATCGGGGCCTGCTTACAAGACTCAGTGAAGAAGCAACTGATTGACCTGCTTCGGGAATATGTGGATGTGTTTGCTTGGTCTTATCAAGATATGCCAGGGTTGGATACCGACATAGTTATGCACAAGCTGCCTTTAAGAGAAGATTGCCCACCGGTTAAACAGAAACTGCGCCGTACTCGCCCAGACATGGCAATGAAGATTAAGGAAGAGGTGCAAAAGCAGTGGGACGCCGGGTTCCTTGCTGTAACTAGCTATCCACCGTGGGTTGCTAATATAGTACCTGTGCCTAAGAAGGACGACAAAGTGAGGATGTGTGTTGATTACCGGGACCTGAACAGAGCCAGCCCGAAAGATGACTTCCCATTACCTCACATCGATGTATTGGTTGATAATACGACTCAGTTCTCGGTATTCTCCTTCATGGACGGATTTTCAGGATACAATCAGATCAAGATGTCACCTGAAGACATGGAGAAGACAACCTTCATCACACCCTGGGGCACGTTCTGTTACAAGGTGATGCCATTCGGACTAAAGAATGCAGGTGCAACATATCAACGGGCTATGGTGACATTATTCCACGATATGATCCATAAAGAAATCGAGTGTTATGTGGATGACATGATTGCCAAGTCCCTCACAGAAGAAGACCACTTGGTAAATCTGCTGAAACTATTCAAGCGTCTGAGGAAGTACCAACTGAAGCTGAACCCCAACAAGTGCACGTTCGGGGTGCGATCTGGTAAGCTGCTGGGTTTTATTGTAAGCGAGAAAGGGATTGAGGTTGACCCTGATAAAGTCAAAGCCATTCAAGAAATGCCTGCGCCAAAGTCTGAAAAAGAAGTTCGAGGGTTTCTAGGTAGATTGAACTACATCTCAAGGTTCATATCTCACCTTACAGCAACCTGTGAACCCTTGTTCAAGCTGTTAAGAAAAGAACAGACGGTCAGGTGGAACGAAGACTGCCAGAGGGCTTTTGACAAGATCAAAGAGTATCTGCAAGAACCTCTAATCCTTATGCCTCCAGTTGAAGGAAGACCTCTGATAATGTACTTGACAGTATTAGAAGAGTCAATGGGGTGTGTGCTGGGCCAGCATGACGAGTCTGGTCGAAAAGAGTATGCAATTTACTACCTGAGCAAAAAGTTTACCAACTGTGAACAACGTTATTCACTGCTCGAGAAAACTTGCTGTGCTTTAGCGTGGGCTGCTCGCCGACTAAGGCAGTATATGTTGACCCACACTACTTTATTGATTTCAAAGATGGACCCAGTTAAGTACATTTTTGAGAAGCCAGCTCTTACCGGACGGGTTGCAAGATGGCAAATGATTCTCACGGAATATGACATTCAGTACACATCTCAGAAAGCCATCAAGGGCAGTGTATTGTCTGAATATCTCGCTGAGCAACCCATTGATGATTACCAGCCTATGAGATTTGACTTCCCAGATGAAGACATCATGTTCATAAAAGCAAAAGATCATGAAGAGCCTATTCACACTGAAGGGCCTGACCCGGAAGAAGAATGGACTATGATGTTTGATGGGGCTGTTAATATGAATGGTCGTGGTGTTGGTGCAGTACTCATTACACCTAAAGGAGTTCACATGCCTTTCTCGGCAAAACTCACCTTTAACTGCACTAACAACGAAGCTGAATACGAAGCTTGCATTATGGGTCTTGAGGAAGCTATTGACCTCAGAATCAAGACATTGACTGTATTCGGAGATTCAGCTCTGGTAGTTAATCAAACCAACGGCAAATGGTACACACACCAGATCATCTGATACCTTACAGGGATTCTACAAGGAGGTTATTGACTTTCTTCACAACGGTCAAGCTTGAGTATATCCCTCGGGACGAGAATCAGTTTGCAGATGCTCTGGCTACCATTTCATCTATGATCAAAGTTCAAGCTGCCAACTTTGTACCGCAGATTTCAGTGTCCAGACTTGACAGACCAGCCTATGTATTTGCAGCAGATATTGTCAAAGATGATAAGCCTTGGTTCCATGACATTAAGTGCTTCTTGGAGGATCAAACATACCCATCTGGGGCATCTTCCAATGATAAGAAGACTTTGAGAAGGCTTGCCGATAGTTTCTTTCTGAACACTGATGGTTCCATGTACAAGAGAAACTTTGATATGGTACTCCTCAGATGCGTTGATAGGGCAAAAGCAGACTTGTTAATGCACGAGGTGCACGAATGATCCTTTGGTACCCATGCAGGAGGGCATGCCATGGCTAAGAAATTGCTAAGATCAGGTTATTACTGGATCATAATGGATGCAGACTGTTGTGCCTACGCCAGAAAATGCCATAAATGCCAGATTTATGCGGATAAGGTGCATGTGCCTCCCAATCCTTTGAATATAATGTTTTCACCCTGGCCCTTTGCCATGTGGGGCATTGATATGATTGGCAAGATTGAACCGACTGCTTCAAATGGCCACAGATTCATCCTGGTCGCCATTGACTACTTCACCAAGTGGGTCGAAGCAGCTTCCTATGCCAATGTTACAAGACAAGTGGTAGCCCGATTCCTGAAAAGAGATATCATTTGTCGGTATGGAGTGCCCGAGCGAATCATTACTGATAATGGTTCCAACTTAAACAACAAAATGATGGTTGAGCTATGCCGGGACTTCAAGATCCAACACCACAATTCTTCTCCTTACAGGCCAAATATGAATGGCGCTGTTGAGGCGGCTAACAAGAATATTAAGAAGATTGTGCAGAAGATGGTAGTCACTTACAAAGACTGACATGAAATGCTACCATTTGCCTTGCATGGGTACCACACGTCAATCAGAACATCCACTGGGGCAACACCGTATCAGCTTGTGTATGGTATGGAAGCAGTCCTACTGGTTGAAGTTGAACTACCCTCCCTACGGGTACTGATGGATGTTAAGCTGAACGAAGCAGAGTGGGTTCGGTCCCGATACGAACAACTGAGTCTGATTGAAGAGAAAAGATTGGCTGCAATCTGTCATGGGCAGTTGTATCAGAAAAAAATGAAGAGAGCCTTCGATCAGAAAGTCAGGCACCGAGAGTACCAAGTAGGAGATCTGGTGCTAAAAAGAATCCTCCCTCCGCATACAGACCACAGGGGCAAGTGGACTCCAAACTATGAAGGACCATTCATGGTAAAGAAAGTTTTCTCCGGTGGAGCACTGATGCTCAGCACCATGGATGGTGAAGGTTTCCCGTCCCCTGTAAATTCAGATGCAGTTAAAAAATACTTCGCATAAAAAATGACCCGCTGGACATAAAAACAGAATGTAAGTCCAGGCAAAAACAGGGCATCCCGGCGAGTCAAAAACAGAATAAAAGACTCGGGCAAAAATAAGGGAAAATAAACAAAAATGTACAACCGCTGAGTTGAAAAGCCACATTGGACAACTCAGGCAAAAATGGGTATCCCGATGGATTGAAAACCCGAAAGGGCGATCCATGCAAAATAAGGGAATAGGCAAACAACTGCATTCTGAATTTGTCTGTATCACTTACAACTTGGTAGACCTCGAAAGGACCAAGCTTCTATCAGAATCAGCCTTTTTCAGAAAGCAAGACGAGAAAAACGTCAAATGTCATACGAGTCATAGCCAAGGGAAGTTCCTTGAAGCGTCGTCAACATTGCCAGCATTTTGTTTCTTAATTTGTAACAATCTCTTCATTTCAGGAGATTTGTTTCTTTGACTGTATCTTGCCAATTCAGGGCATATGAATTAATAAAAACAGATTTTCAGTCAAGTTTCACCTCGTACGCTTCATTTTATTTGCAAAGAATGTCTGATATCTTTAAAATACTGATTGCATGAATACAGATGCTTATCCTCAAAAATAAAAACTACGTGCTTGCAGGAAATATACTTACTCTCGGGAGTGTCTCACTCCTATGACGGAACCTGGTAAAGGATGCCTCGGGATTACTTGTGCGTTTCTCTGTCTTTGCAGGATTGCAGGTATTCAAAAGCGCATCATGGGGCATGAAAGCTTCATCCCAGCAAGCTGGAAAATCAACACTCACTCAGTCTTGGCACCCAAGTGCTTGCTCCCCAGCTGAGTTGCCACTTGTTATTTTCTCCCCAGCCAGGGTACCAATCATTCCTCCTTCCACAGCCAAGTGCAAAAGCCAGAGAACCATCTCCCCACAGAGCCTCAGCCTCTATCCCGAAGGGCAACGCGCGAAGGAATCACAACAGAGTAATGGAAGTTTCTACAAACCCCAGCTGGGTCCTTCATTTACAGGAATGGGTCTATCAGTGACCTAGTCCCCCAAGCAGATACATCTCATCAGATCTGCCAATGATCTCATCCCCAGCTGGGATGTCCACTTCAAACAGATCGACCAGAGATCCGAATCCCGGATCGGTATCTTTTGCATAATCATAGCATTCGCATCATATTCACCCCACGAAGCGTAGCATTCCGTTTAATACGGAGCATTACGGCAAAAATCAAACATGTAGCATAATCATAAGTCATGGTCTGAATCAAACGCTTGTGAATGATGACAACCCGCCAACAGTATACGGAATGCTCCCCAAATTCCCCAACAGAGAGTTAAGGCATTTCCACTAACAAATACAGATACTTCCTGGCACCCGTCCGTGTCATGATTCCCCAGTAAAGTCGCCCGAGCTTTTCTTTACAAACAAACACTTGTATATTACAGACACTTCTCGACACCCGTCCGTGTCATATCCCCAACAGAAAGCCAAAACGTCCCCTTTGCACTCACAAATACTTATATTTACAATTCCTGGACATCCGTCCATGTCATTTTCCCCAACACAGTAACCTGAAACACTTTGTATACCAGATACTTGTTTATACTATACTCTTCTCTTTTTGACACTCGCCCGTGTCACTCTCCCCAGCAGGTGGAACACTCAAACATACACTACTCATATTTTTCACTCTCATTTCACTTATACAGATACTCGTCCGTATCTTATATACACCATTTATATCCCCGCAGATTCAACACTAGTCCTTGTTCTTTGTTAACCAGTTGGTACTCGTCCGTATCATCATCTCGGAACATGTGTCAAACGTTTGTTTCTACCCGATACTCGTCCGTATCGTAGTCTTAAGGATGCTCGTCCGCATCTTTAATCCATACACCGTGTCAAACACTTTTGTCTTCTTGGATATAGACACTTGTCTGTGTCTACTATTCCCCAGAAGAGTCCCCTCAGATTCAACACTCATCCGTGTTCCTTGTTAACCAGTTGATACTCGTCCGCATCATCATCTCTAAACACGTGACGGTATTTGTTTCTACCCGATACTCGTCCGTATCATAGTCTTAAGGATGCTCGTCCGCATCTTTAATCTATACACGTCCAAACACTTATACCTTTTATTTCTTGGATGTAAACACTCGTCCGTGTTTACCATTCCCCAGTAAAGCAAATTTCTTTTTTATCTGACATTCGTCCTATGTCATGATAAACCCTGAGAGCAGCCGTACCCTGCTAGGTGGTCGTCCTCCACCTCTTGATGATCGTCCTTCATCATGCTCGTCCGATGGCCGTCCCCATCGTTGACCTTTATCCGGCATTCGTCCTATGTCGTGATATTTAGCAGTCGTCCCCTGCTAGGTGGTTGTCCTCCACCTCTTGATGATCGTCCTTCATCGTTTTATCCAATGGCCGTCCCCATTGTTGATTTTGCTTATCTGACATTCGTCCTATGTCATGATAAGCCTTGAGAGCAGCCGTCCCCTGCTAGGTAGTCGTCCTCCACCTCTTGATGGTCGTCCTCCATCATGCTCATCCGATGGTCGTCCCCATCGTTGACTTTTTATCCGGCATTCCTCCTATGTCGTGATACTTTCGGCAGCCGTACCCTGCTAGGTGGTCGTCCTCCACCTTAGATGACCGTCCCTCATCTTATCCCCAACAGAGCAGCCGTCCCTTGCTAGGTGAGCATCCTTCACCTTTAATGACCGTACCTCATCATCTGTTTATTTCATTTATTCTTTAACCCGATGGCCATCCCCGTCGTGGTCCCTTTTCTTTTTAGCGCGATGGCCGTCCCCATCGTTGATTACTTTACTTTATGAACTTGATGGCCGTCCCCGTCATTTTTCATTAATCCCCAGAGAATTTTACAGCTTTACTTGATGGCCGTCCCCATCATAACCCCTTTTATCCCCAGCATGTCGGCCGTCCCCGTCATTGCTTTATTTTCCGCACTTTTCCCAGCATGTCGGTCGTCCCCGTCATTGCTCTTTACCCAGCAGTCGTCCTCTGCTCGACGGTCGTCCTCCGTCGCCCATACTTTATAATATACTTTGTTTTCCTTTACAATCTATATCCCTTTTCTTCTTCATTCTGTGAGTGCAAATTTTGGACTGTCTTTGGTATTCAACCACAAGTTATCTTGTTTGCCTGATAAGCCGTTGCTTACATCCTGCACAGCTAACTCATGTTTGAATAGGGGCAGCTGTAAACACCCCAAATTTGCCCTCACCCATTCACACCATGGCTTGTGATCATTTCATATGCATAAACTCAATCATAGCATCCCATATCACATTTTTTGTTTCACTGCATAGATTCAAAGTCATCTGCACCTAGGGCTTGTGATCTGAGCAATCCAAGAGCTTCTTGAGCCACTCCAAAGGCCATCAATCACTTCAAAGGGGTCCATGTATGTTCAAACATCATATTATATCCTCTCAAAGTCAAGAATGTCAAAAAATCACAAGAACTGAGAATGGCATGGAAGCAGAGCCAGGCTTGACTGCACAGATGACCTAGAATTAGGGTTTTGGTTTCAAAGTCCATAACTCCAATTTTTTGGTCATTCTTGTTTCTATTGGTCTCTATATGGTATAGGGAGTATGCATATCAATTTTCATGAAGAAATTCCATGGGGAAGTCATCTGATCAAGAGTTGACTTTTCAAGCAAGTCAGTGCAAAATCAGGGCATCTGAGGCCCCCAATGACCCAACCAAAGGTTGTTCTTCATCATTTTGATTGTATAAGATCTTTATTTGATCATAGAAGAGGTTGGAAGTTCACAAAATTGAAGAATTTCAAGTCTTTTGCAAAGTTGACTTTTTGGGAAAGTTTGACTTTTAATGAAATTGCCATTTTAGGCAACTTTTTCAACCTTTACTTTTTGATTCAAAAAAGCTTCAAATGGAAAAACTTTGGTCATGAAAGTTGTAGAATGGATCATTCCCTTTTCAAAAAGTACAAGAACATGACCTAATTCATTATGGATCAAAAGTTATGGCTTGTCAAAGTTGGCAAAAATCACAAAATTTGAAGTTTTCCACCAAAGAGGCAAAGTTGCAAATTCACTTCTCAAGGCAAATTAAGTTATCAAATGCACTTCTAAACTTCACAACATGATCATACAAGACCTAAAATTCAGAATGGGCCAAGAGATCATTCATTTTTGTGGCCTATGGATCAAGATTTTTCATGAGAAGCAAAAGCAAGGCAAATTGCAAAACTCATCATAGTTTACCATCCACTTGCTTGCTAGCTTGCTGAACCATCCTAGGCATCTCCCCACATCATGCTGCGCAGGACACACCTTTTGTCCTTGGCTAGAAAGTAGCCCATGCTTCTCTTACACAACTTTGACATTTTGGCAACTTGAGCCATACCAATCAATAAAGCACACATCACTTCATCTGACCTATCACAATTGTTTATACAAGCCAAAAGCAAGACAAAGAAACAAGAACACAGGCTTGAAACCATCCATAGCACAACATTCTCATTTTCACACCAACTTGCAAAAGCTTTCGAAACTGCTTGCACAAGCCACAAACACAAAAACAAACTTCATAAATCAACTCAACACACTTCCCTGATCACAACCCACCCCTCACCATAGCCTGAAACTCAAAGAATCAAAAACACGATCACCACCTGCCATTGAACAGAACTTCTGCCATCTCTCAAGCCATCCATTGTAAACTTCAAACAAGCATTGCAAGCTTCTTAGGAGGACCATTGGAGTGGATTTGAACCAGAGAAACAGCCAGAAAGCTCCTGAATCGAAAGCTTCAGTTCAGGTAGTCATCTCAAAACTTTTTTCCAGAAACATGTTTTTAAGTTCTTAAAAGCTTCTATGCACTTCCCTGATCATGAATATGTGTTTACTTTTGAAAATGGTTGAGAAACCAGCGTGTATGAACTCTCTGAAATTTTCTGCCCTAAAAATGTTTTGATTCGATTTGGCTGATTAATGAATGAAAAATGTTGTTTGATTGGGGGGTTTGATTCGTTTTTAAGTGGGGATGAATTCTGGGCAGTTAGATTTTGTTTTGGATGCGTGTAGAGAGAGTTTGAGGAATGAGCTGGCCGGAGAAGACGACCGGAACAGTGTTCCGGTCGCCTGAAAGTCATTAGGGCTTGATTAATTAGGGCTAAGCATAATTATGTGAGTTTGAATCTCATCCCTTGGATGTGGCTCCAAGTCAAACGCGCGCGCTGCCAGTTCAAACCTAGGCCATTGATTCAGCATACTTCTCATTAATTCAATTTTATTTTCTTTTTTATTCATTTAATTTGTCCATTTATTTTAAAATAGCAAAAATTATTCAAAAATTCTGAAAATTTTTATACAAACTTTTATTAATTTTCAGAAACCAAAAACATTTTTATTTTTATTTTTTGCATTAAAAAATATTTTTAAATCATTTAAAAGTTTATTTTTAATTAATTAATGAGAAGTAATTAATTAAAAATACTTTTAGGTATTTAAAAATCACCAAAAAATTCATGAAACCTTTAAAATCATTTAGAAACATTGTCCAACCCTCAAACCAAATTTATTTTTTGATCTTGATGCATTTTGACAATTTTCCATGGAATTAATTCATTTTCAAAGCATTATTTTGATCCAAACTTCAAAAAATCATTTTTGCCTAACCATTGAGAGTTGGACTTTGATTCTTTTTGCATTGTGTTTAGCATATCATGTAGTTTGTAATATTAAATTGGCATGATTTGATCTTTCATTTTCAATTTGTTTGGTATTTTTCTTGTTAAGGTACCCTAAAACCCTAGAAATTTTAGGAAATTCATAACCCTAATTAGGTTAAGAGTTAAGACCCCTCCTTTGGGAAGTGAGTTTGTGTAGGGTTAGGGTTCCTTTGATTGCATTTTCAATTTTTTATCTAGATGTTTGCTTCTGGTTTTGATTTTTGTTTGATGCATTGATCATAAACCCTAATTTGGGCTTCCATATGCATCCATCTTGCATTTGCTTGCATACCATGTCTTGCCATAACATTTTTGCATCCATTTGATTCATTTGACATCTTAAGACATATTGTAAACATGTTTGATCATTGAATCTTTCATTTGCCATGTTGTATGTCATTTGTATTCCATAACTTTTCATGTATGATCATGGTTCTAAACTTGCTTCATTTGCATCCATAAGTTTGTATGATCATCCCCATGTGTTGTTTCATGTTTGCATCATCCCATAGCATCATTATCATCATGTATATGCTTCTGGTTTTGGTTTGTACCATGTCATTTCATCTCATTTTGCATTGCATTGCATTCCTTTACTAACTTTTCAGGTGGTAAGTAGCTTTGAGAAGTGAATTTGCCTTCACTTCTCACAATTTTCTTTTCATCTCTCTTATGCATCATTGCTGCATTTTATCTTGTGTTTGAGATTGAGCTTGCTCTTTCTTCTTCTTCTTCTTACTTTCTTTCCTCAAGTGACTTGACTTCTTAAATGGAGCAAGTTACTTTGCTTTCTCTTTGCTCCTTTCATCTGCTTCCTGGTGGTTCCATTGAAGATTTCTTTCTTAAACCTCACAAACCTTAGGAACAACCAAGCATGACAATGATTAGGGTTTTGATCAGTCCCCCCACTTAGTTTCTTACCTTTGTGTCTCTTTGAGTCTTCTCTTCTCACCTCATAATCAGGGACTAAACCCTAAAGGTTTTAAGGCTTTGTGATTAAGCTTATGCCTGCATCCTTCTATTAGGATGGAGTGTATAACTTTAATCCTAAGTGTTAAACCCTTAATGTGTTTAAATCCTTTAATCAATTCACTTAATAATCATCAAGACATCAAGCTTGTAACTTGGGCCTTGCATTAGGGTTCTAATTCTTCCTTAATTGGTTAAGAAGGACTAACCCTAGTGTTAATGGACAAGTCCCCCTCAAGTTGTCTTACAAACCCTAAAAATCACTTTATCATCATATCATTAAATAAAATCCACTTAATCAAAGGCTTGTTTTGTCATGAGTTTAATCCCTAATCATGGATTAAGTTGAGGAGCTTTCCTCAGCTTAAACACCCTCATCTATTATCCTTCTATTAGGATGGTGTAATGAGTCTGTTTAATCCCTGATTATGGCTTAATCTCATTACTTAACACTAAACAAAAACAACAAAAACATCTAAATAATCACAAATAGGTTAATGATCTTAATCCTACATCAAGGTGATTAAGTGTGAGATGCTGACTTCACACTTAAGGTATTCTCATTACCCCTAATCAGAGGGAAGATGTGATGAGTTTACTAACCCATTGGTTTAGACTTAAGCTCATTAACTTATGACAAAATCCAGAAAGCAATAAAAGACTGAAAACTCAAAAAACAAATAATAATCGTCTCCTCCGGGATTCTTTTCTCATCATACTCATTCACAAACGAGAACTCGCTTCTTCCGTCTAATGCAAGACAGTTTGCACCTGAGCCAGACAGGTCATACACTTGAGCATAGGCAAGCAAGCAGTTCATCAGTCAATTCATCTTTCAGTCTCTTTGGGTCGAACTACGGTGTTCTGACTTCCTCATTGCACGAGAGGATACGTAGGCATAACTTAACAGTTATCGAACAAAAGTCTCTGTATATTCCCCCTCCTTCTAGCCTTATTCTTTAGCCTCATTATCATGAGCATTTCATCTTTGTTCTTACACTGACACTTCACTTATACACTTCACTTCTTTTACACTGACACCTGTACATCCTTTTCCAGCTCTTTTGCACACACATTGCACTGACACTACCCCTTTAAAACACAAATCTTTTAAGCATGGATCCCGTCGAGTACGACAGACAATCTGGGTGCTAATACCTTCCCAGGTTGTAACCGACCCCCTTTCTCAGTCTCTCTGGTTCGCAACCGTCTTATCCATATCTTTCTAGGTCTATGCAGCATTGCCTTTCCTCCGGGATAAAAATGCTTAGCTGGCGACTCTATTCATTCCCTGTGAGTTCACTCCTGTGTGTTCTCACATCCTCCTTTCGCCGACCGTTCGCGTCTGTACCCTATTTGACCCGGCGTCATTTGGTGGGAGCGATAATATTTGCATCATTTAATCATGCATTGCACTTTATCACATCAAACATCAACAAAACATTCATATAATTCACCAATCCATGCCTCTAACATAGCATGCCATAACAACTCAACGACATCATCACACTACCATATAAACAACATTTAATGCATTTACAAGTTATTGCACAACAACTCAACAACAACATCACGCAACATCATAAGCAACAACTACAACACACATTCCTACAACTAACTCCCACATTTCACAATTCAACATATAAGGACCTACACGAAAAATATATATGGCGCTTCGAATAGTTGTAATTCTATCATTGTAAATAATTTTAGCATAAAGTACATGAAGCTAGCTTTCCAACGGTTCGAACGACGACCAAAACAGACATACGAGTCAAAAGTTATAAATTTTCGAAAAATTCAAAATCAAGTTGTCGAGGGGACCTCGCTAAGCGAGCTAGAGCTAGTTAAGTGAGCCCTATGAACTAACAAAAAAATCTTACGATGACAACATTTCTCCCACTATGATTCTACACCCTTAAACTGTATTTTTAACCCCAATAATCTCAATTTAAATTAATAAAACCCTGTCTATCACACATACATTATCCACAACAATTCAAACACAACAATTTAGTCAATTCCAAACATTTAGTTATAGATTCTTCCTAACAACCCCAATTAACCCACAAACAATAATCAATGACATCAACCTAATGATTTCTACCCACATACCAACATCATCTAACCATTGAGTGATTAAAGAAATCACACCCTTACCTTAGTGTGATGAGCTTTCTTTATCTTCAATGGGTTCTCCATCTTCCTTCCTCTTGCCCTAGCTCTTGCCTTTTTTTTCTTTTGCTCTTTTCTTTTCTTTTTCACGATGGATTCCAAATGATCCTCTTCTCTCTAATTTTCTTCTTTTCCTATTATAACTCTTAGACCCTTTATATGAACTTCCACTTAAGCCCTTACTTACTCACTTTAAATTACCACTAAGCCCTTCATATATTCACACTACTATTTCTATTATTATTATTCTTATTATAATATTATTATTATTACTTATTCTAACTAATGAAATAATAACAATAATAATACTTTTCCATCACATACTTAATTAAATCAATATTCAACTATTATTATATTTAAATAATTACTAATTAAAATAATCTAATTAGTCTTACTCCCCACACCACCAATCTCCATGTTATTAGTCATATACCCCCAAGACTCACCTCTTAAGGCCACTATCCTTCACCGCGGTACACCAAACCTAATGAGCGCACAATAAACACACAGTCGATCATAACAATTCACAATTATTCACAAATAATAATCAAAATAAAAACGAGGCGTTATAGGAATCACAAAAATATTTCTTAAGGAGGAGAGGGTAAATAAAAACACGCTTGTTTGGCAGGGGTAAATACTATTTAACCAATTATGCCCGTGCATGGAAATGGTACTTCCGATTGGATTTAATTCGAGCCATATAGTTTTTCGAGTCTATTGGCATGTTTGTAGGATATCATGTGATTTTCATGCGATTCCGTTTCGATGATTTTGTGAGCTTATTTTTGAATTTAATGTTATTCGACTCCATTTGATGTGTACATTGAACTTCGACTTTTGTATGATATTTGTTTGAGTATTTTTGGTCATCTACAGACTATTTCACTTGAGTTTGCTTGTTTCCGGATTGATTTTGTATGCGTTTCAAACAATTGTGTCATCGCTGCCCAAGTTTCAAAGTATTGGTTTCGATGTTTGTTCGGATTGCATATTATCATATTGCTACTTGTTTTTGAGTTATGAATTGAATGTGCAAATTCATGTTGCATTTCCTTGTTGTTTCTAATGTGTTTGTTAAGCTTGTGCAAGGATTTGCAAGAAGTTTTCGATGGTGCTTATCCGCTTGGTATTCCACTTTATTTGTGGGATAGTGCTTCACTTCCAATGCGATTTCTCTTCGTCTCTCATTCTTGAGATGCATATATGCATTTTTTGTGTTTTGTATGGATTTCATTTTCTTGTAGGTTGCTTGTACGATTGTGTATGATACACACACCACACCTCGGTTATGATTTATTTTCACATCGACAATGTTTTGACGCTTATGCTTGTATCATATTTCTGACTCGCTTTTGTCTGCCTGATGATAGCTCGATATCCAGGTTTCTTGTTCTGCTTGCGTTCCTATTTACAAATTACTATCTATTCGGTATAATTTCTTGAACTGATTTACTCTCTTTCCGCATTTTTTCTTCTGATCTCATGAGAAGTACGATTGGGAGTTCGTGCCACTTGGCTGACAATTACAGAAGTCCTTAAGGGAGGTTATGTTTGTGTTTGTTACTTTTGTGCCAAAGACCTCAAAGAGGCATCCCATTCCCCATTTCCCCGAAAAGTTCTCGAAGAAGGCATTGGGCGGAAGGAGAGTCCGTAATCGACTCACGCCAATTCTAGTTTGAGTCATTCATAACTCACATTACATGTTGATGCTTTGAACACAGCTTACTTTTGTTATCGAGTCGGTCAAGTGGAAGAGGGTCTACAATCAAATCCCCAATCTTTATCTTTAGCTCGCATCAGACGATGTTGATGCTTTATGTGATCATGTTCACATCTCTTTCATCTTATCTTATCTTTTATTGCTTTCCTTATGAACCACTTGTCCTAAATTGATTCATAATCAAGTTAAGACAGAGTTAGAAGTAGATTACCTATTCTAACTTCATTAAGTTAGATAGGTTAGATACCTTAACATAGGATCAACTTTGCATGTTAACATTTAGGGTAAATGCCTAGTCCCCAATTAGATTTTCCTTTTAACCTTTGAGTCACTTCGCTCATCTTTCAAAGATAAACAAAACAATTCAAAACACTTATTTGAAAGACATGAACCAAGCTTTACACGTGTTTATCTTCTCACCTCATACTCCGTTGAGGATGCACGTCATTTCATGTTTGTTCTACTACAAACAGGTATATGTCGAGTCTCGGTTCAGCGAGCGGCAACACCTAAGTTAGAACATTGACATTGTCAAACCTTAAAAAACACAAAACAAACAAAATTGTAACCTGTAGTGAGCCGAACTACGGCGCTCTGATTCTCATTTCTAATGAGAAACGTAAGCATAGGCGTGACGCCTAGTGGGCAACAATCCTCGTTCTGTTTATAACTACTTTGACTCTGATTCTTGTTCCCGACGAGATACGTAAGGTCGGGATGCAATATCCTCTCGAGTCAACTTATTTCTTTCACCCATTCGTTTCTCCTCGTTTCTATCTGTTCCTTTTCTTTTTCGGTTTCCAGTTAGCAGCAGGTGGAGCACATACCTACACTCTTTTATCAGAACTTCAAGCATGAATCCCGTCGAGTACGACGGATGTGAGGGGGTGCTAATACATTCCCTTCACGTAACCTACTTTCGAGTCCATACTTGGTTTCGATGACCTCCTCTTTCCTTCCCCCGGGTTTTCTTCGATCATTTCCCTTTTCTCTTCAGGATAAAAAACGTTCGGTGACGACTCTTCTGTTTATCTTTTTTGCTAGTTGTTTTTCGCATTGCTACAACCCCAAAAACATAAAAATCAGACCAAAACTAAATACTTTATGAAGTTTGGCACAAAAACACAATATTTTGACTCTTCTGCACTCCGAATTGGTTTCTTACTTCAACACAAAACTTGTATCTGGTCCTCTCGGTTTTCTAACACATATTTAAATGTGTCAAATGACATATCGCAACTCAATTTATGACCTACATAACGAGAATATGTTAAATTACTACTTATTTAAAAAATAAATAATATCATTAAAATAAGGGTTAAATATACGATTCCCCCCATCATTAGGGCGAGTTTTGGTTTTTCCCCCTGAAGATTTTTTTTTTGTGATTTCTCCTTGTAAAATCAAGATTCCATTTTCACCACACCATATCCCTTGTTTGGTTGACTGTGTATTCTGAATCTGGGTGACTAGGCTTATTTTTAATTTTATTAATTTTTTTATTTACATTTATTTAAACTTTTCTTTTTAATTTTAAAATTTATTTTTTCAAAAATAATTTTTATTAATGTTATTTATTTGTATTTTATTTTTTATTTCAAAATAAATGTTTTGGGCTTAATACCCACTGTTGACACAAGCAACCCATTTAATCAACTTTGTTTTAATTTATTGAACTCTATGTGAGACTCATTTATATACACTAATAACTCTTGATAACCTATGGGACTACATGTTTCATTTTCTTTACTTTACTTCTTTACTTATTCCACACAACACAACAATGGAAAAGTATTGATTGCTTCTCTAGTAGTAACTATCAAAAGAGTTTAACTCAAAATCCTGAATACTTCTCTCTTCATGAACATCTACTATTATGTATGGCGTGTTACTGATGTCTTCCATAATGCTTTAAAACTTAAATAATTATGTGTAGGCGTGTTACTGTTGTCTTCCACTTTATCCATATAAATTACTAATTATTCATACCTTTCATTAAATATTCTGAAGAGTTTGAGTTTATTAATATCTTAAGGAATATTATTGGATCCTATTTGGAGTTTAATTGATACGTGTTTAATAATATCTTAAGGATTATTATTGGATCCTACATTTATGGTACACTATCTTGATAAAATTAATTCCTCAAATTTATCTTTATGGCTTCTCTTTCATGCAAAAATTCAAGTACTACACAATAACAACACTATCTCAAACATAACTGACACCAATTCACAAATTGTGTTTGAAGACAAATGATTTTGTCATTAAACTTCATCAATCCACATTCATCATCTATTCCAATTATATCACCACAATTTGTGTAACATACTGTGGATAAAGACCAGTGCAAAATAGGATCAACGGAAAATTCAAGAATCTTAGTCCAAGATGAATGCATTACATCTGTGACATTTTGCTTTCCTTTAAAGTGATGTGAATAAAGAATGGAGAAAATGCCACAAGTCCCACATCGGAAATGTCAAAATGTGAAACTGACATGGTGGTTTGAAAAGTTGTTCTTTCAGTGAAATGCCACAGGTCCTACATGAAAATATTTAAACAAATAAAATTGCATAATTCAAATCATTAGGTATTGGGCTTTGGACAAAATTATTGGAAATAAAATTGGGTTAAAGCCCAAATATTAATTTTAAAAAATAATTCCTATTTTTTTTAAATAAATTAAAAAAAAAACCTAAAATAAATAAATTAAAAAGTGTAAAAAAAGTTAATTTAAAAAAGTAAAAAAAAATATATAAATTTTTTAATTAAATATTAAAGAATTCCACATGGCAATTAAAAATTAAAATAAAGATAAAAAAAATCTAGTTAGCAATGAAACCCCTTCCACATGTGCAAATTCTCCATGCCCAGTCAGCCAAACAAGGGATAGGGTGTGGTGAAAATTAAATCTTGGTTTAACAAGGGGGAATCACAAAAAAAAAACTTCAGGGGGAACGAAAACTCGCCCTAAAACAGTAAAATAAAAGCAACAAGTCATAAAAATCCCTAAGCATAAAGTAAATTGTGGTGTATTAAAATACATTGATCACTTGACAAATGTCCAATAACACGAGGCTCATTTATTCCACCTATTTCATCAAGACCAAGGTATAAATATCTTCACAAAGAGTTTTCAGGTGCAAGATCTGTAATCTCTACTTTCATTGTGATTATCTCAAACTCTAAACTGACTTGAGTTTTGGGGTGCTAACCTGTAATACCCCAAATTTGCCCTCTTCTTTTCAGCATCATCATCATATCATAATCATCATAAGCATGTCATATCCTTAGCATTTTGCATAGAAAAATGAAGCATAGTACTCACATGTTCTAGCATAAGGCATATGATCAGTCATCCGGGAACTCACGATTTTTTACAAGTCAAAGTCAAGAGCATGGTGACCTGGTAGGAAGCTCACATGACCTTTTGTACAAGCTTGGTATCATGGTCAAAGCCCTAAAAGGATTGAGAATCAAGATCAGATTGGAACGGTTGGCGCAGAGGTATTCTTGGAGTTTCCCACCAAAAGGAGGGAAAATTCAAATTTTTCATGCGTTAACCGGTTAACGCTTTGGTTAACCGGTTAACGCTTTGGTTAACCGGTTAACGCTTTGGTTAACCGGTTAACGGCTACGAATTTTGAATTCCAGCAGCAAGTTCAACATGTGTTTTGACTCCATTTTTTTCATTATTTCTGATTTTATTCATTTTGAATTAATTGGGAATTATGGAGAAGGATCTAGAGAGTTTACTAAGCCTAATCCCAAAGCTAGATCCTAATCACCTTTCTAAGCTAATTCCAAACCATTTTTTTGGACTCCTAGCCAAATTTTTGGGCCCCAAACCTAGAGGATATTTATTCCATTTCCCTCCAAACCAAAAAGGCCCCCTCTCATAATTCACACTTCTCAATTTCTGAATTTTCACCACTCTCTCACCATTCTCTCATTTTCTCTCCCAATTTTCCAAATCACTCAAAGTTCCTCTTTGAAGATCACACAACTTTGCATTAAAGTTTGTGGATCTTGGAACTAGACCTTCATCCATATCTTATTTGCATCAATTTTCTGGATTCACTACTTGGTTCAGATCTGATTTGGTGGTTAGAAGTGCTTTTAGAGCCAAGTTCTTACATCAAGATTATTTGCTTGTATTTATTTTGCATTGTGTGGGAAGATTAGCACCGGATCTTCGAAGTTTTCCGCGAGATTCCTCATTTCCAGCTCGAACAACATTTAATAAAGCATATCTTAGCTTTGTAGGTTGGTTAAGTTCGGATCTATCTCTGTTTTTAGCTTATTTGCATGCTTGTGCTTAGATCCACCATGTGTTTGTGTATTTGCTTGTCTTGCTTGATTTGCTTGGTTGATTTGTGATTGGATCTATGTGTTAATGTTCATGAGCCTAATGGTGTTTGATTAATGTGAATCGATCTTACTATTTCATGCATAATTGGTTGCTGGACTGTTGGTGGATTATTTGAAATAAGCTGGTTTGGACTGATTTTTCTGCAGGTTTTATTGTTGTTCGCACAGTGTTAACCGGTTAACGCTTTGGTTAACCGGTTAACACGTCTATTTTATGTGTTATTTGCTGCAGGTTTAAGTTGGTTAACCGGTTAACGCTTTGGTTAACCGGTTAACACTGAAGCAGAGTGACATTTTTGGGCTGTTTTGAGCTTGTTTGCTTCTCTTACTTGCTATAATCATCATGGATCATTGTATGATCATTTTGTATGCTTGTTTAGGTTGGTTTACTTGCTGGTTGATGTATCCCTTCATTTTCTTGACATGTGAATTTATGTGTTTGCAAAGCTTGGCATGTTTGTTGATTTTGTCTTTTTGAAACTTTGAGCATGTTAATTCCATGAATTGTGTTGATGTGTTAGTATTGATTGATGTGTTGAATATCCACATTTCAACTCTTCATCTCTTCTTCTTACTTTGCTTTCTATTTTGTGATTTTTGATGTGCCTTATGTCATCTTTTGTTTCAATCCTCATTCATCCCCCCTATAGAAGCAACTTATCTCCTTTAGAGGGCTAAGTTGTCCTCTAGCTTTCTTCCTCTCTGTAACACGGTGGGAGAACTGACTTTAGTAATGTTGCGGATAGCAAGAGTCGCCACCGACTTTTATTTTATCCAAAGGAAAGGCATAAAAGAACAGGAAAGACCTTTTAAAAGATTTTTGGGTCCGGGGGGTAGGTTATGTAAAGGGAAGGTGTTAGCACCCTTTACATCCATGGTTATCCATGGGCTCTTAGTTACTTAGCTCACTTTAAAATGTTTTTGAAATGTGAAGTGTGTGAATAAAAAATTTCTTAAGAGTTTTATAATGATCCATGTACGGATGCGTAAAAAACATTTGTTTTGAAAATTGTTTGAAATGTGTGAAGTGTTTGAAAAGTTTTGAAGAGTGAGCAAGTAACTATGAGGAACCTACCCTAAGTTTAAGTCTTTTCTGTTCTTGAATCCTTTAAATGGTAAGACTATCCCTATTATTAAGGAATAGGTAGTCATTACCTTGGATGTAAGGGACAAGTGAAGGGACATCTGTTATTTAGGCAACTGTGGGGTGTATAAGCAATTTTGAAGGGACTATCATCTTTATTCGAAAGGGACAAGATCATTACGAAGGCAACATTCGAAAAGGGACTTGATCTTCTATCTGTTAAGGGACTAGATGACTTTATTTTGAGGGACTTTTGCTTTATACACCCTACTTGACCTTTTTGATTAGGCAACATGAGAGGTATCCCTAAGGAAGTGAGATGGCGATCAAAGATCGACTTACGTGTGTGAGTGTACAATTTTAATATTTATCTTTAAATTTAAATGATCTAAATTAATTTTAAATTACAAGTATATTTACACTCCCTATTTACTAACCATAGCATAAAATATAAATAATAAGCATTATAAATAAATATTACACCAAGGAGCAATTACATAATAATAATAAAAACAATTTAAATAATTAAGCAAAATATTAAATAATAATAACAATAATTGAGTTAGTGAAATAATAATAAAAATAATCACGATGTGGTTAGTAATAATAAAATATCATATACACATAATTAATAATAATAATGAAATAAGTAAGAATATTATAATAATTAAAAGATTAAATTTTTATATAAACAATTATTTAAGATTAATAAAAAAATATGAACAATTAATTATTAAATTATTTGCAAATTATAAAAAATTAAATTAATTAGTTATAAACATATTATGAAAATAAATTATGATTACAAAATTAAATTAGCAATTATTTTTAAACATATAATAAAAATTATTTACGTGCAAAATTAAATTCTAAACAAATTAGGTCATATTATTATATTAAGAATTTTAACTTTTAATTATATTTACATACAAGAATTTAAGTTATAAATAATTTATACATTAACAAAAATTAAATTAAGAATTTTAATAAAGTCATGAATATAAATAATAGAAGAAGAAAATTAGGGTTTGAAGAAAAATATGTTTTTTAGGGTTTATAAAAATAAATTAGGTTTTATATAAAAAATGTTAAATATTAAATATTAATCTAATTATACAAATAAATTATATATATACATATTAATAAAAAGAAAATAGTTTTTGAAAATATTATTATTTTAGGAATTATTTTTATAACCTATAATATTTACATATTCATTTAAATATATTTGCATATTAATCATATAAATAATATTAAACAATTAATAAAATAAATAAAACAGAATAATAAAAAAACTTACCTGGGCTGGGGATTGAACCCAGCCCCTTTGCCTCCAAGAACCCTAACCAACAAGACTTTCCACTGGGCTACAGGCGCGCATGTGACAAAGAAAGGTGATGACTTTGTTTTGTTGTTGATTCCTGAAAATCAAAGGAAAAAAGAAAGGAAAACAAAAGGCCTGGGGGAATCGAACCCAGGACCTTCACAATACACACAAACACCTTAACCAATCCAGCTGGGAGAGCGCACCTGTTGAAGTGGTGACTATAATAAATAATATATGATACCTAATAATTAACCTGAAAAACAAGCAAAAGTTGGGGGAACCAGGACTCGAACACAGGTTTGCAAGCAATATACACACGCATCTCACCATCAGGGCAACTACACATTGGTGATACAAAATAGAAACAAATACATTATAATATATTATAATAATTCAAACTTAAAAACGCGCGCAGCCAAATTCATCTTCTTCCTTGAGATTTCGCAGGTTTTCCTGCGAAATTTCCTGGGAATTTTCCTGGGACTTTTCCTGCGCACAAACCCTGCAAATTTCGTATCAACATAAACATGTACAATTTTACCAAATTGATCACATATTCGTAATCCCCAGACAGCACACAATTCAATTGTAGTCTTAGAATTAATTTATGCTAGCTAAATCAAAAGATCCCAAATTCAAATCAAGAACCCTAGCCATGGCAACTTGCGGTTTAGGGTTTAGTTCTTCAATCCTTTTATCCAGAAACCATCTAGGCATCACAACAAACAATATTAACAACACAAAAACAATTTATAACAGTCAAATGAGCAGAATCAAAAATTGAAAAAAAATGAAGAACATGAATTCGGTTTGCATGAATGAGGATGTTTCAGATGTTGTTTATGATCCAAATACGTTCAATGATCATCATAGAACATGTTGCAATGCTCAAAACTCATTAAAACTCCCTCTACCTTGAAATCCGAATGTGAGTTTTTGATGAATTTTGTGAAGTTTGAAACTGATTTTTGAGGTTGGAAAAATCGTCTGCAATGAGTAGGGTTATGTCATGTACTTATAGAGTGATGAATTTAGGTCAGAAAACTTGGTCATTGTTTGAAAGATTTGATCCAAAAAGATTGAAAAAGATAAGGCTTTAAAATTCAAATATTCTTGTATGAACACCTTCTATTTCAAGCCAATCAACATTATCTTTGTATCAATTTGATCCACATTGAATTCATGACCTTCTAGAATCAAAAATAATTTTAAATCTTCACATTTAATATTTTATTTAAATTTAAAATGATTTTTAGTATAAAAAATCATAATAAATTAATTAAATAAAATAAAAAATTATGAAAATATCAAAGAATTTTCGTGCATGATGTCATGGATTGCTTTGGGTCATTAAAAGTTTAGCCCACTTAGCAAAATTTGGTTTTAAACCTCCATTTGCTTCATAAACTTCCCTAAAATTTCCCAACTTTGCAAGGACACACATCCTTCAATTTTAATGCTATGAGGGTGTTCTTGGACATTTTGGAAAGCTTGAAGAGTCCTCTAACCAACCCCACTGGTTTCATGTCCATATCACTTACCATTCTCAAGTTATGCCCTTTTGAAGTTGTTGACTTTTTGTTGACTTTTAAAAGGACCTATAATGTCTTAGCTCATACCTTCCAAATGAAGCATTTTTGGGCTTGGCTTGTGAGACACAAAGTTGTAGAGAATTCAATTTCCTTCAAAATGATCTTTGTATGGAGACTTGGTGATGAAGCATGTGAAATTTATGGCTGGTCAAAGTTCAGTTGACTTTTACTAAGGAAACCCTAATTTAGAAACCCCTGATTCTTGATGATCTGAAATCTCCTTGATGAATCATGATCAACCCTTGATCAAATGATGAACTTTACTTCATATACTTGATGTTGGCAAAAAATCATGAAGTTTGACTTTGGTTTGACCACAGTTGACCTCAGTTTGACTTTTTAACTGCTTTAACTGATTTTGACTTATCTGATCATCTGACTGAGCAAACTTTTGAGAAAAGTCTTGAAACTTGTCATGGGGTTTCTTATACACATATAAGATGCTATGAAGCTCACTTGAAGTCTTGGAAATTCATTTAGCCTGATTAAAGTCAAAACCCTAGTTTTGGATGCACTGCTTAGGAGGTGCATTGTCTGAGGGAATTGTCAACTCTTCTGACTATTTGTGAACTTTGTGAACCTTGTGAACCATCATAAAATGTCTTGTGAACCTTGTGAACATCATGGGAGGTCTTGTGAACCTTGTGAACCTCATAAAGTGTCTTATAGACTTCATGAACATCATGAAAGGTCTTGTGAACCTTGTGAACCTTGTGAACCTTCTTAGTACACAAAGTCTTGTATTGTGAGGGCAAATTTTGGGGTGCAACACTCTCACCTTCTTATTTTACCCCCTTATTCTTTCTTAAGTTAGTTCAAACCTCATTAACCTAGGATTATCCAAGCATGCTAATATTAGGATTAGTCTTTCCCCATTAGTCTTTTACCTTTGTTCCTTTGGTTTCTTCTCTTTCTCATCTTAAAACAAAAACCATAAAAAACACCTTAATAAGGGAAGAAGTGACTTCTTGTGCAATAGCCTTATTCCATGAGGCATATGTATTCATTCCATCTTGGAATAGTACATTTGTCTAGCATGATGCACAAGTCTGATCATGAAGTCATCTTCATTAAGAAAAATCCTAAAAAATATTTCTTCATTTTAATCACTAAAGCACCTAATAAGTTCAACAAGTTAGTGAGCTTAAGCCCTTGCCCTTGGAAACAAGTCTTGGATAAATTCTCCTTACTTGGTGTGCTTGTTCTATTATTCCATCTTAGAATGTAGTAGCAAGTACACATTCCATGGAAAAGAGCTTGAGTTCCTTCTCTTGTGCCACACAAATAAAAAACTCATAAAAAAGACTGGAACAAAGAATAAACGTCTCTCCTTCGGGACTTATTTTCTCATCCCACTCACTCCTTACGTACGAACTTGCTCCTACTTGTCATTTTGCAAGACGGTAACGCACTCGTCGTCTGAGTTTGCAACACATGAGCATTGATATAAGCAGTTCAAGCCTTAAGACATAAGCAATATTTTCCACCCCTAGTTAGGGGAACTACGACGACTCTGATCCTCATGTCCATATGAGGTACGTAGGCAGCGGGGTAGGGCCCGTTCGAGCACACTCTTTTATTTTCCCTACATTTCCCACATTTTTCTTTTCTTTTCCAGATCCAGTTTTCAGTTCTTTTGCATTAGCTTCATTCTTTTACCCTTTTGAAACATTTTCTTTGCAAGCGTGGATCCCGTCGGGTACGACGGACGATCTGGGGTGTTAATACCTTCGCAGGTCGTAACCGACTCCCGAATCCAGTCTCTTTGGTTCGCAAGACCTTTGTCCTTCCTTTTCTTTTCTTCTTATTTGTGCAGCATTACCATTCCCGTTCCTTTGGGATAAAAATGTCTGGCTGGCGACTCTACCTCTTCCACGCCACTTTCGCGTTTGTACCAGGATGAAAATCCAGGGAGCGACAGCTGGCGACTCTGCTGGGGACGAACCCAGAATCTCTGGTTTCCCCTTGAGAGTCAATCTTAACGCTTGCGTGTTTCTGTTTTATTGGGTGTTGATTGTTCACTGCTGTGTGTATATTTTACTGTTGTTTATTTACAGTTTTTATTTATAGTTTTATTTACAGTTTTCAGTATTTATTTTCATGCATCATATGTATATATTGGACTATCTGACTGTACTGGTTTTCTATTTGGTGGGATTGGGAACTGTTGTTGTAAGATGAGCTCATAACCGGGGCTCGAGTGCACCTTTGGACTTAGCATGGACAGTCATTTCGGCTTCATGGCATCTTGCTATGTTGGTAGTAATGAGTTCCACACCCAGACTTGCGACCTTCTTGGAAATGTATTGATACCAGAATCTTTCTAGGGCAATACACAACCTTGATAGTTATGTGCATCTGGGGACCGATCATTGAGAACCTTTGTGGAAAAAACCCTCTCTAGTGGTGACCGTGGCAGACCACATTCTGTGGCAAACCCATTTGCACCGGAGGGTCCACTGGGGACTCGCATAGGATGGCCTGGTTCTCTTATAGGAATTCAGTCAAAGCATCTGGTCGTATGGCGATAGTACTGTATCCTACAGGCTGAATGTACTATTGTTTCTCGATTTCAGTGCCTGAAGCTGAGGACTTATAAGGGATGCTTGTTTTTCCCGGACTCAGGCTGAGACCTCCCTGAGTAGTACATAATGCTTAACCGATTCCCTGGTTTGGTCATGAGCCATTCCTCGGAGATGGTGAACGTATTATTGCTATTCGGCTTTGAGAGTCCGTGATGTTTGACCCGGAGCACACCTGTAAGATTGGGAGGGGTTACAGGTTTGCAGGAACCCTTGACCTCATCATACCTCATTACCAGTACAGTCCTAGGATTTGATTTGGTTACATGGATGTTGGAGTTCTTAAGTCATCTGATATTTAATTTTGGGGCTTATTTGAGACTGAATTCTTGTTCACGGGGCTTTATTTAGAGGATCTCTGTTCTTGGTGTCATACCTGAAATTTGTCCTACCTGCACTGTTTTATTTTACTGTCTAGCCATTGTTTAAAAAATCAAAAAAATACGTATTACTTTATTATTCTGTCTGTTATTCGAAAAATTCAAAAAAATGCGTTCATTAGTTTTCTAAAAAATTACTTTCTATTCTGTATTATCATATGTTTTATTTTTATTATTTAGTCAGTATCAGAAAATTACAAAAAAAAAAATCCATTATTAATTCTATCAAAACTATTTTATGTAAACCTTTTTTTTCCCAAGCCCATTAGCTCATTATCTTTTTCTAAGCCCATTATTTAAAAAAAATCAAAAATTATAGCATTGTTATTATTATTGTTTTTGTTTCATTTATTTTTCATATCACCATTTTCCAATTTTAAAATTATTATATTTTTATCACAACTATTATTTCTATTATCTATTTATTATTATTATTAGTATTATTTCAAAAAAAAACATTGTTTTTTGCATTTTAATAAGTCATCAATTCACAAATCTTTCTTTTATTCCTTTTCTTTTATTTTTTTTTTGTTTGTTTTTTTGTTCCATTTATTTTATTATTATTATTATTTATTATTATTATTATTATTATTATTATTATTATTGTTAGTATTACTTTTTTTTTGTTAACAAATATTTCCATTTCATATCATTTTTCAGCCTGTCCCGCACAGGCACGTGGAAATCAACGCAAGGAATCCCACAAAATCAGGGCACACCCTCACTCAATTGCTAACGAATCCTTCCATCCTGCAAACCTCACAAAAATGCAATAACAAATCCTCTCCGCATCAGCTGCACGAATTTCATACGCAAATGTTCCTTCCGCTTTTCCCTTTGTTTCTGTCCATAATACCCCTGTGCAGTTCTAATTTCTATATAAACAACCTTCAAAATTGTTTCAGGGGGACTGCAAGCGAAATATCCCAAATCACACAGCTCCAACCAACCAAAAACTACACAAATATAAAAATTAAAATAAAAATAAGAAAGCTGAGTCGAGAGTGAGATGAAGTTAGAACACCCAGAAAACTCACCACCGTGACTTAAACCCACCGACCACCGCATCAAACAACACAAACCTTTTTTTAGAAAAAACGAATCCAAACGCAGGAACGCGGGTCGCGATTCCAAATCAAAAGAACAAACAACGAAACCATCACCATTCCAAACTCAGAAACCTGTGAAATCCGAAAACCAAACCGAACAAAATCCATAAATCGAACCCTTTTTTGAGGACAAAACCAAATTCAGAGAGGTCGAGACCGTGAGTGAGATGAAAACGTCGAACCAAAATTGAAACACCAATCAAAACTGCCGAGAGTGAGTCGCGGCGAGAGGTTCTTGCGAGAACTCATTTGCTGAGGGTTGGTGTTCTTTCATTTCACCTTTGCTGCTATTTTGTTGTTGTTGTGTTTTAATTTTGTTCATTTTCTTATAAGAATAAAACCCCTTTTTATTTATTTAAACTTTACTGTATTTAGCCTTGGGCTTTTAAGCCGAATTGCGTCCGATTTCGTTATCGGAAAATTTGGTCAATATGAGGCCAATTTTATTTTGTTTATTATTTTGTCTCGATTAATAGTTTATTTCATTTTCATTTTGTCAATATAATTTAATTTAGTTTATTTAATTCAATTATTTTTATTTTCATGGTCGATGAACATCTAACTAGTTTTGAGATTCGTCGCAAGCCAACTCGACATCTCGACTAATGATGAGACCATTTTTTTTAATTTATTTACTTTATTTTATTTTTCGCATTTCATTTCAAAATAGATGCTCGACTCCTTATAGAATGATTCTAAACTTTGAATTCATTCTAAGGAAATCAACGAGCCACATTTCTCCGCATCCGAATAAAAAGGTTGAACGCCTCCGAACAGTTCAAAAACACCGCACACACGCTTCCTCTTGGGAAAACTACAATAATACCATTTATTTCTCGCAATCCCCTGTAATTTATTTCGTTCGCAAACCCTTGGTCCAACGCCAAGTGGTTGCACTCTCACACACTCGCACTTTATTTTTCAGTTATCATTTCGTTTATTAGGATCCACTTCACCTTGCGAGCCGAGCGCTTTGTGCCTTGCTAACAAACCACAAAATAAAACTCCATTTGCATTCACCCTCTAACCTCAAAAAACCAAAATGATTCTTTTTAGATCCAAACCCTTGATCCAATGTCAAGCGGTCTTAGGTAATAAAACATTATAATAATACGAGAAGAATTGTACCCCACGAGCCTTAAGCGGTAGAAAGGAGGATAACGAGCTCTCGTTACTCGCTCTGATTATTTCGACGCAAGACACTCGTCTTGTTGGACGGAATAAACTATCCATAGTCTTTAGTGCAATTCAACTCCTAAACCCTTTCATCGAAGAAAGGTAATAAAATCAACAACCATCTACCGTAGTAGGCCGAACTACGAAGCTCTGACTTTCCCATTGCACAAGGGAGTACGTAGGCACGAGGATCTCAATCCTTACCGAGCACCCAGGATCAATCTAACTTATAATTCAAACTCATTTCCCTCTAGCAAGTAATTCGTTTAAGCATAGACATCCTTTCACGCGTGATAACTTAGATGGTTCCCATCGAGTACGATGGATGTAGGGGGTGCTAATACCTCCCCCCCTGCATAACTGACTCCCGAACCCAGGCAATGGTTCCGTTGACCTTTGTCCTTATCCCTCTCTTCCCGGGTTTTATCTATATCTTCCCTTTTCCCTCTTCGGGAATAAATAGAATTAGGTGGCGACTCTTCAGTCAGTCCAGCGCGCGGCTTCCGTCTTTTCGAATCGCGTGAGGTCGTATTTTTCAGGGTGCGACAGCTGGCGACTCTGATGGGGACAGGTTCACCCCTATGCGAGTCAGGCCTAGTCTAGGTTTCCATGTTTGTTTGGATGTTTGCTTTTGTGCCTTGCTTGTTTATTTTTATCGCTTTCTTTATTGCATTCCATCTTATATATCTTGTGGCTCCTTTGTACTATAATTTGGATCGATACTTTGCAAAAGAAACTTGAGGAAAAGGCTCTATACCCGGGCTTACAAGTACAAACATAAGATAGCGAGGTTGTGTAGTATGGGCTCCCGAGAGAACCACTCTCGTGGGTTGTCGATACGAAAACCTCACTTGGAGTAGATTCTAATGAGAATACTGACAACCGTTAAGTTTTTGGCGTGTGTGCTCAGTCGTTTTCATTAGGATCACCGACTCTGAGGGCCTTTAGAACCCTTTGGTTAAAACATCGATTGATGGTCTCGTAGTATTGGCTCCCGAGAAATTTGCTCTCGTGGGTTGTTGATACGAAGACCTCACTCATAATAGACATTCTCAATAGAGTTGATTGACTGTCAAGAGCTGACATGTGCATCAAACATTTGAGCAAAGTCCATAACTTTGAGGCCTTTGTTTAAACCTCGTGTCATGATCGCGTAGTATGGGCTCCCGAGAAAATTTTCTCTCGTGGGTTTTCGATACGAAGATCTCACCCAAAATAGATTCATATGGGGGAGTCAATCAACCGTCATGCTTATGGCGTGTGTGATGAACATCCATACAAATTGATAACTTTGGGGTCCCTAAAACCTTATAGTCTACCCAGTGAGTTCTTGATCAGAGTATCATCCATATATACCTTGGACTTATGAGGCCATGATCTTGTGATCTTGGATTCTGACATTGCATATCATCTCATTTGCATATTTGTTCATATTGCATTTCATTCCAAAGCCGAAAACTCATTTCATGTTCCTCCATCATAGTAAATCAAGTTGGTTTCCCGACGCCCTTATCGTGCTAGACGATCGTACCTAACTCGAGCCAACACTCGAAGACTAATGGACGTGATTCAAGAAGAGCAAGCTGTTATGAGGGAAGAGATTGACTCGGTCAAGAGCAAGATTGACCAGATTTATAAGACCATACAAGCTTTGGCTAGGATGGAAGAACGTCGCGAAGCTGCTGCCGCAATGAACAATGCTCTAGTGCAAGGATTTGCCTCGCGAGCAATGCCTTCAGTTCCAGTTCCAAATCCTTTGGTTTATGGTTTGCCTCCAGGCTTCACTCCTGCTGTTGAAGAAGTCACTTCCCAACCAATACCTACCTCTGGTGTTACTGTTGGTGCTACTCCTCAAGCTCAACCTGTCGTTACTCAGGTTCACATGCCTCATGCTGAAGAGGATCATCAAGTTGAGTATGAGATGCATACTGTTGTTCCAATCACCAACCCCCATGCAGTTCAAGAATCTGAAGCTATGAAGATGTGCCGTAAGTTAGCTGAAAAACTCTGAATCATGGAAGGACACAACTCAACCTCTCTGAGTGCCTCAGACATGTGCCTAGTTCCAGATGTTGTGATCCTTGCTAAATTCAAACTGCCAGAATTCGAGAAGTACAAAGGCCTCAGCTGTCCTGAGCTCCATTTGAGTATGTACTGCAGAAAAATGGTCGCTCATGCCAAAGACGACAGACTCATGATCCATTGCTTCCAAGACAGCCTATCTGGAGCGTCTCTAGAATGGTACATGCAACTTGAGCGCAACATTCGTACTTGGCTTGATTTATCTGATGCATTCAAAAAGCAATACAAGTGCAACACCGATTTAGCTCCTAACCGTACTCAACTTCAGAGTATGACTCAAAAGGAGAACGAATCCTTTAAGGAGTGTGCCCAACGCTGGAGGGAGCTAGCTGCCAGAGTTCATCCGCCATTGGTTGACCGTGAACTGATCGATATCTTCATGGGTACCCTACAAGGGCAGTACTACGAAAAGTTGATCAGCAGCGTATCTGCTGGATTTTCAGACATGGTGATTGTTGGAGAAAGAATCGAAGAAGATCTGAAAAGTGGAAAAATCCAAGGAGGTTCTGACAGCCAAGCCAGTGTCAAGAAGCCTTTCAACGGGTACAAAAAGGGCGAAACAAATGCAATTTTTACTGCAAGTGGGAATCCGCAACAAAGTGCACCTACTCCAATTCCCTACTACCAGTATCCCTATGTTGCTGCTGCGCAATATTCTCCCGTGCCATATCAGCCAATTCCTCCAATGCCTTATCAACAGGCCATTCAAGCGTCATTCCCGCCTCAGATGGCTTATCAACCACGTCCATATCCTATGATTGCAGCTGCGCAGTATGCGCCCAATCCGTACCATCAACCGGCCAACCCACAAAGGCCTGGTCAACAATAACAACGCGCTCCTCAACAGCGCCCACCATATCAACAAAGAGGATATGATAGACACATTGATCCCCTGCCTATGTCATATTCCGAAATCTTTAATGGGCTGATGGCAAAAGGATCTCTTACTTTGAAAGATATGCCACCTCAGACTGGTAACGCCCGGAACTATGATGCTAATGCTCGCTGTGAGTATCACAAAGGCGCTCCAGGTCACACAATCGAGAACTGCCATGCCTTCAAGCACAAAGTTCAAGATAGGGTTAACTCTAAGGATCTCACCTTCACTCCGAGAAATCCAAATGTCCAGAACAATCCAATGTCGCCGCACGGTGCCAACAAGTGAAGAAATTTGTAGGGGTTTTGAAGATCGAGCTGAATGGTCTCCAACTCTGAGCAAGTAAAATCAAGAGAAGTTCAATTCCTTAAATCAAGGCAGTCGTCGCCATTTATCATTTTCGCATATTTGTTATTTTGTACTGTTTGTTAAGTACTATTTGATCTGAACATTATCGTTTGTACTTGGTTTTGTTAATGTTTTGTTTATGCATGTTTTGAATCAATCTATTCGCATTCGCTCATCATTTATCATTTATCACAAAATCACAAAAATATTCTCTCACTTCATTTTAGCAAATATTTGAGGGAGGATGATGAAAACGAAATACCTATAACCGTTGCGGTATGCTTTCAGATAAAACCACGTCAACAATGTACAGGCATTCTTGTTTCCAAATCCCCAAACACTGGAGATATAAGGAGTTAATCCCTAGTCAACCACTTCGAGCCTAGAAGTAGGAGTTTCTTTCGGATACAAACCCTTACATCTAACCCGGGGCAGGGTAGTTGTTCAGTTAATCTGACTACACCTTCAAATTGCAAGATGAGACATCCCATCGGAGGACCATCAACAAAAGACTTGGCAGTCACAACATTCAAACAAAAAGAAAAGAAAAGAAAAAAAACATTAAGTTGAGCACCCGAAGGGAGACTTAGTTGACAAAAAATAGAACAAATCAAAAGAGGAGCTCAAATCCTCAGCAAAAGCAAAACAAATATCAGTGACCACCAAATCAGGAATCAAAGGGTCACCAATAAAAGATGACTTCCATTTTCAAGCGAACTTTAAAGCTTCATCTTCACTCTTGCAAAGTCAAAACAAATGCATGTGTAGAGTTAACTGAACATAGGACTGGAGAACATCACGAAGAAGGGGTGGGTACAAATCAAAATTTGAGCCTTATATCTTTGTTTCTCAAACCATTAACCAGACCACGTTACAACCCTCAAAAGTCCTAATTGAGGTGCGGTTTATTCTGAAAGCATGCTACCAACAGGGTTGTGTAAAATGACTCCCATATATTTGCTAATATTCAATATTCATTGCACTTTATTATTGCTGCATATTTCACGCACCTTCTAAGTCAGCACCTCGTTTGGGCTAACGGTCCATTCATCACACTTTCCCGGCATTCAAATAATTTGACTTTTTTCAAAACATACATGAATATTGCATTAACACTACCATTTGTGTATGAACAATTAAATTGCGAATCAATGTTTGACATCAGTGCAATCCCAATAAGGGGCAATCGAAAGAGGAACTTGAATCAATACTTCTTCAAAAACGACCCAATCAGGGGCATTTTATCTTCAAAAGGCTCAATCAGGGGCATTTCATATTCAAACAGCCCAATCAGGGGAAAATCATTTTCAACAACTCAATCAGGGGCAGATGCCTACCAAATCCAGACACTGGGGTAGGTCATGTCATGGTCACTCTCAAAGTTTCCCCACCAGAATTCTCTCCAATACCTTACAGACAGGAATAAGCAAACAAGGAGCAAATCTTCGTATCTCTTTTCCCCAATTGAACAAGCAGACTTTGCTGGACGTTGGCAATCATTCAAAGCAAAATCAGTCTTCATGTGTCAATTAAGTCGCTCCGCTCATCAGCAAGTAACCAAAACTTGGGGTATACAGATTCATCTTTTGACCACGCATCGTCGAAGATCGAGTGTCGGGGAATCAAAACTTACACCCACCCAAAGTCCAATCTTTATTGGCAACTACCAGACCAAAAGTCCACCAAGCTGGCATCTTTCATCATCGGTCATGTGCATCATTATGCATCATCAATACCTTATATGCATCATTTGCAAATCAATTTTTCATATCTCCAACATTTACATTTCAGTTTTCATCTCAGTGCATAAACACTTGCATCGTATCTCCATCATTACAGAATACACATTTCAAAAAATCAAGCATGCGTGCATAAGTCAGGATCCAAGATCAATCGAAGATTCCAGGCATCTCTGCAGCGGATTCAGTGGTTGTTCCCCATTGAATCTTTTCTCTTCAGCTATTTTAATTTCTAGCCATTCGGTTTTCCCTTTAGTGACAGGAATCGTTTTTAAATGTCATTTGCCTTATCATCCTCTGGTGATAAGTGATTTTATTTTCAGTCATTTGCCTTATCATCCTCTGGTGATAAGTGATTTTATTTTCAGTCTTTTGCCTTATCATCCTCTGGTGATAAGTGATTTTATTTTCAGTCATTTGCCTTATCATCCTCTGGTGATAAGTGATTTTATTTTCAGTCATTTGCCTTATCATCCTCTGGTGATAAGTGATTTTATTTTCAGTCATTTGCCTTATCATCTTTTGGTGATAAGTGATTTTATTTTTCAGTCATTTGCCTTATCATCCTCTGGTGATAAGTGATTTTATTTTCAACCATTTGCCTTATCATCCTCTGGTGATAAGTGGTTTTATTTTCAGTCATTTACCTTATCATCCTCTGGTGATAAGTGATTTTATTTTCAATCATTTGCCTTATCATCTTTTGGTGATAAGTGATTTTATTTTTCAGTCATTTGCCTTATCATCCTCTGGTGATAAGTGATTTTATTTTCAGTCATTTGCCTTATCATCTTTTGGTAAAAAGTGATTTTATTTTTCAGTCATTTGCCTTATCATCTTCTGGTGATAAGTGATTTTATTTTTCGGTCA
Organism: Lathyrus aphaca; assembly: GCA_963966055.1. Lineage (NCBI taxonomy): Eukaryota > Viridiplantae > Streptophyta > Magnoliopsida > Fabales > Fabaceae > Lathyrus > Lathyrus aphaca. Next base: position 90,316,714 of record OZ014521.1, read on the forward strand.
TTTGCCTTATCATCTTCTGGTGATAAGTGATTTTATTTTTCAGTCATTTGCCTTATCATCCTCTGGTGATAAGTGATTTCATTTTCAGTCATTTGCCTTATCATCTTTTGGTGATGAGTGATTTTATTTTCAGTCATTTGCCTTATCATCCTCTGGTGATAAGTGATTTTATTTTCAGTCATTTGCCTTATCATCTTCTGGTGATAAGTGATTTTATTTTTCGGTCATTTTCCTTATCATCTTCTGGTGATAAGTGATTTTATTTTTCAGTCATTTGCCTTATCATCCTCTGGTGATAAGTGATTTCATTTTCAGTCATTTGCCTTATCATCTTTTGGTGATAAGTGATTTTATTTTCAGTCATTTGCCTTATCATCCTCTGGTGATAAGTGATTTTATTTTCAGTCGTTCGCCTTATCATCCTTTGGTGATAAGTGATCTTATTTTTAGTTACTCGCTTTATCATCCGCCAGTGATAAGTGATTTATTTTTGTCAACTTGTTTCTTGCTGTGTCACCCGTCATTTCCAATATTAATCATCTGCTATTTTCACAATTTCTTTCTTTGTCAGACAAATTTGGAGTCTGTTAGTATCTAATTATCTTATACCTTGAAAGATTGAACGCGAGCCAGTTCATCTTACTCGGTCTAAGCCAATTCGATAGGGGCATCTGTCATACCCCAAATTTGTCCTACCTGCACCGTTTTATTTTACTGTCTAGCCATTGTTTCAAAAATAAAAAAAAAATACGTATTACTTTATTCTTCTGTCTGTTATTCGAAAAAATCAAAAAAATGCGTTCATTATTTTTCTAAAAAGTTACTTTCTATTCTGTATTATCATATGTTTTATTTTTATTATTTAGTCAGTATCAGAAAATTACAAAAAAAAATCCATTATTAATTCTATCAAAACTATTTTATGTAAACCTTTTTTCCCCAAGTCCATTAGCTCATTATCTTTTTCTAAGCCCATTATTTAAAAAAAAATCAAAAATTATAGCATTGTTATTATTATTATTTTTGTTTCATTTATTTTTCATATCACCATTTTCCAATTTTAAAATTATTATTATTTTTATCACAACTATTATTTCTATTATCTATTTATTATTATTATTAGTATTATTTCCAAAAAAAACATTGTTTTTTGCATTTTACTAAGTCATCAATTCACAAATCTTTCTTTTATTCCCTTTCTTTTATTTTTTTTGTTTGTTTTTTTGTTCCATTTCTTTTATTATTATTATTATTATTATTATTATTATTATTGTTAGTATTACTTTTTTTTGTTAACAAATATTTCCATTTCATATCATTTTCCAGCCTGTCCCGCACAGGCACGTGGAAATCAACGCAAGGAATCCCATAAAATCAGGGCACACCCTCACTCAATTGCTAACGAATCCTTCCATCCTGCAAACCTCACAAAAACTCAATAACAAATCCTCTTCGCATCAACTGCACGAATTTCATACGCAAATGTTCCTTCCGTTTTTCCCTTTGTTTCTTCCCATAATACCCATGTGCAGTTCTAATTTCTATATAAACAACCTTCAAAATTGTTTCAGGGGGACTGCAAGCGGAATATCCCAAATCACACAGCTCCAACCAACCAAAAACTACACAAATATAAAATATAAAAAAAAGCTGAGTCGAGAGAGAGATGAAGTTAGAACACCCAGAAAACTCACCACCGTGACTTAAACCCACCGACCACTGCATCAAACAACACAAACTTTTTTTTAGAAAAAACGAATCCAAACGCAGGAACGCGGGTCGCGATTCCAAATCAAAAGAACAAACAACGAAACCATCACCATTCCAAACTCAGAAACCCGTGAAATCCGAAAACCAAACCGAACAAAATCCACAAATCGAACCCTTTTCTGAGGACAAAACCAGATTCAGAGAGGTCGAGACCGTGAGTGAGATGAAAACGTCGAACCAAAATCGAAACACCAATCAAAACTGCCGAGAGTGAGTCGCGGCGGGAGGTTCTTGTGAGAACTCATTTGCTGAGGGTCGGTGTTCTTTCATTTCACCTTTGCTGCTATTTTGTTGTTGCTGCGTTTTAATTTTGTTCATTTTCTTATAAGAATAAAACCCCTTTTTATTTATTTAAACTTTACTGTATTTAGCCTTGGACTTTGAAGCCCATGGGATTATTGGATGCCACATACTGCTGACAGCATGTCAACCAGCGCCTCCCCTTCCATTTTTTATTTTATTTACCTTTTTTTTTACTGACTGTTTTGTTGTTGGATTGGGCTTTTAAGTCCATCATGTTATTTCTACCAACACCACTCTGAGTACGCCTGCACCCCTGTTTATTTTATGTTTTAATTTTCATAATCTTGTTTCTATTTTAATTATTATGGTTTATTTTTCTAAGTCTTTTTTTTATTATTGGATAGTGTTTTCTTTGTTTTAGAAATGTTCTAAAAAAATGTATTAATAATTTTTTTTATCTATTTTCTTATCGTTTGGGGCCGATGATATACCAAAAGGCCGAATTGCGTAAGATTTCGTTATCGGAAAATTCGGTCAATATGAGGCCAATTTTATTTTGTTTATTATTTTGTCTCGATTAATATTTTATTTCATTTTCATTTTTTCAATATAATTTAATTTAGTTTATTTAATTCGATTATTTTTATTTTCATGGTCAATGAACATCTAACTAGTTTTGAGATTCGTCACAAGCCGACTCGACATCTCGACTAATGATGAGACCATTTTTTTTTAAAATTTATTTACTTTATTTTATTTTTCCTATTTCATTTCAAAATAGATGCTCGACTCCTTATAGAATGATTCTAAACTTTGAATTCGTTCTAAGGAAGTCAACGAGCCACATTTCGCCGCATCCGAATAAAATGGTCGGACGCCTCCGAACAGTTCGAAAACACCGCACACACGCTACCTCTTGGGCAAACTACAATGATACCATTTATTTCTCGCAATCCCCTGTAATTTATTTTGTACCCCTCTTCCATTTTATGTACGCACTTTATTTTCCGCATTTTATCGATCGTTATTTTGTTCGCAAACCCTTGGTCCAACGCCAAGTGGTTGCACTCTCACACACTCGCACTTTATTTTTCAGTTATCGTTTCGTTTATTAGGATCCACTTCACCTTGCGAGCCGAGCGCTTTGTACCTCGCTAACAAACCACAAAATAAAACTCCATTTGCATTCACCCTCTAACCTCAAAAAACCAAAATGATTCTTTTTAGATCCAAACCCTTGATCCAACGTCAAGCGGTCTTAGGTAATAAAACATTCTAATAATACGAGAAGAATTGTACGCCACGAGCCTTAAGCGGTAGAAAGGAGGATAACGAGCTCTCATTACTCGCTCCGATTATTTCGACGCAAGACGATCGTCTTGTTGGACGGAATAAACTATCCATAGTCTTTAGTGCAATTCAACTCCTAAACCCTTTCATCGAAGAAAGGTAATAAAATCAACAACCATCAACCGTAGTAGGCCGAACTACGAAGCTCTGACTTTCCCATTGCACAAGGGAATACGTAGGCACGAGGATCTCAATCCTTGCCAAGCACCTAGGATCAATCTAACTTATAATTCAAACTCATTTCCCTCTAGCAAGTAATTCGTTTAAGCATATAAATCCTTTCGTGCGTGCTAACTTAGGTAGTTCCCATCGAGTACGATGGATGTAGGGGGTGCTAATACCTTCCCCCTGCATAACCGACTCCCGAACCCAGGCAATGGTTCCGTTGACCTTTGTCCTTATCCCTTTCTTCCCGGGTTTTATCTATATCTTCCCTTTCCCTCTTCGGGAATAAATAGAATTAGGTGGCGACTCTTCAGTCAGTCCAGTGCGCGACTTCTGTCTTTTCGGATCGCGTGAGGTCGTATTTTTCGGGGTGCGACACTTGGTTACTTGGGTCCAGTATTCAGTATCCAGACAGTCCCAGTTGTTGATCATATGCATGCATAACATTTGCATCGCATCATACTTGCATTAACTGTTTGTGTTTCCATTTCTAGTTATCATTTATCCATTGTACCCAGTTCTGGTATTCATTATTTCTCCAGATGACAAAAATCCAAGAGATACCCAGGAAAAAGAATGCTCATTACACTTTCCCGCAACCAGAAATTGAGGGTATTCAGAAACTGGTGGGCTTGATGAGTGACAAGGTTTCAAATGACTTCAGAAACCGGTATGGGAAGATCTTGGGTTACATGAACAAACCTACTGTTGATCAGAGAGATAGCCTTCACTCTTTGTTGCAGTTTTATGATCCTCAGTTGAGAATTTTTGTATTTGCTGACTATGTCTTGGCTCCTACTATGGAAGAGATTTCTGACATCCTGAAGATTCCTATCAGGAATGTTGTTCCCTATTATGATGCAGAGAAGTGTCCCCCGTACAAGGACATTGCAGGTGCTTGTCATTTGAGTATGCTTAGAGTAAAGATGGAGTTGGAAGCTAGTAAGGGGAAGGGATTTACTCTGGATTTTCTTATCACAGAAGCTCATGTGTTTGCTTTAGGAGGGAAGTGGATAGAGTTCAGTGCACTGTTAGCATTAATGATATATGGGATATCCCAGGAGAGAAAGGATGGGTAAGCTTGGAGGCTATCACCCTTTTCATTAAAGAAAACCCAGTACATACGTTGTTGGGAGACTTTTACTTTGGTGTACATCACAGAAATGCGAAAATAAAAGGGTACGTAAATTGTTGTGCTCCATTGTTTGCTGAGTGGTTTGCTAAGAAGCTTCCAAAGTCAGGACCGTTCAAAGATCTTAAGCAAGATTGGAAGTGGGCTAGAAGATTGATGGGGTTAAAAATTGATGATATAGTTTGGGGATGTAGCAGAAACTTAGTGGGGAATGAGTTTATTACAAGGTGTGGTGAATTTCCTTATGTGCCTTTGTTAGGTAGGAAAGGAGTGATAAGTCATAACCATGTGTTGTCTAGAAAACAATTTGGCTATCCACTGAAGGATCCTCCATCAGATGAAGAAATAGTTAAGAATTTGTATCTTCCGGCTGAAGATAATGAGCAGTTGATTATTCAAGTATCTCAAGCTTGGGAAACAAAGGTTAGGGTGGGTAAGAAAGAATTTGGAAAGGTGGACCCTAATACTTATCCCCCTTTTGCTGCTTGGATACAAGGTAGGGTTGACACCTTCTTCCTTCCATTTTCAGTTGAGGCTCCACTATATCCAAAAGAAGTACCGGTACAAACCACTGTTTCTCTTGAAGATTATAAGAAGTTGGAAGCTCAGTTGCACGAGGTTCGGGTAGAGAATTATGAAATGGATAGCTTGTATCACCGTGCCAATCATGCTAAAAAAGAAGAAGAAGAAAAGCTACAGAGGATACAGGTTACCTTAGAAGCTAAAGAAAAGGAGTTTGCCGGGAGAGAAGCTCATTTTCAGAGATTGGGTTTAATAGAGTCAAAAAGAGAAGCGGAGCGTAAGAAGACTTTGAAGACTCTTAGAGAAGCTCGTCAATACATTACTTGGTTACAGAGCCAAAGAGAACAGGAGCAGAAAAAGTACAAAGAAAAGGAAGAGTTCTTTGAGGTGCAGATGACATTCAAGAAAGAAGAAGTAAAACAAGTTCACAAAATATGAAGGGAAAAGACTCAGCAATTGGTATAGAGCCAGCTAGCATTGGAGAAATCAATGAAGGAGATTGCATATCTTAAGCTGAGAGAAGGCGTCAAGAAGAACAGAACAGGGGTGGTGACTGCAGAAGAGGAGCCTGAATCTTCTTTTAGCCTAGAGTTTTAGTTTATTGTTGTTTGTATCCAGACTACCTACAAGCTTGTTGTAGGAGTCTTGCTTTATCTTTTTGTTTTTGTATTGAATTGTAACCCTTTGGGAATTATGTGTATGTCTTTGACTCTGGTTGTTTGTAGTTTGTTCATGTTATACAATGATACTTTCCAGTTACCGTTTATGAATGAGCAAAGTTGTTTATCCGAAGGCATCAGAGTCTGAATACTCCTCAAAAGAGTTTGAAAAGCTAGTTTCCAAAAGGACATCTGGAGTATTTTCTGTCAAAAAAAATATACCAGAACTGGGGCATGTTAATGCATAGACATGGAAACATGAATAGTTACATTGCATGCATATAACGTGTTTGTTGTTTTGCAGGTAATTCTTCAGTTTTCTAACATTTATGTCACTTTCAGGCACTATAGCTCCTAAGAAGGTTCAAAGACAGCCAACTGTACACAGATACCCTACAAAGGTGAACAAAGAGAGAGAAATGGATCAAATGCAAGCGGATCTGGCTGACCTAAGGACAAGAATGGACAACTTCATGACCCTCATGGCTGGGATGGGTCAAACTCAAGAGCACTTGCGCGAAATGGTGGAGAATAATCAAGCCAGGAACAATGGGACAACAGATGGAGGTAATCGCAATGGGGCTGGCGTCCGTCATGTTGAAATCCCTGTGGTGAAACCAGGGGTCACGATTATCAATGATGGAGTGCATAACATGCAGATGGATGGGCAGGACGAGCAGTTCACTTTGCTGGATGAGGCGGAAGGCCATGGAATTGACATGAATAGGAGGTTTGAAGAAATGGCTGAGCAAATTCGCGCCATTCAATCTCAGAGTTCTCTGGGGTTTGACATCACTGATCTGGGCTTAGTGCCAGGGGTGAGAATTCCCTACAAGTTTAAGGTCCCTACTTTTGATAAGTACAACGGCACGACTTGCATGAAAACTCACCTTCAGTCTTTTGTGGGAAGGATTGTTGCGCATACAGATGATGAAAAGTTGTGGATGTATTACTTCCAGGATAATCTTGTAGGGGCTTCTTTGGAATGGTACATGAAGCTGAGCAGGGTCAATATTCAAAGCTGGAAGGATTTAGATGAGGCGTTTGTGAAGCAATATCAGTATAATTTGGATATGGCTCCAAATCGTACTCAGTTGCAGACAATGTCTCAGAGTTCCAAAGAAGGGTTCAAAGAGTACGCCCAGAGGTGGCGTCAACTTGCTGCTCGAGTACAACCTCCATTGTTAGAGAATGAAATGGCAGACATGTTTATGGGAATACTACATGGGGTGTTTATTGAGAGACTAGCGTCTTGTTCAGCAAAATTTTTTAATGATATCGTGATAGCTGGAGAAAGGGTTGAAACTCTGTTGAAAATGGGGAAGATCCAAGACAGTGGTGCAGGTAGCTCAAGTGGTGTTCGAAAAGCTTTTAATGGACCTCCAAAAAGAAGGGAGGGAGAAACTAATGTTGTGTACATCCGAGGCCGGGGCCGAGGATACAGGGGATCTTACGAGCAGGTGGCAGTTGTCACCATTCCAACAAGTCTCGTTCAATAACCACAACAACAGTAGCAACATCAACATCCACAATGCAATAACTATCAGCAAAGACCCTATTAACAGAGACAAGCTCGTCCAGCTAACAGGGTGCTTGAGGCCATCCCGATGACATACAAAGCACTACTCCAGAGATTGTTAGATTTGAATTTGGTTCAGTTGAGGACATTAGCACCACCACCACCTGGAGAGCTTCCAGTGGGGTATGATGCTAATGCAAGATGCGCATTTCCTTCAGGAGCTCCCAGTCACTCAACAGAGAAGTGCAGGGCATTATAGCATAAGGTCCAAGACTTGATTGACTCGAAAGAAATTAACTTCGCACCGCCTCCAAATGTTACATCAAACCCCATTCCAAATCATGGAGGGGACAGGATAAACACTGTTGATGGTGGCGAGGGGTTGAACTTGATTTTGAATGTGGATGAAGTGAAGACTTTGTTGTTAGTGGTGAAAGACAAATTGTTGAAAGGGCAGGTTTTTCTAGGTTGTGATTTTGACTGCGAGGGTTGCATGAATTCAGTTAATGGTTGCGGGGATTTGAAAGTTGGGTTGTAGTGTTTGATTGATGAGGGGTCTCTACAGTTTGACAAGGTTGACAATAGAAGTGATTGGGTGTCCACAGTAATAATTTATTTTGATCCTGCTGAAGTTCCTGCCCGGAGAGAGCCAATGACTATCTATGTTCCAGAAGTGAGTTCAGTAACCATTACTGTTCCAGGACCAGTTCCTTATGTTGATGACAAGGCCATCCCTTGGCACTATGGCTCAGACGTGTACGTAGAAGGTCATAAGGTGGAAAGTAAAGCGGTGACAATTGACCCGACTGTTGTGAATGTCGGAGGAGTTGGTGGGTTTACTCGGAGTGGGCGTCTCTTTGCTCCTCAAACTCTTAGAGGTGATCCTGAAGCTGAAGCTGCTGCAAAGGCTAAGGGTAAACAAATAGTAACCGAAGAGGTGACAACTCCTGCTGCTAGTCAGGGCACTTTTGAAAAAGAAGTTGAGGAATTCATGAGAATAATTAAGAAAAGTGACTATAAGGTGGTTGAACAGCTGAATCAGACCCCGTCCAAGATATCCATTCTATCATTGTTAATGTGTTCCCAAGCTCACCGGGAGGCTCTGCTAAAATTTTTGCAAATGGCATATGTACCACAAGAGATAAATGTTAACCAGTTGGAGGTTGTGGTAGCCAGTGTGAATGCTAGCCACGGGTTGGGATTCACAGATAGAGATCTCACTTCTGAAGGACGTAATCACAACAAGGCCTTACATATCACCATGGAGTGTAAGGGCGTTGTTCTATCACATGTCCTGGTAGATACAAGCTCTTCTCTCAATGTGCTCCCTAAGAAGGCCCTTATGAAGCTGAATGTTGATGGCATTGTTTTGCGACCCAGCGATTTGATTGTAAAAGCCTTTGACGGGTCCCGGAGGTCTGTGTTTGGGGAGGTGGAGCTACCGGTAAAGATTAGGTCTCAGGTATTCAAGAGCACATTCTATGTTATGGATATTCAACCTGCTTATAGTTGTCTACTAGGACGTCTTTGGATTCATGTTGCTGGCACAGTAACATCCACGTTGCATCAGAAGTTGAAGTATGTGGTAGACGACCAAGTTGTTACTGTATGCGGTGAAAAGGATATTTTTGTAAGTCATCTGTTGACCTTCAAGTATGTGGAAATGGACGGGGAGATCCATGAGACACTTTGCCAAGATTTTGAGACAGTTAATGTTAGTACTTTGTCTCCGGTTGCTGCAGATCAAAGCAATGAGAAGGAATGGACTCCCATCTACTCCTACAAGCAAGCTAAGGAAGTAGTCCAATCCGGAAACGCCCAGGGCTGGGGCAAGCTGTTAGAAGTAGAAAAGAAAGATGACAAGTTTGGTCTTGGATATCAACCTGGTGGGTCTATCTGGTCTCATGGCAGTAAGTTCATAACGTTCACAAGTGCTGGAATGCTCGACTACAATAACATTTGTGCAACAGATGAAGAAGGGGATAATGACTGCGACTTGGATAATTGGATTCACCCATGTGCACCTGGGGAGGAGCTCCGGAACTGGTCTGCTGAAGATTTTGTTCAAGTTACTTGGCAGTCAAAGTAATTTTCTTGTTTCCATTTTTATCATACTGCATGTCAAATCCTGCACTCTGCCCAGGGTAAATGGATCCATCTGTAGGGCCACCATGCTTTTAGTGCATTTACTTTTTCCATGAAATAAAGGACATTTATCAAGCAAATTGTGTTCTCTTTCTTTCGTTTTAAATTTTTTCACAAAAAACAAATAAAATGGCAATGTTTTATTTTTTTCAGTGTTTTTTTGTGTGTTTGCGTCCCTTGTGAAAATAACAGATTCTGAAATAAGCACATCATTTGCGCAATGTTGATCATTCGGATTCTTGTGATAACGTTCCTGCTATGACCATGCATGACTTCGACAATCCTATCTACCAAGCTGACGAAGGGGTTGAGGAAGACTGTGAACTCCCGGAAGAATTGGTTAGGTTGTTGAAACAAGAGGAAAGGGTCATTCAGCCTCATCAGGAAGAAATAAAGATCATCAACATCGGGTCTGAGGATGTAAAGAAAGAGATAAAGATTGGGGCCAGTTTGCAGGCCGAAGTAAAGAAGGAATTGATTGGTATGCTACAAGAATATTGTAAACACCCCAAATTTTCCCTCACTCATTCACACCATGGCTTGTGATCATTTCATATGCATTAATCCAATCATAGCATCTCATATCACATTTTTGTTCACTGCATTGGTTCAAAGTCATCTGCATCTAGGGTTTGTGATCTGAGCAATCCAAGAGCTTCTTGAGCCACTCCAAAGGTCATCAATCACTTCAAAGGGGTCCATGTATGTTCAAATATCATATTATATCCTCTCAAAGTCAAGAATGTCAAAAAAATCACAAGAGCTGAGAATGGTATAGAAGCAGAGCCAAGTTTGACTGCACAGATGACCTAAAATTAGGGTTTTGGTTTCAGAGGCCATAACTCCAAATTTTTTGGTCATTCTTGTTTCTATTGGTCTCTATATGGTATAGGGAGCATGCATATCAATTTTCATGAAGAAATTCCATGGGGAAGTCATCTGATCAAGAGTTGACTTTTCAAGCAAGTCAGTGCAAAATCAGGGCATCTGAGGCCCCCAATGACCCAACCAAAGGGTATTCTTCATCATTTTGATTGTATATGATCTTTATTTGATCATGGAAGATATTGGAAGTTCACAAAATTGAAGAATTTCAAGTCTTTTGCAAAGTTGACTTTTTGGGAAAGTTTGACTTTTAATGAAATTGCCATTTTAGGAAACTTTTTCAACCTTTACTTTTTGATTCAAAAATGCTTCAAATGGAAAAACTTTGGTCATGAAAGTTGTAGAATGGATCATTCCCTTTTCAAAAAGTATAAGAATATGACCTAATTCATTTTGGATCAAAAGTTATGGTTTGTCAAAGTTGGTTAAAATCACAAAATTTCAAAGTTTCTACCAAAGAGGCAAAGTTGCAAATTCACTTCTCAAGGCAAATTAAGTTATCAAATGGACTTCTAAACTTCACAACATGATCATACAAGACCTAAAAGTCAGAATGGGCCAAGAAATCTCTCATTTTTATGGCTTATGGAGCAAGATATCTCATAAGAATCAAAAGTGAACCAACTTGCAAAACTCATCATAAGTTACAATCCACTTGCTTGCTGACTTGCTGATCAATCCTAGGGTTCTCCCCACATCATGCTGCGCAGGACACACCTTTTGTCCTTGGCTAGAAAGTAGCCCATGCTTCTCTTACACAACTTTGACATTTTGGCAACTTGAGCCATACCTATCACAAAAGCACACATCACTTCTTCTGACCAATCACAATTGTTTATGCAAATCAAAAGCAAGCCAAAGCATACACAACACAGGCCTGAAACACTCTCCATCACAGCATTCTCATTTTCACACCATCTTGCAAGAGCATTCAAAACTCATCACACAAGCCTGAAACTCATAAACTAACTTCACAAATCAACTCAACACACTTCCCTGATCACAAAGCACCCCTCACCATGGCCTGAAACTCAAAGAATCAAAAACACGATCACCACTTGCCATTGAACAGAACTTCTGCCATCTCTCAAACCATCCATTCTAAACTTCAAACAAGCATTGCAAGCTTCTTAGGAGGATCATTGGAGTGGATTTGAGCCAAAGAAACAGCCAGAAAGCTCCTGAATCGAAAGCTTCAGTTCAGGTAGTCATCTCAAAACTTTTTCCAGAAACATGTTTTTAAGTTCTTAAAAGCTTCTATGCACTCCCCTGATCATGAATATGTGTTTACTTTTGAAAATGGTTGAGAAACCAGCATGTATGAACTGTCTGAAATTTTTTGCCCTAAGAATGTTTTGATTCGATTTGGCTGATTAATGAATGAAAAATGATGTTTGATTGAGGGGTTTGATTCGTTTTTGGATGGGGATGAGTTTTGGGCAGTTAGATTTTGTTATCATTGCGTGTAGAGGGAGATAGCAATTTCACCTTGCCGGAGAAGATGACCGGAACCACTGTTCCGGTCATCTGAAAGTAATTAGGGTTGGATTAGGGTTTAATCTTTAATTAGCGAAATTTGAATATAGGTCGTCCAGATGCGCGCCAGGTCCACTCCCACGCGTGTGAATTTGAATCTGGGCCCTTAGATGCGCATACTTTCTCATTTTCAGATTAAATCCATTTTTATTTTGCATTTTATTTCATTTGTTTTCTATGATTTATTTAAAATAGCAAAACAAATTTTAAAAATTCTGAAAATTCTTGTACAAGCTTTTATGAATTTTCAGAAACCAAAAACATTTTTATTTTTATTTTTTGCATTAAAAAATATTTTTAAATCATTTAAAAGTTTATTTTTAATTAATTAATGGGAATTAATTAATTAAAAATACTTTTAGGTATTTAAAAATCCCCAAAAAATTCATGAAACCTTTAAAATCATTTAGAAACATTGTCCAACCCTCAAACCAAATTTCTTTTTTGATCTTGATGTATTTTGACAATTTTCAAGGGAATTAAAATCATTTCAAGGCAATATTTTGATCCAATCTTTGGAAATTCATTTCTGCCTAACCAATGAGAGTTGGACTTTGATTCTTTTTGCATTGTGTCTTGCATATCATGTAGTTCATAGGATTAAATTGGCATGATTTGATCTTGTGTTTTCAATTTGTTTGACATTTTTCTTGACAAGGTACCTTAAAACCCTAGAAATCTTAGGAAATTCATAACCCTCATTAGGTTAAGAGTTAGAACCCCTCCTTTGGGCAGTGAGTTTGTGTAAGGTTAGGTTTCCTTGGAGTGCATTTTCAATTTTTTATCTTGATGTTTGCTTCTGATTTTGGTTTTTGTTTGTTGCATTGATCATAAACCCTAATTTGGGCTTCCTTTTGCATTCATCTTGCATTTGCTTGCATACCATGACTTGCCATAGCATTTTGTGCATCCATTTGATTCATTAGACATCTTAAGACATGTTAGAAGAATGTTTGATCATTGCATCTTTCATTTTCCATGTTGTATGTCATTTGCATTTCATAACTTTTCATGTATGTTCATGGTTCTAAGCATGCTCCCTTTGCACTCATATGTTTGTATGATCATCCTCATGCCTTGTTTCATGTTTGCATCATCTCATGGCATCATTATCATCACACATATGCTTCTGGTTCTGATTTGCATCATGTCATTTCATCTCATCTTGCATTGTATTGCATTTCTTTCACTAACTTTTCAGGTGGTAAGTAACTCTGAGAAGTGAATTTGCCTTCACTTCTCACATTTTCTTTTCATTTCTCTCATGCATCATTGCTGCATTTTATCTTGTGCTTGAGATTGAGCTTGCTCATTTTTCTTCTTCTTACTTTCTTTCTTCAAGTGACTTGTCTTCTTGAATGAAGCAAGTTACTTTGCTTCTCTTTGCTCCTTTCATCTGCTTCCTGGTGGTTCCTCTGAAGATTTCTCTTGTAAACCTCACCAACTTTAGGAACAACCAAGCATGACAATAATTAGGGTTTTGATTAGTCCCCCATTTAGATTTTACCTTTGTGTCTCATTGAGTCTTATCTTCTCATCTCATAATCAGGGACTAAACCCTAAAGGCTTTAAGGCTTTGTGATTAAGCTTATGCCTACATCCTTCTATTAGGATGGAGTGTATAACTTTAATCCTAAGTGTTAAACCCTTAATGTGTTTAAATCCTTTAATCAATCCATCTAATAATCATCAAGACATCAAGCTTGTAACTTGGGCCTTGCATTAGGGTTCTAATTCTTCCTTAATTGGTTAAGAAGGACTAACCCTAGTGTTAATGGACAAGTCCCCCTCAAGTTGTCTTACAAACCCTAAAAATCACTTCATCATCTTATCATTAACTAAAATCCACTTAATAAAGGCTTTGTTTTGTCATGAGTTTAATCCCTAATCATGGATTAAGTTGAGGAGCTTTCCTCAGCTTAACCATTCTCATCTATTATCCTTCTATTAGGATGGTGTAATGAGTCTGTTTAATCCCTGATTATGGCTTAATCTCATTACTCAACACTAAACAAAAACACCAAGAATATCTAAATAATCACAAGTAGGTTAATGATCTTAATCCTACATCAGGGTAATTAAGTGTGAGAAGCTGACTTCACACTTAAGGTATTCTCATTACCCCTAATCAGAGGGAAGATGTGGTGAGTCTACTAAATCCATTGGTTTAGGCTTAAGCCCATTTTCTTATGGCAAACTTTCAAAAGCAATAAAAGACTGAAAACACAAAAAACAAACAATGATCGTCTCCTCCGGGATTCTTTTCTCATCATACTCACTCACAAACGAGAACTTGCTTCTTCCGTCTAATGCAAGACAGTTTGCACCTGAGCCATACAGGTCATACACTTGAGCATAGACAAGTAAGCAGTTCATCAGTCAATTTATCTTTCAGTCTCTTTGGGTCGAACTACGGTGTTCTGACTTCCTCATTGCACGAGAGGATACGTAGGCATAACTTAACAGTTATCGAACAAAAGTCTCTGTATATTCCCCCTCCTCCCAACCTTATTCTTTAAGCCTCATGGTCATGAGCATTTCATTCCTGGTCTCACACTGACGTTTCATTTATACACTTCACTTCTCTTACACTGACACCTGTATATCTTTTCCAGCTTCCTTGATGCACAGATTGCACAGACACTACCCCTTTAAAACATAAATCTTCTAAGCGTGGATCCCGTCGAGTACGACGGACAATCTGGGTGCTAATACCTTCCCAGGTTGTAACCAACCCCCTTTCTCAGTCTCTCTGGTTCGCAACCGTCTTATCCATATCCTTCTAGGTCTATGCAGCATTGCCTTTCCCCCAGGATAAAAATGCCTAGCTGGCGACTCTTTTCTTTTCCAGTGAGTTCACTCCTGTGTGTTCTCATTGTTCTTTTCGCCGACCGTTCGCGCTTGTACCGGGATGCAAATCTTCGGGAGCGACAGCTTGGCGACTCTGCTGGGGACCCTTATACTGTAACCAGGGCTTCTGGTTCTTTTTGTGGGTTCCTCCTAGCGCTTGTTTGATTTGTGTTTAATGGGGTGTTATGTGCTATTTGTGCTTGTATATTTGTTTTATTTATTGCTTTATGTACAGTTTGTTTACTGCTTTCTGTACAGCTTTATATACATCATACTGTCATACTGTGCTGGCTGGATCTGGTTTTGTTGTTTTGGTGGGTGGGGTTCTATTGAGAGTTGAGGTCCTATACCTGGGACCTGAGTGACACCTAGGCTAGAGTGGTTCATGTTCTTTCCCATTCCATTTCGGTCTGGTGCGGGAATATGAAACACGGTTCAGATATGGGTTTCTTCTTGAGAACTCTGTGCTACGGATTTCCTGTAGTACTAGGGCTATCTGGGAAGCCTGCTAAGTCTGGATGACTTTTAGTATTGACCTTCAGAAACTGAGGTGAATTAGAGGAGGATCTTTTATGGTTATTGTAAACACTGTACCTCCGGGTTAGAAGTGTTTACACTTCTCATAACTGATCCAAGTCTGAGGATCCTTGTTTTAGAACATCACCTGTGAGGGGGTTGGGCTGTTTATAGGTTTGCAGGTACCCTTGACCTCAACATACCCTGTTACTTTGTTTTGATTGAGAGTACTCCATTTTGGAACAGTTCTTGTGATTTTTAACCCTGGATATGTGACTCTTTATTTGAGTCCCCCACCTTGGTTACTGGACTTATGAACCTCCATCTGGATTTCTTGAACATACATGGACTCATACCAAGGCAGCTAATCAGATCCAGCTTGATCACAAACCCTTGCATATCATTTGCATACATCATCATTGCATCATTTGACATTTGCTTATTTATTTTTCAGGGTATCCATACTATATTTTGGCTTGGTTTTGACCCCTTCATCTGCATAGGCCTTTATTCATCAGCTGTTGGCTTCAGTTGTCTTCATCAGCTATCTGCTTCAGTCATCACCATCAGCATCAGTTTCAGCTTTTCTTCAGCAACATGGCACCTAAGAAGAGCAACATCTCCTACCATTTCTTTGAGCCTGAGCTGGTTGGCATCAGGAAAGTCCAGGCCCTGATTACTCCAGACCATATACCACTATTCAGAGAACATTTTGGAGGCATCCTTGATGTGGTTATGGATTTGGACCCTTCCCAGAGGAGCTTGATTCATACTTGTCTGCAATTCTATGATCCCCCTCTGAGGTGCTTCACCTTCCAGGATTTTCAGTTGGGACCCTTGTTGGAAGAGTATTCATCACTGATTGGTGTACCTATTAGAGGTGGAGTCCCCTTCAACCCCGAGATGGCTTTCCCTAGTAATGAAGAGGTGGCAAAGGCATTATATCTGGAACCAGTTCTGATTGGGCAGAACATGACAGCAATGGCTGGAATCTCTGGTCTTCACTTGGATTTCTTAACCTCTCAAGCTATTCTGAAGGCCTCCTTGGGGGAGTGGAAGGCAGTCTGTGCATTATTAGCCCTCAGCATATATGGGGTTATATTATTTGCAGACGAGCCTAAGTTTATTAGCAAGAATGCAATCCATCTTTTCACTCTGAGGAACCCAGTGCCCACCTTACTATGAGATTTCTACTACTCTGTCCACCAAAGGAATGAAAAGCAAAGAGGAAGATTGGTCAGATGCTGTGCTCCATTATTCTATACCTGGTTACTCAAACACTTGCCCAAAACTGATGCATTCTTGAACCCTCACCAGCAGAAGAACTGGGCTAGGAGGCTTGTTGCTCTGACCTCAGATGATATCAGGTGGTGCACTCAGAGCACTAAGGGCAGAGACACCATTACTAGTTGCGGGCAGTTCCCCAATGTACCTCTGATAGGAGTGAAGGGTTGCATCAACTACAACTCTCTGCTATTCAAAAGACAACTGGGCTATGCATTGGTCCACCCTCCTAGAGTACAAGATCTAGCTGAGACCCTTTATTGTGAAGTCAAGCCTAATTTGGCTATTGTCAGACAAACATCCTGGGCTTGGGACAATGTCCAGACCAAAGGGATGGCTATTCTTGGAAGATGCAACAATGTGGCCTCAGCACAGTACTATGAGTGGTCTCATGCCAGGGCTCAAATTTCTGGGATGCCCTTCACCATTGAAGATGTACCTGGACCATCCACAGCACCACCTCCAGCCACTGTCAGCCTGGAGGAGTTTGAAAAGCTCAAAGAGAGGAATGAGAATTTGTCTGAAGCCTTGAAAAGAACCCTCTGGGAGAGGAGTGATGGTCGTCTGGACATTGAAAGGTTAGAAAAGCTTAAGGTGGAGCATCTAGCCAGGATTGAAAAGTCAGAGGACTACATCAAGAATTCAAGAGCTGGAGAGCAGATCTTGAAGAATGCCTGCAAGGAGGCTCAGTTCCAGAAGGCCAGGACTGATTTGTATCTAAAAGAGAGTCAAGCTAGGTGGGTCAGGATCACCGAAGCTCGTACTCTGGAAGATAAGAGGACTCAGGATAAGATTGAGCAGTTGGAAGCTAGTGCAAAGGAGCAACAGGAAGCCTTGCTAGCAGCCCAGAGAGAGATCTCAGAGTTGAAGATTAGGGTTGGTGTGAAGAGGTCAAAGGACCAGGACAGACACAAGAAGCTAACTGCAACTATTGCCACCAGGAATCTTCTCATCAGAAATCTCACAGAGCATCCAGCTGACCCTGTGACTGAAGCACTTCTGAAGGAAGTCCAGGAGGATGAGTTTGGTCTTGGTGTCTGACTTTTTGCTTGTTTTCATTTCTTTGTACTTTTTCTTTTTGTATTTTTGACCCCTTAGAGGGCATGTATTGTAAAAAACAAACTATGTATGTTTTCCTTTTGTAATATATTTACTAGTTTGTTTTTATCTGAGTTCTTCCAAGCAACATCAAAAGCATCTTCCTCAGGGGTCTGGAAAGGTCAAAACCAAGTGCCAAGCCGGATACCTTGGAAACAAATAAGCATACTGCATTGCATACTAACCTTTTGTTTTGATTTGTAGGTTTTTGTTACTAACTCTGTTGTGATTCAGGAACTATTGCTCGACGTCGGGTGTTCCCACTCCACCGTCCACACAGATATCCCACCCGCAACAACCTTCCGGGCATACAAATGGACCAAGTACAGCAGGACCTTACAGAGGTCAGGACTCAAATGGCCAACGAGAGGTTGGAAATGAGAAATCAGATGACTCAGTTTATAGAGGTGATGAATGGACTGGCACATAGCCAAGAGAGATTAAGGGCCTTAGTAGAAAGGCAAACCCAGGAGGAACCCCATCTAGGGACTGGGGGAACAAGCAATAATGAGAGAGTTCAGCCTCATGTCAACCCACCTGTGTATGGACCCCACCTTCATCCAGAGATCAACATCCCTGCTAATGTACAAGGGAATGCCACTGCAGGAAGAATATTACAAGAAGACCCCCAGGAAGATCAATTTACTGTGATGGGAGCTGGGGATGAAGCCTATGACATAAGGCTAGATGAGATTGCTGAGAAATTGAGATCCTTGGAGTCCCAGAATTCTTTGGGCTTTGATGTTATGGACATGGGTCTAGTGGACGGGGTAAGGATTCCCCACAAGTTCAAACCTCCGTGCTTTGAAAAGTACAACGGAACTTCTTGTCCCCGAACCCATTTACAATCCTTTCTGGGGAGGTTGAAAGCATATACCATGGACGAAAAGCTATGGATGTTTTATTTTGAAGATAGCTTAACAGGAGCTTCAAGGGAATTGTACTCTCACTTGACTAGAGCAACCATTAGATGCTGGAAGGACCTGGCTGAGGCCTTCATCAGACAATACCAGTACAACTTGGATATGGCTCCTAACAGGACTCTCCTGATGGGAATGTCCCAATCATCCAGGGAAAGCTTCCGGGAGTACGCTCAGAGGTGGAGACAGCTTGCTGCTGTTGTCCAACCACCCATGTCAGAGAGGGAGATGGCTGATATGTTTATGAACACCCTCCAAGGGACATACATTGACAGGCTAGCTTCCTTTTCTTCCACTAGCTTTGCTGATGTAGTCATAGCCGGGGAAAGAATTGAGAGTCTATTAAAGATGGGCAAGATTTCTGACAACGGTGCAAGCTCGTCCAGCAACCCTAGAAAGCCTTTTGCGGGTCCAAGAAGAACCGGTGAGACTAATGCTATTCAGGCCAGCAGGGGCAGACCACAATGTGTTCATAGGTCAGTGGCAGCAGTCACCATTCCCTCTCCACTTCCTCAGCAACCAGTATATCAACCACAGCAACAACCCCATTACCAGCAACAAACTCAGTATCCTCCTCAGAGAAACTACAACAACAACAACAACAACAACAGTCAGCAAAGACCATTTCAACAGAGACCGTCTCAGGCCAATAGGGTGATTGATCCAATCCCTATGCCTTATGCCGCTTTACTGCCACAGCTCCTGAAGCTCAACCTGGTTGAGTTAAGGACGTTGGCACCACCAGATCCTTCCAGTTTGCCAAGAAATTACGACGCCAACGCCAGATGCGCTTTTCATTCTAATGCGCCTGGCCATAGTACAGAAAAGTGCAGAGCTTTACAGATGAAAGTGCAAGACCTGGTAGATTCTAAAGCTCTAAACTTTGCACCCCCGCCAAATGTTAACAAGAACCCTATGCCCAACCATGGAGGGCCCAGAATCAATGCTATTGAAGAAGATACGCCGTCTTTCTTGATAACTAGTGTTGGGCAAATTAGGACACCCCTGGTAGAGATTAAAGCTCAACTCCTTGAATGCCAGATTTTCCCTGGGTGCGAGCTCGGGTGCGGTTATTGCAACATTTCGGTAAATGGTTGTGACAACCTGAGAAGCGGCATAGACAGTCTTATCCAGAGTGGTCAGCTTCAAATCACAACATCAATCCCTTCAAATCCGGCAAACTCTCTGACAACAGTTCCAGAGTCTCCTACAACTGCAACAACAATTATTCCAAACAATTCTTCAGTTTCATCAACAAATGCTTCAAATATCACTTCAATAAGTCAGACATCAACAAACATCTCTTCTACAACTTCAGTACCCCTTCATTCAGAATCTCATACAACAGCAACACTCATCCAGTCAACAGTGTCTCCTACAACATCAACAGCAAACAATGAAAGTGTCTCAACGGTTACAATATATTATGATCCTGCAAATGATTCTACCTACAACTCACAAAGTGCCACTCCTGTTGTAACACCGGTCACTATTTACTATGATCCACATACTATTGCAACACCCTTCACTGCTGCAGTCAGCCCAGTTACCGTCACGGTACCTGGGCCCGTTCCATATGAAAGCAGTAATGTCATCCCTTGGCATTACGGCTCAGATCTATACTGCGAAGGGCAGAAAATCACTCTTGAATCATCAACTTCTTCACCACAAATAGACAATGTGGGGGGAGGCGGAGGCTTCACTCGAAGCGGACGTCTCTTTGCCCCGCAAATTCCAAGACCCACTGCTGAGGCAGAAGCTGCTGCCAAAGCAAAAGGGAAGAGCATGGTGCAAGAAGAACAAGTAGTTAAAGAAGCTTTGAAAACCCCTTTCGATCAAGAGGTTGATGAATTCATGAGAATCATCAAGAAAAGTGATTACAAGATAGTGGACCAGCTTCACCAGACACCTTCCAAGATCTCCATTTTATCATTGCTAATGTGCTCCGAGGCTCATCGGAACGCACTACTAAAAGTCTTGCACGCAGCTTATGTGCCAGAGGAGATTACCGTCAATCAGTTGGAGGCTGTAGTTGGAAATGTTAATGCTAGTAATGGACTAGGATTTACCAACACTGATTTGACTACGGAAGGTCGCAATCATAACAAGGCTTTGCACATTACCATGGAGTGTAAGGGTGCAGTTCTTTCCCATGTGCTGGTAGACACAGGGTCATCCCTCAATGTCTTGCCTAAAAAAGCCCTTGTGAAGCTGGAGTATGAAGGATTGACATTACGCCCCAGCAACTTGGTAGTGAGAGCCTTTGACGGTTCTAAGAGATCAGTTCTGGGAGAAATTGAGTTGCCTATAACGATTGGCCCACAGACTTTCAAAACGACCTTCTTCGTGATGGATATACAGCCTGCCTACAGCTGTCTATTGGGTAGACCATGGATACACGCCGCTGGCGCCGTGACCTCCACCATTCACCAGAAGTTAAAATTCGAGTGGGAGGGCCAAGTCGTTACTATTTGTGGAGAGGAAGATATCTTTGTTAGCCATCTGGCTACATACAAGTATATTGAGATAGATGGGGAGATCCACGAAACCATGAGCCAGGGATTCGAAGCCCTGAACATCAATGAAGCATCTGCTGTACTTGGGACTTCCATGACATCCTACCAGCAAGCCAGGAAGGTTGTTGAGGAGGGGAATGCTCAAGGCTGGGGCAAGATGTTGCCTGTGGAGAAGAAAGAGGACAGATTTGGGTTGGGTTACAAACCAACTCAGCAAGATCAACCAGAGGCTGCTAAGAAGCCCAGTTTTGTTAGTGGGGGGATGCTCACCCCTGATGCTGTAAACAACTTGGAAGATGAGTCGGAAGATGAGCGCAACCAGGAGAGCTGGATACGTCCAAGGATCCCGGGGAGCCGTATCTCAAACTGGTCTTCCCAGGAAATTATAAGGGTTACTCCTGCAGAGTAATTATTATTTCCTGTATATTTTGAGCATGCATCAAGTCTTGCATCTTGCCCAATATGACAAGACTCATTTTGTAATCGGGCCATCTGTAATTTTGTGCAAACAGATCAATCAATGACAATCAGACATCTTTTGCAAATGAGTCTTTTTCTTTTCCGCTCACTGTTTTTCCATTCTTCTTTTTGTACAAAAAATAAATGGCAATGTTTTCAAAATGATAACTTCATTTCACTTTTTCTAAACAAGATTAAAATCAACCACTAAAATGAACAATCTAAACCCTTGCAGAGAGTGCCTTCCAGACCGCACCGACAACAGCACAGCTATGGCTTCGTATGACTTTGACAATCCAATCAATCAAACCGATGAAGGGGTTGAAGAAGATTTTGAGCTTCCTGAAGAGCTAGCCAGGTTGTTAAGGCAAGAGGAGAAGGTTATCACTCCTCATCAGGAGGAGATTGAAACAATTAATCTTGGTACGGATGAAGACGTGAAAGAGGTTAAAATCGGGGCCTGCCTACAAGACTCAGTGAAGAGACAACTGATTGACCTGCTTTGGGAATATGTGGATGTGTTTGCTTGGTCTTATCAGGACATGCCAGGGTTGGACACCGATATCGTCACGCACAAGCTGCCATTAAAAGAAGATTGCCCACCAGTTAAACAGAAGTTGCGCCGTACTCGCCCAGATATGGCAATGAAGATCAAAGAAGAGGTGCAAAAGCAGTGGGATGCCGGGTTCCTTGCTGTGACTAGCTATCCGCCGTGGGTTGCTAATATAGTACCTGTGCCTAAGAAAGACGGTAAGGTAAGGATGTGTGTTGACTACCGGGATCTGAACAGAGCCAGCCCGAAAGATGACTTCCCATTACCTCACATTGATGTATTGGTTGATAATACGGCTCAGTTCTCGGTATTCTCCTTCATGGACGGATTTTCAGGATACAATCAGATCAAGATGTCACCTGAAGACATGGAGAAGACAACCTTCATCACACCCTGGGGAACGTTCTGTTACAAGGTGATGCCATTCGGACTGAAGAATGCGGGTGCAACATATCAACGGGCTATGGTAACATTATTCCATGATATGATCCATAAAGAAATCGAGTGTTATGTGGATGACATGATTGCCAAGTCCCTCACAGAAGAAGACCACCTGGTGAATCTGCTGAAACTATTCAAGCGTCTGAGGAAGTACCAACTGAAGTTGAACCCCAACAAGTGCACATTCGGGGTGCGCTCTGGTAAGCTGCTGGGATTTATTGTAAGTGAGAAAGGGATTGAGGTTGACCCTGATAAAGTCAAAGCCATTCAAGAAATGCCTGCACCAAAGTCTGAGAAAGAAGTTCGAGGGTTTCTAGGTAGATTGAACTACATTTCTAGGTTCATATCTCACCTCACAGCAACCTGTGAACCATTGTTCAAACTGTTAAGAAAATAACAGACGGTCAGGTGGAATGAAGACTGCCAGAGGGCTTTTGACAAGATCAAAGAATACCTGCAAGAACCGCCAATCCTTATGCCTCCAGTTGAAGGAAGACCTCTAATAATGTACTTGACAGTATTAGAAGAGTCAATGGGGTGTGTGCTGGGCCAGCATGACGAGTCTGGTCGAAAAGAGTATGCAATATACTACCTGAGAAAAAAGTTTACCGACTGTGAACAGCGTTATTCACTGCTCAAGAAAACTTGCTGTGCTTTAGCGTGGGCTGCTCGCCGACTGAGACAGTATATGTTGACCCACACCACATTGTTGATATCAAAAATGGACCCGGTTAAGTACATTTTCGAGAAGCCAGCTCTTACCGGACGGGTTGCAAGATGGCAAATGATCCTCACAGAATATGACATCCAGTACACGTCTCAGAAAGCCATCAAAGGCAGTGTATTGTCTGATTATCTTGCTAAGCAACCTATTGATGATTACCAGCCCATGAGATTTGACTTCCCTGATGAAGACATCATGTTCATAAAAGCGAAAGATCATGAAGATCCTGTTCACACTGAAGGGCCTGACCCGGAAGAAGAATGGACTATGATGTTTGATGGGGCTGTTAATATGAATGGTCGTGGTGTTGGTGCAGTACTCATTACACCTAAGGGAGTTCACATGCCTTTCTCGGCAAAGCTCACTTTCAACTGCACTAACAACGAAGCTGAATACGAAGCTTGCATTATGGGTCTTGAGGAAGCCATTGACCTCAGGATCAAAACTTTGACTGTATTCGGAGATTCAGCTCTAGTAGTTAATCAAACCAACGACAAATGGTACACCCACCAGGATCATCTGATACCTTACAGGGATTATACGAGAAGGTTATTGACTTTCTTCACAACGGTCAAGCTTGAGTATATCCCTCGGAACGAGAATCAGTTTGCAGATGCTCTGGCTACCATTTCGTCAATGATCAAAGTTCAAGCTGCCAACTTTGTGCCTCGGATTTCAGTGTCCAGACTTGACAGACCAGCATATGTATTTGCAGCAAATGTTGTCAAAGATGATAAGCCTTGGTTCCATGACATTAAGTGTTTCTTGGAGGATCAAACATACCCACCTGGGGCATCTTCCAATGACAAGAAGACTTTAAGAAGACTTGCTGGTAGTTTCTTTCTGAACACTGATGGTTCCCTGTACAAGAGAAACTTTGATATGGTACTCCTCAGATGCGTCGACAGAACAGAAGCAGACTTGTTGATGCACGAAGTTCATGAAGGATCCTTTGGTACCCACGCAGGGGGGCATGCCATGGCTAAGAAATTGCTAAGGTCAGGCTATTACTGGATCACAATGGATGCCGACTGTTGTGCCTACGCCAGAAAATGCCATAAATGCCAGATTTATGCGGATAAGGTGCATGTGCCTCCCAATCCTCTGAGTGTGATGTCTTCTCCCTGGCCCTTTGCCATCTGGGGCATTGACATGATTGGCAAGATTGAGCCAACTGCTTCGAACGGCCACAGATTCATCCTGGTTGCCATTGACTATTTCACCAAGTGGGTCGAAGCAGCCTCTTATGCAAATGTTACCAGGCAGGTGGTAGCCCGATTTCTGAAGAAAGATATCATTTGTCGGTATGGAGTTCCCGAGCGAATCATTACTGATAATGGTTCCAACTTAAACAACAAAATGATGGCAGAGCTATGCCGGGACTTCAAGATCCAACACCACAATTCTTCTCCTTACAGGCCAAAGATGAATGGCGCTGTTGAAGCAGCTAATAAGAATATCAAGAAGATTGTGCAGAAGATGGTAGTCACCTACAAAGACTGGCATGAAATGCTACCATTTGCCTTGCATGGGTACCGCACGTCAATCAGAACATCCACTGGGGCAACACCGTATCAGCTTGTGTATGGTATGGAAGCAGTCCTACCGGTTGAAGTTGAACTACCCTCCCTACGGGTACTGATGGATGTTAAGCTGAACGAAGCAGAATGGGTCCGATCCCGATACGAACAACTGAGTCTGATCGAAGAGAAAAGATTGGCTGCAATCTGTCATGGGCAGTTGTATCAAAGAAGAATGAAGAAAGCCTTTGATCAGAAAGTCAGGCACCGAGAGTACCAAGTAGGAGATCTTGTGCTGAAGAGAATCCTCCCTCCTCATACAGACCACAGGGGCAAGTGGACTCCAAACTATGAAGGGCCATTCGTGGTAAAGAAAGTTTTCTCTGGTGGAGCACTGATGCTCAGCACCATGGATGGTGAAGACTTCCTGTCCCCTGTGAATTCAGATGCAGTTAAAAAATACTTCGCATAAAAGGACCCGCTGGACATAAAAACAGAATGTAAGTCCAGGCAAAAATAGGGCATCCCGGCGAGTCAAAAACAGAATAAAAGACTCGGGCAAAAATAAGGGAAAATAAACAAAAAAAACGTACACCCGCTGAGTTGAAAAGCCGCATTGGACAACTCAGGCAAAAATGGGTATCCCGATGGATTGAAAACCCGAAAGGGCGATCCATGCAAAATAAGGGGATAAGCGAACAACTGCACTCTGAATTCGTCTGTATCACTTACAACTTGGTAAGCTTCAAAAGGATCAAGCGCCGGTCAGAATCAACCTTCTTCAGAAAGCAAGACGAGAAGAACGTCAAAAGTCATACGAGTCATAGCAAAAGGGGAAGCTCCTTGAAGCGTCGTCAACATTGCCAACATTTTATTTCTCAATTTGTAACAATCTCCTCATTTTAGGGGATCTGTTTCTCTGACTGTATCTCGCCAATTCAGGGCGTATAAATCAATAAAATCAGATTTTCAGTCATGATTTGTCTCGTACATTTTATTTTCATTTGCAAGATGTTTGATGTCCTTAAGATACTGATTGCATAAGTACAGATGTTTCTCTTAAAACACGTGCTTGCAGGAAATATACTTACTCCCAGGGGTGTCTGAACTCCTATGATGGAATCCGGTAAGGGATACCTCGGGATAACTTGTACGTTTATCTATCTTTTCAGGATTGCAGGCATTCAGAGCACAGCATGGGGCATGAAAGCTTCACCCCCCAGCAAGCTGGCAAATCAACACTCAGTCTTAGCACCCAAAGTATTTTCTCCCCAGCCGAGTTGTCACTTGTTACTTCTCCCAGCCTAGGTGCCAATCATTCTTCCTCAGCTGAGTACAGAAGCCAAGGAACCATCTCCCCACAGAGTCTCAGCCTCTATCCAGAAGAGCAGCACACGAAGGAATCACAACAGAGTGACGAGAGCTTCTACAAGCCCCAGCTGGGTCCCTCATTATCGGGAATAGGTCTATCATTGACCCATTTCCCCAAACAAAATCATCTCATCAGATTTATCAATGATCTCATCCCCAGCTGGGATGTCCACTTCAAAACAGATCGACCAGAGATCTTCACGGCAAGGGGATCCGAGTCCCAGATCGGTATCTTTTGCATAATCATAGCATTCGCATCATATTCACCCCACAAAGCGTAGCATTCCGTCTAATACGGAGCATTACGGCAAAAATCAAACATATTGCATAAATCATAAGTCATGGTCTGAATCAAAACACTTGTGAATATTGACAATCCATCAACAATATACAGAATGCTCCCCCTATCCCCAGCGGAGAGCTAAAGCTAAAGCAGTTGCCTTGCACCCACAAACATCGATACACACTCTTTTTGACACCCGTCCGTGTCATCATTCCCCAGTAAAGTCGCCCGAGCACTCTTTACAAACGAACCGTCCACATTACAGATACTTCTTGACACCCGTCCGTGTCATATCCCCAGCAGAAAGCCAAAGCATCCCCTTTGCACTCACAGATACGTACATATATACAGCTTCCTTGACACCCGTCCGTGTTACTTTCACCAGCACAGTAACCTAAACACTTTGTATATCAGATACTTGTTTATATTACACCTTTCTCTTTTGACACTCGTCCGTGTCACTCTCTCCAGCAGGTTGAACACTCATCTATACACCACTCATACTTATTTTACTTATACAGATACTCGTCCGTATCTTATATACACCATTTATATCCCCGCAGATTCGACACTCGTCCGTGTTCTTTGTTAACCCGTTGGTACTCATCCGTGCCATCATCTCAGAATATGCGTCAAGCGTTTGTTTCTACTTGATACTCGTCCGTATCATAGTCTTAGGGATGCTCGTCCGCATCTTTAATACATACACTGTGTCCAAATACTCATGTCTTCTTGAATATAGACACTCGTCTGTGTCTACTATTCCCAGAAGAGTCCCATCAGAATCAACACTCGTCCATGTTCTTTGTTAACCAATTGATACTCGTCTGTATCATCATCTCTGAACACGTGTCAGTATTTGTTTCTACCTGATACTCGTCTGTATCATAGTTTTAGGGATGCTCGTCCGCATCTTTAATCTATACACAACGTCAAAACACTTATACCTTTTATTTCTTGGATATAAACACTCGTCCGTGTTTACTTTTTCCCCAGTAAAGTGAATTTTCTTTTTATCTGACATTCGTCCTATGTCATGATAAACCCTGAGAGCAGCCGTACCCTGCTAGGTGATCGTCCTTCACCTCTTGATGATCGTCCTTCATCATGCTCGTCCGATGGCCGTCCCCATCGTTGACCTTTTTATCCGACATTCGTCCTATGTCGTGATATATTTAGCAGTCGTCCCCTGCTAGTTGATCGTCCTTCACCTCTTGATGATCGTCCTTCATCATCTTATCCGATGGTCGTCCCCATCGTTGATCTTGTTATCTGACATTCGTCCTATGTCATGATAAACCTTGAGAGCAGTCGTCCTCTGCTAGGTGATCGTCCTTCACCTCTTGATGATCGTCCTTCATCATGCTCGTCCGATGGCCGTCCCCATCGTCGACCTCTTATCCGGCATTCGTCCTATGTCGCGATACTTTCGGCAGCCGTACCCTGCCAGGTGATCGTCCTTCACCTTAGATGACCGTCCCTCATCTTATCTCCAACAGAGCAGCCGTCCCCTGCTAGGTGATCTTCCTTCACCTTTGATGACCGTACCTCATCATCTGTTTATTTCATTTATTCTTTAACCCGATGGCCGTCCCCGTCGTGGTCCCTTTTCTTTTTTAGCCCGATGGTCGTCCCCATCGTTGGTTGCTTTGCTTTATGAACTTGATGGCCGTCCCCATCATTTTTCATTAATCCCCAGAGAATCTTACAGCTTAACTTGATGGCCGTCCCCATCATAATCCCTTTTATCCCCAGCATGTCGGCCGTCCCCGTCATTGCTCTTTCCCCAGCAGTCGTCCTCTGCTCGACGGTCGTCCTCCGTCGCCCTCACTTTATAATATACTTTATTTTCTTTTACAATCTATATTCCTTTTCTTCTTCATTCTGTGAGTGCAAATTTTGGACTGTCTTTGGTATTCAACCACAAGTTGTCTTGTTTGCCTGATAAGCCGTTGCTTACATCCTGCACAGCTAACTCATGTTTGAATAGGGGCAGCTGTAAACACCCCAAATTTGCCCTCACTCATTCACACCATGGCTTGTGATCATTTCATATGCATTAATCCAATCATAGCATCTCATATCACATTTTTGTTCACTGCATTGGTTCAAAGTCATCTGCATCTAGGGTTTGTGATCTGAGCAATCCAAGAGCTTCTTGAGCCACTCCAAAGGTCATCAATCACTTCAAAGGGGTCCATGTATGTTCAAATATCATATTATATCCTCTCAAAGTCAAGAATGTCAAAAAAATCACAAGAGCTGAGAATGGTATAGAAGCAGAGCCAAGTTTGACTGCACAGATGACCTAAAATTAGGGTTTTGGTTTCAGAGGCCATAACTCCAAATTTTTTGGTCATTCTTGTTTCTATTGGTCTCTATATGGTATAGGGAGCATGCATATCAATTTTCATGAAGAAATTCCATGGGGAAGTCATCTGATCAAGAGTTGACTTTTCAAGCAAGTCAGTGCAAAATCAAGGCATCTGAGGCCCCCAATGACCCAACCAAAGGGTATTCTTCATCATTTTGATTGTATATGATCTTTATTTGATCATGTAAGATGTTGGAAGTTCACAAAATTGAAGAATTTCAAGTCTTTTGCAAAGTTGACTTTTTGGGAAAGTTTGACTTTTAATGAAATTGCCATTTTAGGAAACTTTTTCAACCTTTACTTTTTGATTCAAAAATGCTTCAAATGGAAAAACTTTGGTCATGAAAGTTGTAGAATGGATCATTCCCTTTTCAAAAAGTACAAGA
Source organism: Lathyrus aphaca (assembly GCA_963966055.1). Lineage (NCBI taxonomy): Eukaryota > Viridiplantae > Streptophyta > Magnoliopsida > Fabales > Fabaceae > Lathyrus > Lathyrus aphaca. The sequence continues at coordinate 90,345,935 of OZ014521.1, forward strand.
ACATGACCTAATTCATTTTGGATCAAAAGTTATGGTTTGTCAAAGTTGGTTAAAATCACAAAATTTCAAAGTTTCTACCAAAGAGGCAAAGTTGCAAATTCACTTCTCAAGGCAAATTAAGTTATCAAATGGACTTCTAAACTTCACAACATGATCATACAAGACCTAAAAGTCAGAATGGGCCAAGAAATCTCTCATTTTTATGGCTTATGGAGCAAGATATCTCATAAGAATCAAAAGTGAACCAACTTGCAAAACTCATCATAAGTTACAATCCACTTGCTTGCTGACTTGCTGATCAATCCTAGGGTTCTCCCCACATCATGCTGCGCAGGACACACCTTTTGTCCTTGGCTAGAAAGTAGCCCATGCTTCTCTTACACAACTTTGACATTTTGGCAACTTGAGCCATACCTATCACAAAAGCACACATCACTTCTTCTGACCAATCACAATTGTTTATGCAAATCAAAAGCAAGCCAAAGCATACACAACACAGGCCTGAAACACTCTCCATCACAGCATTCTCATTTTCACACCATCTTGCAAGAGCATTCGAAACTCATCACACAAGCCTGAAACTCATAAACTAACTTCACAAATCAACTCAACACACTTCCCTGATCACAAAGCACCCCTCACCATGGCCTGAAACTCAAAGAATCAAAAACACGATCACCACTTGCCATTGAACAGAACTTCTGTCATCTCTCAAACCATCCATTCTAAACTTCAAACAAGCATTGCAAGCTTCTTAGGAGGATCATTGGAGTGGATTTGAGCCAAAGAAACAGCCAGAAAGCTCCTGAATCGAAAGCTTCAGTTCAGGTAGTCATCTCAAAACTTTTTCCAGAAACATGTTTTTAAGTTCTTAAAAGCTTCTATGCACTCCCCTGATCATGAATATGTGTTTACTTTTGAAAATGGTTGAGAAACCAGCATGTATGAACTGTCTGAAATTTTTTGCCCTAAGAATGTTTTGATTCGATTTGGCTGATTAATGAATGAAAAATGATGTTTGATTGAGGGGTTTGATTCGTTTTTGGATGGGGATGAGTTCTGGGAAGTTAGATTTTGTTTTCATTGCGTGTAGAGGGAGATAGCAATTTCACCTTGCCGGAGAAGATGACCGGAACCACTGTTCCGGTCATCTGAAAATAATTAGGGCTGGATTAGGGTTTAATCTTTAATTAGCGAAATTTGAATATAGGCCGTCCAGATGCGCGCCAGGTCCACCCTCGCGCGTGTGAATTTGAATCTGGGCCCTTAGATGCGCATACTTTCTCATTTTCAGATTAAATCCATTTTTATTTTGCATTTTATTTCATTTGTTTTCTATGATTTATTTAAAATAGCAAAACAAATTTTAAAAATTCTGAAAATTCTTGTACAAGCTTTTATGAATTTTCAGAAACCAAAAACATTTTTATTTTTATTTTTTGCATTAAAAAATATTTTTAAATCATTTAAAAGTTTATTTTTAATTAATTAATGGGAATTAATTAATTAAAAATACTTTTAGGTATTTAAAAATCCCCAAAAAATTCATGAAACCTTTAAAATCATTTAGAAACATTGTCCAACCCTCAAACCAAATTTCTTTTTTGATCTTGATGTCTTTTGACAATTTTCAAGGGAATTAAAATCATTTCAAGGCAATATTTTGATCCAATCTTTGGAAATTCATTTCTGCCTAACCAATGAGAGTTGGACTTTGATTCTTTCTGCATTGTGTCTTGCATATCATGTAGTTCATAGGATTAAATTGGCATGATTTGATCTTGTGTTTTCAATTTGTTTGACATTTTTCTTGACAAGGTACCTTAAAACCCTAGAAATCTTAGGAAATTCATAACCCTCATTAGGTTAAGAGTTAGAACCCCTCCTTTGGGCAGTGAGTTTGTGTAAGGTTAGGTTTCCTTGGAGTGCATTTTCAATTTTTTATATTGATGTTTGCTTCTGATTTTGGTTTTTGTTTGTTGCATTGATCATAAACCCTAATTTGGGCTTCCTTTTGCATTCATCTTGCATTTGCTTGCATACCATGACTTGCCATAGCATTTTGTGCATCCATTTCATTCATTAGACATCTTAAGACATGTTAGAAGAATGTTTGATCATTACATCTTTCATTTTCCATGTTGTATGTCATTTGCATTTCATAACTTTTCATGTATGTTCATGGTTCTAAGCATGCTCCCTTTGCACTCATATGTTTGTATGATCATCCTCATGCCTTGTTTCATGTTTGCATCATCTCATGGCATCATTATCATCACACATATGCTTCTGGTTCTGATTTGCATCATGTCATTTCATCTCATCTTGCATTGTATTGCATTTCTTTCACTAACTTTTCAGGTGGTAAGTAACTCTGAGAAGTGAATTTGCCTTCACTTCTCACATTTTCTTTTCATTTCTCTCATGCATTATTGCTGCATTTTATCTTGTGCTTGAGATTGAGCTTGCTCATTTTTCTTCTTCTTACTTTCTTTCTTCAAGTGACTTGTCTTCTTGAATGAAGCAAGTTACTTTGCTTCTCTTTGCTCCTTTCATCTGCTTCCTGGTGGTTCCTCTGAAGATTTCTCTTGTAAACCTCACCAACTTTAGGAACAACCAAGCATGACAATAATTAGGGTTTTTATTAGTCCCCCATTTAGATTTTACCTTTGTGTCTCATTGAGTCTTCTCTTCTCATCTCATAATCAGGGACTAAACCCTAAAGGCTTTAAGGCTTTGTGATTAAGCTTATGCCTACATCCTTCTATTAGGATGGAGTGTATAACTTTAATCCTAAGTGTTAAACCCTTAATGTGTTTAAATCCTTTAATCAATCCATCTAATAATCATCAAGACATAAAGCTTGTAACTTGGGCCTTGCATTAGGGTTCTAATTCTTCCTTAATTGGTTAAGAAGGACTAACCCTAGTGTTAATGGACAAGTCCCCCTCAAGTTGTCTTACAAACTCTAAAAATCACTTCATCATCTTATCATTAACTAAAATCCACATAATAAAGGCTTTGTTTTGTCATGAGTTTAATCCCTAATCATGGATTAAGTTGAGGAGCTTTCCTCAGCTTAAGCACTCTCATCTATTATCCTTCTATTAGGATGGTGTAATGAGTCTGTTTAATCCCTGATTATGGCTTAATCTCATTACTCAACACTAAACAAAAACACCAAAAACATCTAAATAATCACAAGTAGGTTAATGATCTTAATCCTACATCAGGGTAATTAAGTGTGAGAAGCTGACTTCACACTTAAGGTATTCTCATTACCCCTAATCAGAGGGAAGATGTGGTGAGTCTACTAAATCCATTGGTTTAGGCTTAAGCCCATTTTCTTATGGAAAACTTTCAAAAGCAATAAAAGACTGAAAACACAAAAAACAAACAATGATCGTCTCCTCCGGGATTCTTTTCTCATCATACTCACTCACAAACGAGAACTTGCTTCTTCCGTCTAATGCAAGACAGTTTGCACCTGAGCCAGACAGGTCATACACTTGAGCATAGACAAGTAAGCAGTTCATCAGTCAATTTATCTTTCAGTCTCTTTGGGTCGAACTACGGTGTTCTGACTTCCTCATTGCACGAGAGGATACGTAGGCATAACTTAACAGTTATCGAACAAAAGTCTCTGTATATTCCCCCTCCTCCCAGCCTTATTCTTTAAGCCTCATGGTCATGAGTATTTCATTCCCGGTCTCACACTGACGTTTCATTTATACACTTCACTTCTCTTACACTGACACCTGTATATCTTTTCCAGCTTCCTTGATGCACAGATTGCACAGACACTACCCCTTTAAAACATAAATCTTCTAAGCGTGGATCCCGTCGAGTACGACGGACAATCTGGGTGCTAATACCTTCCCAGGTTGTAACCAACCCCCTTTCTCAGTCTCTCTGGTTCGCAACCGTCTTATCCATATCCTTCTAGGTCTATGCAGCATTGCCTTTCCCCCGGGATAAAAATGCCTAGCTGGCGACTCTTTTCTTTTCCAGTGAGTTCACTCCTGTGTGTTCTCATTGTTCTTTTCGCCGACCGTTCGCGCTTGTACCGTGATGCAAATCTTCGGGAGCGACAAATATGTGGATATCTTCGCCTGGTCGTATCAAGATATGCCGAGGTTGGATACTGACATTGTTGTACACAAGCTGCCACTAAAGGAAGATTGTCCTACTATAAAGCAAAATCTGAGAAGAACTCGCCCTGATATGGAAATGAAGATCAAGGAGGAAGTTCAAAAGCAGTGGGATGTCGGGTTTCTTGCTGTAACTAGTTACCCACCTTGGGTAGCTAACATTGTGCATGTACCAAAGAAAGATGTCAAGGTCCGGATGTGCATCGATTACCGGGATCTAAACAAAGCAAGTCCAAAGGATGACTTTCCATTACCTCACATTGATGTGTTGGTAGATAACACCACTCAGTTCTCGATATTTTCTTTCATGGATGGCTTCTCCGGGTACAATCAGATTAAGATGGCGCCGGAAGACATGGAGAAAACGACGTTCATTACCCCGTGGGGTACATTCTGTTATAAGGTTATGCCTTTTGGGTTGAAGAATGCAGGGGCAACGTATCAATGGGCTATGGTAACTTTGTTCCACGATATGATACACAAAGAAATTGAGTGCTATGTGGACGATATGATTGCCAAGTCTCAGGACGAAGAAGAACACCTGGTCAATCTCAAAAAGCTGTTTGACAGGTTGATAAAGTATAGACTGAGGTTGAATCCAAACAAGTGCACTTTCGGAGTGCGTTCCGGTAAATTTCTGGGTTTTATTGTTAGCCAAAGGGGGATTGAGGTAGATCCTACAAAAGAAAAAGCAATACAAGACATGTCTACACCGAAAACAGAAAAAGAAGTACGTGGGTTTTTAGGGAGATTGAACTACATTTCACGGTTTATATCTCATCTAACTGCCACATGCGAGGCAATCTTCAAATTGTTAAGAAAAGAACAAACGGTCAGGTGGAATGAGGACTGTCAAAGAGCCTTTGAAAAGATAAAAGAATATTTGCAGGAGCCTCCGATTCTAATGCCTCCAGTTCCAGGACGGCCACTTATCATGTAATTGACTGTGTTAGAAGGGTCGATAGGGTGTGTGTTAGGCCAACATGACGAGTCTGGTCAAAAAGAGCATGCTATTTATTACCTTAACAAAAATTTTACCGACTGTGAATCCCGTTACTCACTGCTCGAGAAAACTTGTTGCGCTTTGGCATGGGCTGCTCGCCGACTGAGACAGTACATGTTGACCCACACAACATTGCTAATCTAAAAAATGGACCCCGTCAAGTATATTTTCGAGAAATCGGCGTTAACCGGAAGGGTTGCAAGGTGGCAAATGATATTAACAGAGTATGACATACAATATACTTCCCAGAAAGCCATCAAAGGAAGTGTATTGTCAGATTATCTTGCACAACAACCGCTTGAGAATGATTATAAGCTAATGAAGTTTGATTTCCCTGATGAGGACATCATGTACCTCAAGGCAAGAGATTGCGAGGAACCACTTCCGGAGGATGGGCCTGACCCCGAATACAAATGGAAGTTGATGTTTGATGGGGCAGTCAATATCAATGGACGTGGAGTTGGTGTTGTTCTTATCACCCCCGAAGGTGTTCGCTTTCCCTTCGCTGCCATAATTACTTTTGGCTGCACCAACAATGAAGCGGAATACGAGGCGTACATAATGGGAATAGAGGAGGCTATTAATCTTCGGATTAAGACCCTCGATATATTCGGAGATTCAACCCTCGTTATCAACCAAATTACCGACAAGTGGTATACACATCAAGAACACTTAATTCCTTATAGGGATTATGCCAGAAGACTGTTGACGTTCTTCACAACAGTTAAGCTTCAATATATACCACGATATGAGAATTGATTTTCTGATGCATTGGCTACTCTTTCTTCGTCCATTAAAGTCTTGTGTTGGAACTATGTGACCAGGATTGACATTTCTAGGCTTGATGCACCAATATATGCTTTCTTTGTCGACGCAGTGTCTGATGAGAAACCTTGGTATTTTGATATCAAGATTTTCCTGGAAAAACAAGAATACCCAGCTGGGGCATCATCCAATGACAAGAAAACCTTGAGACGACTGGCTGCTAGCTTCTTCTTGAATGCAGACGAAGTTCTGTATAAGAGGAACTTTGACATAGTCTTGCTCAGATGCGTGGATAGACACGAAGCAGATTTGTTAATGCAGGAAGTCCACGAGGGATCCTTTGGTACTCATGCAAGAGGGCATGCAATAGCTAAGAAGTTATTAAGATCAGGTACTATTGGCTAACAATGGATGCAAATTGTTGTTCATACGCCCGTAAGTGCCACAAATGCCAGATATATGCAGACAAGGTGCATGTTCCTCCTAGCTCGCTCAACGTCATGTCATCTCCTTGGCCCTTTTTTATGTGGGGCATTGACATGATCGGGAAGATAAAGCCTACTGCTTCAAATGGTCATTGTTTCATCTTGGTTGCGATTGATTATTTCACCAAATGGGTTGAAGTAACATCTTATGCCAATGTCACTCGCCAGGTGGTAGCCAGGTTTCTGAAAAGAGACATCATTTGCAGATACGGAGAGCCCGAGCGAATCATTGATGATAATGGTTCCAACTTAAACAACAAGATGATGGCAGAACTGTGTCGGGACTTCAAGATTCAACATTACAATTCTTCTCCTTACCAGCCAAAGATGAATGTCGCGATAGAGGCAGCTAACAAGAATATTAAGAAGATTATGCAAAAGATGGTAGTAACTTACAAAGATTGGCATGAGATGTTACCATTCGCGTTGTATGGGTACCGAACGTCAGTCAGGACGTCTACTGGGGCAACTCTGTTTTCCCTGGTGTATGGCATGGAGGCAGTCTTACCTGTGGAGGTAGAAATTCCTTCTTTACGTGTAATGATGGATGTAAAGCTTGATGAGGCTGAGTGGGTACGTGCTCGATATAACCAGTTGTGCCTAATTAAGGAAAAGAGATTAACATCTGTCATGGTTAGCTTTATCAGAGGAGAATGAAGCGAGCATTCGACCAACGAGTACGTACTCGAGAGTATCAAGTATGTGAGCTTGTACTCAAGAGGATCATTCCTCCAGGTTCAGATCACAGGGGCAAGTGGACCCCAAACTACAAAGGCTCATTCATAGTGAAGAAAGTGTTCTCAGGTGGGGCACTGATGCTCACTACTATGGATGGAGAAGATTTCCAATCCCCTGCTAACTCGGACGCAGTTAAAAAATACTTCGCATAAAAAGACTCGCTGGACACAAAAACAGAATTAAAGTCTAGGCAAGAAAAGGGCATCCCGGCGAGCTAAAACCAGAATAAAAAGCTCAGGAAAAAGTTAGGGAAAATAAATAAATAAAATGTACACCCGCTGAATTGAAAAGCCACATCGGACAGCTCAGGCAAAAAAGGGTATCCTGGTGGATTGAAAACCCAAAAGGGCGATCCACGCAAAACAAGGGAATAAGAGAACAACTGTGATCCGGGTAATCAGAACCAAATCATCGTTTCATACAGTCTGGCAATATCAGAAGGGTAGGAATCTGTCTCCTCATCTTCTTTAGAAAGCAAAGGCAAGAATGGAAAGTCTCGAAGACATGTTGGTCATAGCGGGAAGGAAACTCATTGGAATGTCGTGTACATTGCCATTAGGATAGTTTCTTTTCTCAATTTTATGGTAGCTACCTCTTTCCAGGTAGTTGCTTCCTGATGTAAAACTTTGCCTATTCAGAGGTTACTCAATGAATGAATATTCAGTCAAAAGCTGTGTTGTGTTTTGTTTACTTTGTTTGCAAAAATGTCCTGAATTTTGGCAAAAAGAACATTGCATTTGAAACATGGTGATTTTTAAAAAAATGAGATTGTAGGGAAACATTTAAAACTATCTTTGAGTGTCGGGTGACAATGGATGAACATATCATACCATGCAAATCCCCGGGGCATATGTGTGTATACTGTTGTTGCAGGTTTTGCAGGATAATGTCATATCTCCCCATAAAGAATGTTCCCCAACTGAGTTAGAGCAAGTGGAATCCCCGGCAGGACTCCAAATCTAATTGAAGAGGTTTCCTCCCCAAGCGGATTATCTTTCCACAAGTGAAGTATTCCCAGCAAGTAGTTGTACGCCTGATTTCCCCATAGAGTCAGAGCTGTCAGAATTCCCTCCTCAGCAAGAGTTTGATCAAGCCTCTTCCCCAGCCAAGTCTGAAGATGGCTATTCCCCGCAGAGTTATGATTGGGATTCACTCCCATCGTTGAAGTATTCCCCATAGAAGTCGCCAATTTGTTTTTGGCTAGTGTGAGGACACAAACAACTGTCCATCTCCCAACCAGAGTTAATTGTCAAAGCCTATTGACCTGATTCTCCCCTGCAGAGTTGTGATTCTTATCAGGCACTTGTCTTTTGCTCGTCTTCATTTCCCAACACTCGTCTGTGTTTGATTGTTGTTTGTTGCTCGTCCGTATTCCCTAACACTCGTTCGTGTTTGATAACTTTTGCTTGTCCACATTCCCTAGCACTCGTCTGTGTTTGAAATTTGCTCGTCTACACTCCCTAGAACTCGTCTGTGTTTGAAATTTGCTTGTTACTCGTCTGCACTCCCTAGCACTCGTCTGTGTTTGAAAGCTACTTGTTGCTCGTCTGCACTCCCTAGCACTCGTCTGTGTTTAAAATCTGTTTGATGCTCGTCTGCACTTCCCAACATTCTTCTGTGTTTGTTGATGTTTGATGCTCGTATGCATTTCCCAACACTCGTCTGTATTTGATTGTTGTTTGATGCTCGTCCGCATTCCCCAACACTCGTCTGTGTTTGATAACTTTTGCTCGTCTGCATTTCCCAACACTCGTATGTGTTTGATTGTTGTTTGATGCTCGTCTGCATTCCCCAACACTCGTTTGTGTTTGATAACTTTTGCTCGTCTGCATTTCCCAACACTCGTTTGTGTTTGATTGTTGTTTGATGCTCGTCCGCATTCCCCAACACTCGTCTGTGTTTGATAACTTTTTCTTGTCTGCATTCCCTGACACTCGTCTGTGTTTGAAATTTGCTCGTCTGCACTCCTAGCACTCGTCTGTGTTTGAAATTTGCTTGTTGCTCATCTGCACTCCCTAGCACTCGTCTGGGTTTGAAAACTGCTTGTTGCTCGTCTGCACTCCCCAACACTCGTCTGTGTTTGTTGTTGTTTGATGCTCGTCTGCACTTCCCAACACTCGTCTGTTTTTGTTGCTGTTTGATGCTTGTCTACACTCCCAAGCACCCGTTTGTGTTTGTTATCTGTTCGAAGCTCGTTTGCATTGTTTGAATACTCGTCTGTTATTCCTACTCCAAATGCTCGTCTGTGTTGGATTTCTAGTATTCGTCTGTATCAGTGGCTGATATTCGTCTGTATCATCGCCTGAAACGCTCGTATGCGTTTCTTAGATCATCATATGATATTCGTTTGTATCATTGACTTATGGCACCCGTTTGTGTTCTCTTGATGATCATCAAATGCTCGTCTGTATTGAAGAGGTTTGAAGTCCTGATGGTGGGATTAAACGTCAAAATGGTCACCGGTCCTGACGTAACAGGTTTATCCGAAGAAGGTTCGTCTGCCTCAGACACCACTTATCTACGCAAGATTTGTGAAGAGGGTTCGTCCAATCCTAATGTTGCTCCTGGCGTAACAGGTTTGCTCGAAGAAGACTCGTCTGTCTTAGACCATATATCTACGAAGGATATATTAAGAGGGTTTGTCTATCCTGATTATGCATGTCTATCCCACAGACTTAAGTGCATCACTGGTCCTGGCGTAACAGGTTTATCCGAAGGAGTTTCGTTTGTCTCAAGTCATATTTTTTGTAAAATGTATGAATAAGGCTTGTATGTCAAAGTCCTGGCGTAACATGTTTACTTGAAGAGGGCTCATGTGTCCAGTTCCTGGCATAACAGATTTGCTTGAAGAAGACTCGTCTGTCTAAGTTTTTCTTATCCGGCGTAATAATTCAATTTGGAAGAAGCTCGTCTGCTTGGTCTTCACTTCAGTCACCCAAAGCGTTATTTGGTTGGGTTTATTTCCCATTTATGCATTCTCCAGCAAAGTGCAAATTTCAGGTTTTCTTGGTATTCAACCACAATTTATCTTGAACGGTCGATAGCCCGTGCTATCGTCCTTTTCAGATTAACAGTTGCTTGAATATGGGCAACTGTAATACCCCAAATTTGCCTTCTTCTTTTCAGCATCATCATCATATCATAATCATCATAAGCATGTCATATCCTTAGCATTTTGCATAGAAAAATGAAGCATAGTACTCACATGTTTTAGCATAAGGCATATGATCAGTCATTCGGGAACTCACGTTTTTTACAAGTCAAAGTCAAGAGCATGGTGATCTGGAAGGAAGCTCACATGACCTTTTGTACAAGCTTGGTATCATGGTCAAATCCCTAAAAGGATTGAGAATCAATATCAGATTGGAATGGTTGGCGCAAAGGTATTCTTGGAGTTTCCCACCAAAAGGAGGGAAAATTCAAATTTTTCCTGCGTTAACCGGTTAATGCTTTGGTTAACCGGTTAACGGCTGTGAATTTTGAATTCCAGTAGCAAGTTAAGCATGTGTTTTAACTCCATTTTTTTCATTATTTCTGATTTTATTCATTTTGAATTAATTGGGAATTATGGAGAAGGATCTAGAGAGTTTACCAAGCCTAATCCCAAAGCTAGATCCTAATCACCTTTCTAAGCTAATTCCAAACCATTTTTTTGGACTCCAAACCAAATTTTTGGGCCCCAAACCTAGAGGATATTTATTCCATTTCCCTCCAAACCAAAAAGGCCCCCTCTCATAATTCACACTTCTCAATTTCTGAATTTTCACAACTCTCTCACCATTCTCTCATTTTCTCTCCCAATTTTCCAAATCACTCAAAGTTCCTCTTTGAAGATCACAAAACTTTGCATTAAAGTTTGTGGATCTTGGAACTAGACCTTCATCCATAGCTTCTTTGCATCAATTTTCTGGTTTCACTACTTGGTTCAGATCTGAGTTGGTGGTTAGAAGTGCTTTTGGAGCCAAGTTCTTACATCAAGATTCTTTGCTTGCATTTATTTTGCATTGTGTGGGAAGATTAGCACCGGATCTTCGAAGTTTTCCGCGAGATTCCTCATTTCCAGCTCGAACAACATTTACCAAAGCATATCTCAGCTTTGTAGGTTGGTTAAGTTCGGATCTATCTCTGTTTTTAGCTTATTTGCATGCTTGTGCTTAGATCCATCATGTGCTTGTGTATTTGCTTGTCTAGCTTGATTTGCTTGGTTGATTTCTGATTGGATCTATGTCTTAATGTTCATGAGCCTGATGGTGTTTGATTAATGTGAATCGATCTTACTATTTCATGCATAATTGGTTGCTGGATTGTTGGTGGATTATTTGAAATAAGCTGGTTTAAACTGATTTTTCTACAGGTTTTATTGTTGTTCGCACAGTGTTAACTGGTTAACGCTTTGGTTAACCGGTTAACACGTTTGTTTTCTGTGTTATTTGCTGCAGGTTTAAGTTGGTTAACCGGTTAACGCTTTGGTTAACCGGTTAACACTGAAGCAGAGTGACATTTTTGGGCTGTTTTGAGCTTGTTTGCTTCTCTTACTTGCTATAATCATCATGGATCATTGTATGATCATTTTGTATGCTTGTTTAGGGTGGTTTGCTTGCTGGTTGATGTATCCCTTCATTTTCTTGACACGTGAATTCATGTATTTGCAAAGCTTGGCATGTTTGTTGATTTTGTCTTCTTGAAACTTTGAGCATGTTAATTCCATGAATTGTGGTGATGTGTTAGTATTGATTGATGTGTTGAATATGTGCTGGAAATTTTGCTAACATTTGTAGGTGCAATGGTAAGTGAAGTGTGGATGTTTATCCATATTTCAACTATTCATCTCTTCTTCTTACTTTGCTTTCTATTTTGTGATTTTTGATGTGCCTCATGCCATCTTTTGTTTCAATCCTCCTTCATCCCCCCTATAGAAGCAACTTATCTCCTTTAGAGGAGTAAGTTGTCCTCTAGCTTTCTTCGTCTCACCTTCTTATTTTTCCCCCTTCTTCTTTCTTAAGTTAGTTCAAACCTCATTAACCTAGGATTATCCAAGCATGCTAATATTAGGATTAGTCTTTCCCCATTAGTCTTTTATCTTTGTCCCTTTGGTTTCTTCTCTTTCTCATCTCAAAACAAAAACCATAAAAAACACCTTAATAAGGGAAAAAGTGACTTCTTGTGCAATAGCCTTATTCCATGAGGCATATGTATTCATTCCATCTTGGAATAGTACATTTTTCTAGCATGATGCACAAGTCTTATCACGAAGTCATCTTCATCAAGAAAAATCCTAAAAAATATTTCTTCATTTTAATCACTAAAGCACTTAATAAGTTCAACAAGTTAGTGAGCTTAAGCCCTTGCCCTTGGAAACAAGTCTTGGATAAATTCTCCTTACTTGGTGTTCTTGTTCTATTATTCCATCTTGGAATATAGTAGCAAGTACACATTCCATGGAAAAGAGCTTGAGTTCATTCTCTTGTGCCACACAAATAAAAAACTCATAAAAAAGACTAGAACAAAGAATAAACGTCTCTCCTTCAGGACTTCTTTTCTCATCCTACTCACTCCTTACGTACAAACTTGCTCCTACTTTTCATTTTGCAAGATGATAACGCACTCTTCGTCCAAGCCTGCAACATCTGAGCATTGATATAAGTAGTTCAAGCCTTAAGACACAAGCAATCTTTTCCACCCCTAGTTAGGGGAACTACGACGACTCTGATCCTCATGTCCAGATGAGGTACGTAGGCAACGGGGTAGGGCCCGTTCGAGCACACTCTTTTATTTTCCCTACATTTCCCCCCTTTTTCTTTTCTTTTCCAAATCCAGTTTTTCAGTTCTTTTGCAGCAACTTCATTCTTTTACCCTTTTGAAACATTTTCTTTGCAAGCGTGGATCCCGTCGGGTACGATGGACGATATGGGGTGCTAATAGCTTCCCAGGTCGTAACCGACTCTCGAACCCAGTCTCTTTGGTTCGCAAAACCTTTGTCCTTCCTTTTCTTTTCTTCTGGTTTGTGCAGCATTACCATTCCCGTTCCTTCGGGATAAAAATGCCTGGCTGGCGACTCTAACTCTTCCTCGTCACTTTCGCGTTTGTACCAGGATGGAAATCTAGGGAGCGACATAACCATGCACGTGTTAGCTGGGATTTTTGACAAACTAAAAAATCTCATTCGATGAAAGGACTTTGAAAAAGATGGAAGTCTAAAAAGGATTTCGATATCTTATTTTAGTCCAGGAAGTTGAAGTTTCAAGATGAGAGTTAGATATTGCGACTTAGTATTTTTCTAAAAGAAATACTTTGTCCAACATTTCGACAACAAGGTTGCTCGCAATTTTGATGTCAGCAAAGACACGTCGACCAACAGTTATTTTAGCGTGTGAAAGCATTTTGTTCAAAATTAGTAACTACATTTCAGTCTTATCTCAATGAACACATGAAAGACATTCATAAGCAAAGCACATGCAGAGTTCTACGTGGTAAATGATGAGGAGAAGAACGTTATAAAAAACCGTTATTTTACAAGTGTATAAATAGGAGCTCTAGTATTAGGATTCAATGTTTTCTTTTGATTTCATTACAAAACTAAAAAACTCAAGATACCCAACGCAAAGAGAAACAAGTTTCACTGAGCAAAAATGTATGAATTCTAAAGCACCATTTATATTCAAATGCAAAGTGTTTTTTTTATTTCATTTTATCTTCTTTACAAAACACTTTCATTTCATTATTAATTTCATCATCATTTTACATTCACTTTTACATAGTTTTCCTTTTTAGTCTTGTCAAAATCATTTACACTTCCAAATAATCTACTTTTCAAAATTACTTTTTCTCAACGATTTAGACTAAGTCGAAATCCTTCCCTTTCCTACATAAAACTATAAGATAATTTTTTAGCACTATGTCCTAGGATTATTTGGTCGATCATGCAAGAAACCTCCAATAAGAGACTAACATTTGTTTATTATATTTGATATAGTAAACAACGGGTATCCCCCTAAACTGTCGTATAGAAGATTAGCGACGTTGACCCAAGATCAATGTTTTTGTTTCAAAGAGCACCGTGATTGCAACCTTCACAACTAAAAATAAGACATTTGGTTAAATGATTTTACATCAGATTTCAAGATATAATGTGAAAAATAGTTGTCAAAGGATTTTACATCAAATTTCATAACAATATGAAGTGAAAAATATTTGATTTAGGGATTTTACATCAGATATTTATTTCCACTGACATGAAAAAATAATAAGGTGGCAATTTCGTGAATAATATGAAATTTTACTATAAAGGATTTCACATCGGACCTGACTTTCACCCGATGTGAATAGTTCACTGATGAAAAAATAACAAGGTGGCAATTTCGTAACTAAAATAAAGTTTCATTATAAAAGATTTCACATCGGTTCAAGATTTGAAACCGATATAAAAAATTAGACCTTTACATCGGTCTAGTTTATAACCGATGTGAAATCGTTTTCACTAAACCTTAATTCATCTTTTTTTTACTCTCCACAAACAATACAACAAGCAACACACCTAACAAAAAAATAAACCCTAATTTATTGGCTTTGTTCCTTCCCTCCAATTCACTATTCTTCTTCCACCTTTCCAAATTCTGCATTAACCTTCTCAAATTACAACACCAGAACTCAAACCCAATCCTTAACTTCTTCCACTAACACTTGCACCCAAAAAATTGACACATCCTTGAACTCCTTTGCTGAATCTTTCTACGATGATGAACCACTTCTACAAAACACGCAAACAACAACGTCAGATTTACAACGGATTCATATACACCGTTGTTATAAGTTAAAAAAATTTATAACGCCATAATTAACGTCGGTTAAACTAAAAACCGTTGTAATACATACAAATTTAACAATTGTTGTCTTTAAGACTGTTGTAATACATGAAATTTACCAAGCTTCGATTCCCTGCAACTACATTTTTTTTCTTCCATTTTTTAGAGTACATTAAGCGTGTGTCATTTAAAGCCATTATTTAAAAAATAAATTGTAAATGATTTTAGAACGGTTAAATTAGACAACTATTGTTATAGCCTGTAGTTTAGTTGCTAGTCAGAAAACTCAGTTTTAGGGGAAATCATCTCCTTTTTTAAATCTATTTCGTGCATTTGAAGCAGAAAAATCGTGCGATCAATAGTCTCATACTACAAAGTAGTTATGGGACATCACCCTACCTCAAACTCAACTTTTTCCTATTTTAATGATTTATTTTACTGTTTTCATAGTCTTAAAAAATTCCAAACTTTTTTTTCAAAATTATTATTTTACTTAATTAGATTAAAATTCATGTTTTTGTATTTTTCTGAATTTACTTTAGTCATATTACTCACATTTTTTCAAAATGCTAACATACCTTTCACCACAGGAATTTAAAATAACTGTGATCATATGTAGTGTTTGGTCATGAGTTCAAGTCCCAACACCAACATTTTTGGTTTTTTTACTTATTTTTCCAAGTTCCAACACCAACATTACAGGTGGCATGCTTATTGAGTTTATTCATTATCCATAAACAAATCCTGAGCATCCATTTAGTGATTATCAACGACCAAGACACAACTATTAGTGATCCGTGTGAAACATAATAGATGAATTACATCTTCTACCTCCAAACATCATATATCATTTTCGATACTCTATTTTGAAATCTAAACCAAATTTCAGAATCCAAGGAAAGTATGGATTCAAGTTAGCAATGTTAGTTTGATGTTCTTTTTTAATTATTGTTGTTCTTGTTGTTCTTTCATATTATTGTTGTTCTTGGTGTTATTATTATTGTTTTTGTTGTTGTTATTCTTGTTGTTGTTATTCTTGTTGTTGTTATTCTTCATCTTCATCTTCGTCATTTTCTTCTTTTTCTTCTTCTTATTGTTGTTGTTATTGTTCTTGTTGTTGTTCTTGATGTTCTTGTTGTTGTTCTTGATGTTCTTGTTGCTGCATTTTTTAATATTAAAAGACATACAACAACGATTATTTTAAATAACCGTTGTGGTAGGTAGTTCTATATAACAATGGGTATTTAAAATAACCGTTATGATAGGGGGCACGCTTTCTAGAATACAACAACGGTCCCATAAGCGTGATTGTAAGTAACACATATACAACAACACTCTACATAACAACGCCCTCGCCCGTATCATTTTATGTCTTTCCCAACCGTTGTTAAATGAGATTTTCGTAGTAGTGAACTCTGGGCAGCTTCCTCTCTTTGTGTTCGTTCCTTCAATCAATTTCGTCCTGGCACTTATGGAGTCCAAGTGATTTAGTTTTCCACTCCAATTCTTTGTTGTTAGCTACTGAATGTCAAAAGGGTATGCTTGAATTGTGATAAAAGAGTGAACTTTATAGTTTATACGAAGCATTTTTCATGTTTGTCAAGTTGTGTTAGGATCATGTGAAGTACTTGGCTGAACGTGAATTTGAAGCATTGGAAGAGCGTATTTCAGGGAAGAAGATGGGTTTTAGAAGAGTCTCTTGCATAAATGCTTCTCTTCCTGTTTCTCATATATCTAGCATCTATGGTGATTTATGTTCTTCATGTAAGGTTTGTTTATTTCATGGATTCATTTAATGACAATGTATATTTGTTTTTGTTTGTCTCTGGTTTATTGTTTCTTGAGAAAATTGATTGGGTTTTAGTTAAAATTTTGTAGTTTTCTGCTTATGGATAAGACAAGTTTAGTTGGTCCTTTTGATCTTAGTCAGCGCTTGAGTTTTCCAGATGAAATTGTCAGGATGAAACCGAATGTATTTTTTGTTTTCATGTATTAAAGTCATATGTGAAGCTTTGTTCCAACGCAATTTCTGCAATCTCATCCATTTCTGGTTCCGCAATAGAACAAGCCATAAGACATGTGCACAACAGTTACGAGCGACAACATATTCAGCTTCGACAGTAAAAAGAACAACGATATATTGTTTCTTAATGTGCCAAGAAACCAAATAGTTTCCAAATATGCGACAAGTACCATTAATTCTTTTCCTATTTGATTTGCACCCTGCAAAATTAGAATCAGAAGAATCTATTAAGCTGCACTTCCTACCTTTGGGAAACCAAATACCTCCATGCGAGGTTCTGTTAAGATACCTCAAAATTATTTTTACGATATTAAAGTGAGATTCCTTATGTGACGCTTGAAATCGAGAGTACATATACACACTAAACATAATATCTGATCTACTTGTTAACTAAATAAGATATCATATTATACCTAGATATTTTGTGATCTCTATCTCAACTCCATTTTCATCTTTATTAATCCTTACATTTTTCGTCATAGGTGTTGATATTATTTTTGAATTCTTCGTGTCATATTTCTTAAGTTACTCTAAGCGATATTTTGTCGGTCTTATGAAAGTTTCATTCTCCATTTGCTTGATTTGCAACCCTAAGAAGTAGTTGATCTCCCATGAAAGACATCTCAAACTTTCTATGCATGACATTAGAAAATATCTACACATATCTTCGTTAGTATATCCAAAAATAATATCATCAAAGTATATTTGAATTAAAACGATATGTGATTCCTTATGCTTAAAAATTTTAACTAGAAAAAACATTTAATGCAAAAAAATATTTTAATGAAAAAAATTTATGGAAAAAAAATATTAATTTGATAAGGTGAAAAATAATTTTGATGCTGATGAAAAAATAATTTTGATGCAGATGAAGAAATTGGGCATGTTTGTTTCAACTTTAAAAGTAGATTTTTTCTTTGAATTTTCAAAAATAGATTTTTTCTTTGTATTTTCAAAAATAGATTTTATAAAACTGTTTTTCAAAATATTACAAGTATTTTTTTATATTTGTTTTTTCTAAATTTAAAGACTAATTTTGAAATTCTATAATATAAACATACACTATTGAAGATCAAAAGATAGTCGAAATCACAATTTTTTCAAAAAGTTGTATCTCAAAAATGATTTTAATGAAAATCTATTTGAATTTACTTCAAAAATAAGTGATTTTTTGAAATTTTGATATCCAAAAAAAGTTAAATGATGAAATACCTAAAATAACATTTCAAGAATAACTATTCGAACCAAATTTTTATTTGAAGCTTTTATAAAAAATTTCCTTGTAAATTTTTATTTGCCTGTGTATGCCCTCCACGACACATGTATGCTTGCTTGTCATTCAATTTGCACATGTATGCGATCTAGGGTGTATGTATGCTTTTGATCGGATGTTTCAGGGTGTCTGTATACTTGAATGTCGTATGTATGTTATGTTTGTGAAGATGTGCATACATCTGCCTGTTTCTTGAAGGAAGTATGCATGCTACTTTAGGCGTGCGCATAATTGACATTAGTATGTATTTCTTTTCTCTGACCTTTTCTTTGATTACTGAAACTTAGAGTGTGTTTGGATGAAGTATTTTAATGAGGGAACGTAATTTTTTGAGGGAATTTAAAATGACTTGATCAAAATCTATTGTTTGGATAAAAAATATGGAGAATTGTTAAAATGATGTAAATTTAAGAAATATTTTGTTCAAGTTAAATTTAAGGAATTTCAAATTACACCAAAAAATAAGGAATTTCAAATTGTTTCATCACTCTTTATAATACAAATATTAAATTATTTATTTTTTAAAAAAAATTTTGCAAGATGGTCCCTCATATTTTATGAAAATTTCATATTTATCCTAAAAAATTTCAAAAAATTGCAAATAAGTCTCTAAATTTTTTGCAAATTAGTCCCTTACAAATTGATATGTATTTTTCATATTTAAAATTTGTTCCAAAAGTCTTAAAATTTATGAAAATGACCCAAAAAATTTAACAATGAATCACTTTAATACTCCATCCAAATAAAAGAATTTTAAAATGAATGGATTTCAATTAAATCATTTAAATTGTTTAGAATTTTGAATTTCTTAAAAATTCTCAATTAACTTGTCCAAACACACTCAAAAAAATAGATCAAAATCCTTCAAAACAACACATAAACTTGAAAAAGTCTCTTAATCAAGTAAAACATAAATATTTGATTTTTACTATAAAATTTAAAATATTTGTATTTTACTAAAGAATAGCATGAGTTTGATGAATGATCTCAAATGATGAAAATTGAACATCAGCCTAGAGTTTATATAATGCTTCAAGTTTCTAAAAAATTAACAATTTCCTACTTTTTCTCAAAATTTCATCTTTATATCAACTGAATTTTCAAGTCCTAAAACCTTCTTCTTTTCCCTAAAAAATAACTAAATAACTTCAAATGAAAGTTTATTAATTTCCACTCATTTAACTTTAGAGGGACTGCTAATAGATAACTTAAAGTGGAATATATGTGGTATCCATTGTGACATACATTTGTGATTTTGATGTTTTTTTTTTTCAACAAGCATAAACTCATCAGATTTTTTAATCATATTAATCAATTTCAAGCAAATTTCCTTTGTCTTTTTCATACTTACCACCACTAAGTAAAGAACCAGAATTCATGACATATTACATTAGCTCACGCGGCACACTTACTGATATTATGCATTCAAACATATGATACAAACCTCATTCTTCTTGTTTGCCTCATCTTCTTAAGCTTTCTCACTTCACCAATGCAAAGACTTTACATACATAGCCACTTGAGAGCTATGCTCTAGTTCAATATAAATATCAAGAAAATAGCGAAAGAGAATATTTCACAATGTCATTCTTCTTAATCTTGCTAGTTGTCATCACCATCACTATGGAGTGAAAGCATAGAATCTATCTATCTATCTATCTATCTATCTATATATATATATATATATATATATATATATATATATATATATATATATATATATATATATCCACTTGGTCGTAACTTCAAATGTTTTTCAGCTGCCACTGCTTTGAGAATTTAGGACTTGGTTGTCATGATGTATTTCATAATTTTTAACAGATGGGTTTTGTCTGTAGCATTTCAGAAAACTCTAGATCCACTCTTATACTAACATATGTTATATTTCAAAATTATTGTCTTATGTTAACAAATTTTTGGCTGACTTTTAAACAAAAATGAGATGCCAAGAGTTGTTATTTATTCAATTTTAATGCTGCAGACATAGAAATTGAGAGGTACTGATCATCTTTGCATAAATAAAATCACTTTGAGCAGAAAATAAATATGACCTAGACAATCTACCTCATGGTTTAGTTAATGTTAATAACAGCAAGCTACATCATAGTTATGTTGATACTTGAGAGACTTCAAATTAGTATTAAAGTCCCACATTGCAGAGTTAAGCAAAGAAGAAGAAAGTATGTTAGATATAAAAACACAACAAGCTTGAATTTCAACACATACCTTTCTCGGCGTTTTGGCTAAGATTAAGTGTAGTATCTGTTCTTATTAGTTTAATATTTGATATGTGGGCCAATGGTCCACATGATATTAAATTTATTTCTTGAGGGGTAGAGTCCACCACAGTAGCTTGCTTGGGGCTCTCACGTGTCGCTCTTGCGTAGCACTATAGCAATTGCAGGTGCACCCTATCAAATCTAGTTCAAATTTATTTTCTTTATGTAGAATTCATTACTCTTATAATGCTTGTATAAATAAATCTTGGCCTGAATCTACTCTCTAAGACCTTCAACTAGATGTACAATATATTATTTTCTTGTATACCATTAATAATGAGATCTATATAGCAACTAGATGTTAGAATACATTATTTGCTTGTATTTTAAATAATACTAAGGACCATAGCAAAATCACACTATCTATGACCTCCACAATTTATACCTGTTGGGCTTTGCTCCACAATTTAACAGGAGGGTGCAGAGATTGTCCAAAGGCTTTCTCAATCACCTTATCAAATGATTATTTGCTTAAATCTATCAAAGGCCTATGAGACCCTTTCATTGTGTTCTTTATGCCCTTGCAATCTTTCTCAAATTAGGAAATACATTGCATATCCTTCGTGCATTACATTTGCCGCTCTCCAATTTGTTGTTACAAATTAATCAATTCCTACTCTTACACAATATCCATAATATCATATTTTGACAGTGCATTTAATATGTGAAAGATTTTCTCTCCAATGTTCCTATTTTGCAGCAGTATGAATAGTCTTATTACTTATTACACTGCCGCAACACATGCTTTGATTTCTCCGACTCCACGTTACACCACTGAAAATCAATATACCAGCGTCTTTTGTCGATCAATCGTACACAAGTTGGGAAATACATTGCATAATAGTAATTTAGTCCTACATCAAAATACTATGAAAGGTATTGAGATAAGCAAGAGTATAAAACAACTTGAAAACCTTCATTGTTACATACTTACCTGGATAGGATCAATGGGTGATCACGAAGGCCCATGGCCTAGGAGAGTGACTTCCATTGCACTTATGAGGGGTGTTATCCTAAGGTCTACCCAAGTGGTGGAACCTACATCATAATTTGTTGCAGTGGGGGCTTGCGTTCGCGCATCCCCCACCTAATCTAATATCAAAGTTACCCTTCTAACATGAAATGAATGATTAGACTATAATTGTATCCAACTGGGATGTGGAGAGTGGTTTAGTAGAAGGAACCCTTCTAACATGCAATGAATTATTAGACTTATAATATCCAGAACCCTTCTAACATGAAATAAATTATTAGACTATAATATCCAACTTGGATGTGGAATTGTTCAGTAGCAATCTGACTTGCATCAATATAGATCATCGTTAAGAAATACAAGCCTTATAAATCTCATACTTAGAACTCTAACACTCCCCCTCTTAAGAAAGACTTACACAAAAGGCAGTTTTTGTGGATATGCATTTATCTTACTTCAGATGTTTTTCAGCTGCCACTGCTTTGAGATTTAGGACTTGGTTGACATGATGTATTTTATCTCTATTAACAGATGGGTTTTGTTTGTAGCATTTTAGAAAACTCAAGATTCACTCTTATACTAACAAATGTTATATTTCAAGATTATTGTCTTATGTTAACAAATTTTTGGTTGAGTTTTAAACAAAAATGAGATGCCAAGAGTTGTTACTTATTCAATTTTAATGATGCAAACATAGAAATGAGAGGTGTTGTTCATCTTTGCATAAATGAAATCACTTTGAGCGGAAAATAAATGTGACCTAGACAATCTACCTCTTGGTTTAGTTATTATTAATAAGAGCAAGCAACATCATAGTTATGTTGATACTTAGAGACACCAAATTAGTATTAAAGTCCCACATTGCAGAGTTGAGCAAAGAAGAAGAAAGTATGTTAGATATAAAAACACAACAAGCTTGCATTTCAATTCATACTTTTCTCGGCCTTTTGGCTAAGATCAAGTGTAGTATCTGTTCTTATCAGTTTAATATCTGATATGTGGGCCAATGGTCCACACGATATTAAATTTATTTCTTGAGGGTGATAGTCCATCACAGTAGCTTGCTATTGGGGATTTCATGTGTCACTCTTGCGTAGCCCTATAGCAATTGCAGGCGCACCCCACCAAATCTAGTTCAAATATATTTTCTTTATGCAGAATTCATTACTGTTATAATGCTTGTTTAAATAAACCTTGGTCTGAACCTACTCTCTAAGGCCTTCAACTAGATGTACAATACATTATTTTCTTGTATACTACCATTAATAATGAGGGCTATATAACAACTAAATGTTAGAATACATTATTTGCTTGTATTTTAAATAATACTAAGGACCATAGCAAAATAAAACTATCTATGACCTCCACAATTTATACCTGTTGGGCTTTTTGCTCCACAATTTAAAAGGACGGTGCAAAGATTTTGTCCAAAGGCTTTCTCAATCACCTTATCAAATGATTATTTGTATAGATCTATCAAAGGCATATGAGACCCTTTCATTGTGTTCTTTATGGCCTTTCAATCTTTCTCAAATTAGGAAATACATTGCCTATCCTTCGTGCATTACATTTGCCGCTCTCTCCAATTTGTTGTTACAAATTAATCAATTCCTACTCTTACACAATATCCATAATATCATATTTTGACAGTGAATTTAATATGTGAAAGATTTTCTCTCCAATGTTCCTATTTTGCAGCATATGAATAGTCTTATTACTTATTACACAGCAGCAGCACATGTTTTGCTTTCTCCGACTCCACGTTACACCACTGAAAATCAATATACCAGCGTCTTTTGTCGATCAATCTTACACAAGTTGGGAAATACATTGCCTAATAGTAATTTAGTCCCACATTGAAATCCTATGAAAGGTATTGAGATAAGCAAGAGTATAAAACAACTTGAAAACCTTCATTGTAACATACTTACCTGGATGGGGTCAATGGGTGATCATGAAGGCCCATGGCCTAGGAGAGTGACTTCCATTGCACTTAGGAATGGTGTTATCCTAAGGTCTACCCAAGTGGTGGAACCTACATCATAATTTGTTGCAGTGGGGGCTTGCGTTCGCGCAGCCCCCACCTAATCTAATATCAAAGTTAGCCTTCTAACATGAAATGAATGATTAGACTATAATTGTATCCAACTGGGATGTAGAGAGTGGTTCAGTAGCAAGAACCCTTCTAACATGAAATGAATGATTAGACTTATAATATCCAGAACCCTTCTAACATGAAATAAATGATTAGACTATAATATCCAACTTGGATGTGAAGTTGTTCAGTAGCAATCTAACTTGCATCAATATGGATCATTGTTAAGGAATACAAATCTAATAAATCCCATACTTAAAACTCTAACACTCTCCCTCTTAAGAAAGACTTACACAAAAGGCATTTTTTGTGGATATGCATTTAACTTACTTCAGATGTTTTTCAGCTACCACTGCTTTGAGAATTTAGGACTTTGGTGACATGATGTATTTCATAACTCTTAACAGATGGGTTTTCTTTGTAGCATTTTAGAAAACTCAAGATTCACTCTTATACAAACAAATGTTATATTTCAAGATTATTGTCTTATGTTAACAAATTTTTGACTGAGTTTTAAACAAAAATGAGAGGCTAAGAGTTGTTACTTATTCAATTTTAATGCTGCAGACATAGAAATTGAGAGGTATTGCCCATCTTTGCATAAATGAAATCACTTTGAGCGGAAAAAAATGTGACCTAGACAATCTACCTCTTGGTTTAGTAAATGTTAATAAGAGCAAGCTACATCATAGTTATGTTGATACTTGAGAGACTCCAAATTAGTATTAAAGTCCCACATTGCAGAGTTAAGCAAAGAAGAAGAAAATATGTTAGATATAAAAACACAACAAGCTTTCATTTTAATTCATACCTTTCTCGGCCTATTTGGCTAAGATCAAGTGTAGTATAAGTTCTTATCAGTTTAATATATGATATGTGGGCCAATGGTCCACACGATATTAAATTTATTTCTTGAGGGGGAGAGTCCATCACAGTAGCTTGCTATTGGGGCTTTCACGTGTCGCTCTTGCGTAGCACTATAGCAATTGCTGGCGCACCCCACCAAATCTAGTTCAAATTTATTTTCTTTATGCAGAATTCATTACTGTTATAATGCTTGTATAAATAAATCTTGGCCTGAATCTACTCTCTAAGGCCTTCAACTAGATGTACAATACATTATTTTCTTGTATACTACCATTAATAATGAGGGTTATATAGCAACTAGATGTTAGAATACATTATTTGCTTGTATTTTAAATAATACTAAGGACCATAGCAAAATCACACTATCTATGACCTCAACAATTTATACCTGTTGGGCTTTTTGCTCCACAATTTAAAAGGAGGGTTCAGAGATTTTGTCCAAAGGCTTTCTCAATCACCTTATCACATTATTATTTGCTTAGATCTATCAAAGGCCTATGAGACCCTTTCATTGTGTTCTTTATGGCCTTGCAATCTTTCTCAAATTAGGAAATACATTGTCTATCATTCGTGCATTACATTTGCCGCTCTCCAATTTGTTGTTACAAATTAATCAATTCCTACTCTTACACAATATCCATAATATCATATTTTGACAGTGCATTTAATATGTGAAAGATTTTCTCTCCAATGTTCCTATTTTGCAGCAGTATGAATAGTCTTATTACTTATTACACAGCAGCAGCACATGCTTTGATTTCTCCGACTACACGTTACACCACTGAAAATTAATATACCAGCATCTTTTGTCGATCTATCTTACACAAGTTGGGAAATACATTGCCTAATAGTAATTTGGTCCCACATCGAAATACTATGAAAGGCATTGAGATAAGCAAGAGTATAAAACAACTTGAAAACCTTCATTGTAACATACTTACCTGGATAGGATCAATGGGTGATCATGAAGGCCCATGGCCTAGGAGAGTGACTTCCATTGCACTTAGGAGGGGTGTTATCCTAAGGTCTACCCAAGTGGTGGAACCTACATCATAATTTGTTGCAGTGGGGGCTTGCGTTCACGCATCCCCCACCTAATCTAATATCAAAGTTACCCTTCTAACATGAAATGAATGATTAGACTATAATTGTATCAAACTAGGATGTGGAGAATGGTTCAGTAGCAATAACCCTTCTAACATGAAATGAATTATTAGACTTATAATATCCAGAACCCTTCTAACATGAAATAAATGATTAGACTATAATATCCAACTTGGATGTGGAATTGTTCAGTAGCAATCAGACTTGCATTAATATGGATCATCGTTAAGGAATACAAGCCTTATAAATCTCATACTTAGAACTTTTACACTCTCCCACTTAAGAAAGACTTACACAAAAGGCAGTTTTTGTGGATATGCATTTATCTTACTTCAGATGTTTTTCAGCTGCCACTGCTTTGAGAATTTAGGACTTGGTTGACATGATGTATTTCATAACTCTTAACTGTTGGGTTTTGTTTGCAGCATTTTAGAAAACTCAAGATTCATTCTTATACTAACAAATGTTATATTTCAAGATTATTGTCTTATGTTAACAAAATTTTGGCTGAGTTTTAAACAAAAATGAGATGCCAAGAGTTGTTACTTATTCAATTTTAATGCTGCTGACATAGAAATTGAGAGGTATTGTTCATCTTTGCAAAAATGAAATCACTTTGAGCGGAAAATAAATGTGACCTAGACAATCTACCTCTTGGTTTAGTTATTATTAATAAGAGCAAGCTACATCATAGTTATGTTGATACTTGAGAGACTCCAAATTAGTATTAAAGTCCTACATTGCAGAGTTAAGCAACGAAGAAGAAAGTATGTTAGATATAAAAACACAACAAGCTTGCATTTCAATTCATACCTTTCTCGGCCTTTTGGCTAAGATCAAGTGTAGTATTTGTTCTTATCAGTTTAATATCTGATATGTGGGCCAATGGTCCACACAATATTAAATTTATTTCTTGAGGGGGATAGTCCATCACAGTAGCTTGCTATTGGGGCTTTCACGTGTCGCTCTTACGTAGCACTATAGCAATTGCAGGCGCACCCCACCAAATCTAGTTCAAATATATTTTCTTTATGCATAATTCATTATTGTTATAATGCTTGTATAAATAAATCTTGGCCTGAATCTACTCTCTAAGGCCTTCAACTAGATGTAAAATACATTATTTTCTTGTATACTACCATTAATAATGAGGGCTATATAACAACTAAATGTTAGAATACATTATTTGCTTGTATTTAAAATAATACTAAGGACCATAGCAAAATCACACTATCTATGACCTCCACAATTTATACCTATTAGGATTTTTGCTCCACAATTTAAAAGGAGAGTGCAGAGATTTTATCCAAAGGCTTTCTCAATCACCTTATCAAATGATTATTTGCGTAGATCTATCAAAGGACTATGAGACCCTTTCATTGTGTTCTTTATGGCCTTGCAATCTTTCTCAAATTAGGAAATACATTGCATATCCTTCGTGCATTACATTTGCCTCTCTCTCTAATTTGTTGTTACAAATTAATAAATTCCTACTCTTACACAATATCCATAATATCATATTTTGACAGTGCATTTAATATGTGAAATATTTTCTCTCCAATGTTCCTATTTTGCAGCATATGAATAGTCTTATTACTTATTACACTGCAGCAACACATGTTTTGCTTTCTCCGACTCCATATTACACCACTGAAAATCAATATACCAACGTCTTTTGTCGATCAATCTTACACAAGTTGGGAAATACATTGCCTAAAAGTAATTTAGTCCCACATCGAAATCCTAAGAAAGGTATTGAGATAAGCAAGAGTATAAAACAACTTGAAAACCTTCATTGTAACATACTTACCTGGATGGGGTCAATGGGTGATCATGAAGGCCCATGGCCTAGGAGAGTGACTTCCATTGCACTGAGGAGGGGTGTTATCCTAAGGTCTACCCAAGTGGTGGAACCTACATCATAATTTGTTGCAGTGGGGGCTTGCGTTCGCGCAGCCCCCACCTAATCTATTATCAAAGTTACCCTTCTAACATGAAATGAATGATTAGACTATGATTGTATCCAACTAGGATGTGGAGAGTGGTTCAGTAGCAAGAACCCTTCTAACATGAAATGAATTATTAGACTTATAATATCTAGAACCCTTCTAACATGAAATAAATGATTAGACTATAATATCCAACTTGGATGTGGAATTGTTCAGTAGCAATCTGACTTGCATCAATATGGATCATCGTTAAGGAATACAAGCATTATAAATCTCATACTTAGAACTCTAACACTCTCCCTCTTAAGAAAGACTTACATAAAAGGCAGTTTTTGTGGATATGAATTTATCTTACTTCAGATGTTTTTCAGATGCCATTGCTTTGAGAATATAGAACTTGGTTGACATGATGTATTTCATAACTCTTAACAGATGGGTTTTTATTTGTAGCATTTTAGAAAACTCAAGATTCACTCTTATACTAACAAATGTTATATTTCAAGATTATTGTCTTATGTTAACAAATTTTTGGTTGAGTTTTAAACAAAAATGAGATGCCAAGAGTTGTTACTTATTCAATTTTAATGATGCAAACATAGAAACTGAGAGGTGCTGTTCATCTTTGCATAAATGAAATCACTTTGAGCGGAAAATAAATGTGACCTAGACAATCTACCTCTTGGTTTAGTTATTATTAATAAGAGCAAGCAACATCATAGTTATGTTGATACTTGAGAGACACCAAATTAGTATTAAAGTCCCACATTGCAGAGTTAAGCAAAGAAGAAGAAAGTATGTTAGATATAAAAACACAACAAGCTTGCATTTCAATTCATACCTTTCTCGGTCTTTTGGCTAAGATCAAGTGTAGTATCTGTTCTTATCAGTTTAATATCTGATATGTGGGCCAATGGTCCACACGATATTAAATTTATTTCTTGAGGGTGATAGTCCATCACAGTAGCTTGCTATTGGGGATTTCACGTGTCACTCTTGCGTAGCCCTATAGCAATTGCAGGCGCACCCCACCAAATCTAGTTCAAATATATTTTCTTTATGCAGAATTCATTACTGTTATAATGCTTGTATAAATAAACCTTGGTCTGAACCTACTCTCTAAGGCCTTCAACTAGATGTACAATACATTATTTTCTTGTATACTACCATTAATAATGAGGGCTATATATAAACTAAATGTTAGAATACATTATTTGCTTGTATTTTAAATAATACTAAGGACCATAGCAAAATAAAACTATCTATGACCTCCACAATTTATACCTGTTGGGCTTTTTGCTCCACAATTTAAAAGGACGGTGTAGAGATTTTGTCCAAAGGCTTTCTCAATCACCTTATCAAATGATTATTTGCATAGATCTATCAAAGGCATATGAGACCCTTTCATTGTGTTCTTTATGGCCTTGCAATCTTTCTCAAATTAGGAAATACATTGCCTATCCTTCGTGCATTACATTTGCCGCTCTCTCCAATTTGTTGTTACAAATTAATCAATTCCTACTCTTACACAATATCTATAATATCATATTTTGACAGTGCATTTAATATGTGAAAGATTTTCTCTCCAATGTTCCTATTTTGCAGCATATGAATAGTCTTATTACTTATTACACTGCAGCAGCACATGTTTTGCTTTCTCCGACTCCACGTTACACCACTGAAAATCAATATACCAGCGTCTTTTGTCGATCAATCTTACACAAGTTGGGAAATACATTGCCTAAAAGTAATTTAGTCCCACATCGAAATCCTATGAAAGGTATTGAGATAAGCAAGAGTATAAAACAACTTGAAAACCTTCATTGTAACATACTTACCTGGATGGGGTCAATGGGTGATCATGAAGGCCCATGGCCTAGGAGAGTGACTTCCATTGCACTTAGGAGGGGTGTTATCCTAAGGTCTACCCAAGTGGTGGAACCTACATCATAATTTGTTGCAGTGGGGGCTTGCGTTCGCGCAGCCCCCACCTAATCTAATATCAAAGTTACCCTTCTAACATGAAATGAATAATTAGACTATAATTGTATCCAACTGGGATGTGGAGAGTGGTTCAGTAGCAAGAACCCTTTTAATATGAAATGAATGATTATACTTATAATATCAGAACCCTTCTTACATGAAATAAATGATTAGACTATAATATCCAACTTGGATGTGAAGTTGTTCAGTAGCAATCTAACTTGTATCAATATGGATCATTGTTAAGGAATACAAACCTTATAAATACCATACTTAAAACTCTAACACTCTCCCTCTTAAGAAAGACTTACACAAAATGAATTTTTTCTGGATATGCATTTAACTTACTTCAGGTGTTTTTCAGCTGCCACTGCTTTGAGAATTTAGGACTTTGGTGACATGATGTATTTCATAACTCTTAACAAATGGGTTTGTTTGTATTATTTTAGAAAACTCAAGATTCACTATTATACTAACAAATGTTATATTTCAAGATTATTGTCTTATGTTAACAAATTTTTGGTTGAGTTTTAAACAAAAATGAGATGCCAAAAGTTGTTACTTATTCAATTTTAATGCTGCAGACATGGAAATTGAGAGGTACTGCTCATCTTTGCATAAATGAAATCACTTTGAGCGGAAAAATAAATGTGACCTAGACAATCTACCTCTTGGTTTAGTTAATGTTAATAAGAGCAAGCTACATCATAGTTATGTTGATACTTGAGAGACTCCAAATTAGTATTAAATCCCACTTTGCATAGTTAAGCAAAGAAGAAGAAAGTATGTTAGATATAAAAACACAACAAGCTTGCATTTCAATTCATACCTTTCTCGGCCTTTTGGCTAAGATCAAGTGTAGTATCTGTTCTTATCAGTTTAATATCTGATATGTGGGTCAATGGTCCACACGATATTAAATTTATTTCTTGAGGGGGAGAGTCCATCAAAGTAGCTTGCTATTGGGGCTTTCATGTGTCGCTCTTGCGTAGCACTCTAGCAATTGCAGGCGCACCCCACCAAATCTAGTTCAAATTTATTTTCTTTATGCAGAATTTATTACTGTTATAATGCTTGTATAAATAAATCTTGGCCTGAATCTACTCTCTAAGGACTTTAACTAGATGTACAATACATAATTTTCTTGTATACTACCATTAATAATGAGGGCTATATAGCAACTAGATGTTAGAATACATTATTTGCTTGTATTTTAAATAATACTAAGGATCATAGCAAAATCACACTATCTATGAATTCCACAATTTATACCTGTTGGGCTTTTTGCTCCACACTTTAAAAGGAGGTTGCAAAGATTTTGTCCAAAGGCTTTCTCAATCACCTTATCAAATGATTATTTGCTTAGATCTATCAAAGGCCTATGCGACCCTTTCATTGTGTTCTTTATGGCCTTACAATCTTTCTCAAATTAGGAAATACATTGTCTATCCTTCATGCATTACATTTGCCGCTCTCTCCAATTTGTTGTTACAAATTAATCAATTCCTACTCTTACACAATATCCATAATATCATATTTTGACAGTGCATTTAATATGTAAAATATTTCCTCTCCAATGTTCCTATTTTGCAGCAGTATGAATAGTCTTATTACTTATTACAATGCAGCAGCACATGCTTTGCTTTCTCCGACTCCACGTTACACCACTGAAAATCAATATACTAGCATCTTTTGTCGATCAATCTTACACAAGTTGGGAAATACATTTCCTAATAGTAATTTAGTCTCACATCGAAATACTATGAAAGGTATTGAGATAAGCAAGAGTAAAAAACAACTTGAAAACCTTCAATGTAACATACTTACCTGGATGTTGCAGTGGGGGTTTGCGTTCGCGCAACCCCCTCCTAATCTATTATCAAAGTTACCCTTCTAACATGAAATGAATGATTAGACAATAATTGTATCCAACTGGGATGTGGAGAGTGGTTCAGTAGCAAGAACCCTTCTAACTTGAAATGAATGATTAGACTTATAATATCCAGAACCCTTCTAACATGAAATGAATGATTAGACTTATAATATCCAGAACCCTTCTAACATGAAATGAATGATTAAACTATAATATCCAACTTGGATGTGGAGTGGTTCAGTAGCAATTACATCAATATGGATCATATGAGAAAGAATCCAAGAGGGCAATGGATCATGATGTTTGTAAATCAAATAAATTTGAGTTAAAACTTCAAATTTTTAGGAAGTTCTAAGGTTAGACATAAAATAGCCAATTTACAAATTTTTAATAAGTTCTAAGGCTAGACATATAAGAGCCAATTGAATCCAAAAAAATACTCATTCAATGTGCAATCCCGTCTAAAGCAATAAAAAGTGCAGTAAATATTGCTGGTAAAAATTCAAATATTTTATCAAAGGTTAGGAATGCTATTAGTGGTAAAAATCTACAAGTGAGTCCATGAAAAAAGTCAATGAAGCTACAAGCAAAACTAGAGGCAATAGTGATTCACAACCTAGTAGCATTCCAAGACAAATTTTCAATGGTATATTTGTAGACGCCACCACCAAAAAGAGATGGTCCAAGGGGCTAGGCTTACTAGGTGTTGTGGGCTAGAGATGCAACGATTTGTGATCCCTACACTGTTAGGAGTCGGAAGTGTTCGTTGCTCTGTGAAACCAGCATCACACCATGCTCTCCTATCTAAGAACCACAAGACTAGTGCCTTCGCTCAAGTCCCATAGATCAACTCGCAACTTGGAGTGGGCACACCAACATGTTGCAAACACTACACCACACCAACATGTTCTAGCCAATGTGGAACTCAAATAAATCCAAAACCAATATATAGTTGGAACATGGGTACTTAGATGTTAGAACACTCAAAAAATGTTGTGGTTGATGTTATAATACATATATAGATGGATTATTGGACCGAATTACCAATTAAAAACATTCTGGTTTTTATATATGTTCTAAAAGTGCAGCATGAAGCTGTTTGAAAATTTAGTTATGACCTTAGTCTTCAAAACCAGAATTTAGAGCTTCTTCAAGTGTAGAAAGTGCAGCATGAATCTGTTTGAAAATTTAGTTACTTTATTAATATATTGATTAGTTAGATACATAGAATGTCAGGAGGACCCTTTGTTACAAACAATAGCAGCTTAACCGGGCAGTGTTTAAAATGTTGAGATTATTCATCACTATAATGAATGTGATTATCAGCAATTAGCCATGTCTATAGTTGAAAAGGCAAGTAGCTAAACGAATTACCTGAAAAGTTCACCAACCATAACAGTAGATAGAGCATACTAGACAAAACTGCTATCAACTTTTTACTTATTTATAAAAATGGCGTTCACTTGTACCGAACTACCAATTAAAAACATTAGTATAGAAAATATTAGTATAAGCCAACAAGCTAATTTACAAGTTGTTTTTGCTGTCAAATTTGAATAATGTCTAGATGTTACATCACTAAGTGAAAATATTTAGAAACAATTGGAAGGAAATGGAAGTGTAGAGATCTTCAACTTATATTCTGATATGTTAGCAAATCTTTAGTTATGAAATTTCACAGGCCTTTAGTTAAGGAGAGGAAAATGCACTCTCCAAGTAACTGCATAAGAGTCCCACCTCGGTTAGTGAAGGAAGAAGTATAGCAGATGTCAGATATAAAATGGTCAGGTTGTATGCATAAGAGTCCCACCTCGGTTAATGTACATAGGACAATTTCTTTATCATCCAACCTTCATTATATATATATCAAAGAAGTGTTTCTTCTCAAGCATAAATATTAATATAATATCAAACTACACAATCATAAGCTCAACCTTGACCAAATAAGGCTATGTTTGGATAAGCAGCCTTCTCATAAATATACATACTTATGTATAAGTTATTCTCAATAACCAAAGATAAACTAAATTTAAACTTTTTTTCATCAAAACTAAAAGCTATTTTTATAAACTATGATGGAGAGCATGTAGAAATAAGCTGAAAACAAGTTATAGACATGTGATATATCATATGTTGTTTCCATAAACCCTTCCAAACAATCTTATTTAAATATATAATCTTAAATATAACAATCCAAACATGCCCTAAGCTTTCAATACAAATAACTAACATGAATATTTTAACAATCCAAACATACCCTAGCTTTCAATACAACAAATAACTAACATGAATATGATATGCTAGTAGTACTGATGACAAAGCTATACCAAACAATCATCTATCTAATTCTCTCAAAACTAACATGAATATGATATGCTAGTAGTACTGATGACAAAGCTATACCAAACCATCATCTATCTAATTCTCTCAAAATAAAACGAAAAGTTAAGCCTTATCAGCTGATCCACCAGGTGCAATAGCCTCTTGGGGCACATGTTAATAGCCTATTTATAGACATATTCTATTCAAATGTGCATTCAATTTTTGAAAATTTTAAATATAATTTAATTGTATTTAATATTTACTAATTGTAGTATCCTTAACATGCCCTTAGGACACATGTTAGCATGACCTTATATATAGTCAATCCAACATAATTTTATAAAATATATATCAAATATAAAGTAATTCAGCAGTCTAATAGTGCCCAAATGTTAATCTAAAGGATAAAAATAATTTTGGTCATACAATGATTAATGATATTTTGGCACACAAAATTGACATTGAATTCCGAGAACAATTTAAGTAGTTGAAGCCGTTAGAAAAGGAGGTGATTAATGAATAAAATAATTTGTATCTGTTATCTAAGCTTTGAACATGTTTCACCTACTCATATAGTCTTTCTGGCATATTTGAACATTATAACAATACCTACCTCTCTATCTGAGGCATTGTCTGACAAGAAATGGAAACAATGCATGGATTTGGAAATGGGGCATTGGATAAGAACAATATTTAGAAATTGATTTCTCTACTAAATGGAAAGAAACCTGCATGTGCAAATGGATATACATGGTTAAATCCAAGGCAAATGGGTCTATTGAGAGGTACAAGGTAAGATTGGTAAACAAAGGATTCACTCAAACCTATGGAGTAGATTATTCAGAGGCATTTTCTCCAATTGCAAAAATGAATACTATCAACCAGGGTGATATCATCTCTAACAACTAATTACAATTGGAACTTAAACCAATTTGATATGAAAAATGCATTCCTTCATGGTGAGCTTGAAGAAGAATCTACATGGATGTATCTCCTGGGCTCCGTGAACATACTGCCACCAACACTGTGTGCAAGTTAAAAAAAAATATAGATTAAAGCAATTGCCACGAGCATGGTTTGGAAGATTCACTAAAGTTATGATAGGTTTGGACTTCAAACAGGGTAAAGGAGATCATACCATATTTATCAAACATTCTGAAATAGGGGGAGTAACTGTGTTATTGATATACGTGGATGATATTATAGTCAGAGGTAATGATGAGGAAGAACAACAATTGTTGAGCATACACTTAGCCAAGGAATTTGAGATTAAGACCTTGAGAAAACTAAAATACTTACTGGAAATTGAAGTTGCCCACTCTAAAAAAGTAATTTTCATATCTCAACGAAAATACATTATTGTTCTTTTGCAAGAGACTAACAAGACATCATGGAAGTCTACAAATACACCAGTTGATCCAAATGTAAAATTGGAAAGCGCAAAAGAAGATATTGCGGTTGATAAGAAAATGTATCTAAGATTAATCTGAAAACTTATATACCTCTCACATACTAGACCTGATGTTGCTTGTGCTGTTAGAGAAATTTTACAAACCGCATTCCAAATTATACCGGTCAAAGGAGATTCATTTACAAATTGCACTCCGAATTGTACAATATTTGAAAGGAACACGTGGTAGAGAAACTTTATTTGAATGAAATGGGAGTGTGGGTCTTGAAGCATATACCAATGCTGATTATACAGGGTCAATTGTAAATAGGAGATCAACTATAGGTTATTATACTTTCTTAGGCGGAAATCTTGTGAATTGGAAGAATAAAAAACAAAGTGTAGTATCAAGATCTAGTGTTGAAGCAGAGTTCAGGATAATGGCACAAAAGATATGTGAATTTAAAGAGATTAGTGCTTGTCTATTCATTATTATCAATAATATTCAAATTCAAACAGTATAGAAAATATTATAAGCCAACAAGCTAATTTACAAGTTGTATTTGCAGTCAAATGTGAATAATGTCTTGATGTTTAATCACTAAGTGAAAATATAATGTTTAATCACTAAGTAAAAATATTTAGATTCAATAAGAAGGAAATGGGAGTGTAGAGATCTTCAACTTTTTTTCTGATATGATAACAAGTCTGCAATTATGAAACTTCACAAGCTTTTTTAAATTAAGGAGAGGTGTCAGAAATGAAATGCACAACTTGCATCTATTACAACTCATACCTTTCTCGGCCTTTTGGCTAAGATCAAGTGTAGTATACGTTCTTATTAGTTTAATATCTAATATGTTGGTCATTGATTCACAGTCACGATATTAAATTTATTTCTTGAGGGGGAGCGTCCACCACAATAGCTTACTATATGGATCCTGTGTTGCACTATTGTAATTGCTGGCACACCCACCAAACCTAGTTCAAATTTTTACTTCTTTTCTTTCTCTTACTTCACTTTGCTTTTGTATATACTGTTTGACTTATTACATGTCTAGTAGTTATAGCCATAGTTTTAAATTGTTGTATGCAATTTAAAATTGCTGCTGTATCAACTGTATTTACTTGTATTTTACCATTATTAAAAGGGTCACCACAGCATATAGTGTACATTGTTCTTTACCATAGTATTTTACCATAATATTTAGGGTCATAACATTTGGCCAGCTTCTTGCATTTTATCACAATATTAAGAACCTAAATGATGATTTACTTAGATCTAACAAAGGCCTAGGAAACCCTTTTACTGTGTTCTTTGTGGCCCTTCGAATAATTCATATAATATTGCTGTAAAAAATCAACACAAGATATCTTGAAAATAGAATAATGTATCATTTTCCATAAGGTAATGAATGTTTGTCACCAGCAAGAATGTATTCCAAAGCTTTGAAATCCCAAGTACTCCATAAGGCTTCATAACTGCATCTTGGCCTGACTCAATCCTAGAAGGAATGGAATCAGTATAAAAAAAAATCCATAGCTATAATATGTAAGTATAAATAGTTACAATTGTAGTTGTAATATATAAACTATAGAAGTTTCCACAATGGTATTACAGAAACAGTTACTGTAGTAACTAGTATCAACTGTATTTGTTTGTATTTTACCATAACACTAAAGGCCACAACAAACACAAAAGCATTTTGAAGAAGTGGATTGGCTCCAACATAACTGGTAAGACCAACATAAGGAATCAAATAAGATGCAAGCAGAAAGTTAATATCCTTTGCAAATGGATCAAAAGGAAGGTTCAAAGGTCATCTAAAGGCTTTTTCAATCACCTTAGCAAATGATGATTTGATCAAATCTATTAAAGGCCTGTGAAACCCTTTCACTGCGTTGTTTATGGCATTGCAATCTTAAACAAGTTAGGAAATACATTGCCTATCCTTCGTGTATTACATTTGCCGCTCTCTCCGATTTGTTGTTACGAGTTGATGAATTCCTACTCTTCTACAAAATCCCTAATATCATAGCAAAGATACTCCTTTTCTCCTTTGACAGTGCATTTAATATGTGAAAGATTTTCTCTCTAATGTTCCAATTTAGCAGCAGTCTGAATGCTCTTATTACACAGCAGCAGCACATGCTTTGCTGTCTCCGACTCCACGTAACACCACCGACAATCAATACCACCGTGCACTGTTTTGTCAATCAATCTTACACAAGTTGGGAAATACATTGCATACTAGTTGTTGAGTCCCACGTCGAAAGAAGGTGAAAGATCTTAAGATAAGCAAGAGTATAAAATAACTTGAATACCTTCATTATTAATTACTTACCTGGATGGGGTCAATGGGTGATCATGAAGGCCCATGGCCTAGGAGAGTGACCTCCATTGCACTAGGAGGGGTGCTATCCTAAGGTCTACCCAAGTGGTGGAACCTACATCATAATTTGTTGCAGTGGGGGCCTGTGTTCGCGCGGCCCCTTTCTATTCTAATATCAAAGTTACCCTTCTAAATAGTTAGAATCTACCTTCAAATTTATTTATTATTTAATTCTGTATATAAAATTTTCAAACTGTGCATATGTATGGTATTATTTTTTATATTAGGAAAATGTTCCTCCATTTTTTTTATAATACTGCTAGGAGTTTTGTTTCATTGCAAATTTTGTAGTTGTTTGACATAAGGAAACACCACTTAGTCTAACATTTTGATTAAGTCCTTGGAAGGATAATGTCAAACTTGAAAGGAATGATTAGAAGCAGCCTATATTAGTTTTCAACTTAGATGCACATAAACTGTAGGTGAAATTAAGGATCATATGAAAAAGTATCCAAGAGGGGTATGTATCATGATGTTTGTAAATCAAAGACATCAAAGCTATCACAAATTTTTAAGGCTAAACATGAAGACCCAATTGAATCCAAAAAATACTCATCTCATTAATCATGTATTAGATAGAAATTTCCCCAAAGTGAAAATAATGAAACTGATTCAATGCAAAATCCCAAGCCATAAAAAAAGTGCAGTAAATAATCCTGATAAAATTCAAATATTTTATCAAAGATTAGGAAATTGGGGGAGGCAACGACATACAATGTATTAATAGATAAATTGATAAAGCTCCATCAGATACTTTGTAACAAGGGGCTTTATAAATTTCAAGGTAAATTTTCAATGGTATATTTGCAAATCATCATTAAAAATTTAAATAAACTATTTATCAGTTAGAGTTGTTTTTGTAATATTCTGAAGCTACTATTTTTCAGTAATGCTAAATTTTTAAATGCCTATATTTTCTCTACATGCTGACATGTCACCCCGATATTTTCTCTAAAGTATCAACAAGCAAAATTATAACTTGGGAATGCTGCTTCTTCAAATTCTGGCTTTGTTAAACAACGGTGTTAGGTAGCTTATTTACTGTTAAACAACAACAGTGTTAGGCAACTTATTTAGCAAATCTGATATTGTAGCTTGTAGAATTATAGCTATCACCTTCAAGTCTTCAAAACCAGAATTTAGAGCTTTTTCAAGTGTAGAAAGTGAAGCTTGAATATGTTTGAAAATTTCATTATTTGTAAAACGCCATTTTGCTAATAAAACAATTCTTAAAAGTTATAATGATGTTTTAAAACTGAAGCTGTAAATGGAATTTATGAAATGCACATGTTTTATTAAATAAATTTCTTATTCTTCATTATTAATAAAGTATATGTTTGCTTATAAGGGCTCAATTTTGTTCATTTTCTCTAAATGGTGGCTCAACATCATAATATGAACCAAAAAAGTGATGGTTCAGGGGCTAGGCACAACAGATATTTGTGAACTCCGATGCGGCGGACTGTGACCCCTCCACTGCCATGAGGAAAAGGTGTTCGATGCTATGTGAAACCAGCCTCACGCGGTACCCTTCTGTTTATGATCGACAACACTCGTGGTGCAGCCACCAGCCTAAACTGTTAAACCTTAGCCAAGTTCCATCACCTTGGTTCCCCTACATGGGTCAGACGCTACTCAACTAATTTTGACATGTTATAACACTAATTATTGAAAAGATGCGATTGAAGGATTTAATCTACATATATAGAGGGATTACTGGACCAAGTTGGTAACTACATATATAAAGGGATTCACTATATTTCCATACTGAAATGCCAGGGATAAGATAAATGAACAAAGACTGTTAAGAACATGTAACAAGGACAGAAAGAAAACGATTTTCAGAGTCAGAGAGTATAGAAAACGATTTTCAGAGTCAGAGAGTCTTACTTCTATAGTCGTAAGCTTTCTCTCATATCATTTTCCCGGCGCTCTTTCAATTCTTTTTTCCTTAGGTAGTTTTGCATCTAAAATTTTACATGTTTGAGGAATGAAAACGATTGTAACCCCAAATGGAAATACAGTAGTGACATCTTTCTATTGAACTGAATTACCAATTAAAAACATTAGTATAGAAAATATTCTAAGCCAACAAGCTAATTTACAAGTTGTTTATGCTGTCAAATGTGAATAATGTCTTGATGTTTAATCACTAATGGGAGAAAAATGCAGCCTCCAAGTTGCTGCGTAAGAGTCCCACCTCGTTAGTGAAGGAAGAAACTTAGCAGATGTCAGATATAAAATGCACAGCTTGTATGCATTTCAACTCATACCTTTCTCGGCCTTTTGGCTAAGATCAAGTGTAGTATCTGTTCTTATCAGTTTAATATCTGATATGTGGGTCAATGGTCCACACGATATTAAATTTATTTCTTTAGGGGGAATGTCCACCACAATAGCTTGCTATTGGGGCTTTTTCACGTGTCACTTTTGTGTTGCACTACAGCAAATGCTGGCGCACCCCACCAAATTTAGTTAAAATTTTCTTCTCTTACTTCACTTTGTTTATGTATATTTCACTACTGTTTTTACTTTATGTTTTTATAGTATCCAACTTGTTTTCTTAAGGTAGTGTGAATATACTAGTGAATTTTTGTCATTAGCAACATTGAACCTCCTATAATCGTTCTAGATTAACCTCTATTAAGATTGAACAATATACTTAAATTGTGAAATGTAACGGAAAATATAAGCTTTGCAACGGACTAATTCAAGGAAATCAATCCCACGTTCCACTTAAGAAGACCCCATTTAAAGCCAGAGCAAAACCCAGTCCCACCATCCACTTGCAGATGCCCCATTCGAATATGAGATCTTGAGAGTGAGCACACTCCGAGAAACTTAGTCTTCACCATTAGGTCAACCCTGGGGTTTATTCTTATTCAAGTATATAAGCTTAAATAAAACAATCTAGAGATACCCTAAGCTTTCTATACAAATAACTAACTTGAAGATGACATGCTAGTACTGATCACAAAGCTATATCAAATAACCATCTACAAAATAAAATGAAGAGCACAAACCTGGTGGCAATTACTTGATCCCCAACATTGAAGGCTCCAGCCTTATCAGCTGATCAACCAGGAGCGATTGCATCAATGTTAGTTCCACCATCCCTTCCTTCACAAATTTGATTCCATAAGGTTGGTCAATCTCTACTTCATACTCTTTCATATGGTTCCTCTTCTTCTTCTTTGGATGCTTCTGACCAACATCAGATGAAAGTTTCACCGCGAAAAGGAATGGATTTGACAAATGGGTATTTGAGAAACTATAAGAAGGAATTTTTTTTTTTTAAGAAAACAACTGGTTGTTGGAACAAAATAAGTTGGGTTTTGTTTATCTGAGACGCTGCAATTCATTTGATCTCAGAAGTCTTCAAAATTTTATTTTTCTCTTCATTTTTTCCCCGCCGCAATCCAATTTGATATTCTTCCATTTGCGTTTATTTTTTCTTTTTCCCAAGTGTTGTTGGAGTTTTCGCTTGAACTTCATTTATGGAAGAGCTGGTAATTCGTGTTGGTCATGTGTTAAAAGGCTTCACATCCTATATGGTCTTGACTTGCTTTTATAGTTTTTGATTGCATTTTTAGATTTTTTTTTTCAATGGCCAATCGAAATGACTTTCTATATGATCTTGACTTTCCTATATGTTGTCATCAAACTCTGGTGTTATTAAATAGGATTAATGTTCAGGATCACAAACTTCACATCTCAACCAAAAAGTCTTAAGATGTTATATAAATGATTCATCTTTTTTATAAATCTAAC
This sequence comes from Lathyrus aphaca, assembly GCA_963966055.1. NCBI lineage: Eukaryota > Viridiplantae > Streptophyta > Magnoliopsida > Fabales > Fabaceae > Lathyrus > Lathyrus aphaca. The sequence goes on from OZ014521.1 coordinate 90,387,171, forward strand.
ATTCTATTTAGGACCGAGCATCAAACCGGGTTGATAGCGTACGCAAGAACTTGAAATACGTATCAGATTTGCAGATCTGGAATTTTTTTTAACGCTGGGAATGTTCCTGCACATCCGAAAAAATCCAATGTTAAATATTTTGAGAACTTCCGAACGTGCAAATTCGGAAGCTTACTTGTTTTCTTTGTTTATTGTTTTTTTATAATTATTTTTAAAAAATTCTAATTTATTTATCATACTTTGCAGATTACATGGCTGGCAGAGACGATCGTATGTTACATGGACGGACAACTCATCATGCATCTGTCCGAAAAGAACGGAGGTAGTCTACAATCCAAGATTCTGGCATATAGGCAATTCCAGTAGTCCCTACAGTTGAGGGCTCTACTACACCACAACCTTCCACAGCACATGCCATTTCTCCGTCTTTTTATTTTATTTTATATATGGATGTTTTCGAATGTATATTAATTTACGAAGATAAATTAACATTTGCGACCAACCAACAAAACTGATTTAAAAAAAAAATTAAAGTTCTGATATTTTTCCTGATATGCATATCTGAAAATATTCCTGATATGCACATTGGAACAAATCAACGTTTAAAAAAAAAAATGGTGTGTTCAGATTTGCAAATCCTAAAACTGTGGGGAAAAAATTACGTGGTACCTAAGAAACTTTTGGAGTGTAATAAGAAATTCTTTTTTTATTAACCGTTATTTCTAGTTAAATCTTACTCCCTTACAACACATTTCTTCTTCCTCAATCAAACTCTTCACGGTGGAGCTGATTTGCAGGATTTACAGATTTAGATTTATCGTAAAAGTGAGTGAAATTTTTTCATATTTTATGTATTTTACATAAACTAATGTTTTACGTTTTGATTATGCAGGATTTAGAGGATGTAGAATTGGTGAGAATACCTCTAAAATGTTATCACATTTGTCTTTTAAAATGCATTGACAATGGGCTAGTACAACAAGGATCATGTATAGCTTTGTTTTATGATAACTTAATATGTAATTTAATGTTGTCCAAAACTCTCTTTTTGACTCTAGAGATTTTGTATCGGGATGATATCATAACCATTTATTCTTATCACATAATACTAAATTAAACTTTTATTATGAAACTTCTATTTCATAGTTTTAACAACAACAAAATTGTGAAATTATACATGTTGTTCCATTTGCTTTCTGGTGAGAAACAAAGTCTCTACTTCTCAAGAAGTTATACCATGAATCATGTAGCTCCATTTGCTTCCAAGTGTTATATACCTCTAAAATGTTCACATTCACACCATGATGATGATGGTAAATAAGAAGAGTAAGAGTTACTTAGAGCTACAAACATAACATGATTTTGAACAAAGTAGATTATATCATTGTAAAGCTTCTTCATGTTGGGGTTCATGGTTCTGGTTTGTTACGGCAGTGTTTTTTTCTTTATGAATCTCACATAGCAAATGCTTTGTTGAAATATTCATCTGTAAACTCCCATGTTTTTTTCTTTTAAAATTTGTATCATTTTCAAAACAAATTTCTAAAAAATTTAATTAAAATTTTTAATTAATTCTTTAAAAAGTATAGTAATTCATAAATTATCTTAGCTTTCAAGGTCATTAAAAATATACTTTTTGTCCTAATCATCAATTCATAAATTATCAGCCGAAATTCCTAAATACGCAATTTGGATTGTGGTCATTTAGTCGATTTGGTTTGAACGGAACAACTTTATATGTGTGGGAGAAATTCCCTACTTCAACTCTTCCTTTCTAAAATTTTGTTTGAACCCTTTGTAGGGTCTAGATAGGTGTTGGTGGAGATTTTTTTTGTTCTTCCTTGTAAGGGATAGTGTTCTCTTTAATCAATTGTCTTTTGAAAAAAAAATCAATTCTAAAAAATATAAAATTGAGGGATAAAAAATTGATTTTTAAAATGATTAAGAATCATCAAATTAAGAAAATAAAAAATGTGTTTTATTCTATTTCAAATAATAAAGCACATCAAAAATCTATATTCTAACTAATTGCTTAATATTATAGATATCAAAATAAATATTCAAAATTATCAAGAACAGAGTGGGGATATTAGTATTTTTAAAACGGATTTTCTCCATTTATGGTGGATGCAGATTTTGTTGCTATATCTAGATTCAATTCATTTTAGACCGAGACCCGAAATGATGCCCACTCATAGGACATAGCACATATCAACGGTATTTGAGCCTTTTTAGGCTTCACTTTTCTGTACTACCCAATGCTCTTTTTCTTTATCTAGGCTACAACTTGGAATTTAAATAAATTACTAAGGAATAAAGCTCTTTTTAATCTCCATTTTTTTTTAGTTTTGATTTTTATGTAAGTTTCTTTCAAAAATAAGTTTTATACTAAAAATAAAATAATTATTTTGATTAGGTTTTAAAAAAAATCATATTTTAAAGAAAGAGGAGCATAATTTATGGCTATGACATAACTATTTTTGAGTTTATGATTTATAGTTTGTTCATATGATAATAAAAAATATGTTTGATAACGCTCTTTTCTATCACGAGTTTATAGTTTATTTTACTAGTTTATAACTTATTTTTCATACGTTATTTTAAATAGCGTTTTAGCTTATAGCTTATAACATTCTTTATAATTTATTTTAATTTAAATAAATCAATTATGTATTAAATATATTTTATGTCATTTTAATTTATCAACTAATTGAACTGTTAATTTTACCGAACACTTCAATTAGTTTATTGGCTATAAATCATCAATTATAAATATAAGCTACGGGTCATTAGTTATAAAATATAAATCGCTATTTTTACCTGTATACCTCTTTTTATATTAACTATGAAAAATTATTTTGACATGCATAAGTTTTCAACTTGAATATAGATTTTTCAACAAATTGGCCTTAAAATTGTTTATAACTTTTTCAGCCATAAAAGAAAAACTAGACTTTATTTATGTGTTTAGGGGAAAAAATGGAATACAAAACTGAACAAATAGCAACTTTTCCGAGTGATAATTTCTTATGCAGAAAATGTATCATTTTAGAGCATGAGAAATGAGGAAAATACAACAAGCATATATTTAACATGCTTGGGCATAGAAAATGAACACCTATAGAAAAACAAAACATTAACAAAAAAGAAAAAAGAAGGAATGGTTGGTTCTCTTTAAGAGCACCAAGTGCAAAGAGAAAATGAAAAATATGAAGAAGGTACATGACCAGTTCTTCTAATATATTCTGCTTGCTCCTCAGTTTTAGCAGCTTGAAGGTTTCTATTGACTTCTGCGGCTGCTCGCTTTTCTTCCGCCCTGTGCCTTGCAGCTGCTAGTTTGTTCATCAGCAAGTCATGTGACTTACTCCTTATTCTTTCAACCTCTACCTGCAAACAGATGAGTTTTAGGGTATATAATCGTTCACATGACCATCTTTGAGAGCGTGCAAGGCAGGCTACAGCACAGGGTCTAAAATTTGACACGGTTAAATAGGACCTCAAAATATTTGTCCCCTTAAATCGTAGAAAAATAGAGCCCCTAATTGTTTTACCACAGTTAAATTGTGGCTAACCTACACAGAGCTTCCGAAAACATAAGATGACCCTTATCATTCACCTCCTTACAATGATTACGCATGAGTTTTTGCATTGATAGTCTCAGCCGTCGATTCTTCCATATCAGGATTGAAAGTTAACGTGCAAAGTTTGTACCAAAAATCTAAACTAAACGGCCACTTTATAAACAATAAAATTAGTATTTTAACAGACAATGCACACCTCGATTTTTCTCATTTTGGCTTCCGTTTTTGCTTTCTGGTGATTTTCCCATGCCTGAATTTTCATCTCCTCGCGCCTAAATCTGCATAATTATATCCCTATCAGAAGAATGACAACAATATGATTCAAAGGAGTTATGTAGGAATTACAATCTTCTACAGGTGTATTATGAACTCACCCGCAACTAACAAGAATGATATTTTTTAAAAAATCTTGAACCGCTATAGACCAAAAATTTAGTGCACTTCAGTACTTCACTACAGTTTATAGTGATATGATAACATTCATATAATTAATGTAAACTGACCTGGCCATATATTTGGCCTTCTCGGCCTCCTCCCATGCTGCTGCACGTGCTTCAACGGCATTCTTTGTTGGTTGTTCGGCATTTTTTGTTTTCAGTGAAGTGGATGCATCTTTATCCTCTTCTTCTTTGCTAGCCCAAGCAGCAATGTTCATTTTACCTAGCTGCGTCCCAAGGACCATTATCTCTCGTCTTGTTTTCATTTGTAGCTCCTTTTCAGACAACTCATTCTTATTAGGATTCAGATTGTCATTGATTAAAGTTGATGAAGGGGCGGCTCTGGTGGGTGTAGAAGGCCGGGAAGAATTAGGACTAAGCATCGGTGTTGTTGCCCCAACTGGTGTACCTGTTCTTGATGGCTCCTGGCTAGCAATAGGTGTCATTTCTGTTCCCATATCTCTCATAGATACAGATCGTGCCGTTGAAGGGGGAGGAACAAATGTCGTTGCACTCTGGGCAGCAATCGATGAATTATGCTGGCTGAGACTGACCGCTGGTATCAAAATTTGAAAAGATAAAGAGTATGTTCAAGTGATAACTAGGCATAGTAGTCTAAACTCTAAACCAAAATTAAAAGTTTACCGTAAGCATTTGCAATTGCATAAGGATCATCATCCCAATTCACAAACTTCTGTCCTCCACCTTCCATCTTAGTTTGATTTGCATCGATTTGCTTTGTATCCGGTTCATCTAAGCCAATTTCTCTTTGATCTGGAACTTCTACGACGACTTTCATCGAAGGTTGCCGGCTTCCAAGACCAGCAACCTTTCGCGGAACTGCATGCCCACCTAGCCCCTGACTCTGTGCAGTCTTTGGCCTGTTTGATGTCGGACTCGCTATCCACTTCTGCGCATCATCCCATTTAGATGGTGCTGGTTTTGAGAATGGCCCCACGGGTACTCTCGGTGGGGCTCGCTCGGCCTTTTGAAATTCAAACATTGATGGGGACATGATCATATTATCATACACACTATCATAATCTAAAGAAGGGTCTTCTAGAATTCTATTCCTTGAAGTCGCTAATCCCACATTAGCCTTTGCCGTACGATCAACACAATCTGCCTCTACGCTACACGTTCGATTGGTAGAAGATGAAGATTCCGGATGGACACTCACAACATCTACATCTTTACAATGATCAGAACCGCAGCCACCTGAAACAGATTCGTCGAACAAAAGTGAGCTTACCGAAACAAGAAACACCAATCATTCTATTATGGTAAGTGAGTAACAAACACACACACAGTCACACATATATGACATTGATTTCAATATCATGGTATATATAAACAAATCAATGCACTATGAGAAACTCAACAACATCTAAGATTCACTATTTCTGAGCAGCATTATATTTACAAGGAAACATAAACAAAAATTACATGAAAAAGCATACCAGATTCATCCATGTCTGAATGTTGAGATCTTGAGGTGAAATTAGAATCAAGCTCTTCCTCTTGTTTCCTCTTCTTCTCCACACCAAGTAGCATGCTTCTCAATTTTCCAGGTGAAAATCCTCCACCACCCTGCAAACCCAAGTTCCCAATAAGACCAAAAACAAAAAATCAAAATTATGAAAGAACCCCAATAAGGAACAGATCAGAAAGAAGTGTTACACTTTGCAGCAAACTCGAGAAAAGTAAACAACTTAAACATTGATATATCAGTTTCCAGAACGCTGGTGAAAACAGTGAAATGTTACAAAAAAAAGCTTGAAATCAAGCCAAAAGGGGTTGACGGAACACATGAAAAATGAAGAATGGAACCTGTGGTTTTTGAATCCTTTCATAATCCATATTTGATAAATGGGTTGTAGTTGATGAAGCAAAAATGCAATCTTTACATAATGTTCTTGATTTGTGTGTTTCTATATGCTTTAAGCAAGCAAGTACGTTTATCTATGGGGTTGAAGTTGCAATGGTGACAGTGTTCTCAGCTTTGAATGACCAGAGAGAGAGAGAGAGAGAGAAGAAGATGCAGGAAGCAATGGAGTTGTCTGTCAAATGTTGTACTCTGCTCTCACTTTGCTCCCATCATATGCTTTTGTGGTCCACTTCCACAATCCTATGATGTACTAATTCTAATTTTAATAATCACTTTTTTTATTTCTCACTAATTATTATTTTTTGAGTCAAAATTTTTCACTAAGTATTTTTTGTCTTGTTTGTGATGCAAACATGATTAATTTTTATTTTATTGACAACCTTAATCATGTTCTCACGTGCTTACCTATCACATTTATATTTAATCAAAACTATCTTTATTGAAGATTTAATTTCATTAATTGAGTTTGGTATTGTTTATTTTACATATAGAACTTTTATAGTACTCTCTCATTTAAGAGTTGTTTTAAATGAATGTTATTTTTATTGATGTTAAATTTGTCTCGTTATTACGGGGTTAGTAACGATTTATAAGTAAATTTGATTTTTTTTTATATAATTGATAATTAATGTATTTAGTCTATATATGGGTCGAATACATTAATTGTCAAATGTACAAAAAAAAGTCAATTTTACTTATAAATCATTACGGAGGGAGTATAAATTTGTTTTTAATGTAAAAATCTTCATGGGTTTGTCTTCTAAAAAAATGTTTTGTACGTTAAGGAGTGTATGCGTTGTATATAAATAACTCTTAACTTCGATTTATAAGTAATGTGAGATTGAGACTTTTTTAGTCGGGTTCTATTGGTTGATATATAAACTACCCTTAAAAAGTATTGTATGGTTGATGTCAAGTTTGCATCGATGTATATTCATGGTTTTGTCTTTTAGAAAAGGTGTCTTGTTGATTGAAGAATATGGGCGCTGTATATAAGTTATCCTTAATCTTGACTCCCAAGCAATGTGAGACCGAGACTATTTTAGCCAACCCAAAACAATCCCCCTCCCCCAATCGAGGCTAATGTGTAGGGTTCGAACATGTGGGTTTTACTCTTCCTTCTAGCACCAATGTTTTGGTCAACCTTAAGTTTGTGTCACTGCGGCTACGAGGTATTGTATGTGTGAGATATTGGAACGAACTCTAGGTTTAACATGTCGTCGAAGTCCGCTCACATGTTATTGTTTAATTGGGCCTTGTGTTATGGATCCAATTGTTTAAGTTAGCTTATAATGGGTAATTGTTAAAAAGCCCATTAGGTTAGTGTGTTAGTTTTCTTATAAATAACATACTAGTCTCTCATATTTAGAATAAGGGAAAATAGGAAGATAAAACCTTAATTCAAAAGTGAGATAGGTTATTTGTTATCCTTGTATACTTGTAATCTTGTTTTAAGAGAAAGGAAAGAATAATAGTTTATAACCAATTCTTGTTGTTATCATTGGTTACCCTAAACCCTAACCCTTGTGGGTTTCTTGCATGATCAAGGAACCAATTATACTTTGTTTCTAAGGTATCTAATTCACAACAAATTGGTGCAGTGAACATGGAGAAGATGCCTTCAACAAAGTATGAGATTGAAAAGTTCACCGGAGCGAACGGTTTCGGTCTGTGGCGCTTGAAGATGAAAGCCCTGGTTGTTCAATAGAGTTGTTTGGAAGCGTTGAAGGGAGAGACGACCATGAATACTGCGTTGACAACAGCTGATAAGACGACCATGATCGAGAAAGCATACAACGCAGTATTGTTGATCCTTGGTGATAAGATTCTTCGACAGGTATCAAAGGAGACGACGACGTCAGGGTTATGGTTGAAACTTAAAGGTTTATACATGACCAAATCGTTGGTGAATCGACTTTACCTGAAGCAAACCTTGTATTCATTCAAGATGAATGAAGACAAAGTGTTGGTTGAGCAGTTGGATATGTTCAACAATTTGATTATTGATCTTGAAAATATTGATGTGAAGATCGATGATGAAGATCAATTGTTGTTGTTATACGTTTTTCCCAGAGCACATGCTCACTTCAAAGAAACCCTTTTGTATAGAAGAGAGTCTCTGGCCTTTGAAGATGTTCAATCGGCCTTGTACTCTAAGGACTTGAACGAACGAAAGAAGCATAAACCTCTGACGGTTGGTGAAGGTTTGGTTGTTGAGGCGAAATTCTTGCGAAAGGATGGTAAGTTCGACAAGAAGAAGGGCAAAAGTCAGCAGAAGTCTTATAGTGGTGAAGCATCTGGTGTTCGGTGCTATCGTTGTAAGAATAAGGGTCACATTCGAAAGGTGTGCCCTAAACACTTGAAAGATTATGGAGGTAAGGATAATGGAAAAGTGGCCATTGTTCAAGATGATTTTGAATTATTTGATGTTCTTGTGATTTCAAGCGGCGACTCAAGAAAATAGTGGATTATGGATTCAGGTTGTACTTGACACATGACTCCAAACAAAGATTTGTTCGAGGAGCTATGTTATCAAGATGGTGGATTGGTGCTGCTAGGAAACAACAAAGCTTGCAAAATTGCAAGTATTGGATCTGTAAGAATCAAGCTCCATGATGAGTCAATAAGGTTATTGACTGAAGTTAGGTATGTACCTAGCTTGAAGAGAAATTTGACTTCTCTTGGTGAATTCGACAAAAAGGGATATGTTTTTCAAGGAGAGAAAAATATTCTAAGAGTCATGAAGGGGTCGAAGGAAGTCTTGAGAGGCGTGAAGAAACAAGGCTTGTATGCCCTTAAGGCTGAAGTTGTAAGTGGTTCGACAAATGTTGCATCAAAGAAACTATTGTCAAAGACAAAATTATGGCACATGAGATTTGGCCATGTAAGCGAGGGAGGCCTGGTCGAATTGGGGAAACAGGACCTGCTAGGTGGTGACAAAGTCGAGAAGTTGGATTTTTGTGAACCTTATGTATTCGGTAAATCTTGTAGGGTGAAGTTTAACAAAGGTAAACAAAGAACACATAGATCACTTAATTACATCCATGCTGATCTTTGGGGCCTGCAAGGAATGTTTCATATTCAAGTGCAAGATATTTTCTATCCATAGTTGATGACTTTTCCATAAAGTTATGAGTATTCATTCAGAAGACGAAGGATGAAACTTTTGAGAATTTCATGAGTTGGAAGGTTTTGGTCGAAACTCAAACTGTCTGAAAGGTCAAGAGGTTGAGAACTGATAATGGCCTTGAATTCTGCAATGAAGTTTTCGACAGTTACTGTGTCGAGTCTGGGATTACAAGGCATAATTTTAAGGCCCGAGCTTATGATTTTTCGGGTCTGATGGGTTGACCAATATTAGAGGTGTCAAAACGGGTCGCCTGCCCCACCCCGCCCCGCCAAAAGTCCGCCAAAAAAAGAGTGGGGAGGGCATGTCCGCCAAGATGAATTGGGCATGAAATTCAAGTCCGCCCCGCCCCGCCGGCGGGTTGGCGGGCGTCGAGCTTGCCCGCCTTCTTTTTTATTTTTTTATATTTCTTTATAAGTTATTTTTAAATTTCTTTTTGTTTTTTATTTTTTGTATTTTTTATAGATATTTTTAAATTGTAAGAGAAGAGGAATCAAAATAATGTGATTAACAAGAAACAAAGTCAACTTATAAAGAGAAGTAACTTCAATGTTAGTAAAACTATTGTGTCGCATATATGATAATAGAGAAATTCTTACTAGTTGAATATGTTCAGTACATAATATAGTTTAAAAATAGATGTATATGTTAAGAAATAGTGAAAACTATTTTGCATATAGTTTGGTATATATGAATGTTCCAGTATAATATAAATGGAATAGAAATTTCACAATTAAAAATATTTACATATCATAATTGAAATATTAAATTAGAGTATTTTATATGTGTTACAGTATAAGAATGTCATGTGTTTTTTTTCTCTGCACTGTGTATTATATATTTTGTATACATTGCATTATAGAGAATTTGTCATTGCAATATTTTATTGGTTAGAGGTGTTATACGTAATATAAATAAATATCTATATTGGTATTGTATACAAATTTACATACTTTTTCTAAACTTTCTATATGGATGCATATAACAATATCTCATTTTAAATTTGAATTGGTTTACTATAATTTCATTTAAATTTAAATTATGACATACATATAAATGCATATTACAATAAATTTAAAAGAAATTACAATACATTTTTAAGTAGTTTTTGTTTAAAAAAATTTAGCGGACTGATAGGCCAATCCTGTCCCGTTATGTATTTCGGCCGCATGCTTTTTTGTTTTGGCGGGGCGGGCAAAATGGGTAGGCGGACCTAAAATCCCAACCCAGACCGTCATTTTTTGGCGGGTGGCGGGACGGGCAAGCGGACCCCCACCCGTTTTACCACCCCTAACCCATATGGGCCAGTCCATTTTGACAGCTCTACCAACGAGTGTTATTATAGTCTAACTCCTGTTACGAGACTAATCGACTCAAAAGGAAGAATGATGACTGCAAACACTTCTTCTATTTTTTTACAAAGGTTTTTTTCATATATACACCTCCACCGTTTGATGGTGAAAAGTTTAACTTATGGAAATCAAGAATGGAGATTTGTTTTGAAGCAAATTATTTTAAAATGTGAGATTTTTTTTAATGGTCAATTTATTCCTTCTTATTGTATTAGCAATAAATTAGTGAACGAACTAGATAATTTATATAGCTTAGATAATAAGACAAAAGTCAAACTTAGTTTGAAGTTAAGTACTTGATGGCGAGCGCTCTAAGTACCAAAGAGTACCTTTATGTTTTTAATTATAATTTGACAAAGAAAGTATGAAATACTTATAATGATCCAAAGAGTCTTTTCCAATATTGAACAAGAGAAAATAAACATGCATATCTAAGAAGATTAGTCAACAAGTGAAAGAGAATATCATCTTCAGATATGGTTCTCAAACATTTGAATCTTTGAGGTTGTTTTAGAATATGATTCAATAGTTGATTCAAATGATATAAAAACTTGTGTTGAATTTCAAGAAAAATTAAGGAAAGAAATGACCTTGAGGCTTAAAAAAGTAATTTAGATTCTAGAAGATGATGAATCAAGAACGTTCAAAGAATCTTTATCGTCTTCATCGTGCTAAAAAGAATAATTGAAGAAATGATTCATAATCAACGCCATATGTATTGTTTGAAAGAACCATACCATGAATAAAAAAGTTTATGCAACATCAACATCCAAAAGAAATTTTTAAGAATCAAGATCCGAGATTTTTTTTGGAGATTTATCGTATCAAACATCACTTAAAAAAGAGAAATTGATGGGAGAAGCCTCAAGACACTCATGTAGAGATTCATACAAAGACATATTTACACACACACACACACATATATATATATATATATATATATATATATATATATATATATATATATATATATATATATATATATATATATATATATATATATATATATATATATATATATATATATATATATATATATATATATATATATATATGATATCACATACAAAGAAAGGAATCTGACAAAGACATACATGTTTGTTTCAAAACTACAAAATAAGATAACAACACTGAGGTGACAACTATAACCTATGAGTAAACGTTTATGTTTAAATTAAGTGTCAAACTCACTAAAGATAATGAGAAATTATAAATAAACATCGTGGAGTTTAAATGTTATATTGATTTTCTTGAAAATAATAATAAAATACTTGGGGAATTAATAATTGATATTAGGAATCAACTATTAAAATCATATAAATGTGAAACTTGTGTTTTGTTAAAGAAGGAAGTTGATGATTTGCATGAAACCATATAATTTTTTACTAAAGGTAAAGAAACCTAAATTTTTTTTTCCCAAATGAAAGAGCTTTCAATAATTATAATGGATTTGGTTATCAGCCCTATAAATGTTTCATTAGCATTTGTCATGACATGATCGAAAGAAAATAATCATTATGTGTTTAAGTACAAGTATTTGTAATAAGCCATGTTATTTGGAAGATTTATGTTATTAGAAATTGTATGATTTAAGATGGTCAAAGGGAATTTTATAAGAATCCCATAAAACCACTAGCATTCAAGGACCCAAAATATTTTTATGTATCAAAGGTGAAAATCTAATTTATTTTGCGGGATTCTCGACAGTTTTTGGTGTTTGATAATAAATGAAGAAACGTTCAAAGCATGAGTTTGAAGGTTCCTTCAAAAGATGGTTTTGTTGATCATGGGTGTGGAACTATTTCAATAATTTTTTTGTAATATATATATATATATATATATATATATATATATATATATATATATATATATATATATATATATATATATATATATATATATATATATATATATATGACCTAACCCGTGTGTCAAGGGATTTTAAGAGATCAAAAAATCTGAAAAGTCATAATGAGGATATCTCCGAAAAGATGTTTGAGATATGGAGCATTAAAGACATGAATTCTTAAGAAACTGGAATGTTTACTATTGCTCTTCAAAGATAGATGACATATATCATCAACCGTCGAGGTTAACACGAAAAACCTTTGCAATGCGACACATAAACGCAATTGATCTGGACCGACTATATTGATCTCCGACCCACCATTCTAAAAGAGCAACAATTTCTCTAGCACCTTCTCAGCACACGAGAAGAATTTTGCAGATAAGCACAGAGGATCCAAACTCCATGTATATCCAATGGTTATCCGCAATCCACGTTTAATAAATAGCAGTCTGCTATTTCCTTTCCATTATTTATAAAGGGCGCATCAATTCAAGTATTCAATTTCAAATTCAACTTGAATTCATTTTTCTCCCTCACATACTAACTTGAGTGTTGAAGTGTTAACCTTGGTGGTTTGCTCCCACTCCGCCGAATCAAAGATCCAACATTATTTCTGATCCATACCTCATTTATGGTTGCAGTACGAAAATTTATATATATATATATATATATATATATATATATATATATATATATATATATATATATATATATATATATCATTTGTTTTATTTATTTTTTTCAAAAATATTTTTAATTATTATTTATTTAAATATTAAAAGTTTTTATAAACTCATTTCAATAAATTAAATGATAAATTTTGACATCCAATAAAATAAATATACATTATTATATATTAAAACATAGTCAAAACTGCATAATTTGTTTTGAAAAAATATATCTCAAACATTTATTTTTCTCATGAAAAGTTGTTCAAAATAATTTTAAATTTAAGTGATTTTTATAAAATTTTAATATTTAAAAAATTATAGTAAAAAAATAAAATACTTAAAATAACATTTTAATAAATATTAGACTTTTTTTTACCTCAATGTCACTATTTTGAAAATATAACTAGTAACATACTCGTGCTCTCGCACCGGTAAAATTATTTGCTATGGTATAAGATATATTTAAATATGCATTGAAACGTTATAAATGTATTTATATAGGTATTTAAATTTAAAATTAGCTATTAATTTTTAAATTATATAAATTCAATTGTATTAATATATAAATAGATAAAAGGACTCGTGAGATGAAAATAAATAAATTAATATTTGATAATAATGGATAGATAGTAGATACTAAAATTTCACTTCCTGAATATTTTTTCAAAGATGCCACCATTTAATTTGAGTCTGACCAACCATTGGACGATCCAATAAAAAGATCCACTTGAAGCACTTTTTTTTATTTTTTATAAATTGTTTAAAAATGATTTTATATATTTTAAATAATAATAATAAATAAAAGTTATAATTATTATTATAGTAGAATAAAATATTTTAATTAATATATAATATTTTAATTATTTGAAAATTTTAACTAATATATATATTTTTAATTGCATGTAACATATTTTCTTATATGATCTTTAATAATTAATTAATTAATAATATTATTTTATTAAATGAAAATTAACAAATAACAATTTTATTAATAATATTGAAAGGATAAGATAAATCAACTGGAATTTTAAAATGACCTCTCATTCCACTTCGTGTACTCTTTTTTTTGCACAACCCCTGCTTAAGTCTCGAGTTTGTTGTCTTTGTGGAGATGGAGTAAAGTCGGAAGACAAATTTTTATCTTGATGTGATGAATTCGCAGTCATGTCCATATCCACATCAGTAACATAAAATAATGGTCAGTCCATAAGTTGATCATCATTGAGGTTATAGTTGGGGATTACGTGTGTATGTTGGTTAAAGGTGGATAGAGGGCTCTGATGAATGGGGGGATAATATATATCTTCAGTGATGTATGTTGAAGTGGATTGAGGGAGTGAATGTTTAAATGTTTGTTGTTGAGATTAAAGGTATGAAGGGTTAAATGTGTGTTGTTGAGATTGAGGGTATGAATTGACAAAGTTAGATTGAGGAATTGAAGTCTATTGTAAGGTTGGTTGAAGTGTGGTTTGTTGTTGATATTGTTAGTGGAAATAGTAGTTAGTTTGAGGAGTTAGGGTGTGAGGTGTTGGTTGTTGAGATGAGGTGGCATAAAATGTGTGTTGTTGTGTGGTTTGGGTGTGATGAAATGTTTGTTGTGGTAGTGTGGTCTGGGTGTGATGGTATGTGTCTCGTGGGGATGAAGATTTTTGAGATTGAAATTGTGATGGATTCATTTGGGGGATTTCTTGATGTCTGGGTTGCGAGGCTGTTTGTTGTGTTGAGGAAAGGCATATTGACAGGGTCCTCTAGAAATTGTGCTTGAGAAACATGCATAAATGAGATTGATAAAAACTATTGCATATGTGCATCGCTATACACATAATCACCGTTTACCATGTTTCCTTTCAGTGTTAATTTTTTTTTCTATTTTTCCACTCGATGTTCTCCTCTTTATTGAGATTGTGCCAATGTTCTCTTCATCAGTTGGTCATTTTTGTATCATGATGGTTAGATAGACATCTTGGCTGAGTAGAGATTTTTTGTTCATACCCAAACTGAATTTGACCATATCAGCTTGACGCATCTCAACAATATGAAAATAGAAGATTGATGTCGTCGCACTCCAAACCCGACTATCATCAAGAGCACAAGGCGGGTAGTCCGAGTATGACCTCCAAATAAACTGTGACACAAAATTTAATAGTCAGAGTACAAATGCATATCTCAGAAACTATTTAGAGATTATGTTGATAACAAACTTACATCATACGTTCTCAGTCTATCTAGCGCGAATCGATATCCACGTAGATGATGCCGATAATTTTTTCGATAAGTCATTCCTCATTGAGCAAATCTTGCAATTTCAAAATAAAGAAATATAATAAGATAATCAGTATAAATTTATATACGTATAAAAGGTTCTTCATTGGCTCGACCAATGGTTGATTGAGCTTGTGTTATTCGTGGGTCTTTCCATTGACTTGTCCACTGATTGGCGGTGCATATACTAGAAAAATGTCATTTTTGGAAGAAAAAAAATTCAACATGTGGCATTTTGGTACATATTTTTCATATTAGAGGATATGAGTAAAAATTTTACATGTTAATTTTTTTCATTTGAAATTTTTATTAAAAAATTTAGGTTTAAATAGTGTTTTCGTCCTTGTAAGTTAGCTAGTTTTTGGTTTTCGTCCTTGTAAATTAACGAGTTTTTGATTTTTGTCCCTTTAATTTTTATTTTATTTTCCGTCCTTATATTTTACATTCGCGTTTATTTTAGTTCCTAAAATTAAATTCGGCAGGAAACTTGCGGATTTTTATGTGAATTTTGGCTTTAGGGACTAAACGCAAAAAAAAAAAAAATACAGAGACGAAAATCAAAAACTCGCCAACTTACGATGACGAAAACACTGTTTAAATCAAAAATTTATAAAGAATTATTTAAATAAATTATGTGATATTATGAAAAAAAAATCATTTAATAAAAATTGAAATAAACATGCCAATATTTAAATCAAAAATGAAAAAGAAAAATTTAATAAAATAAATGAAAAGAAAAACTCAGCACCAGTTTAAACCTGGGCATGATAATGAACCAAACAGAAACCCTAAACCCTACCATCATGCAAATTTTGCTTCACTCATTCATTTTCACCATTCCATTCCATCTCAAGAATCAAACTTTCTAATGTGCCGCCAATACCAGTCCCAATCCCAATCTTCCCAATATGAAGAATCAAATTCCGGTTGAATCTGTTTTGACCAAATCATGTTGCATTTTGCGCGCAACCTCTTCCACATCACTGGTGTTCGAGTAAGCTCTTTCTATTCACCATTTCATCCAAACCCATTTCCCATTTTCTTCACCCTATCATCCCCATCTTCGCAAAATTCATTTTTTGGTTCTCCCATGATTTTACTCACTAGCTTCTTTTGTGTTGTTAAATACCCTTTTACCTCAAAATCTTCATTTGATGACACTGTTTCAGTATCAGTGTCTAGTTTATTACAGAATGATGGTGCCCCCCACTTGTTTGATTCCGCACTTGCACCCATTCGGGTGTCTAAGGTTTTGGTGAATTTGAAAGGGGACCCAAAGTCAGCATTGAAATTCTTCCGTAGTGCAGGGAATCGAGTTGGGTTTCGCCACACTACTGAGTCTTATTGTATACTTGTTCATATTTTGTTTTGTGGGATGTTTTATTTTGATGCGAAGAATGTTATTAAAGAGTGGATTTTGTTGAGGAGGGAGATTCCGGGTTGTGATTGGTTTGATATGTTGTGGTTGACTAGGAATGTGTGTAGGACAGGGTTTGGGGTGTTTGATGCTTTGTTTGGTGTTTTGGTTGAGTTGGGGATGCTTGAAGAAGCTAGGCAATGTTTTGGGAAGATGAGTAAGTTCAGGGTTCTTCCAAAAGTCCGGTCCTGTAACGAGCTTCTTCACGAGCTTTCAAAATCAAGGCAAGGGAAATTGTCCTTGAGTTTTTTCAATGAGATGGTTGGGGCTGGCCTTTTGCCCTCGGTTTTCACGTATAATATAATGATAGGCTATTTGACTAAAGAGGGGGAGTTAGAAACTGCTAGGAGTATGTTTGAACGGATGAAATGTACGGGCCTTAAGCCGGATGTAGTCACTTATAATTCTCTCATTGATGGGTATGGAAAGGTGGGATTATTGGCCGAAGCGGTTTTTGTTTATGAGGAAATGAAGGATGCAGGATGTGAACCAGATGTGATAACATACAATTCTTTAATCAATTGTTTCTGTAAATTTGAAAGACTTCTTCAAGCTTTTCAGTATCTGCATGAGATGAAGGAAAGAGGGTTGAAGCCAAATGTTGTAACTTACAGTACAATGATAGATGCCTTTTGCAAGGCTGGCATGATGCTGGAAGCGATTAAATTTTTTGTTGACATGATACGTGTTGGTCTTCAACCCAATGAGTTTACGTATACTTCTCTAATTGATGCAAATTGTAAAATTGGTGATCTCAATGAAGCATTTAAACTGGCAAACGAGATGTTGCAGGCTGGTCTTAACTTAAATGTTGTCACCTATACTGCATTACTCGACGGTCTTTGTGAGGATGGTAGAATGAAAGAGGCGGACAAACTATTCAGGGCATTGTCGAAAGCTGGAGTAGCTCTTAATCTGCAAATTTATACTTCCCTTATTCATGGATATATCAAGGCTAAGATGGTAGAGAAATCTATGGATATTTTAGAGGAAATGAACAAGAGAAACTTCAAACTAGATTCACCGCTGTATGGAACCAAAATATGGGGCCTCTGTAGCCAAAATAAAATAGAAGAATCTGAGGCTGTGGTACGTGAGATGAAGGATCGTGGTTTGACGGCAAACAGTTATATATACACTTCACTTATGGATGCATATCTGAAGGTTGGAAAAATCACCGAGGTTGTTAATCTATTACAAGAGATGCAGGAATTAGGTATTGAGACAACGGTTGTGACCTATGGTGTGTTAATTGACGGTTTGTGCAAAAAAGGTTTAGTTCAACAGGCTGTCGGTTACTTTGAACACATGACCAAAACTGGTTTGCAACCTAATATTATGACTTATACTGCACTGATTGATGGCCTTTATAAAAATGATTCTGTCGAAGCAGCTAATAAGCTGTTCAATGAAATGCTGGATAAGGGAATCAGGCCAGATAAGTTAGTTTATACTGCTTTGATTGATGGGAACCTTAAGCATGGTAATCCTGAAGAAGCTTTGAGTTTGCGAAATAGAATGATTGAGTCAGGTATGGAACTTGATCTGCATGCTTATACTTCATTGATTTGGGGTTTGTCGCGTTGCGGTAAAGTACAACAAGCCAAGTCATTTTTTTACGAGATGCTCAGAGAGGGCATCATTCCTGATCAGATTCTCTGTATTTGTCTACTGAAAAAATGTTATGAACTAGGAGACATAAATGAAGCCCAGGAACTTCATAATGATATGATAAGGAGGGGACTAGTTCCCGAGACAATTGACATAAGAGTTCCCTCTACACACACTTGAGAAGGAAAACCTGTTTTGCAAACTTGGTTTGGTTTACTTGTTTTTTGGCACAAAATGTTAAATTTCATTTTTTTTTGGTGCCAAAGTCAGTATCTTAGCTGAAATGAATTTGATGCATATGACAATTCCTGGTTCTGATTGATGCATTTGCAAGGCATTGGTTTTCTACTGATGTAAATCCTGCCACTTCAAGAGTGTTCCTTTCAGACAACCATAAAATAATGTGGTTTGAAGAAGTCTTGATTTCCTTTAGTCAGCGGTGTTCAATTTGGATGATATTGCTAATCACAATGCTCACATTTATTGGTATTACTATTGGATACTCTTCTTGTTTATACGCATATTTCTCTTTTTTTCCTGCATATTTGATGCAATTTGACCCTTTTGTTACAGCGCATTTACTTCAATACATGTGTTACATAATTCCTCAAGCCTGATGCTTCCCAACCAAGGACTGATTGGTACTCAAAAAACAAACCCATGTTATGGTAGATGCAGAGGGGTTCAGCCATAGGAAACACGAGGTGATATGGAAAGGAAGCTATTATTCAACACTGATCAGTATTTTGGGGGCATTGGTGGCTCGGCCACTTTTTTGGAAAGCGAGCAACCTAAATGTGAACTCTTCGATGCAATCTTAGTAGTTGAGGTGTAGTTTCAAAACAATTTGTATTACATGACGACGAAGGTTACATGTCAAGTTTTAATATATTCGACAGTGGGAGCCCACTGGAATTTTCTCATCAATGACAAAGCAGTTCACTTTGAGGACAAGGCAAAACTATTTTGGAGATGGAGAGCACTATGAGGGTTAGTCAGTTGAGGGAGAGATTAGTTTAGTTAGTTAGTTAGGCTTAGTTAGAGCTGGATTATGTTGTATATAAAATTTCCTTACACATCATTGTGCTTCTTTCTATACATTTTACAATGTAATAATCAGTACTATGTAAATTTTTCCAGTTGCGTTTATAAATATTCAAATCAATTGTTTTTTGGCCATTGTTCGCATTCATTTCTTCTTAGTATTCATTTTACATTTGAAATCCTGTATGTATAATCATCATGCAAAGAAATCCCAGTGCACACAGCTTTTGAATATATTTTTGTCAGTTGAAATAAGTCGAGCCCATAAAAGTTAAAACCTCACATATTCAATCTCCACCTACAGTTTTTTTAGACAACGACAGCCATTTTTAAGTGTAGTGCAGAACTTGACAATGAAATCCAAATAAAAATTGGACCACAAATTAATGAGGTGGATGAATCCAAAGGAAAAAAGTAGCAGAAAGTGAAGAATCATAATGAAAAACACAGTAGCTTGTATGTAACCAGTAGTGGTGCTGCATTAACTGAAAATGATGATTGAGGTTACAATAGTAGGTGAAATGAGTGGTGGTGCCAAGTAATGAAAGAGATAGAAAGATCCAAGATAAAGAGACTAAACTTAATTGATTATGGTGGCGGTGGTAACAACCATAACAATGGCAAGAGGATGAGTATGTAAGATAGAAACAAACAGCATGTTATGATAACGATAGCTCAGTTTTTCAACAGTTAGTCCACATGTTGGTGATAGTAGTAATGACTTGGAAGATCAACCTGAAATTCTGGTAGAAGAAGATAATGATCCAAAATAAAATTCTAAATTTTAGGTAAATATTGTTAGAGAAAGATTTTTCTTAAAATAGATAGATCAAAATAAATGTATTATGCATCAAAATAATGGCATCTATAGTAGTAGTTATGATAACCAATGAATCAGAGAAAAATGTTTCATATACACCACTTTTTTTATTCGTCATTAATTGAATTAATCATCTTATTACATGTTTTTTTCTTCTTCCAACAGAGTACTAATTAACAAGATTTATGAGTGTAAAAAAAGTGTACATGTATCATTGTACAAAATCATACAAATTTTTAATTTGAAAGGGATTGTTGGGGGAGTTAGGAAAAGACTCCTCCCACCAAATCTTATTGGAAAATTTGGAGAAACCGATCACAATATTCCACGAGCATAAAAGTGATATATACATCCTCCTCCAACTCCTAAAAAAAAAGATACATCTCCAAAATTATAAACAACATTTTTGATCTTCCCCATAATAACATTAAATATTTTGTAGATGAAAAAAAAGGTTTTGTGTGATATTGGTTCAGAAGAAGTTCCAAAAATACATTTCCGAAATAAGATAATAGGGTGTGATTTCAAAGATATATCTCTGAAATCATTATGTCAATAAATGAATGGTTCAAATTGGTCTATGACTTCTATAAATTGAGATACTCTAATGTTATATTTCACATAAAATTAAAATGTTACAAATAAATATCTATTGGTATGTCTCAAATGTGTCCTCTCTGGCTCTACACCTGACCGAACATTCAAGTTCACCGACTTCACCTCCCTCGAAGATATAAAAAACGAAATCCACCATCTCCTACCTAACAGAGACAATCGAAAGATTGTGAAACTCGAGTATTGTTCATCATCGATTGACAACGGAGGGAACATTGAGTTCAACAAATTTGAGCTCAAGACACAAACAAATGTTCAGACTATGTGGAATACATATTTCCGTTTCGAAATAAAGTTCCACTCAAGTTGGAAACGACGCTACAAAGATTGATCGAAGATATTTTGAAGATGTGCAAGCGTCCATCGAGAAATTGAAATGTAATATTGAATTTTATGTTGAAGTCGTCGTTGTAATGCTCATTTTATGTTATAAATGTCAACTTCATTTTGAAAATTTGTTATTTTTAGTTGAATCTGATACTGGTGTCTCCAGAGATGTAACTACATAATTATTTCGGAGATGTATCTGCAGAATAAATTAAATAAAAAAAAATATAACTCAGAATGATCTTTGCATCTCCAAAATCAAAAGACATATATGAAAATTCAAATGGTACATTAGAAACACCTTGGATACCATAAAAAATTCTCTTATTCTAATATACTTTGAACCACCTAATATTACACATGAAGAACATATTGAGCATTGATCACCCTGAAATTGGATATAATTGATCTCCCCTAAAATTGGATATAAGTAAAAATTAATCTATGTTCAAGTTTAGTTTTTTTATTGATCACCCCTGAAATTGGATATAATTGATCTCCCCTAAAATTGGATATAAGTAAAAATTAATCTATGTTCAAGTTTAGTTTTTTTACAAGATGTTAAAGTTAGATTCATTACAATTAAAGTGAATATGTTTCATTAAAGCAGTTTAATTGATAGCTATCCAAAGACATTAGATACAAAGGCACATATTCACGCGCACGCAACATCCCACTTATTCACCTTTAATACGGTGAAATTCTAACCACCGGACTACTTGACCCCAAAAAAAGTTTAGAAGTCAAAAGAGCCAAATCAAATGTGGACACATTTTGAGCTACTAGTCTGTACATCTTACAATTGAATATACAATCCCTTCATAACTTAATGGCTCGCCAGTTAACCAAACACACTGTCCCATATGGTTAATTAGTAAAACTATGATCAGTAAGTACAGTTACAAAAGCAGCAAAAAGCTCAAAATGTAAATATTTTCAGGCTTTCAACTTCTTGAAGTTTTGTATTCACAAAGCTTGCGAAAATGCAAACCCGATTGAGTTTATTTACAGTAATTTGCACAGGCTACACATTTCAAGTCAAAATTGCACTCTTAATCCTAATGCATTTCTAAAAAGGTAAGACTATGTAAAATTAGCCATACAGTAAGAAAATTGAATACAGTTGTGGTCAGAAGAATGGTGAGGGCAAATCCCAAAATGGGGATAGACTATTTAGGCCTGTACAAATCTGTCAAGTTCCTAACCGCTTTGAACCACACTCGGAGCAAAACTTGGACGTTTCCCTCAAATATGGAGCCCCGCATTCGTCGCAAAACTTCGCAGGACTTGGTGGCTGTGCAGCATCATACAATTCAGCATAAGATAAATAAGTTCTAGAAAATATCAAACATTATAGAAATATTCAGTATGTGCCAAATGTGATATCAGACTGCTATAACAATTAAACATAAGACTAAACTAATGACACTTAGTAATAGTAAGCAGTCCTATTGAGATATGAGAAATACAAAACACATTTACTTTCAGAGCTATGTCTAAATGTTGAGAAAGTTGAGTATTAGCCCAGCATGCAATAAGAGAAATGTCATAACGGCATAGTTACCAATTGAATATCAAAAACATTATATAAAATAGTTCCATCATCCACATTATTATCCAATAAACTCACCAGCATGTGCATGCGTCCTCCAACGTGGCCACCTGTGAGTGATTGTAAGCAACTCATGTGTTGAGAAATTGATGGCTGGTGAGAATGAGAAATTTCAGATATGTGTGAAGGGGAACAATTTTGATGGTTATGAGAATAGGGCCCTGTATGCTGACTTTGATGCATAATTTGATTGCTATGGAGAACAGGGTGAAACTGAGGTTGATGTGGTAGTGATTGCAAGTGATGTTTGTTTGGGGTTTGCTGCTGATTTTGTGGCTGGGAAAATAAAGTCCCACATCATTATCAAAATATTGTTAGAACTTAGAAGTAAAAGTTAAAAAAAATTCCCAAGATCCACCCCCAAGCAACAGGTTGCATAATCAAGGGAAGGACATGAAAATTGAAAATAGGATGAACAGACTCAATTTACATTAAATCTGAGAGAAAACAAAAAGTTAAAATCTAGTGCTCAATTATAATCTTATTGTCATTTTAAACTCAGTGAATGACATCCACAACTCCAAGGACAACTGAGCCAATTTCAACGTAACAGAATCATTGACTCTATCTGCATTTCTGCTGTTCGCACCCAAAGTTATACCGGAGTGACAAAAACAGCACTCACTCTCATGACAAACTAACAAAGACAATTATATGCACTAATTATATATTACTTACTGAGCGAAATCCTTGAGTAGTAGTCATTGTCGTAGAACTTTCTGCTCCTGAATAACTCTGTAAAACCAAATCAAAAGTCAACACCAATTTTTTGGAAATAAGGAACTGCAGCAATTACCACTTGTGCAACCTTCAAACATATCCCATTTAGTATAATATATCATGACATATTGATTATTATATTGTGCGGCCAAAGCACATAATATTCGCAACAGTTAGAAGTTACAGTTCTTTAAAAAAAAAAAAGGCATTGCACGCAAAACTGCAGTAGCTCATGTATTGTGCATAAAAAATAAAAATAAAACAGCACATAATTTTCCAAAATGAGGCACATAATGCTTACAGGGATATCTTGGATATTTGGAAGTGAAATTGATGTACCACGCCTATACTTGTGCCTTGGAGAGTAAAATTTATAATCGTTAGCTGAGATTGCTACTTCATTCCGACCTGTCAATCGTTTAAACCTAAAACCAAAAACAAAGCAAGTGAGACCAGGCCTGTAGTCCTTGCTAATTTCAAATAAATGATCAATCTCATCAGAGCCGACTTTGTTATTACTCTCAATTGTAGCTTGAGAATATAATAATCTTTGTTAAAAAGGAACAAATAATCTTAGCATCAGAGAGAACTGCTACGAGTTCAATTAAAATTGACATGATAAAATACTGGTAAAGCACAGAACTACAGATAAAATGCAAGTCCTATTTCATAGAGCATACATTCTGATAAAGCAAAAAAATTAACAAAGAGAAAAAAGTAACATTATCAACTTCCAACCTCTACAAACACTAAAAAAACTGAAACAAAGAAGATCCACAAAATTCAAATAATAATAAAAAGGGATGAAATAATCTCCATTTGATGGAGCTATAAAGAAAGGGCTATTCGGGATTGCAAATAATTCAGCATATAGGCATGTATAGCTTAGGAAATAAGAATTACTTCCTCAGTTTCAAAATGACTGTCGTTTTAGCAAATAAAATTTGTTTCAAAATAACCGTCATTCTCACCTTTCAATGTAGTAATAATTGCTATTTTTCTAATTGTGTGATTTGTGTTCTATTGCATTCCTTAATCCGTGTGCAAAAATCTTAAACGTCGGACATTTTGAAACGGATGGAGTAACAAATTAATTACAAGTATAACATCAATATAAGATGTTCAGCAAAAGGGAAAATAATAGGACTAAACTTAGGGATAACTGAATATACTAAAGTGAATATTAGGATAATGGAAGCCACAGAAGTAGAACCTTCTGGGAATTTATTATTTGCAATTTGCATTAGAGGGGGAACATAATGGTTGGAGAGAATTCATCTTGCAACAATGGAAATGTAAAGGCTAACAGAATGATAATAACCCCACTGGGAGTATCCCTTACTGAGAAGAGAGCGGCTCTCACTCCTCAACCCCAATTTCGATTCCAAAACCAACCTCCTTCCCACAGGACTCAATTTTGTTATATGCACGTCCTCCGCTCTCTCCGTATTGATTCTCACAAATCCCACCACTCCTAAGTTGCTACCTATACAGGTAGTTACTCTCCCTCTTAATTCATCATTCTCTTCATGTCTTGCCATCTGTCCCTCTTGCACATCCACTCCCTCTTTTTCCTTATCCTTTCTACCTTTCTTTTTATACACATTAAAGAGGCCTATCAACAATCTCCCCTATATTACCTTGTCCTCGATGTGAAAATCAGGGAAAACTTGGTATTATGCACCCGGCCCAGCTGCTCCTTCAATTCTCCCAGCACAACATCTCTTTCCCATAGGAGTTCATCACAGAAAATGCCTCCCCTTCCATACACTGCCTAAAATAGACTTGTGCCAATTGAAACATTGTACGAAGAATTGAACCAAAATATGGCCCATGCTAACTACTTAACCCATTGTTTCGACTGTCCATTTGTAAAATACCTTAATTACACCTCCAACATCCTATTAGTTACAGCCAAGCTAAATTTCACTTTTGTCCCTCGCTGAACAACTTGCATCAGAAAAAATCCGTCTCAGTCTGAGATGATGGAAGGCTAGAAAACTATGTAACTTCACCACCTCATCAACGAAGACCTCTGCTACTGTCCTTGCTGTATATTTAACCCATTGTTTCGACTGTCCATTTGTAAAATACCTTAATTACACCTCCAACATCCTATTAGTTACAGCCAAGCTAAATTTCAGTTTTGTCCCTCGCTGAACAACTTGCATCAGAAAAAATCCGTCTCAGTCTGAGATGATGGAAGCTAGAAAACTATGTAACTTCACCACCTCATCAAAGAAGACCTCTGCTACTGTCCTTGCTGTATATGGATGACTCAAGACCATGAAATGGGCATCCTTGTTTATCTTCCCTAGTATTCACCTTTTTCCCTTCTACCATTACCCACAATACATGATCTCTTAAATCTAGTTCAACTTTTCCAAAACATTCCAACCACTCATACACCGACACCACATTCACTCCTCTTAAATAGTACAGATAAAAGGTCTCAATTACCTTTTAATTTGGTAACACTAACTCTACCACTTTCAGAGAAACGAAATTGGGAGATGCGCTTGAATCTAATAATACCATCATTCCTCCCCATTATATCTCTCCCACAACATCAATGACTTTTTTTGAGGTTATAAAAGCCACACTCCCCTTTTGTAAATGCAATGCCTGTTGTCTTGGGTTCCACAACTCCACTCCGTCTTCAATGTCGTCGGCGAAAAAGCCTCACTGCAGTGAAAGCCCAGCCCTCTGCATCGTTTCTCTTCCCATTCAGTCTCCGATAACCGTCAAAACGGAGAACTATGGCAATTTGCCTTGATTGTTTTCGTATGTTGAACCACCAAACGAAACTCCCTTGTTATTTTGACCCACCGACACGGTGTTGGATCCTTGTGCTCCATTCCTCATTCACCTTGGTCCTCCACTTATGGATCCCAAACTTGATCGGTCCCATTCACTTCTTAGAGCGGGCTTATTATCACTTGACCCACGACCGAATCATTCGGGTTGGCCTCTTTCTTGGTCCAACACTATTTTCTCATCTATCTTATTTGCCAACTTCACTGTATGGCCCAAATCACTCGTACCATGCAATCAAACTTCAGCCCTACACAAATCCTTTAGCCCATTCATAAAAGCCCCTACAACATTTCTTCATTTGCATGAATATAGGAATCGAGATGAGCTAAAATTGCTTAATATACCCTACGACGAACTCAATTTCAAAAGCTGCATCTTGGAAACATGACAACAACATTCTACGCAATGAAATCCAAGAATTCTGTTCAGTTCGAACCTCCCGCCATTGAAACCAATTGAGAGCCTTTCCTTCGAAACAAATTGAAGCAATGAGCACCTCTTCTTCATTTAGAATTTCATTGATCTCAAAATACCTTTCAGCTCGATAGAACCAACCATATGGATCATCACCCAAAAAAATATGGCACCCCCAATTCTGAAGGTTTACGTGTCCGCCATCATTTCTAGGAATTACAACACAACTTTGCAATAGCTTCCTCAACCAGATGATAATTCTCCTAATGCAACTCTTCCATTTGCTTCTCCAAACTCTCAATTTTGTCCATTCTTGTCTATACGACATGCGTCGAGGATTGACATTTTTGATACCAAATACTAGGACTAAATTTAAGGGTAACTGAATAGACTAGAATGAATACTAGAGATTATGGGAAAGTATTATTTGTATAAGAGAGAATATAATGGATGGAGAGAATTCTCCATGCAACAATATTTAGCCACTCTCCCTCTTAATTCATCATTCTTCTCATTTTCTTACTAATTGTCCCTCTTGCACGTCGACTCCCTATTTTTACTCTCCCTTTCTGCCCTTCCTTTTTTTATACAAATATTTAAGAGGCCTATCATAAAACATATTGATAAACAAAAAGATAAACCTTGCCAAATAAAAAAAGGTCACCACAATTTAAAGAATTTTTAAGTATAGGAAAAAAAAAAATCCAACACTCGACTCACCACTCAGCATCATCAATAGGCACTGAACTCGGATTTTCAACAATTTTTAATCCATTAACTACCACAAAGCGAACACGCTTTTCTTCTTGTATAACTAGTTCCGGAAACCTAGTCCTTGTCTCCATTGAAGTTGCTAATTCTCTTCTCTTATATATACACGATCCTGTTGAGGAACAACACAAAAGTCATTAAATGTTACAACCAATACAATACATCATATGACCAAAAACAATGAAACATTATATACACAATAGAAAAATTCCTCTCTCAACACTAAATAGATAAAAGCCAAAGAAGTAAGTGAAACTAATCTACAAGAATATAGAAAGCATATGTTAAAAACCTTTTTTAGGAAATTTCTTAGCAAGTCTTCTATACAAACCACCAGCAGCTTCAAGAGCAACACCAATGGACTTATCACGAATACCACTCAAGGAAGCAAGTCTAATATTAACTTCATTAACTAAACTCTCATACATATTCGCTACATACATCAAAGGCAGAGCAAAATTCGGGTCTCCTTCATACCGAATCTCTCTAGTCCTTCTCTTGTTCATTTTATCTTGATCACCGTAATCAGCATCAGAATCAAGCACTTCAATCACGCGATCTTCGATAAAATGATCCATCACAATTTGAATAAACCTCGCCCTAGCCGATTCAATCGGCGAAACATCTACTCAAATTCAACAACAAAACTCAATTAACCATAATTCAATTTACCAAATGTATTAAGAGATTACAAAAATTATATTACCGTCAAAGGTTATAACATTGACATCATAAAGTCCTCTAGAAGATTCGCTTGTTTCAAGACTAGACCGATCTTCATCCACTTCTACACTGTGTAGTGGTAAACAGTTCCCATGGGATTCATTCATGCAATCCTAGAAACAACATTGAAAAAAATCCACTCACCGGAAAAAATCGAGTAATAAATATTAAATTATTTAGGGAATGCGGTGGTGTCTACTTACGACGGAGGCACCGTGGTCGTTGGAGGCGGAGATGTCATCGATGGTGGAAGCGGCGGTTCTAGCGTCGACGGCGTTGAGGACGTGGAGAGGACTGTCGATGAAGGAAGTGGGGGAGTTGAGATTGTAGTGTTGCTGTACCGGAACCCTAGCGCTCATTTTTTTCTTGAAAATTTTGGTGGTTCGGAAATTGGGTTCGGAGATGGTTGGGGGATTAACGGATATCCGGACTTAGGTTAAGAGATGGAAAGGGGAGAGTTGAGAGTCCAAACCTGAGGTTTCTGGTGCTCGAAGCAGTACCCAAACCTCAACAACTTTCCGCACCACTTGCCAAAGCTACTCCCTCATTGACTATTAGTATCTCTTTTATTTTTATTCTTATTTTTTTGGTTTAACTTTTACTTTTCTTCTTTCAACTACTTTATGGTTTAATTGACATCTCTAAATTATTTAGAAATGTTTTAAAAATCTTTAGTCTAAAATAATTTGTAATTAGATTTTTGAACTAATACTACTCCGAAAAGATTTATAAAAATAATATATTTTTCTTATTAGAAGTATATGAAAAATCAATTATTTTATTTTATTTAAATGTTTTATTATAAAAATACATATGTTTTAATATAAATTATATTTAACTTAATTTTCTCTCATTTTTTTCATAAACAATTTAATTAATTAAGACGTCTCAAGAATTTCTTTTTCTATCTAAACACATAAACTTCTCTCTAACTTTTATGGACAAGACTGGTAGGTGTCATACGGTTGGGCAAGGCACAATCCAGTTCAGCTATGGGCAAGACCCAATAAGCAATCTGAGATAATATAGCTATTGGGGGAGAATATAGTCGTTGGGGATCTTCCCCTCACGTGCTTGACAGTTTGTGCGACCAACTGCACCTTTGAAACTCATGAGCACGGTTGGACCAGGTCATGGACCACACACCCACATATTTCAGCTACATTGATTCTTATAAATATCATCCCCTTTTGGAGGATCAGATATTTAGTTTTATTCACTCAGTCTTACATAAACGCTTTTGTTTTGTTCTCACGCTCCCTCCGAAACTTATTTGAGCGTCATAATATCTTGCAGGTACACCACCACCTCTCCCACTATTGTTGTTGCTGCCCTACGCTGAAGGTCGCGAGGATTTGTTCGAACTTATCAAAATAGTGGCACCGTCTGTGGGAAACAGGCTCACCTATCTTTCTTGAACCAATATCCACCATCTTTTCAACCTAAGATTAAAGCTTTTTCTTTCAACCTTTTCCATCTTTGTGGCTGTTCAGCACAACGAAGTCACTAACAACCCTTCCGCCACCATCCTCCCCAACGACGGGGACAATCCCGAACTACCGTTCATGAAACCAATCTTCTTGACGAGCGCAACACTTTCGTCATCCAACAACTTGAAACATGTTGTCATCCCTCAAAGAGACCACACTTTCAAGCTGATCCCCATCCCCTAAGAAGAGAATTCCCACCACCACAGCCCTCACTGTTGCTCTCAACAAATCTAACTTGGTCTTTTCCAGCAGAACGAGCGCCTGTAGATATTGGAGAACGAGCGTCGGTCCCATTCTCTCCTACAAAGACACCGACGAAGTGAGGCCCGCAGTCCTTCCCCGTTCATGTTCCCTACCTCATAAACGCAAACGGGGTGCTACCTGGAACCTTTCTCCCCTGAAGGATCAACTTGATCAAGAAAGGACACGCCCTAAGAAGACTAGAAAGCATGACCACTCTCCTCCTTAGAAGGTACGTCGTACCCCAGACAATATAAGAGGAAAGGAAACTCGAAGATCTAACAAGCATGACGATCGTCCTAGACACTCCCCTTGATGAAGCAGAAATCCCAGTCTTGATCGTTCCCTTATGATTTGTCGGGCAACAGCAACGACGGAGACACTCGTGGTTCATTGTGCCAGGAGATCATGGACACCCGCATTCCCCACGGACTAGAAAAGCCATCTCATTTGGCTTTGTACGACGAAACCACTGACCTCGACGACCATATTGAGAATATAGAAGCCATGCTCCACTACCACAACATAGAAGGAGATATAAAGTGCATATTCTTCCCCATCACGCTGAGGAAGGGAACCATAATGTGGTACAAATACCTCCCTCCTGGTTCGATCACGTCGTGAAGGAACTTGAAGAACCAGTTCATAAGGCATTTCACTGCATCAAGACGCCATCCCAAGTCTGAGGCCATGCTCGAGGGGATCGTGCAGGGTAAAGATGAGCCCTTGTGCGACTACATTAACAACTTCAACAATAAGGCATCGGAGATTAATGTTATTGACCGCATGAAGAGGTACCTCCTCATAAGGCATGGGCTTACATTCAATATGAAGAGAAGAAGGTTGCCTACAAGACCAAGGATTCAAGGAACAAAGAGAACTTTAGGGCCCCGAAGCAGAAGGAAGAGTCAGAGGCTCCTCGACGCAATAAGCGAAGAGATGACCGCTCTCGTGACCATAAAGGATCGGCTGGCCGGTTCACCGAATATACTTTGTTGACCAGTCCCCACGAGCATATCCTCTCTGAATGAATCAATACAGAATTCAAACAGGGAGGATTCCGCTTCCCAAAGCCAACAACGTCAAAGAGAAATACCGACAAGATAAAATATTGTTGATTTCATCTCAGCCACGGGCACATCACTAAAGATTGTGTCCATCTGAAGGACACAATATAGATCCTCATCAAGGAGGGTCACCTGAAGAAGTATAATAAGGAAGGAGCTCCTCGACAAGAAAAGGCCAAAATGGTTGAGTAAGTTTCTGTCGATCACACTCTTCTACAAGTTACCTTATTTGTATCTCGCCTGAAAGACTTCTTCACCCCGACCCTTTCAAGGATCTGGGATACCTCGCGGCCCACAGCTCACGACAGACTTTTCCCTCAGCCTTGCTTATTTCTGGTGGAGGCTACAATGAGCTAATTATGGGCTCGGTAAGAAGAAAACTAGAGCAAATGGTCGACCCTACCCCCAATTAATTGTCTTCCCTCGAGAGAGTCCGGGGAAAATCGCAGTCGATCATATTCTACATGGAGGAACTCCTGGGAGGCTCCCCTAATGCTCATATTCCTTTGCTCATAAGGGAAAAGATGGCTAATACAAATGTCCGCAGAATTCTCGTCAACCATGGTAGTTCTGTCGGAATCATGTATACGTATCTATTTCGGGCTCTCCAGCTCGACCAAAAGAATTTGTCGCCTTATGTAGGATCCGATCTGTATGGATTCAGTGGGGCAACTGCAAGACCGTGGGGTTAGGTTGAGCTCATGGTCACTTTTGGGGAGGGAGAAGCCTCCAAAATGATCAAGACTCACTTCTTAGTTATCGAATGTCCCTCCCTATCACTACAAGAAATTATCCATTTTGCAACACATATGTTACGACCCTTGTGAAAAAACTGCCCTTATTCTATATTTGCAACAGTTGCCACGACAGTTAACGGCAACTGTCGCAAAATAAAAGCCTAAAATTTTTAACAAAAAATAAAAGCCTATTTTATTCAAAGGCCCACGACGGTTAACAACACTGCCCTAACACAAAGTCAGCGACAGTTGAGAAAATATACCCCGCCCTAATTGTTCTAGCTCGACGGATGTACAACCGTAGTGGCATCCTTAATTCACAGTATGAGCGCTAAGGAAATATTAGAATCCATTCTACTATCATAAACAACAATGGTTGAGTTAAGCTCATGTAATTTTGTCTTCTCTCTCCCCAATTTCATGAAGTCTTAGAATTTTTATCTTCCCTCTCCTAAATTTATCGTTGTATGAGTTAAGCGCCTATAATTTCGTCCTCATTCTCCCCAATTTCATGAAGTCTCAGAATTTTTATCTTCCCTCTCCTAAATTTCACTAAGTTTCCTCAAGTATCAACATCTTCCCACTTTATGTTCATTTTTTCTCTCAAAAAAATTTGGGATTCCTCAAATCACAAAAACCCTAATTTCAATTTTCATTCATTGCAACAGTTATGCTCTCATTGCGTATCACGGCAACTCAGGTCCAGTGACGATCGATACACCTTCGATCATTGTAACTCAGGTCCAGTGACGATCGATACACCTTCACTGATTGTTGACGGTCATTTTTAATTTTTAATTAAAAGGTCATTCATAATATCTTACTTCTTCTAAAGAGGATGAAGTTTATAATAATGATGAAGAAGAGGAAGAAGAATGCGGAAAGGTTAGTTTTTACTACATCTCATTTATGATTTTCTTTCAATAAATTTCAATTGTGTTTGAATTAGATGGGAAAATGTATGCTTAGGTATGATATAAAAATTAGGGTTCAAGAAAGGTGTCAAACCTATTATGAATCTCATGTTTTGTTTTTCTAGATATTGAACAATGATATGGCATTTAATAAAAGTGTGCACTATTATTGTCTGTCTAGTTTGGGGATGACCTATTATGATGATGTTTATATAGACCTGGTATGGGGGAAGGTTGGCATGAATATACATCACCATGTTTGACACTCTACTATAATATGCAAGATGTTAGAATAAGGTTAAATTATGTTTGAGAGATCTGCAAATGTTATAAAATTTTGGGAGCTCACAGTCTAATTATTGAGTTGTTGAACTGTGATGAAAGTTTTTTCACTGCATTTGAAGTGACTGTGGGAAACAGTTTAGATACTGCAGATGCCTTGCCTAAAATCCTTCCTTATGTATTGATCAATCACCGATTGGTTGGTTTTTTTATAAATATTTTTCATTTTTTTTGTCACATGAATGCTGAATAAGTTTTGTTTATTTGTAGGTGCTCCTTCCTCTAATATTGTGTGGTATCGAGCTCCACCCAGACAGTAGCACTCGAGATTCTTTGACCCACACATTGTTTAATTTAATCAAGCCTCCAGATGAGCAGCAAAGACGAATAATAATGGATGTATGTTGTGCTATTTTCCTTGCTTCTATTAGTGAACGTCTGAGTACAATTTAAAGAGATAATACAACATAGCATGTATAAAGTAAAGTATACTTATTTGACATCAAAAGTCACATTCTACAGCTGCAAAACAAAAGAGGTTCTTGAATGAGTTTTTGATATGGTATGTGCAGGACTATGGTGTGACCATTTCTTTTCATAAAGCTCCTAATCTGGTAGAGATTGATGTGGCCCAAGGGAAGAGAGTTTTGAAGCTTGAGGAGGTATATGGGAACTAATGGTAAACAACATTAATGTTGTACTTGTTTGAATTGATTCATGTTGTTGGTTTTGCAGGTAAGAAATTGGCGGAAAGTATTTCCAAAGAGAAACTTGTAGCTTGTGTCAATATGGTATCAGGTAACTATTTCATATACATGTATGTGTTTAAACAAATCTATCATGCCATGTTGTATTATCTCTTCAACTTTGATTTTATTGTGTCTTTGTTGAAAATGTATTTTGAACTTCCTGTTTACTTAATACAATCTGCTAATTTCTGGTATGTGTTAGTATCATTGGAAAATCATGGTACTTCAATTAAGAGAAGACTTTTTATAGTGGGATAATGCTTGATTGTTGTTGTATTCTAAATATCTCAATCACTATTTTGTATGTATCCCATTTATATTATAAATTAAAACTGTTATTTCATGCATTAGTGACAAACATTTGTCTCGTTAATGGTTTGTACAATCAACTGTAATATTTATTTTATAATAGTTTTCCTGACAAAGACTAACATATCATCTTTACTTTCGATTAAGGGGTTTTTTTAATCAATAAATATGCAATAATCATTATTTTCCCCTGTTTAGAAGGTGTGTTTACCATGCCTCTTGTGTAAGTGTGGTCTATTTTATGCTGAAATGTGAATAATGATGTGCAAGTTCCAGCCATGACATAAGGCTAAAGGAACAATTTTATGATATGCAGATAGCAGCAGTTGAACTGATTCATATGACAAGGTCATAATAAGTTTTACTGACAAGATAAATATTTTGCAGAAATGTGATATATATATATATATATATATATATATATATATATATATATATATATATATATATATATATATATATATATATATATATATATTAGTTTCAAATATATAAAAATGAATTCAGAAGATTCTGCAACACTAGTAATGTAATTCAAGGCCTTCCATTCATCCATCATTTTGAGCTAATACATTTGTAAATTGAAAATGAAGTTGAAGTTCTGTATTTGTGGTATGGGCCCTTTCATTTTTTGTAAATGTGTGATACTTAGTGCCTTCAATTAGGTCGATGGGGATATAATTCAACCTACTATAAGCCATTATTTTTTTAAATTTATGTAATATCAAAACATAATCTATAACAATTTTGACATATCGACATTTAGCGTAATCTATAAGCTTCAATTACCTTGTTAGTTTAGAGTTCTATATAAAGAGAATGATCCTCATTGGATATTGTAGCATGGATTCATTTCATTCATAGCAGAATTGAACTAAATCTGAGTGTCGTACCCTAAATTTTGACCCGAGATTTTTTTTTGTCTGTCTAAAAATCAAAGAGGAACTCTTTTGACCTTTTAGACTGACTTTTGAATTTTCATTGGATTTATCATTTTTTTACTTTTAGAGCGTCAGGGGTACCACATTATAAATTTTTTATTATTACAAATTTTTTATTATTACAAATTTTTTACATAATTATAATGAGAGTTTTATTTATAAAAAAAGAGGTATATTGGGTTTGTTAATAATATTACCACTAACATTATTATTAATTATAACTGGAGTTTTATTAAAAGTATTGTTAAAGGGTCATGATAATCTTTTTGTTTTTACTAATAGTAATAAGGGTTTTATTATTTTTAAGTAAATTGATATATTTGAGTTACTATTATTGTTAGTTTTATTAAAAATTATATTTTAGTTTTAATATATTAAGAGAGGAGGTTCCGTTTATTTGTTAATTAATTGGGATTATTAAAACTATTGGTTTATTTTATATAATTAGTTTTAAATTTATAGATTTATAAGGGGAGGAGATATTTTATTTTAAAATTTTAGAAATAATATTATAAAGTTTTTATTAATTGAGATATTTTTATGAAGACTTCGTATATAATTTTTTTTGTCGTTTTTATTATGTTGGACATATAAGAATATAAAGTAGGTTTTTTATATAGAAAAAATGGGTGATGTATTTATTCTAGAAAATTATTTTAAAATCTAATAATTACTTATTAGATTATTAAAATAAAAATCTTTGTTTTTATGTTTTAGAAAATGAATTTTTATTCTTTTGATTTGAAAAATATTTAAAAGGGGAGCAGGGTTTATTATTTTATTATTTGAGAATTTTAATTTTATTTAGTTTTTAATAAAAAAATAGAGAATTAAATATATAGTTTCTATTTAGTTTAGAGGTTTGTCTAGAGTATCTCTCTCTATATATATATAATTAAATTTCTTTGATTTTTAGATCTTATTATAAAATAAGTTAAGAGAGATTTTTATAGGATTAACTATATCTTATTATTATTATTATTATTATTATTATTATTATTATTATACATGCTTAAATAAATAAAATGATATAGTTGGTAGCAAGGATATTAAAGGAATTACAAGAGGGGGAGGTCATGAGTTTAAATCTCACCTTACCTACTTTTGTGTTTTTATTCTCTTTTATTTATTTCTAACATTTTATTTTTTTAAATCATAAAAAAACTGTTTTTATTATTTAAATATTAATTTTCATATTTTATTTAATTCAAATTTTAAAATATTGGTTTTTTTCATTAAAATTATTGTTTTATAAATAAAATCTCAAAAAAATAAAATATTTGAAAATATTTTATTCATAATTTATTTGAGGATAGAAATTTAATATCATTTAACATTTAAATTAATTTTTTGATATACAAATATTTAAAAATTGTTGTTCTCTTCTAGATCATTCTATTTTTAAGGATTATATTTTCCTTTATTGAAATAATTATTATGGGTAATTGAATAATTATTGGTTTCTAATTTTTGGGTTTTTTTCTTTGATTTATTTCAAACTCTTATATTTATGTTCAAATCTTAAAAAATCACAAAAATTGTATTTTTTAATATTTTATTATTAATTTTCGTATTAATTTATTAGGTATTTTTAAAAAATATCATTTTTCATTTAAATCATAATTTTATGTATAAAATTTCCAAAAATCATAAATATAATAAAAATATGAATAAGGAAACTTTTTTATTTGATTTTTCTATTTTTGCAAAGAAAAAATTAAAATCAATCAAGTTTGTTAATAGTCTTAATTATAATTGATGTTTTTCCTTTTTCAATAACCTAACTTTTTAGTATAAATACGTCTCATCTTTGCACTTTTCATAGACCCAGAATTCACACAAAAATCAGTATAAAAAGTTGTTGTTCTTCACATTGAAGAACAACAACACTAAAAGAGAATAGGGGTCGGGATCTTGCACTAAAAAAAAAAGATCTTCCATCAAAGGAGAATGGAGAAAAAGTACGAAAGAAAATGAACTAAAGGAGAAGAACAAGGGAAAGGGAGAGGATGAGGCTCACAACGGGGATTTCTTCTCCTGATAACTTTCGAACGGGTAAATTCTTATCTTATTATCCTTATTATTGTGTTATATATATTGTGGTGTGCTATATAGTTTATTAAAAAAATTATAAAGTTCTAATGAACTAATTTTTATGGATGATCTTGATTTCTTAAATTATGGTATACTAAACTGATTGTTTGCTAACCTTTTTAGTGAAACCATTATTAACACTTGTGGGTTTGATATTGGGATTTCATTTGCTTATTTTGTTAATGAATTGCTTGAAGAAACAACGATAAATATCAAAATAATTTTTTAAGCCAAAATCTCATACTAAACTAAGAATCAAAAATCATAATTTTTACAAATTATGAACCTTTATGATAATTAATTAATTAATTAGTTTACCTAATTAATTATTTTAAATTAGGTTTTGGTATTTTAAGGGATTTAATTATTAGAATCTTGTGGATTGCGAAATATTATTATTTTGTTTAGGGATTTATTAATTAATTAATTGATTACTTGATTAATTAATTAATTAGGATTTATAATAATTATTATAGATTTTCATGGGGAATTAGGAATAAACAATTATGACTTATTAATGAGTTTATTTTGATTTTCATAATTGTTAGATTTTATAATCACTATTTTGTTAATAATTATATGTTAATATTTAATAGAAAAATGATTTTATATTATCTTCTACAAAAATTATGTTGAGAAATTTTCTTTAGAAATTTGGAGATTAAACTATTTCGGGATTAAATTTTATTATTTTTTGGATTTTCAAAATATGTGGGAATTAATGGCATTTTGGGGTTTCAAATATATTTATTAAAGGGATTTAATATGGGGTTTCTTAATAGGGGTTTTGGAATTTCATAACTATTTTGGGGTCTTACAAATTATTTTGGGATTTTTATAATTATTTTGGGGTTTTATTATTATTTTGGGGGTTTTAAATGAGATTTTAATTAAAAGTTTTTATAAAGAGAAAATCAGGGTTTTCTTAAATACTTGATCAAAATGGGGTTTTAAAAAATAAGGGTTTTTATCACTTAGTAAGGGGTAGGGGATTAGGGGAATTGAACTATGACGCTCTGATCCCTCTTTTGAGGGTACGTATGCATATGGTCTTTTTACAAAGACCTTAGCGAGTACAATAAGGGATAAAATTAGAATTTTGGATTTATTAAATCGGAATTTATTTGGAATTTATAATCATGGGATTTATATTAAAATATTAAAATAAACAAACAAGACATACCCTAGAACCTAAAAAGGATCCTATTGGATACAATAGAAGTGAGGGGTGTCTAACACCTTCCTCTCATTTAACCGACTTCCGAACTTAAGGTCTTTACCCTAGGGATTTAGGTTTATCACTTTTTTTTTACCTAAAAATGTGATGGCGACTCTTAGATTTTAAGCCGGCTGCGACACTGAGTTCATAGAATCCTCTCATAGATTCTATCGATGAAAAATCTAAATTCACTAGTGTATGATGTGAGAAAATTGAGCAGGAAATGTTTCATTCATTTGAAAAACTATTAATACAAAAAAAGATCATGTTATAGCAGAGAGTTAAGAGGAAATAAGTTTCGGATGAAAGAGCCAAGTGGCGTGTGCTTTGTTGGTTAAATCTTGTTAGTTGAATTTTAAAATATGCATAGGTCTTTATGTAGGGATCCTCTACCAAAGATAAAATATTAACAGTTCATCTAAAGATAAAATATTACACTGAGAAGGGTCATGTCGCCACCCTGCACGGGGATATTGAAGCTGTCAGAAGATACGTTGAGGCTGCAACAAAGGGAAAAATGTGATCGACACCGCACCAAAGGCCAACAAGCGGGCAAGAGACGGGGAATTCCCAATTGAAGAAAGCCATCCAGAAAAGAAGCCTGCGCTCCAAATCCATTCTGTCGATTTGGACATCTGAATCCCAAAAGATAACTGCGAGGAAACCTCAACGAGAAACTCACTAGCCTCGACCATATTACGCCTATTGCTAGCAGGAGAGTTTGAAGTGATTGCTTTCGGAGATAATCCAAACAAAGGAGTAAGAATAGGCGCTGGACTGCCCAACGAAGTAAAGGAACAATTGAAAACTTGCTTGTGCAACAACGCATATCTATTTTCCTGGAGATCCACAGACATGCCCGGGCTCGACCCAGGAACTGTCTGTCACCAACTGACCATCAATCCTTCTGCTATAGCCGTCGCCCAGTGCATGCGCAAATAGTCCGACGATAAAACCACCGTTACTAAAAAACTTTTAAGAGACCTCTTAGAGACTAAATTCATATCAGAAGACAGGTATACAACCTAGTTATCCAACATTGTATTAGTGAAAAAATAAAACAGGAAATAGAGGATGTGCATTGACTACATCGACCTCAATCGGGCTTGCTCGAAAGATGTTTATCCTTTTCCTAACATAGATAAATTAGTAGATAACTCTTCAGTATTCAAACTCTTGTCCTTTATGGACGCCTACTCGGGGTATAACCAAATCCTCATGGCCGAAAAGGACAGGAGGTACACTGCTTTCATGACTTCGTCGGGCAACTTTTACTATAACGTAATACCCTTCGGTCTGAAAAACGCTAGGGCCATGCATCAGCGCATGATGAACAAAGTCTTCCAATCCGAGATTGTGGACATGCTCGAAGTATATATGGAAGATATGATCGTAAAATTCCTAGAGGAATCTGACCACACTGCCCATCTGGAAAAGGTCTTCGACTAGACAAGAAAATACAAAATGAGATTTAACAAAAAAAAATGCACATTTTGCGTAAGGGCGGGGAAGTTCCTCAGATTATACCTTATAGAAAGGGGGATCAAAGCCAAATCGACAAATTTCGAGCATTTTCTGAGTTCCCCACTCCAAACTCAAAGAAATCAATACAATCCCTCAACAGGATGCTCACCTCTTTATCTCGCTTCGTGGCCAAATCTGCCCAACACGCTCCACCCTTCTTTAAGCTCCTCCACAAATAGGCTTTTTGAATGGACGAAAGAGTGCGAGCATGCCTTACACCACCTCAAGCAGGCCTTGTCGGAGCCCCCAGTTCTCTCCAAACCAAATGTCAGGGAGACCCTCTATTTATATCATTCGGTCACCAGTGAAGCAATCAGCGCTGCCCTTATTAAAGAAACCCCTGAGGGGCAAAGGCCAATATACTTTACAAGCAAGGCCTTGCAAGGACCAGAACTTCCGTACCAGCAGATCAAAAAAATGGCTTTGGCTCTAATCAACGTTGTAAGGAGATTAAAGCACAATTTCCCGGCCCATACCATAATTGTCCAGACAGACCAGCCCATAAAGAAACTTCTTGGTCGTTCAGATATGGCCGATAGAATGCTCAGACCATCGTTAGAACTCTCAAAGTTCAATATTCACTATGAAAGCATGAAAGCCCTTAAAGCTCAGGCATTGGTCGACTTCGTAGCAGAAATTACTCCATCCGCATCACAGGCAGTGGGGAAGGTATCATCCTCGAGAACAAAGAGGGACTCCTAATTGAGGTATCCCTAATCTTATCCTTCCCAATGTCAAATAATCAAGCTGAGTATGAGTTATTCCTCACAGGACCGCGGTTGGCCAAGGACTTAGACGCAAAGATAGTCAAAATATTCACCGACTCTCAGCTCGTGGCCTCTTAAGTAAATGGGGAATACCAAGCCAAGAACAACCATTTGGTCGGATATTTAACTTTGGTACAGGAAAAGTTGGCAACATTTGACTCAGGGAAGGCCAACACATCCCTCGTGAACGAAACTCCCGAGCAGATATCCTATCAAATTAGCCAACACGAGGAAGAAGGGGGTAACAAATCCGTAATACAGGAAACACTTCCTCTACCGAGCATCAAAAAAGCGACTGAGTTGTTCGATATTAACGTCGTCGGCGATATCAACTACTGGATGACTCTAGTTTATAACTACCTTACTACATGGGAACTACCCTCATACATTAAGGAGGCCATCACAACGAAACGTCGAGCATGTTCCTATGTTTTGGTCGATAATAAACTTTATCGATGAGGGTTTTCTATCCTTCTCCTAAAGTGTATTGGGAAGGATAAAGTCTTTGACGTCCTTCAAGAAATCCATGATGATATCAATGCACAACACCTAGGAGGAAGATCCCTAGCTTGAAATACTTTGCGAGCAGGATATTATTGACATACCATGAAACACGACGCTAAAGAGCACGTCAAAAGGCGTGACAACTGCCAATGCCACAGGGACATGCACCTAGCACCCCATGACGAACTAAAAATTATGTCATCACCATGACCCTTTGTTCAGTGGGGGATGGCAATCTTAGGCCCCTTCATAGTAGGTTCCTATCAGAACAAATACTTAATTGTGGTCGTCGATTACTCCGCCAAATGGATTAAGACCGAAGCTCTGGCCAAAATCATTGCATTCAACATACTTCGCTTTTATAAGAGAAACATGCTCGCTCGATTTAGCTTGTCCCGAGCCCTTGTAACTAACAACTGAACATAATTCACGTGGGCAGCTTGGTCCTACGCTGAAAAGCTTAAACAATGTTACAATTATCGTCTACTATTCAGTAAGGTTTAACTGCCGACGACCTCATCCCACAACGGGGATAAAATTTCTCGGCCAAATGAATATGTCATGGTATAAGCACAATCCTCAAACATAACGAAGGAAAAATTCTGCTCATGGGATGAGCAGAATCTGTGTCCAACGGGGACACCTTAATCGAGCTCCTCCGTTGTCA
The DNA here is from genome assembly GCA_963966055.1 of Lathyrus aphaca. Taxonomy (NCBI): domain Eukaryota; kingdom Viridiplantae; phylum Streptophyta; class Magnoliopsida; order Fabales; family Fabaceae; genus Lathyrus; species Lathyrus aphaca. The sequence continues at coordinate 90,428,733 of OZ014521.1, forward strand.
TACCAACGTGGCAGGACTCCCAGCTCGCGATGGGAAAAGTCCAAGCCTAGTGGGATCAGGACCTCGACCGAGATCCTAGTCCCTTTGATTGGCGAAAACTTCTTTGCCTCCTCAAAAAAGTTTCATACACTAGTCGAACACCTCAAACAAGTCGAGCAGACTCCCAGACTTAAATGACAATTCGCAATTATATTTATTTCAAGCAATAAAAAGAAAGTAGAAGCATACACAACAAGCATAAAGTAATAATTATATTAAAAACCAAATATCCAGATATTACATAAGGGGCCAATACCCATAAAGAATACATCAAAACATGGCACGCAGACCAACAAAACATTGTGGCACGCATGCCAATAAACACTTACTCAAAACTACTTGTCAAGCTCTGGAGGGACCACTCACCACCAACCACTCGGTGCAGGAGACTAATTCCGTCGACGACTAACTGAATGTCATAATTTTTCACCTTGATATACTCGATGATGTTTTTAAACTCATACGCCCCTATCACCCGATTATCCTCCTCCAATAGGCGGATATGGATAATTAACTTTGTAGAGCTCTCTTAGCAAGGTCTGAAATAATTTTTGTAGATGTTAAGAATTGGCAGAATTTTTTACAAACAAGAAATGTTGAACTTAGTTCAGGATGTCACACCAGATGTTGTGACATTGTCAAACAGAGTAACTGTTAATGAATTTAGTTCAGACATCAGGATGTCACACCAGATGTTGTGACATCGTAAACCTGCTACCAGATTTAAATGATGCATAACAGAACTGAGTAAATTCAGGGAATTTATCTGGAATTAATTGTGAATAGATAAACAATACAAGGCATATCTGTAGGGAGCTTAGTTATCTGATTTCAGTGTAACAGAATAACTAACTCTCCTTGAATCAAGGAAGTAACAAACCCTAATTCAAGGTGATGACAGCAGGATTTATCAGGACCGGATAATCTACAGAAAGCCCAAAAACCAATCATCTATTTAAGGAACAGAAACTCTCAGAATAGAGTACGAAATTAAGAAGATTGTAAAGGGTGTTTGTGTTTAATAGCAGGTTTTAATTGTGTATCACTTTATGAGCTTTTAAGCAAAAAGTGTATTGTGTCTTGATTGAAACTTTTAAGTAAAATCAAGCTGTTGTGTTTGAAGTGTAACTTCAGTTTTATTAAACATTGTAAAATATCACTGTGTGATTGAGGGGGAGTGAGTAGGTACTCATATCTAAGTTGTGTCTTAGGTAGAAATTGCCTTGGGTAGATATTAAGTGAATAATTAAACTGGTTGGTTTAATTCCAGAATTAATATTACTTATATTGGATTTCCTTCCTGGCTTGGTAGCCCCCAGATGTAAGTGTGGAGATACACTGAACTGGGTTAACAATTTCCTGTGTTATTTAATTTACCTGCACTTTAAGTTTTGTTTAAGTCTTCAAGTGTTTAAACATCTGATTCGACATCACGTACCTGATCCCAGAATTTCAATTGGCATCAGAGCAGGCACCCTTCCTGTTTAACTGGGTGAGATCTAGGGACTGCAAGTTTTGAGAACATGGACAGAGATGTAGGATCTGTGAATAGACCACCTATATTGGATGGATCCAACTATGACTACTGGAAGCGAAGAATGGTAGCATTCTTAAAATCACTTGATAGCAGGGCTTGGAAAGCAGTCAACAAAGGATGGGAGCACCCTGTCCAAGACAATAAGGATGGGGCAAAAGTGTTAAAGCCTGAAGAAGAGTCGAGCAAAGAGGAAGAAGATTCAGCACTTGGAAATTCCAAAGCCTTAAATGCCTTATTCAATGGCATTGATAGGAACATATTTAGACTTGTGCATCACTGTGAGCTGGCCAAGGATGTTTGGGACACTCTCAAAACCATTCATGAAGGAACATCAAAGGTGAAGATGTCAAGACTTCAACTTCTCACCACCAAGTTTGAAAACTTGAGAATGAAGGAAGATGAGACCCTTCATGAATTTTACATGAACATCCTGGAAATAGCTAATACTTCTAGTGCTTTGGGAGAGAAGATGAGTGATGAAAAGTTGGTAAGAAAGATTCTCAGATCACTACCAAAAAGATTTGACATGAAGGTTACTGCAATAGAAGAAGCTCAGGACATATGCACAATGAAGGTTGAAGAGCTCACTGGTTCCCTTCAAACATTTGAGATGGGAATGAATGATACAATTGTGAAGAAAAACAAAAGCATAACTTTGGTCTCAAATACTGATAAAGAAGAAGAAAGTCATGAAGCAGACTCTGAGGAAAATTTATCAGAAACAATTGCTATGCTTGGAAGACAATTCAACAAAATTCTCAAAAGAATGGAAAACAGGTCCAGACCAAGTGGAAGAAACTCAACCTCTTCTGAGAATAAAAGACCTTATGATTCTAATAGAAGGTCAAATTATGATGAGAAGACCAACCAAGGAAAAGGGATTCAATGTCATGGATGTGAAGGATATGGACACATCAGAAGTGAATGCCCAACCTATCTAAAGAAGCAGAAGAAAGGTCTCTCTGTGACCTGGTCAGATGAAGACTCAGGATGTGAGTAAGAAGAAGAATCTGCAAAGCACATCACTGCTCTAGCTGGAGTATGTGAAACTGAAGGGGGATCCAGTGATGAGGAGCTGACATTTGAAGAGCTTGAAGAATCATACAAGATGTTGTGCAAAAGGAACACTAAAGTATACATGGAGAATATACAGCAGAAGAAGCAGATTGAGGAATTAAAGGCTGAAAAGACAAGTAATCTAGAGATCATTGACATTTGAAAAGTGAAGTAAGCCCACTCAACTCCAAATTGGAGCATATGTCCAAATCTGTCAGAATGCTGAACAGTAGCTCAAACACACTGGATGTCATTCTCAACAACAACAAGCATTCAGGGGATAGGACTGGGCTGAGATTTAATAAAGCTCAAAAGTTTGAGGCTAGCACCAGCAAAACAACTTCAAATCCCATGAAGTCAAACAAGATGTCCAAACAGATGTCTCAACATCATGACAAGAACATGATGAAAAAGAAATATCAAAGATGGAGATGCCATCATTGTGGAAGGTTTGGTCACATCAAACCTTTTTGCTACAAGCTGCATGGACATCCAACTCAGAGATATCAGCAACCCCCTAAGCAGAAGACAGATGTCACCAAAAAGGTGCTGCATGGACATCCAAATCAGAGGTATCAGCAACCCCCTAAGCAGAAGACAGAGGTCATCAAGAAAGTATGGGTACCTAAAGCTAGTCTTCATGCTGATCAAAGCTACAAATACATGCCCAAGAACAAGTTCAACAGACAACCTTGGACTCTAAAGATGGACACCACACAGGGCAGATACATCAAAGGAAACCTCACAACAAGCACAAATGGTCCAAGAAGGTTGTTGCCTATATAGCTCATACATCTCTCAGAGTATCTGCTAAGGAAGACTGGTACTTTGACAGTGGCTGCTCAAGGCATATGACTGGACTTAAGAATCTACTGGTAGACTTAAAGTCACACTCATCCAAATATGTAACCTTTGGAGATGGAGAAAAGGGAGAAATCAAGGGAGTTGGGACATTGGACTGCCCAGGTGTACCAAGTCTAAATGATGTGCTGCTGGTAAAAGGATTAACTGCTAACTTGATCAGCATAAGTCAATTATGTGACCAAGGTTACAGTGTAAACTTTACCAAAACTGAATGCATAGTCTCTGATAAAGAACAGAAGGTTGTCATGAGAGGAGCCAGATCAAAAGACAACTGCTATATGTTGGAACCTCAAGATTTCAGCCTTACTTCAACTTGTTCCTTAGCCAAAGAAGAAGAAGTGAAGTTGTGGCACCAAAGACTGGGTCATCTTCATCTCAGAGGAATAAAGAAGATCATATCTGTGGAGGCTGTAAGAGGTATTCCAAGACTGAAGATTGATGAAGGTAAAGTATGTGGTGAATGTCAAATATGCAAGCAAACCAAGATGTCACATCCAAAGCTCCAACATCTGACAACTTCCAAAGTTTTGGAATTATTGCATATGGATCTTATGGGACCAATGCAGGTTGAGAGTCTTTGTCGAAAAAGATATGCATATGTGGTTGTTGATGACTTTTCAAGATATACATGGATAAGTTTCATCAAAGAAAAGTCTGATGTATTGTATGTATTCAAAGATCTGTGCCAAAGAATACAAAGAGAAAAAGCTAGCTGTGTGGTTAGAATAAGAAGTGACCATGGAAAGGAGTTTGAGAATAAAAAATTCTCAGATTTCTGTTCTTCAGAAGGAATCAATCATGAGTATTCTTCTCCTATCACCCCTCAACAGAATGGGATTGTTGAGAGGAAAAACAGAACTATCCAAGAGTCAGCAAGAGCTATGATTCATGCTAAAAAGTTACCACTGTACTTTTGGGCTGAAGCTATGAACACAACATGTTACATTCACAATAGAGTCACTCTAAGAAAGGGAACTTTGTCTACCATCTATGAAGTCTGGAAGGGCAGAAAACCTACAGTCAAGTACTTTCATGTGTTTGGAAGTAAATGTTACATTCTGGCTGATAGGGATCAAAGAAGGAAGATGGATCCTAAAAGTGATGAAGGGATTTTCCTTGGATACTCCATAAATAGCAGAGCCTATAGAGTATTTAACTCCAGAACCAAGGTTATAATGGAGTCAATAAATGTGATTATTGATGATGTCTCTGCAGATGTTGCAGATGATGTTGGAACATCTACTGACAATCAGACTGAAGTTAAAATAAAGAGTGATAATCCTGACTTAACTCTAACTGAGGCAAGGACAGAACAATCCAACAAACCTCCCTCCATCAGAATCCAGAAAGATCATCCTAAAGATCTGATAATTGGTGATCCCAACAGTGGTGTAATCACTAGATCAAGAGAGATGATTTCAGGCTCCTGCTTTGTTTCAAAGATAGAACCTAAAAACATCAAGGAAGCTCTGAATGATGAATACTGGATCTCTGCTATGCAAGAAGAATTAGGCCAGTTTACAAGGAATGAAGTGTGGGATCTTGTTCCTAGGCCTGATGACATAAATGTGATTGGCACTAAGTGGGTGTACAAGAACAAGTCAAATGAGCAGGGAGTTGTTACAAAGAACAAGGCTAGACTTGTAGCTCAAGGATACACACAAATTAAGGGAGTAAACTTTGATGAAACCTTTGCACCAGTAGCAAGGCTTGAATCAATCAGACTACTTCTAGGAATTGCTTGTATCCTAAAGTTCAAGCTATTTCAAATGGATGTTAAAAGTGCCTTTCTAAATGGGTACCTAAATGAGGAAGTATATGTGGAGCAGCCTAAGGGATTTGTTGATCCAAGTTGTCCAGATCATGTATACAAACTAAGGAAGGCTCTTTATGGTCTGAAGCAAGCCCCAAGAGCATGGTATGAAAGACTGACCACTTTTCTCATAAAACAAGGGTACAGGAAATGTGGAATAGACAAAACCTTGTTTGTGAAGGATGAAGAAGGAAATTTCATGATTGCTCAAATATATGTAGATGACATAGTCTTTGGTGGGATGTCAGACAGGATGGTTAAACATTTTGTTACTCAAATGGAATCTGAGTTTGAGATGAGCCTAGTAGGAGAACTAACCTACTTTCTTGGACTGCAAATCAAGCAGATGGAGGACTCCATGTTCATATCCCAAAGCAAGTATGCAAAGAACACTGTCAAGAAGTTTGGGATGGACAATGCAAGTCACAAAAGAACACCTGCCCCCACTCATTTAAAGCTGACAAAGGATGACAAGGGTGAGAATGTGGACCAAAGCTTATACAGAAGCATGATTGGAAGCCTATTATATCTGACTGCTAGCAGACCAGATATAGCTTTTGCAGTAGGTGTATGTGCAAGATATCAAGCTGAGCCAAAAGTAAGCCATCTAAACCAGGTTAAGAGGATTTTGAAATATGTCAATGGTACTTGTGACTATGGCATAATGTACTCTCATGGATGTGAACCAATTCTCACTGGCTTTTGTGATGCTGACTGGGCTGGAAGTGATGATGATAGAAAGAGCACATCAGGAGGATGCTTCTTTTTAGGAAACAATTTGATTTCTTGGTTCAGTAAGAAACAAAATTGTGTATCCTTATCCACTGCTGAAGCTGAATATATTGCAGCTGGTAGCAGTTATTCACAGTTGGTATGGATGAAGAAAATGCTCACAAAATACAATGTCCCACAAGATGTCATGACATTGTACTGTGACAATTTAAGTGCTATTAACATCTCAAAAAACCCTATCCAACACAGCAGGACTAAGCACATTGATATCAGGCATCATTTCATCAGAGATCTTGTGGAAGAGAAGGTGATCTCATTAGAACATGTAGCCATAGATCTGCAATTGGCTGACATATTTACTAAAGCTTTGGATGCTACCCAATTTGAAAACCTAAGGGGTAAATTGGGAATCTGCTTAAGTGAAATATAGCAGTTATGACATCGTGTGGCATGATCACCAGATGGCAGCACCAGTCTGGTCAGTAACTCTGTGTATTCCACTCTTAAGAATTCCACTAGTAACAGATTTTATAAAAGCTCAAACGTGCTCTCAGCTCTTCATCTCCTCACTATCTCCTCAAAACGATTTGCATGTTAAAGCTGATTTTCTAAGCTCCTCAAAATCAATCAAACCTAACTCATCTTCCACTACATTCGAAAAATGTCTCAACATAAAAACCCTAACTTCATTGATGAGGGTCTCAACCAAGAAGATGTGGTGCATGCAACCCCAATATCTATATTGCCAATGGATACTACTCCTGTAGACGAAATCAGAGGAAGTGTCCCTATTGCTCAAAAACCTAGAACTCCCAATGTAAGAAGAGCAAAGGAATCTGTGTTCAGCAAAAGCAAGGGGACTCCTTCATCTACAAGCACACCCAAAGCTTCTGACTATGTGGACGCATCCATCAAGCATCTTGTGAACAAGATTCTATCTGAACAAAGAGTGGTGCGTGGGGTATCTGTTCCCTTGAACAGCATGCCTGCTCCACAAGAAGAACCATGCAATCAGGCTGAAGAGGACACTCCTGCTCAACAGGATGTCCCAATAAATGTTGAAGCATCTGAGGACCAGAACAAGGCCTCAACTAATGATGATGAAGCCACTAATGATCAAGATTCTGTTGATCAAACTGCTGAAAAGGAGGCCTCCCAACCTCCTCCTGTTGAAACCATAGATGATGACTCTGACACAGAGATCATTGCATTTGTTAACCCTAGCATAGCCAAAAGGCTTAGGGCTAGGAAGGAGAAGAAGCCTGCTGGACATGCAACTCCTGAAAAGAAACAGCCTACTCCAAAGAAGGACAAAGTCAAAGTTACCTTTGGACCTACTAAGCAATGGAGCAAGGTAAGCACCCAGAAGAGGAAAGCTGTAACTCCACCTGATTCAGATGTTGAGGAAGATGTCCCAATATCCCAACCAAGGAAGAAGCCAACACCTCCCAGGTCTGCCTCTGCTGTTCCTGAAGCTCCTCTTGACAATGTGTCCTTCCATCATGTCTCGAGTGTGAGCAAATGGAAGTATGTCTACCAAAGAAGAGTGGCTCTGGAAAGAGAACTAGGCAGCAATGCATTGGAGTGCACTGAGGTAATAGACTTAATATCCTCTGCTGGTTTATTCAAGACTGTTTCAAATTTTTCACCCTGCTATGAGCTGCTGGTCAAGGAGTTCATTGTCAATCTGCAAGAAGGGTGTGCTGATGGAATGTCAGAAGATTTCAGAAAGGTTTATGTAAGAGGGAGATGTGTTGAATTCTCTCCTAGGGTTATAAATCATTACCTAGGGAGAGAATCTGATGGGCCTAATGAGCTGGGGAAAACTGACAACCAAGTCTGCAAGATCATCACTGCCAACCAGGTCAAGTCTTGGCCAGTTAAAGGAAAACTTTCTGTCAGCCTGCTAACAAGGAAGTATGCTATGCTGCATAGAATTGGTACTGTCAACTGGGTCCCTACCAACCATACTTCTTTTATAGCTACTGGACTAGGAAGATTCATCTGTGCTGTAGGCACCCAAACAAAGTTGGACTTTGGGGCTTACATCTTTGATCAAACCCTAAAGCATGCAGGAACATTAGCAACCAAGCTTCCCATAGCTTTTCCCTCTCTGCTCTGTGGAATCATCCTCAACCAATATCCAGGCATCCTCACTGAGAAGGATTCAGTCTGCAAGAGAGAAAATCCACTAGCCTTCCACTATAAATTGTTCCTGAGCCATCATGCTGCTGATGTTGAAGCTCCTAGTGGGACATCTGCTGGACCATCAAATGTTAAGACTCCTATATCCAAAGCAGCCTTGATTGCAGAAATCAAGACCACTTGCAAAGAGCTGGATGCTAGGAAGAAAAAGCTTGAGGAAATAATTCAAAGGCTGGAGATGGAAGAGGGTGCTCAGAGTGTTGAAGGATCAGATGCTGAGACTGAGGAAGAAGAAGATACTGAGTATGATGAGTCTGAGTGAAGCTGGGTGTGATGGAAACTGAATTGTAATTTTGGCTTTGTAATTTTGAATGTTTTTTCTCTCTGCTTGTGTAAAATTTGGCCCCAATTTCTGTCTAACAAGGGGGAGAAGTAATGAACAATGCATGTTGCTGTTTGTCTGTTGAATGCCTGCTTCTGAACTAAGTTTTTTTTGTATAGAAAATTATGTTGAACAAGTCAGTATACATACAGGTTTGAGGGGGAGCAAATTATTATAACTCTCACATGATTCAACAGAAAAGAACTCTGCTGCACTCTGATAAATAAAACTCTGTTGCACTCTGATAAAACCAGAAGATTGTGTTAGCCAAAAATTAGCCAAAGGGGGAGTTTGTAGATGTTAAGAATTGGCAGAATTTTTGACAAACAAGAAGTGTTGAACTTAGTTTAGGATGTCACACCAGATGTTGTGACATTGTCAAACAGAGTAACTGTTAATGAATTTAGTTCAGACATCAGGATGTCACACCAGATGTTGTGACATCGTAAACCTACTACCAGATTTAAATGATGCATAACAGAACTGAGTAAATTCAGGGAATTTATCTGGAATTAATTGTGAATAGATAAACAATACAAGGTGCATCTGTAGGGAGCTTAGTTATCTGATTTCAGTGTAACAAAATAACTAACTCTCCTTGAATCAAGGAAGTAACAAACCCTAATTCAAGGTGATGACAGCAGGATTTATCAGGACCGGATAATCTACAGAAAGCCCAAAAACCAAGCATCTATTTAAGGAACAGAAACTCTCAGAATAGAGTAAGAAATTAAGAAGATTGTAAAGGGTGTTTGTGTTTAATATCAGGTTTTAATTGTGTATCACTTTATGAGCTTTTAAGCAAAAAGTGTATTGTGTCTTGATTGAAACTTTTAAGTAAAATCAAGCTGTTGTGTTTGAAGTGTAACTTCAGTTTTATTAAACATTGTAAAATATCACTGTGTGATTGAGGGGGGGTGAGTAGGTACTCATATCTAAGTTGTGTATTAGGTAGAAATTTCCTTGGGTAGATATTAAGTGAAGAATTAAACTGGTTGATTTAATTCCAGAATTAATATTACTGATATTGGATTTCCTTCCTGGCTTGGTAGCCCCCAGATGTAAGTGTGGAGATATACTGAACTGGGTTAACAATTTCCTGTGTTATTTAATTTACCTGCACTTTAAGTTTTGTTTAAGTCTTCAAGTGTTTAAACATCTGATTCGACATCACGTACCTGATCCCAGAATTTCAATTTTGCCTCCTCGAGGCAGTGAGTAGCTCGCTTAACGAGGGTAGAGGATCACTTAGCGCGAATTGCTAGTGTATTTTGGATTGATGAAGTTGAGCGGGACTATACATGTATATGTTTCATAATGATATGAATGTTGTTGTAACTTGTGTTATGTGTTAAAGTGTGATATGCTGGTTATTTAGTGATGTAAGTGACGAACTACCTTATGGTTGATTTATATGAGTATTTTGATGCATGATGTTGATTATGAGTCCAATCGTGGTGATTTGTTAATGATGTTGTTGTGACGTAAGTGGGGTGACCATCAATTATAATGAGATAGCTATTTGGTGATCAAGTGTGAATTTAAGGATATTTTGTAGACGATTATCAGGACGAGGTACGGTCACCATGAGAACACTGTGAGGATGTTTGGTGTATCCTATACACCTGGCGTGTTCGTGGAGTATATTATCATACCCACGACTTTTTGGATCTAGATTTGAAGTGTTCAACGATCATAAGGGTTTGAGATATTTGTTTGATCAGAAAGAGCTGAATATGAGGCAGATGAGGTGGTTAGAGATGCTGAAGGACTTTGATTTTGGGTTGAGTTACCATCCGGGTAAGGCGAATGTGGTTGCAGATGCTCTGAGTATGAAGACATTACATATCTCGACAATGACGGTAAAAGAAATGGAAATGGTTGAGCAGTTCAGAGACGTGAGTTGTCATGCGAGACTACCTTTGACAGTGTGAAACAGGGAATGTTGAGATTGACTACTAATATTGTGGAAGAGGTTCGAGTAAGATAGCAATTTGATTCGAAGTTGGTTGATCAACTGACCTTGATTAACCAAGGTAACAAAAGTGAATTCTGAATTGATGAGAATGTTATTTTAAAGTTTCGAAATCGAATGTGTTTTCCTGGTGTTCCAAAATTTAAGGAGAGTATTTTAGAAGAAGGACATTGAAGTGGGTTGAGTATTCATCTTGGTGCTACAAAGACGTACCCATGTATTGTAGAAGTTATTTTAATGGTCGGGTATGAAGAAAGATATTATTGCGCTTATGTAATGTATGTTTGACTCATCAGAAGCTAAAGACGAAATATCATAAGTCTTTGGGTCTGAAGCAATTCTTGAATATTCTAGAATGGAAATATGATGGTTCTTGTATGAATTTTGGTGTCGAGATTGCCGAAGGTATCGAAAGGGGAATAATTCGATTTGGGAGATTGTGGATGGATTAACTAAATCAGTTCATTTCCTACCGATGAAGATTATTTATTCTATACGGAAGTTAGCTAAGATGTACACTGAGGAAATTATGAAGTTACATGAGATAGGGATCCAAGATTTTCGTCGAGGTTTTTGAAAATTTTGTAGGATGCTTAGGCACTAAGTTGAAATTGAGTTTTGCTTATCACCCAAAGATGGATGGTCAAACAGATAGAGGTATCTAATCTTGGGGGTTTTGTTGATGGTTGATGTAGTGGACTTGGGGATGCAGAGATCAGATGAGAGAGTCGTATCCGACTCTATTTTCTTCGGGAAATTTTCGAGGGAGAAAATTCTTTAAGTGGGGGAGAGTTGTAACGCCCCAAATAAGTGAGTAATGTGATGATTGATGATGAATGCGAATACAATGCTTATGATTTATGGCATGATTTATGAGGGGACTTCGGTCCATTGGTAGCTTCAATCCTATTATGCAGATTGAAGTGGTATGATTTTATGATGTGTTTCCTTATGGAGGGTTGATGACCCAGTATCCATCCATGAGTATGTTTTGGTACCACATGCATTCCTATGATGTTACATGTTATTCTTGGTGGCATAACATAATTGGATTTATGTGGATTAAATGATTTGATGAGTTATGTGATGTGTTGGGTGAGAACTTAGGATGTGTTGCTATATGATGAATGTTCCTCGTAATATATTTATCTATATTGTTTATATTGATTTGTGATTACTCACCCTGCCTGCCTTTGGTGATGGTCTATTATGTCATCCTGCAGATATTCAGGAGTAGCTTCTCGGTGTGTGAAGTTTAGCTTGGAGTTGTTTGGCTTATTTCTGTAGAGTTATATGGTGTTTTGCTCTGGTAGATGTAACATCGGGTGGGAGAACGCTTATGTGAATAATATGTGTTTGTTAGAATGATTTTTATGAGTTAATGGATGCTGAATTTTTAGTTGATGATGATTTGTTGACAATGACCAAAGGTCTTGATATTTTGATGAAACTAATGAATAAATTTTGAATATGATTTTCGCTGCAAAGTTTAATTTGATTATCGATTTATTAAATATTGATTTGAAAACCCGTGTTACGGAGCAGGTGGTTTAATTGATGTTTTATGAAGGAAGTGTGACACCTTTCCGAGATGTACTTTGAATTATTTAAGTATTATTGTGTTTTATTCTGTGGGGTTAGAAGGGTGTTACATCTCTCTCATTCATAACTCATCTCTTCCTTGTCCTTTCGTATGGTTAGGTTCCACCTGCACACATTGCACCGTACTTTTTTTTAACACTTTTACAAGTACTTTCTTAGGAAATAGGTAGTATGATGAACGACTTCAGTAAAATGAAGTTTCAACAAATTCAGATATCATGTAGTATAAGACACTGGAGTAAAAGTAGTCAGCAAAGACAGGGACAACAAGGGAAGAATCAGAGCAAATTTAGTTGTGGTAGCATGCAATGGCATTCATACAGGTTCTATTTTTCCTTTTACCACCTTTTATCAAAATATTGAGGACAATGTTTGGTTTAAGTGTGGGGGAAGAACTTTACTGCTTTCATCTTACCGCTTTCTAATTAGATTTACTATTTTCTAGCATGATTTTTAAATTTTTAACTTTGTTCTGTTTTAATGTTTCGTTGCATCTTTGCATGTGTTGTCAAGTCTTTATGAAGAATTTTATGTAGTTTATAGATTTCCCATTCCCTTGAGCCACACCAAACATTTTGAAATTTTTCGAGTAAAAGACAGTGTTTCTTTTGAAAATCTTAGGTTTTAGACAAAATTGAGGTTAGATTGTGAGACTTGTGAAATTTTTGCAAGATCGATATCGTCTTAACACCGTGAGCCTCCAAATTGTGGAAATCAATTGGAGTACCTGTTATGTCATAGCCTTAAGTTCTCACCCCTTTAGTAGTCCCTAATTAGTTTATTTAGAAGTCATCACCATCCTAAGCACACACTGAGTAGGAAGTCGATGCAAATAAGTGTATGATCTCAGGATTAAAAGGTAAACTAAGAAAAAATGATGAATGAATGAAAATAAATGCTCCTTCTAAGTTAGGTGATCCACAAACGATCATTTAGCCCAACGGTGTAAACTTCTTTATTTTTTTGATATGTGCAAAAGAGAAAAGATGATGATAATGAGATCATAGTCACTAACATGCTATCCTATCATGAGTGTGAAAAGATAACGGGCTTAATGTGATTGCACCAGAATGAAAAGGGATAAAGGAAGGATGAGTGAGTTAGGTTTAGATATAATGACATGATTCATATTGATTTGTATAGGAGGGAGGTTGATGACCACAAAAGCGGAATTAGGTTGTTACGATATCCTTAATGTGTGAGCAAGTACCTATCGACCCAAACTTAACTGAAGTAGAGTTGATAGCCTAGGACAAGTATTCGTATGCACTATTTTTCGTACGAGTCATGGTTTGCTTGAGGACAAACAAAGGTTTAAGTGTGAGGGAGTTTGATAACGCGAAATTACATCGTGTATTTGACTTGACTTGCATGAATTTTTTATTATGTTTTATTCGTTTTTTCCCGATTTATGTTTTATATTACTCGCATTTATTTATTTTTTTCAGGTACTCGAGTCGGATCGAAATTTATCGAAAAGTGAAGATTTAATGAAGAATTAATGATGAATTGAAGAAAAATTAAATAAAAGAAAGTGGAAGGAAATAAATTAGAAGGAGAGAAAGAAGAAGGAAAGTAAAGAAGATAAAAGAAAGAAAAAAAGGGTGGGGCCTACCACACCCGCACATGTGGCGCAAGCCACATGGGGGTGGTGCCCACCACCTTATAACAAAGTGGCGCCATCCACTCTTTGTGCGAGAGGGGAGGTGGCACAAGCCACCTAGTCCCCAAGAGATTTATTCTCCTATTTTCTCTCCACTAAACCACTTTCAGTCTCCACGAAATCCAATTTTTCATGCATTCAGTCAAGCAAATCCAGTCTTCACAAAGTCTATTCTCACGCAACTAAAGCTATTTTTCCGCATCCAAAGTTCACAATAAATTAAACTGGAGCCTTCTATTACGGGGATCGACTTCTTCTTGGCCAAAATTTCTTTGTTTAGTTTTTAGGCAGTTTCTATCACATGTAAAAGTAATAGCCTTCCATATTTTTGGGGGATATTACGAATTAGTTTTAGGATCCTATCACATGTAAAAGTAATAGCCTTCCATATTTTTGGGAGATATTACGAATTAGTTTTAGGATTCTATTTTCTTGCATTTTATTTTCTGCAATCGGATTCTTATTCAAGATTTTAATGTATTCTTCAAAGCGTCCATTTATTCCAGGTTTTATTTACTGTTATTTATTTTATCGTTTTCTTATTTAATTTCCAAAGTATGTTTCAGATTTTAGTTTATTATCATATCTGCATGTTTATTTTCCTATCCATGTTTTGCTAAATAGTCTTTAGCTCGGCGTATGAGGACCGACATTACCGATGAGACTCGGTAGAAAATAATGGGTGCGAACTTATGATTAAAATTCTGGTTTGATTTTAATTTCCAAGTCTAATTTAAATAACTTTGTCATGTGAGTGAGATATTATTTAACACGATTTTGTCACGAGAGTGAGAAATTAATTAAGGTTAGAGTCGGCACTGCGAAAGCGTGGGGATTGAACCGAATAGTGGAAATCATGCAACATATCTAAATACAGCGAGAGCGCTTTAGATGTGTTTAGGATATTATTGGCTTTCAAAATATATTTCCTAGTTACCGGGCGAGCGAGAGAAAAAATCTTGGGATTAGGGAACATGACTTTAGTTAATACTGCGAGAGCGTGAGGCGGAGGTTTTAAGTCGGTATATTCTACGAAACTAAGTTATAGTAGTAATCAGTACCCAAATTTTACAAAGTCTTTTAGGAACATGGAATCCATATTCCAGCCTCTCTTTATTATCTTATTTTCTAACTTCATTTTTAGTTCTAGTTTCCTCTTAATTAAATATTCATCAGCCTTAGCTTTACAAAACGACGATAGATTACAGTAGGTTGACATTGGTATCTGTGGGTTCGAGAATCTTTTATATTACTTCGATAGTTCTGTGCACTTGCGGAAGCATCATAGATGTCCGACATTTTTCCTGCATAATGTAACACGGTGGGAGAACTGACTTTAGTTATGTTGCGGATAGCAAGAGTCGCCACCGACTTTTATTTTATCCAAAGGAAAGGCATAAAAGAACAGGAAAGACCTTTTAAAAGATTTTTGGGTCCGGGGGGTAGGTTATGTAAAGGAAAGGTGTTAGCACCCTTTACATCCATGGTTATCCATGGGCTCTTAGTTACTTAGCTCACTTTAAAATGTTTTTGAAATATGTAGTGTGTGAATAGAAATTTTCTTAAGTATTTTATAATGATCCATGTACGGATGTATATAAAACCTTTGTTTTGAAAATTGTTTGAAATGTATGAAGTGTTTGAAATGTTTTGAAGAGTGAGCAAGTATCTAAGAGAAACCTACCCTAAGTTTAAGTCTTTTCTGTTCTTGAATCCTTTAAATGGTAAGACTATCCCTATTATTAAGGAATAGGTAGTCATTACCTTGGATGTTAGGGACAAGTGAAGGGACATCTGTTATTTAGGCAACTGTGGGGTGTATAAGCAATTCGAAGGGACTTATCATCTTTATTCGAAAGGGACGAGATCATTACGAAGGCAACATTCAAAGGGACTTGATCTTTTTATCTGTTTGAGGGACTAGATGATATAAAATTAGGGACTTTGCTTTATACACCCTACTTGACCTTTTGTTTAGGCAACTTGAGAGGTATCCCTAAGGAAGTGAGATGGCGATCCAGGATCGACTTACGTGTGTGAGTGTACAATTTTAAATATTTATCTTTTAAGTTAATGATCTAAATTCAATTTTTAAATACAAACATATTTCACTCCCTACTTTACTAACCATAGCAAAAATAAATATTAATCATTACTACTAAAATATTACATAAAGGACACAATTACATAATAATAATAATTAAAACAGATTAAATAAATAAACAAAATAAATAATAATAAATAATTGGGTTAGTAATAATAATAATAATAGAAATAATATATAAATAAATAGGGGTTAGTAATAATAAAAATTAATAAGAATAAAATCAAGAAATTAACATAATAATGAATAATAAATTTAAAAATGCAATATTAAATGGGTAATTACTTTTTAAGGTTTTTAAGAAGAAAAATAAACAATTTATGCTTTATACTTAATTATTACAAAAAATTTAAATTTATATACATGTTATAAAAATAAGGTTAATTATAAACATATTATGAAAATAAATTATATTTACAAAATTAAATTAAGAGTTTTAATTATTTTAAGCATAATCTAGAATTATTTACATACAAAAATTATATTAAATAATAACTATAAACAAATTATAAAAATATACACATAATTAAAGTTTATAAATAAATAAATTAAAAGTTATAATTAACAAATAAATTAATATTTACAATTAGGGTTTATAAAAATAATTAGGTTTTATAAAATATTTTAGGGTTTTAGCAAATATTAGGGTTATATATTTAGAAAAAATTAAATTAGGATTAATTATTAATTATACAAAATTATGCAATATTAATAATATACAAAAATAAATAATTTTTCTAATAAGATTTAATTAAAAAAAAGATGAGTTCTAAATTGTAATAATAATATAAACATTCTACTTTTTTATTATTTAAATTTATTTAACTATAATATAAACTAATTAAATAAGAAAACAAAAAAAAGAATGAAAACAAAACTTACCTGGGCTGGGATTCGAACCCAGTCCCTAAGCTTTCAACCCTCAAGACCAACACACCAACCACTGGACCATGCATGCGCAGGTGAGAAAGAGAGAACCTCATATTGTTTTATTTTAAATCCTGTTGAAAATCATAACAAAACAAATAAAATCACAAAAAGGGCCTGGGGGGGATTCGAACCCAGGACCCCCACACAACACACAAGCACTCTTACCATCCAGCCAGAAGGGCGCAACTGATTTTATAACCACTATAATCAATAATATATTAAGTCCTGTGATTAAATGGAAAAATAAGAAAAAGGTTGCTGTGTCCAAGAATCGAACCAAGGCCTTCAAGCATAACACACGCATCCCTCACCACTGGGCCAGACAATACGTTTGTGAAACAATATCAATAATAAAACATAAAATATTATATCAAATATTTGAATGAAGAACTTGGCGCCAAAGGCCTTCGTCTTCAACCTTTTTCCTGCGAAAACACCTGCAAAATCACTTACGAACTTTCCTGCGAATTTTTCAAAATCCGAAACCTACGAAATTGAAACACCATCAAAACAGTACAATTTCATTAAATTAAGGATGCAAACAAGGTCCAAAGATCATTTGGAATTGGTCCACGGTCTTAGAATTCATTTATATTCATTTAAACGCAAAACCCTAATTTGAAGGTCAAGAACCCTAAAATGGCAACACACGATTCAGCCATGTTTTCTTCAATTAAACTGCCCAGAATTCATCACAAGCTTCAACTAATCATGAATCAATAAACAAAATTAGTTTGCAATGCATAAATAAAGAGAATCGAAAATTTCAAAACCAAGAACAAAACAGATTCAGTTTAGGTCATAGGCAATGATTTGGATGCTGCAAATGGTTCAAATAGATTCAATGATATTCATAGAACATGTATCAACCTTCAAATTGCCTTGAAAGAACCTAAATGATGGAATCCGAATTCAAGTTTTTGGTGATTTTTTTGAATGTCAAAACTTACTCTTGAGGCAGAAGATTCGTCCCCTATGCATTGTGATAGCTTGTATACTTATAGTAGAGTGAAGCTAGGTCAAAAGATTGGATTATTGTTTGGACTTTTTGATTTTTGGAGATTGAAAAAGATTAGAACTTAAATTTCATATATTTTTGAATGAGACCTTTCTATTTTAAGACAATCATCATCAATTGCATATCAATTTAATCCAACTCATGTTAATGACCTTCTAGAACCAAAAAATATTTTAAATTTTCATATTTGATATTTTATTTAAATTTAAAATGATTTTTAATATAAAAAATCATAATAAATAAAATAAATAAAATAAAATTATGAAAATATCAAATAAATTTCGTGCATGATGTCATGGAACACTTTGGGTCACAAAAAGTTCAGCCCATTTAGAAAAATTTGGTTTTAAGACCCTATTTTCTTCATAAACCACCCAAAAATTTCCCAACTTTGCAAGGGCACATATCCTTCAATTTTAATGCTATGAGGGTGTTTTTGGACATTTTGGAAAGCTTGAAGAGTCCTCTAACCAACCCCATTTGTTTCATGTCCATATCATTTACCATTCTCAAGTTATGCCCTTTTGAAGTTGTTGACTTTTTGTTGACTTTCAAAAGGACCTATAATGTCTTAGCTCATACCTTCCAAATGAAGCATTTTTGGGCTTGGCTTGTGAGACACAAAGTTGTAGAGAATTCAATTTCCTTCAAAATGAGCTTTGGATGGAAAAAATGTGATGAAGCATGTGAAAGTTATGGCTGGTCAAAGTTCAGTTGACTTTTCCTGAGGAAACCCTAATTTAGAAACCTCTGATTCTTGATGATCTGCAATATCCTTGATGAATCATGATCAACCCTTGATCAAATGATGAATTTTACTTCATATACTTGATGTTGGAAAAAAATCATGAGGTTTGACTTTGGTTTGACCACAGTTGACCTCAGTTTGACTTTTTAACTGCTTTGACTGATTTTGACCTATCTGATCATCTGACTGAGCAAACCTTTGGGAAAAGTCTTGAAACTTGTCATGGGGATTCTTAAACACATATAAGATGTTATGAAGCTCACTTGAAGTCTTGGAAGTCCATTTAGCCTGATTAAAGTCAAAACCCTAGTTTTGGATGCATTGCTTAGGAGGATGCACTGTCTGAGGGAATTGTCAAATCTTCTGACTAATTGTGAACTTTGTGAACCTTGTGAACCTCATAAGAGGTCTTGTAAACCTTGTGAACCATCATAAGATGTCTTGTGAACCTTGTGAACCTCATGGGAGGTCTTGTGAATCTTGTGAACCTTGTGAACCTTGTGAACCTCTTTGCACACAAAGTCTTGTATTGTGAGGGCAAATTTTGGGGTGCAACACACAACAAAGAGAAAGGAAAAATGTTAGCACAACTTGAGAAACAACATTTACAATAAAATAAAGACACTCCACCTAAGAGTACCATCACCGCCGCATCAGTCTTGTAACTAAGGAAAACCTTTGTATTGATCAAACTGGGCGACATAGTGGGCACCCCGTTCGATGTACAGAGCACGTGATCGTTATTGTCCTAAAGCAGTGTCAAATGAAAGCCCGTAACAAATTACATGAGCTTCTGGTACGCCAGCTTGTCGTTGGTGCCCAACTCCTCCGACTTGGTGATATAATAATCGCTCCCATGATTGAAGTGAGCCTCTACCCACTCCAAAGGAAATTTGGACAACATTTTCTCCTCCTTCTTCCCGTCTACCTCCATGACCTCATTGAATAAAAGAGAATCCTTATCTTCTTACGGGCAAGGTTTAATTACATAGAATTTATCCTTAAAATGGCGAACATATTCCAAATACTTCTTAAACAATATGCTCGGCTACTTGAAGGACACCCAACTGTATTGACCATCCATCGATTGGCGTTGAAGATGGAATACCCTAAAAAAACTCACTGTTGCGCCTATCTCTAGATACTGGTAAACCAGCTCAAAGGCCCTGATGAACGCCAGTGCATTGGGATGAAGTTGGGATTGTGGCAACATCAAATGCATGAAGATAGCCTCCTGAAAGTCAATGAAGGGCAGACGAAAACCCGCTTCCCGGAAAGTGAATTCATACATGGAGAACCTTAGGCTCTGGTAATGTGAGCATATCATATGCTCGGGCTTTGGAGCAAAAGCCCACCAATTAACAGGATCCCCTTTCTTCTAGTTCTCGACCATGCTAAACGCGTCAGAATCATCGTCACTAAATAATGAGGTTGTCTTCATAGGTTCATGCATTATCCACGACCAATCCGCTTCGGGGATGTTAGCAAACCTTTACCTATCATCATGGACGACATTCTTTTCCAAGATACAGTCAGCATCCATGTTAGCCATTTTACCTGAAAATCAGAGGAAAACAAGTGAATTTTTGGCTAACACAATCTTCTGGTTTTATCAGATTGCAGCAGAGTTCTTTTATCAGAGTGCAGCAGAGTTCTTTTCTTTTGAATCATGTGAGAGCTAATAATTTGCTCCCCCTCAAACCTGTATGTATACTGCTATGACTTTTTCAACAGACTTTGATATACCAATGAGCATTCAACAAAAAAACTTAGTTCAGAAGACAGAAAAATAATATCAGCATTGTTCAGGCATTAACAGCAGCAGGCATTGTTGTAGGTCCAAAGGAAACTTTGACCTTGTCCTTCTTTGGAGTTGACTGTTTCTTTTCAGGAGTTGCATGTGCAACTGGCTTCGTCTCCTTTCTAGCCCTAAGCCTTTTGGCTATGCTAGGATTAACAGAGGCAATGATCTCTGTGTCAGAGTCATCATCTAGGTTTTCAACAGGTGGAGGTTGGGAAGCCTCTTTTTCAGCAGTTTGGTCATTAGGAGCTTGATCATTAGTATCTTTGTCATCATCAGCTTGATCATTATCAGTTGAAGCTTTGTCCTGGCCCTCAGATGCTTCAACATTTCTTGGGACATCCTGTTAAGCAGGTATGTCCTCTTCAGCCTGGTTGCTTGGTTCTTCTTGAGGAGCAGGCATACTATTCAGGGGAACAGACACCCCAGGCACAACTCGTTGTTCAGAAAGGATCCTGTTTACAAGCTGTTTGATGGATGCATCCACATATGCAGAAGCTTTGGGGGTGCTGGAAGATGAAGGAGTTCCCTTGCTTTTACTGAAAACTGGCTCCTTAGCTCTTCTTGCATGTGGAGTCCTGGGTTTTTGAGCTATAGGAACGCTTCCTCTGATCTCATCTATAGGAGTATCATCCATTGGTACTACAGAAATTGGAGTTGCATGCACTACATCTTCTTGATTGAGACCCTCATCAATGAAGTTAGGGTTTTGATGTTGAGACATTTTTTTCGAATGTAGTGAAAAAGGAGTTAGGTTTGATAGATTTGGATGAGTTTAGAAATTCAGATTTAGCATGCAAAGCGTTTAGTGGAGCTAATGAGGAGGTGAGAGCACGTTTGTACATTTATAGAATTCGTTACTAGTGGAATTTTTAAGAGTGGAATACACAGAGTTATTGACCAGATTGGTGCTGCCATCTGGTGATCATGCCACATGATGTCATGAGACATGCTGACACTTCTCCATAACTGCTATATTTCACATAAGCAGATTCCCAATTTACCCCTTAGGTTTTCAAATTGGGTAGCATCCCAAGCCTTAGTAAATATGTCAGCTAATTGCAGCTCTGTGGCTACATGCTCTAATGTGATCACCTTCTCTTCCACAAGGTCTCTGATGAAGTGATGTCTGATATCTATGTGCTTAGTCCTGCTGTGTTGGATAGGATTTTTTGAGATGTTAATAGCACTTAAATTGTCACAGTACAATGTCATGACATCTTGTGGGACATTGTATTCTGTGAGCATTTGTTTCATCCATACAAGCTGTGAACAACTGCTACCAGCTGCAATATATTCAGCTTCAGCAGTGGATAAGGACACACAATTTTGTTTCTTACTGAACCAAGAAATTAAATTGTTTCCTAGAAAGAAGCATCCTCCTGATGTACTCTTTCTATCATCAGCACTTCCAGCCCAGTCAGCATCACAAAATCCAGTGAGGATTGGTTCACAACCATGAGAATACATTACGCCATAGTCACAAGTACCATTAACATATTTCAAGATCCTCTTAACCTGGTTTAGATGGCTCACTTTTGGTTCAGCTTGATACCTTGCACATACACCTACTGCAAAAGCTATATCTGGTCTGCTAGCTGTAAGATATAGTAGGCTTCCAATCATGCTTCTGTACAGGCTTTGGTCCACACTCTCACCTTTGTCATCCTTTGTCAGTTTTAAATGAGTGGGGGCAGATGTTCTCTTGTGACTTGCATTGTCCATCCCAAACTTCTTGACAGTGTTCTTTGCATACTTGCTTTGGGATATGAACATGGAGTCCTCCATCTGCTTGATTTGCAGTCCAAGGAAGTAGGTTAGTTCTCCTACTAGGCTCATCTCAAACTCAGACTCCATTTGAGTAACAAAATGTTTAACCATCCTGTCTGACATCCCACCAAACACTATGTCATCCACATATATCTGAGCAATCATGACCTTTCCCTCTTCATCCTTCACAAACAAGGTTTTGTCTATTCCACCTTTCTTGTACCCATGTTTTATGAGAAAAGTGGTCAGTCTTTCATACCATGCTCTTGGGGCTTGCTTTAGACCATACAGAGCCTTCCTTAGCTTATATACATGATCTGGACAGCTTGGATCAACAAATCCCTTAGGTTGCTCCACATATACTTCCTCATTAAGGTACCCATTTAGAAAGGCACTTTTAACATCCATCTGAAATAGCTTGAACTTTAGGATACAAGCAATTCTTAGGAGTAGTCTGATTGATTCAAGCCTTGCTACTGGTGCAAAGGTTTCATCAAAGTCTACTCCCTCAAGTTGTGTATATCCTTGAGCCACAAGCCTAGCCTTGTTTTTTGTAACTACTCCCTGCTCATTAGACTTGTTCTTGTACACCCACTTAGTGCCAATCACATTAATGTCATCAGGCCTAGGAACAAGATCCCATACTTCATTCCTTGTAAACTGGCCTAATTCTTCTTGCATAGCAGAGATCCAGTACTTATCATTTAGAGCTTCCTTGATGTTCTTAGGTTCTATCTTTGAAACAAAGCAGGAGCCTGAGATCACCTCTCTTGATCTAGTGATGACACCTTTGTTGGGATCACCAATTATCAGTTCTTTAGGATGATCTTTATGGATTCTGATGGAGGAAGGTTTGTTGGATTGTTCTGACCTTGCCTCAGTTAGAGTGAAGTCAAGATTATCACTTTTTATTTCAACTTCAGTCTGATTGTCAGCAGATGTTCCAACATCATCAGCAACATCTGCAGAGGCATCATCAATAATCACATTTATTGACTCCATTATAACCTTGGTTCTGGAGTTAAATACTCTATAAGCTCCGCTATTTATGGAGTATCCAAGAAATATCCCTTCATCACTCTTAGGATCCATCTTCCTTCTTTGATCCCTATCAGCCAGAATGTAACACTTACTTCCAAACACATGAAAGTACTTGACTGTAGATTTTCTGCCCTTCCAGACTTCATAGATGGTGGGTAAAGTTCCCTTTCTTAGTGTGACTCTATTGTGGATGTAGCATGTTGTGTTCATAGCTTCAGCCCAAAAGTACAGGGGTAACTTTTTAGCATGAATCATGGCTCCAGCTGACTCCTGAATAGTTCTGTTTTTCCTTTCAACAATCCCATTCTGTTGAGGGGTGATAGGAGAAGAATACTCATGATTGATCCCTTCTGAAGAACAGAAGTCTGAGAATTTTTTATTCTCAAACTCCTTTCCATGATCACTTATTATTCTGACCACACAACTTGCTTTTTCTCTTTGGATTCTATGACACAGATCTTTGAATACATCAAACACATCAGACTTCTCTTTGATGAAGCTTATCCAGCTATATCTTGAGAAGTCATCAACAACCACATAAGCATATCTTTTTCCACTAAGACTCTCTACCTGTATTGGTCCCATAAGATCCATATGTAATACTTCCAAGACTTTGGAAGTTGTCAGATGTTGGAGCTTTGGGTGTGACATCTTGGTTTGATTGCCTATTTGACATTCACCACACACTTTACTTTCATCAATTTTAAGTCTTGGGATCCCTCTTACAGCCTCCATAGAAATGATCTTCTTTATTCCTCTGAGATGGAGATGACCCAGTCTTTGGTGCCACAGCTTCACTTCTTCTTCTTTGGCTAAGGAACAAGTTGATGTGAGGCTGAAATCTTGGGGCTCCCACATATAGCAGCTGTCTTTTGATCTGGCTCCTCTCATGACAACCTTCTGTTCTTTATCAGAAACTATGCATTCAGTTTTGGTAAAGTTTACACTGTAACCTTGGTCACATAATTGACTTATGCTGATCAAGTTAGCAGTTAATCCTTTTACCAACAGCACATCATCTAGACTTGGTACACCTGAGCAGTCCAGGGTCCCAACTCCCTTGATTTCCCCCTTTGCTCCATCT
This sequence comes from Lathyrus aphaca, assembly GCA_963966055.1. Lineage (NCBI taxonomy): Eukaryota > Viridiplantae > Streptophyta > Magnoliopsida > Fabales > Fabaceae > Lathyrus > Lathyrus aphaca. Next base: position 90,453,037 of record OZ014521.1, read on the forward strand.
CCAAAGGTTACATATCTGGATGAGTGTGACTTTAAGTCTACCAGCAGATTCTTCAGTCCAGTCATGTGCCTTGAGCAGCCACTGTCAAAATACCAGTCTTCCTTAGCTGATACTCTGAGAGATGTATGAGCTATAGAGGCAACAACCTTCTTGGACCATTTGTGCCTGTTGTGAGGTTTCCTTTGATGCATTTGTTCTGGGTAGTGTCCATCTCTAGAGTTCCAAGGTTTCCTGTTGACCTTGTTCTTAGGCATGTACTGGTAGCTTTGATCAGCATACAAACTAGCTTTAGGTATCCAGATTTTCTTGGTGACCTCTGTCTTCTGCTTAAGAGGGTGCTGGGAACTCTGATTGGGGTATCCATGCAGCTTGTAGCAATAAGGTTTGATGTGACCAAACCTTCCACAGTGATGGCATCTCCATCTTTGATATTTCTTTTTCATCATGTGTTTGTCATGATGTTGAGACATCTGCTTGAACATCTTAGTAGACTTCATGGGATTTGGAGTTGTTTGGCTGGTGCTAGCCTCGAAGTTTTGAGCTTTATTAAATCCCAGCCCAGTCCTATCCCCTGAGTGCTTGTTGTTGTTGAGAATGACATCCAGTGTGTTTAAGCTACTGTTCAACATTCTGACAGATTTGGACATATGCTCCATTTTGGAGTTGAGTAGGCTGACTTCACTTTTCAAAGTGTCAATGATCTCTAGATTACTTGCCTTTTCAACCTTTAATTCCTCAATCTGCTTCTTCTGCTGTATATTCTCCATGCATACTTCAGTGCTCCTTTTACACAACATCCTGTAAGATGCTTCAAGCTCTTCAAATGTCAGCTCCTCATCACTGGATCCCCCTTCAGTTTCACATACTCCAGCTAGAGCAGTGATGTGCTTTGCAGATTTTTCTTCTGACTCACAACCTGAGTCTTCATCTGACCAGGACACAGAGAGACCTTTCTTTTTCTTCTTTAGGTAGGTTGGACATTCACTTCTGATGTGTCCATACCCTTCACATCCATGACATTGGATCCCTTTTCCTTGGTTAGTCTTCTCATCATAGTTTGACCTTCTATTAGAGTCATAAGGTCTTTTATTCTCAGAGGTTAAGTTTCTTCCACTTGGTTTGGGCTTGTTTTCCATTCTTTTGAGAATTTTATTGAATTGTCTTCCAAGCATAACAATTGTTTCTGATAAGTTATCCTTAGAGTCTGCTTCATGACTTTCTTCTTCTTTATCAGTGTTTGAGACCAGGGCTATACTTTTGTTTTTCTTCACAATTGTATCATTCATTCCCATCTCAAAGGTTTGAAGGGAACCAATGAGCTCTTCAACCTTCATTGTGCAGATGTCCTGAGCTTCTTCTATGGCAGTAACCTTCATGTCAAATCTTTTTGGCAGTGATCTGAGAATCTTCCTTACCAACTTTTCATCACTCATCTTCTCTCCCAAGGCACCAGAAGTATTAGCAATTTCCAGGATGTTCATGTAAAACTCATGAATGGTCTCATCTTCCTTCATCCTCAAGTTTTCAAACTTGGTGGTGAGAAGTTGAAGTCTTGACATCTTCACCTTTGATGTTCCTTCATGAGTAGTTTTGAGAGTGTCCTAAACATCCTTGGCCAGCTCACAGTGATGCACAAGCCTAAATATGTTCCTGTCAATGCCATTGAATAAGGCATTTAAGGCTTTGGAATTTCCAAGTGCTGAATCTTCTTCCTCCTTGCTCCACTCTTCTTCAGGCTTCATCACTTTTGCCCCATCCTTATTGTCTTGGACAGGGTGCTCCCATCCTTTGTTAACTGCTTTCCAAGCCCTGCTATCAAGAGATTTCAAGAATGCTACCATTCTTGGCTTCCAGTAATCATAGTTGGATCCATCCAAGATAGGTGGTCGATTCACAGATCCTACATCTCTGTCCATGTTCCCAAAATTTGCAGTCCCTAGATCTCACCCAGTTATACAGGCAGGGTGCCTGCTCTGATGCCAATTGAAATTTTGGGATCAGGTACGTGATGTCGAACCAGATGTTTAAACACTTGAAATCTTAAACAAAACTTAAAGTGCTGGTAAATTAAATAACACAGGAAATTGTTAACCCAGTTCAGTGTATCTCCACACTTACATCTGGGGGCTACCAAGCCAGGAAGGAAATCCAATATAAGTAATATTAATTCTGGAGTTAAACCAACCAGTTTAATCCTTCACTTAATATCTACCCAAGGAAATTTCTACCTAAGACACAACTTAGATATGAGTACCTACTCACCCCCCCTCAATCACACAGTGATATTTTACAATGATTAATAAAATTGAAGTCACACTTCAAACACAACAGCTTGATCTTACTTAAAAGTTTCAATCAAGACACAATACACTTTTTGCTTAAAAGCTCATAAAGTGACAAATAATTAAAACCTGCTATACTTCACAAACACCCTTTACAGTCTTCTAAAATTTGTACTCTTTTCTGAGAGTTTCAGTTCCTTAAATAGATGCTTGGTTTGTGGGCTTTTTGCAAATTATCCAGACCTGATAAATCCCACAGTCATCACCTTGAATTAGGGTTAGTTAGTTAGTTATCTCCTTGAATCAAGGTGAGTTAGTTATTCTGTTATACTGAAACCAGATAACTAAGCTCCCTAAAGATGCGCCTTGGAGTGCTTATCTCTTTTCAATTAATTCCAGATAAACTCCCCTGAATTTACTCAGTTCTGTTATGCATCATTTAAGTCAGATAGCAGGTTTGCGATGTCACAACATCTGGTGTGACATCCTGATGTCTTGAACTAAATTCATTAACAGTTACTTTATTTGTCAATGTCACAACATCTGGTGTGACATCCTGAACTAAGTTCACTTATTCTTGTTTGTCAAAAATTCTGCCAATTCTTAACATCTACAAATTCGACAAAATCAAATTCACCCTTCCACCGCAAATCAAGTGAAAGGCGATGTGAAAGTCAAGAACGTATCCCCGACTCAACCCCTTGTCCACAAAACAAGGTTGCGAGGAACTAACCCCAGTTAGGGAAGGGGTAATCCCCGCGAGGGAAAACCCTCATTGATGACAAACTACCACTTCCTAACGGGGAAAGTCCCTTATTTTGGTCTCCTCGACTACATGTATAATTCTCCTAGACAAAGAACTAATGCCCCACTACAAACACTAATTATTCCTAGCAAAGAATCTAGAAAGATCTATAACAATTTCTTCCATGCTAACCCTAACATTCATCATCATGCTCATATGTTATTTAAGATCTTCAAAAGATTTTCAGGAAATTCACGTGTTCATTAAAGAACACATGAACTTCAACCAGAAAGTTCATGAAGATCCAGAAACTTCATCCTATTTGTAAAAAATCTAGAGGTTGAAGATGAAGATTACCTGGATCCATTAGAACTGTTAAAGTTTGACGGCTGAGGAAGAAGATTGGACGGTGGCGATAAAAACTCCGGTGAAAAGCACAAGTTTCAGATCAAAGACACGTTGGGGAGAAGGATTTGCGTGACATGTGAAAATGAGCTTGTGTCCCCTCTTTTATAAGGCTCTTGCTCGCATGGAGAAACACAAAGGACAAAATCAATCATTGCATAAGCCTAGATTCCCTAGGCTTAGCAAAAAAATTATTACGCCGTCACACATGTCAAAAGGAATCAAACCATTTGCCTTCTCAAGACAAAACTATGCGTATTCCAAACTAAAACTCCCAAGTTTCCCAGCGGACATCTGCTCGACGTTAAAAACGTTCCTTAAAACGACTTTGTCCTCGTCAATAACTGACATTCGATTTGTCGACCACGTACTTGCGTCCCCACGACACGATAATTGACAGTATGTCGTTCACGAACAACTATATTCCTCCTCGACAATGTTCACTAGCTGAAGGCATTGCCCCTTTTAGACAAGAACAACGACTTAGGAGACTCATGTTATGGATTGGACTGACAGGTGCCCTACGATTGGGTAAGGCCCAATCGAGTCCAGCTATGGGCAAAGCCCAATGAGCAATTTGGGACAATATAGCCGTTTGAGATGATATAGCCGTTGAGATAATAGTCGTTTTAGATCTCCCCCTCGTGCGCTTGGCAGTTCCCGCGCGACCAACTGCCCTTCCGAAACTCATGGTCACAGTTGGACCAGGTCATGGACCACGCGCCCACATATTTCGGCCACATAGATTCTTATAAATACCTTCCCCTTTGGAGGGCCATGTATTCACTTCTATTCACTCACTCTTACCTAAACACTTTTGTTTTGTTCTCACTCACCCTCATAAACGTACTTGAACGTCAGAGTATCTTGCAGATACACCTCCGTTTCTCCCACTACTGTTGTTGTCCTACACTGAACACCACAAGAATTTATTCAGACTTATCAGAACAACATGCATTCCGTCAAATCTTACTTTTATTTTTAAAATAATGATATGAATTAACAAATTTAAATATTTTGATTGAATGTGTGTAAATTTGTTTGAAAGCACTACCTTTAAATTCAAACTAATTTCTTGTTAAAACATTATTTCATGTTAACTAAATTTCAAAATATCTCGATACATCCTCTGCCAAAATGTTTTAGAATGTAAATATGAATTCTTTTATTCCAAGAGAAATCATCACTGTAAATCCAAAAATCAATAGTGGTCGCTATCATCTTGTCAACACATGAATCAAAGTTGCATCTCTATCATGGATCTGCCTAACGGTAGCACCCCGCAGTTGGTCTTCCTACCTCATGGCAATGGATTTTGTCATGAGTTAACCACTAGGTATCCTATTTCATTTCAAGATCAAAACTACATTACAATCTTTTATGAAAAGCTGTGAGGGAAACAGTGACATAATATTATATTTTATTTCTTCAATTATATCTCTATTGTTGAATTAATTCAATGGCTGAAAATAGAGCAGTGGAGTTTTTGTAGTGAATTGGGTTGTTGAGGATCCAATTCCACAACATCAATGGATCCTCAGCCGATCAAATCCTTAACCCTGCCCTGGAATTCCAGTTGATGATTGGTGTTGGTTTGAAGAGAACTAGATCACATTAAATGAAAACAATGCATTTTTCATCATTAAAGAATACTACATAATAGCATGTCATAACACAGTCTTCAAACAAACAGATGGTTGAAACCTGAAATTACTCAAAATTAAGTAGCAATGATATAAGTGCATATTTGCTAATATTTCATCAGAAGCGACAATAAATAGCCCGTTTTTGAAGATCTATAACAGGATTTTAAATTATAACCAAACAGTAGAAATTATTCAAGCTACTTAGAACTCATGAATTTCAGAGAAGATTATTGACCATAATGTACAAAGAAAAGCAACAAACACCCAAAAAGTTCCAACGGAAGGATGATTCAGCGTCTATCAGATGCCACTGATTCATTAGAGAAGAGATACTTCACTCGTGAAAGAACTGAATCATGGGTGGGATCATAAGGATGGTCTTTTGAAGGGATTTCAAGTATTGCAGGAACAGGCTTGTTATAACTATCAACCAAAAACCTTATCATATTTGCAACCTGCACAGTCAAAGAATTATAAGATCTTTGAATTAATAAATAACCCAAGAAAGTAAAAGACAAATAAGCAAGAAGGTTTCCCAAATATGAACTGGGTGCATGAAATAGTTTTTAAATCCCAGGTAGGATATCACAATGGCGAATTCACTAAAAGGACTGATTCAAGTATCCAACTAATAACTAAACAAAATGTGAGAAACCGAATAACTTGTCAACATTTTTTTCAATAGTATAACTTGTCAACATTTAAACACAAAGGATAACTAATAACTAAACCAAATGTGAGAAACCGAATAACTTGTCAGCATTTCTTTTGCAATAGTATAACTTGTCAACATTTAAACCCAAAGGATGACTGTCGAAAGAGTGCCAATTTTACGAGTGTTACCCAGTGGTACTGTCACATTGGTCCGTCCAATAAAATTTCCAGTTATCAAGTATAATTCATTAATCTCATGAAAGTTTTGAAACCTTCCACAGTATATGATTAAAATATTCCCTCCAGGATTTTTCACAATAGTAGTGTTGATTACCAAACAGGAGATGCGATCAACTGTAGTAGGTAAGGATAAGAATAAAGTCTTTCGAAAGTAGGAACTAACATTAGCCGATAATAGTGTTTCACTTAATTAAGAAACAAAAACAAAACAGCCTAAGTTTTTTTATGGCCATGAAATATGACTTACGAATTGGCTAATCAGCACAATAGCAATATCCTCCCGTGATGTGAATTCTTTGAATGCGTCCTCAATTTGTTTGACAGTTGTTTCTGAAAATCAAAATCGAGAGATGAAACAGAAACTTACAATCAAATCAATTTGATTTTAACTGACAGAAATTAGCAGGATTTTTTTGAAAACCCAACGCTATCCAGAGTAAGAAAATGATGATATCTTATCAATCTGTGGTGAGTAATCCAACTACTACCCCAGGTTCAAATACCGACCAACCTCAATTTCAGAAACTATTGTAAAAAAATAGTTCACGCAAAATTAAGCATGCTATGAAATGTATTAAGGATAAGGTTTGTGGAAATCATTCCGAACATTTCTATGCATCCCACATAGGAGGAGCACATCCACATGCTTATTAATGATGTCTTCAATTGACAACAATAACTATATAAAAAGAACACGTGTATGTTTATTGGGGTATCTACCATAACCTCAAATTAACAAGAAAATTGTATGCCGAATTTGAAATTAGCGTTCATAAAGAATGGTGAGTAAAATAGAGTTTAGTGACCTACTTGAATCCACAATAAGGTAATTTGTCTTCCTACGTATGTCAACATTTCCCACTCCAGCCAAAAGAAACCCAACTATGGTATCCTGTGGAAAAATAAAACAGGAAAATTTTAATCATTTCAATCATAATGATAATGATACCAATTACAAAAATCTAAATCTAAAATGGAATGGGGAAATGATCTGGGCAACGATGGATATGGAATATAAAAAAGCATAAGCTCGAAGAATATAATATGTTATTAGTTAGTTTCGAATTAATTGGGGCGAATTGTAATGCTCAATTTCTGACTAAATTATATCAGATTTTCGTTATAAAGATTAGAAAACTTTAAATGTCAAAATATTATTACTTTCAGTTTTCAGCCATATGGACATTTTAGTGCACGGCTGCTAAGGCTATACAGTCAAGTATCTACTCATGTACTCATGTCTAACACTCCAACTGTCATTATATGAATTTTGTCTTTGGGGGAGTTTGTTTTTTTTATTTTCTTATTTCTGGGTTCCATTTATATTAGTCATTGGCTGGATCCGACTAAGGGTAATTGGATCTGCAGTTTAGGACTACGTGTTAAAAATCTTAGGGTAGTTATACTCCAATTTCATTGACAAATTTGTTTATCAAAATATCAATAAAAAATCAGCTTATGTGATATGGAATTAAATTGCTACTTCTTGACTGTTTGTGATGTAATCAAATTCAATGAATGATGCCCAAGGGCACTAAGTGACATAACCCCAAAGGATGACATTTGGCTAATTTTCTTTTTTTCCTATGATTTCGATATCCCTTTCTTAAATTTCATCAGTGACAAATTTAACTTCTTTGAATGAGAATGATCTCACAATTTCCTCTTTTATTCAAATCCTATTAATTTTTGCTAGAATCTATATGAAGAAACTAAAATCATTATAAACAAAATTAGTGGCTTTTTGAAGAATCTGATATGTCGTCAATCTGACTCCTTAATCCATCTTATGGCTCAGAGTCTCTTCCTCAAGAACATATAATGCACTTATTTTCCAACCCCCTAAATTTGAATCATTCGAGAAACCAAAAACCTAACCTATTAACTTCCAAGCCTTCTAGTGCTATTCACCAGGAACATTTACAAACATCTATTTCTGAATCAGTTTGTCGTGGTGAGTGCGTAATCACTTGTATGCCAAAAGCAAAGTAGATCTTCAAAATATCACAAATTTCTCTAGCAGCAGATATATATTAACCACAATGATTTCACAGCTAAAATTGACTCAACTTTCATGCATCCTAGTTATCACATCACATCATCTGCGTTAACATTCTCTAAGACACACGATCATGACTTATATTTCACAAAAACACATTATACTCCCAAAATAAACAAGTAAACTAACAACCATACTAATTCATCAAAGCATACTCTATTTTGCAAGTCGCAAATCAAACAGAGTTAGTGAACTACAAATATCGAAGTTAGCCGCATCAAAAACTATCACAACCTTCACAAACTGAAAATTTAAAATATACTACTGCCGAGGAAAATCCAAAAATGCAGGCAATAAGAACGTATATACACAATTATAGCCACATTCTTACCTCGTCTGCAATCATGGCAATAAGCGATGAATTGTTGGTAGGAACTTGAACTCTGTTGGCCATTTGGTATCACTGAAGAGCATAAACAAGAGAAACAGTAAAAGACAGAGACAATGAATAGCGTTGATCGATCAAATACATACTATCTCTCTTCAGTACTTTCAATCAATTCAGTATCGCATTGAAATTGGGGGTGAAATTTCAACAAAGGTTTATTTCATACAAAATCGCAATCCAGAGTAAATTCGAGTACAAAATAATCACAGATCTTATACACTTTCAATGCGACAGATTAAAATTATGATCCATTACTCATCATTGATCCAAATCAAAACAAAAGCAACAAAAAATATTAAGATCTATAAATTGATAGCAGAATTCGAATTGGAACAACTTGATCTAAATGAATTACGTGTTGAAAATCTTCAAAAAAGATTCGAGATCGAGGTGAATAGTGAAAGCATCAAAAGAACTGAATCCGAAAATTTACAAGTTAGAAAAGAAAGGATGAATGAACGCACCAGATGGGAAGAACGGCGACGGCAGGGGGTGACGGAGCAAGGGAGGAAGTGGGTCTGTTAATCGTTCACGCACGTATAGTAGTAATAGTACACCTCTCTCACGCCCGTTTCCACTCTTATCTTTTTCTTTACTTTTGTTTTATTTATTTTGAGTTTTTTATTTTCAAGTTATTTTTTTATTGAAATAATGTTTTTTTTATTATATATTTAATATTTTCCTAGTCTCAAAAGAGCAAATTCATTGAAAATCGATTTGTTTTATAGGAGCACACTCAAAGAATATATTTGGTTCATATCAATTACTCTTTTAAAATAGGTTTAATATCCTTTTTGATCCTCTAACTATAGGTCATAGTCTAATTTGATCTTCTTTCTTTTAAAAATTCCAAATTGGTTTCATACGTTTTTAAAATGGTCCACGTTGGTCCAAACCGTCAAATAGATGTTAATGGTATTAAAAATGATGATGTGTATTCTGAAGTGGCATTGTGAAATGTACAACCATCCTTTCCTTCTTTATTGTGATGTGTTTGTTATAAACTTAGGTCACGTTTTCATTTCCAATTCCAAAAGTTGGGTCGCGAATTCCTCTTCTTCAAATTGAAACGAGAATCTTCCATAAATCATGAGTTCTGAGCGTGGTTCATCTTCTTCTTCAAGAAATGGGTTCGATCCACAAGTGTACACAAGTTTTGGGAAACTTATGTGTGGTTGTGGAGACCTAGTTGTTCTTCGAAAAGCAAGAACACCCAACAACTACGGAAAGCTATTTTGGGGTTGTCAATATTTTAAGATAATGTTCTATCTTCATCACCTGGTTTGGCATTCATCTCTTTAATGTTCTGTTTGAAAATCATTGTTGTACAGTGAAGCACAAATTCTGGGTGTGGATTCTTTGAATGGTTTTATGATGTTGCTAATGGTGAAAATGAAGAAAGCATAAGGAATATGCAATGGAAAATAGAAATGCAATATAAAGAGATGAGTGAAGTCCAAAAATAATTGGGTCAGGCAAAAAAATGGTGGAAGCTTTGAAGGTGGATAATTTGCAGTTAGAGGAATGCTTGAAGAACACTAACAAATGGAAGATTATATGAAAGTGCTTGTGTTACTCATTGTTCTTTGTCTTGGTAGTTATGATGTTATGAAAATTAGATGTTGTAGTTGAGATGTATTTGTCACTTCTGTTGTACCAAGTTTATTATGAATGAAAAAGGGTTGGTTTAATTGACATATTTTAGTATTCTTGCCTTAATTTAATAACAATTTGTTGTCTTAATTTATTGACATAATTTGATAACAGTTGTGTACATAACTTGACCATAACAGGTCATAACAGGTTGTGTACATAATTTGACCATAACAGGTTTTGCACATAATTTGAACATGACAGGTTTTGACCATAACATGTTTTGCACATAATTTGATACCTTAAGTAGATACCTTAACAGGTTTTGCACATAATAGATAAGTAACAGGTTTTTCACATAACAAGTTGATACATTAACTTGAATTGTATAATAAGTTGATAACTTAACAGGTTTTGACCATAACAGATAAGTAATAGGTTTTGCACATAACAAGTTGATACCTTAACAGGTTTTGACCATAACAGACAAGTAACAGGTTTTGACCATAAGTAGCATTACATAAAACTTAAGTAGCATCAAAGTTTTGACAAAATGTTGAGTACATAGCAGCATTACATAGTAGCATTACACAAAATAAAAAGACAAAATACATCATTAACAACACATCCTAAGTTACAGATTCTAAGAGAATTTCTTTGGGATGTTCCTTTTAGTATGAGTTGTCCTCCTAGTTGTTGGACCCATTGCATTTTGTGATGCACTCAGCCTTGTAGTGGGTCCTCTTGAAACCTGTGTTGGTTTTTTAAAGGAAGCTTATGTCTAGCCTGCGGTGCAGTACTCTTGTGAATTGTCTGAGATGTTTGAGAAGCTTGAGTTGGTTGAGTAACTTGAGTTGGTTGAGTAGCCTGAGTTGGTTGAGTTGGTTGATTTTCCTGAGTTGATTGTGTTGTCTGAGTAAGTTGAGTAGACTCTGAAACATGTGTTGACAGGTTGATATAGTTGCTTGAGTAGTCTGTGGTGTCTACTTATAAGTAGATTTGTTATCTCCAGTTTTTCCACACCTTATACACCTCAGAACCATGCCATTTTTCCTTATTTTTTTGTCAGATCCATCAATCTCACCCTGCTCACGATTCCTCCTTTTTTGGGTCTTCCAGACATCTTCTTGTATTTGGGTGGCTGCACATCAGGCACAAAATCTGGCACAAAATCATCAATAGAAAGACCTCTAGCCTTCATTGAAGTAATTACATGGACACAAGGAAGATCTGTCGGCTGTCATTTCCTGCAAGAACCGTGTTCCTCCTTTAGGTTGACCACAAAGATATCACCATGGTTCTCAATATGCCTCACCTTAAAGATATACTATGCTGACATCCTAAACAAATACAAGAATAAGTTTTATACTATATATCTAAACAATCTTTACAATAATAAGTTTTATACTACCTATTTAAACAAGGTTTACCTTACTATCCATGAATTGGTGTAACTACTGGTTTTCTCCAACATCATCTTGATATTTGGTAAAACATCCTCATCACTCAAATTAGAGAACTTCAACCTATTTCCTGCCCATTTTCCATTATATTCCCCCTTATTTATTCTAACATTGTTACCAATGGTCTTGCCCTTACTTCTACAATCACATTGTTGAATGCCTTTGACATATTATTTAGCACAATATCAGATTTTGTGGTGGTCCTAAAATATGACTTACTCCAAATTCTTGGTGGTGTCTGCATCATCTGCTTGTAGGCATCTTCATGTATTTGTTACATACCCCTCATCTCCCTTTCCCAAGCTTGTGGGTAAGTTGTTCTAGCTGCTCTCCAAATTATCTCCCTCAATATTTTTCCTGGAAATCTCTTCCTGAAATTGTTGTATAAGTGTCTCACGCAAAACCTTTGCTCAACACCTGGTAGTAATTCATCCATAGCAGGAAGCAGACCCTGCAAATCAGAAGCAATAAAGTAAGTTAATATATAAAATCAGAATAATGTTAAAAAAAAGTTAATATTCATAAGCAATAAAGTGGTACCTTTTGTTGATTAGAGATGAATGTATAAGTCCTTCATTCTTCTCTTCCCCCTAAATCATCAATCAGTAGGGTTAAAAACCAAGTCCAAGTGTCTTTAGTATCACCTTCCATCACAACAAAAGCAATAGGCATTGATCATTCATGTGCGATCATAATCTGTAGTGGGTCCCGAAAGTTGGTGTAGATGATGGTGTTGATGCTCGGTCGTCGAGGAGAGATGGGGGTGTACCTACAAGGTACTCCGATTCCAAAGTAAGAACGGACAAAAGAGTGAGCAAGTACGGGTAAGAGAGTTAAGGGAATGAATATCCGATAACTGACCCTCTCAAGTGATATGGTTTATAAAGAGCCCCAATTGCTTGGCTATTAGTCCCTATTTTGGGCCTGAATCGCGAATCCACCGAAAATAAGTAACTGTCAGAACTAGCCATTGGAATAGGCCTGCGTGGTCGGATGAGTATGTCGAACAGCGGGTGGTCCAAGCAGGAGTAGTTACTCGGCCGAATCTGGGTGACTTCCCCAGATTACGAGCAGGAGTCTATGAGGAGCAAAGGAAACCGGCCACAAGAAACTGTGGCCGACAATTCATCCTCGGCTGAGGGGCATAAAGCCAGTGAGTCCCTCTGACATTGGGTTGTTGGGTCGTCCTGGAAGCAAAAGTGGGTTGGGCAATGCCTAGTCATTGGGCCAGTTCGGAACAGGAGCCTCCCAAGTCGTTGCTTCTGGTTGTAGAAGTGATGACTTAAGGGTGGCCAGTTACGTAAAGGGTGAAACTGATACTTGTGAAATTCTTTCGTCATCAGCTCGACAGGGAAGAGCCCGATTGCTCATGGGCGTTAAAGTGTGGTCTGTAACACCCACTTTTCCCATTTTCTAAAATAACATAAGTTTTCAGATAAATCAGAGTTTAATTAACAAGTGAGTAGTTACATTTTCAAAATCAACCAAAAGTATAATCATTTATTAAAAACAACGGAAATATCATTTTATTCAACAATCGACAATTCGCCAAATATCCACAAAATTCATCAATTCACTTAATTTATAAGTTTCAACAAAATATGATACGTAACTATTACAACAAGAATAATTAAATAACAAATATCCCCATTTCCTGTGTTACGTATCAGAGCGACTCCTAGGACTCGACCAAACAACTTGTACTCCGAGCATACTCAAGTACCTGAATCATCTGTACTTTCGAAGAAGCACAGACGCAACCAAACAACAAAGGGGTGAGAAAACAATTCAATAAATTAACGGTGCAAATAACATCTTACAGGGTAGTCTCACCTCTATTCATCAAATACACATCATACATCATACTATTAATCGATATCTCAAATAGTTCATCAACACATATCATACATCATTAATTCAATCAATGCAAAGTGACTCAATGACACAATGCAAATGCGGTACCGACTCACAATAATGGTTCATCAAATAGAACCCTGAATGCATCGTTAACGTCTCCAACAAGACACGATCATCCTTGCAACCACGATTCTCAACGAATCCCAAATGATCACTTACGCTCCACCGAGACATGATCATTCCACCAAATGTGTATGCATGCGTAGACTCAAACACATACACCATAATACAAATACGCATGACAACAGTCATGCCTTCACGATCCTCATGATCTTCATTAATTATCACACATCCCATCACATGGGTCACATAAACAATCAGACAATATTCACACATATTATCAACACAATTCATATGATTCATCATCAAGAGTCATATAAATCAACATAAGCACATATATTCCTACACACTAATTACCAATTAACATATCCTATGAATTCCTCATTAATTCCACTCTCAATGATTTTCCATACATTTTCCAATATAACATGATCCTTCCGATCCTCACCGCTACCAACCTTACCTCACGGGGTCTACGCAAAGCATACAATCAACAATATTACCAATCAACATGATCCTCGTGATCTTCATCGGTTATTAACCAGCCCATCATATAGTTTGTACAAGAATTATAATAACATCACCATACTCAACACATTTTAATTAACCAATTAATAAAGTTATACTATCCACAATAATCGTATAAAACTCACACACTAATTATCGGTTGCCAGGTCCTATAGTTACTCATGGATGTTATTCTTAAAGCTTTAGACTAATGGTAAGAAAGTAGACCAAGGGAACAGGACGAAACCGACTTAAAATATCACGAATTTCCCAAATACAAAGGCCTGACACGGCCCCCTGTGTCCCCTGACACGGCTTGTGTCACACGGCCTGACGAACCATCCTGAAAACATCATTTTCCAAAGTACAGAACTGTGACACGGCCACCCGTGTCGTGTGAGACGGCCCGTGTCACACCCTCTGATCTCCAATCTTCTCAAAAATCCTCCCCATCTTGTTCCCGTAGCCTGACACGGCCACCCGTGTCGTGTGACGTGGCCCGTGTCAGGAGCCCTGCGCCCAAAATCAACTTTTTCCCAAAAATCACTTTTCATTCCCCATCTCATACCAGTTCGGGTTCTATTGATTATATCTCACTTTTATCACTCAAAACAGTCCCATTGTCATTCTTATACTTATTTTAAGACCTTTAATACCACATATCTTTCCAACCTAATATTACTAATCAAATTAGGGATTTTAAGTTTCTCTTCCTCTTCTCAATTCACATCATCAACAACAACATTCATATAACAGTTTTCATATTAATCCAATTATATCAATTCAAACAATGATTATTCCAAATACAACAATCAATCATGCAATTCCATATTCATACCACAATTCATCAAATTATACCAAATCACATAATCCCTAGGAGAGTAAGGACCTCTCAACTACCCTTTCATGTTAGATCACCAATAAAGAACCCTTTCTCCCCCCTTACCTTAGATTCAATCGATTCCTTGAACAATCTTGATCTTGGATCTTTAGGTCTCTTGCTCTTCTCTCTCTTTTTCCTCTTTCTCCAGAGCCAACTTCTTATTTCCACCCAAAACACGATGAATGAAAATGATTCCTTTTTCCCCTCTCATAAACCACACCAATTTACCACCTTGCCCCTTAGACCTCCAATTCTTACTATTTTATTTATTTAGTAATAATATTCAAATAATACCATATTATCATTATATTATTATTTAAATAAACAATTCTTCACTTATAATTTCAAAAACACCACTCATATACATAATAATTATTTTATTAAATAAATTATGAAATCGGGGTGTTACAACTCTCCCCCACTTATTTTATTTTCGTCCTCGAAAATAGAACTTAATGGAATTATCTAGATATACTATCGCACCCGGCTAATCACTCCCTTTCATAACTGGTAATTCTATAATTAATCCAAAACAACAATATTAGTGCTACGAAACTACCACAACAACAAAAACACCACAATCATCAATTCACAACACGTAGGTATACACCTGAAATAAAACACAACAAAAACCGTTATCATCACCATATGTAACAATTCCCTAATCCTCATCATAGGAATTAGTTACTCGCACTCGTACCATCACCAAAGGTAACGAGACGATAACAAGGACAAGCACCAAAATCTCATGATACACATCGTATAGCTACAACAATATTGATAACGGACTAACCTTGCAGTTTCTCCACTAAAACAATATAATCATAACCCATCAATGAAGCACATACGTCACATATATTAATATCTCTGCATATCCTGTAATTCTCGATGTGTAGATAACCTCTTATCATTACCCATTCATTCCGGGATGTTCAATAGTCTCAATACCTCAACAGGTCTTATCGCTCAATATCTTGGGCCTTTACTAGCCATATACATACAAACAATTACACCACTTCACTCTTCCGTTGCGCACTCTGATTACTCGCAGCTATCTATTCCATGAAGTTCACATCTAACTTTAACTCTTTCTAACCTTCACCACAATTATAACAATTCACTTAACATACCTCAATATTCGAATGCAAGTCTCTTGACTGCTAACTCAATTTCAACTCTTTCACTATTAATGCAAACATAGGAAAATTCCCAACTCCCTAACTCAAACATTATGACCATCTTAGCCGCTTCATACTCCACTTTTCCCGATCAAATCGGAATTGTATGCTCATGTGATTACTAAACACTTCAATCTCCAATCATGGCAACGATATTATCGGATACCCAACACCATTTTACTCTCATCCACTTCCAATCCATGGGTAAGATAAATACTTTCATAATTCCTCTCTCGTCGTATAATACCAACTATGACTTAACGATCAAGTACTAATAACCTATCAAATTATCACATCATTATCCAACATTTTATCCACAACTTGTCAGAATCAAACAAAATCATACTATAACCGTACCTAATTCTTACTCCGGCTCTCCAGCGCTCTCCCTCAAAACAACCATTCTCAAGGAACGACTTATTTTTCATGTTATCCGAACAACAAAATACGAACTTGGAACACTTTTTATAACCTGCAATAACAACCAACTAAGTCCAAATACATTCTAATCTCTTATAACTTACTCGTTTACATCCTTGTAGATCCACATCTACTTCGGACAGACTCCTACCTTCCTCTGAACAACACAATCAAACACATCTACACCTGTTCATAAAAATCATTCTTGATAGCTTAGTATATAACTGTATCTTTCTCAATTCGTATACTTCAATTTCCAACATTCCACAAATCCTTTTTCTACTTTCATCATAGATAAGGATATCTTCCAAAAGTTATCATCTCCAAATTATCCAGATAAATGTGAAAGGTACAATCCATACTCCATATCCACTGTAATACATACCAGTTGCCACTATCTTCTACAACACATCCATGGTCATTTCATAGTTTCACATTACTTCTACTCACTCGTTGGATCATCCTTCCAACGTTTCAAATTCCATATTAATTAGACCCTTAATTCATAAATTCCAGAAAGATGATATTGCACAATTACTATTTTACTTTTGTCTTAATAGTCCAACACATACAACGATACTTATATTTCTCTCGCTTCATCCCATAATAACCATAACATATAGTTTTTAATCGATCTCGTAACTCACGGTCCACCGTTTCCACAAACATTTACGAAACTATCTATACTTTGCATCCCATATACCTCACTCCTAAGGCAACTACTCAACATCACTACATAGCGAAGACACGCAGTTATAATTAATTTCCGACAAAAATTACACCTTCATACTTTCAGAGACTCATCCCCCTCGGGTCATACCATGCCAAAACATAACTCAATACTTACATCCAAAATCTCCATTCCACATATTTCATAGAAGTAAATTCACCCAACATGACCTGTCAACATTTGGTTCTAATTAGCACATTCCCGTTATACTATTCTTACAAAGTCCCAACTGACTCAAGGTTCTGGTAGGCATGATAATCCAACTCACAACAACAACAACCTTACGGATGAATTCCAGCTCACTTTTGATCCTTTATCAATCGAATCCAATTTATCCCCTTTACAATGGTGAATTCTTATAATATTCACCAATCAATATGCAACTTTATATCTCCACCTCTCTATATCAATAACACCGAAGTTTTCCAAGAAGGCACCCTTGTTCCCACAATTCCTTTTTGTCGATGAATTATCCCATTATCCCTCTTAGCGCCAGGGCCGACCAAGGAATAGTTCCACCTTTACTTATAACAACACCTCTAATATATTCTTCAAAACTGAAATAAAATTTGTACTTTACATACGGTCCATTATTGTCATCTTACTCTTAATAGTTCCTCCATGCACTCCGTAGATATAACATTCAACCTTTTCACAATCATCCATCTCGAATTCACTTCCTACTCACTGAGGAGTAACCTTTAGTAATATTTATTCCACATTATCAATTCTTAATTTCATCTCTTTTTCGAGTACCGAAATTCACATCTTCCCTTTTTAAACTACTAATAACTCCAATTCTATTCCACTCGGTCTACCCAGCATACTATCTTGGCTAAAAAATATGTCCTCTGTATCCAACACGATTCCGTCTATTATCAACAAGGGATTAAGGGTGATCAGTTCCTCAATTTGTCAATAATAGCCGACAATCATGGTGGTCATAAACCATATTTCCCAACTTTAATAGCGTTACTTGCATTTTGTGAACTAAGTTGCTTCACCAGCGGATCCTTAGTTAACGTCAACCTTAACAACCACTACCACACCGCAACTCCAACACATCACAAGCCAACTCTTAGGAGAAGTAATAGCTTCTCCCCCACTTATTTTCAATAAAAATCTGCAAACAAACAGCTAGCAAACAAGCAAGTACCGATAGTGTTTCACACACATATCGTATACTCTGGGACAAACGATACACGACAACCTGGCCGGACGGACCGACCTGCTCTGATACCAATTGTAACACCCACTTTTCCCATTTTCTAAAATAACATAAATTTTCAGATAAATCAGAGTTTAATTAACAAGTGAGTAGTTACATTTTCAAAATCAACCAAAAGTATAATCATTTATTAAAAACAACGGAAATATCTTTTTATTCAACAATCGGCAATTCGCCAAATATCCACAAAATTCATCAATTCACTTAATTTATAAGTTTCAACAAAATATGATACGTAACTATTACAACAAGAATAATTAAATAGCAAATATCCTCATTTCCCGTGTTACGTATCAGAGCGACTCCTAGGACTCGACCAAACAACTTGTACTCCGAGCATACTCAAGTACCTGAATCATATGTACTTCCGAAGAAACACAGACGCAACCAAACAACAAAGGGGTGAGAAAACAATTCAATAAATTAACGGTGCAAATAACATCTTACAGGGTAGTCTCACCTCTATTCATCAAATACACATCATACATCATACTATTAATCGATATCTCAAATAATTCATCAACACATATCATACATCATTAATTCAATCAATGCAAAGTGACTCAATGACACAATGCAAATGCGGTACCGACTCACAATAATGGTTCATCAAATAGAACCCTGAATGCATCGTTAACGTCTCCAACAAGACACGATCATCCTTGCAACCACGATTCTCAACGAATCCCGAATGATCACTTACGCTCCACCGAGACATGACCATTCCACCAAATGTGTATGCATACGCAGACTCAAACACATACACCATAATACAAATACGCATGACAACAGTCATGCCTTCACGATCCTCATGATCTTCATCAATTATCACACATCCCATCACATGGGTCACATAAACAATCAGACAATATTCACATATATTATCAACACAATTCATATGGTTCATCATCAAGAGTCATATAAATCAACATAAGCACATATATTCCTACACACTAATTACCAATTATCATATCCTATGAATTCCTCATTAATTCTACCCTCAATGATTTTCCATACATTTTCCAATATAACATGATCCTTCTGATCCTCTCCGCTACCAACCTTACCTCATGGGGTCCATGCAAAGCATACAATCAACAATATTACCTGTTCTGGACCGGCCCAATCCTTACAATTGGGACAAGAAGACCAATCCAATAGGCATGCTCGACGTCGAGCATAATTATAAAAAGTGGTCCCTGTCGACCACAAGCATTCCGACCACGACGATGTTCACTAACGGCTAGTCTTAACCGTCGCCTATTTTCACGGATTCCTCGATCCGCGCCTCACAATATGGACCAATAATCTTCCACTTAGCCCCTTATATAAACCCTCTCATTTGAGGGGGTCAGGTATTCAATTTCTCTGACCTTTATACTTGTACTTGCCCACTCTTTGCTCGGTACTTACTTTGGCATCGGAGTGCCTTGCAGGTACAAACCCTTTTTCTCCTCACCGACCGTCTTCATCAGCTCTCGAGGCCAGCCGCATCGGATCCTGATCTCCAGGTACGATCAGGTGGCGCCGTCTGTGGGAAACTGATTTCCCCGTTCTTCTTTCACAATCTTCAAAGAACCAAAGTTTTAACAAGATCCATGGCTGCTCGGGACAACCATGAAAATCGATCAAACGATGGCATGATTCTCACACAACGTGAGAGCAACATCCATCCTCCTCTACATGACGAAACGGTGCAAGACCATCCGGACGGGAAGGCGGCATCACCTTCACCCGATCGCGATCAACCTTTGGAAAGTCGCTCGGAAACTCTCTTTCCTTCGACTCCTTCAGGGTCGGATTTCACCGCATTGGCCGAGATCCTGAATCAAACAAACTTGCTGCTCCTCGCCCATGGCGAAAAAATCGCCCGTCTCGAAGATAATTCTCGTCGACCACAGTCTCCCGCGAGACCCCAAAGGGAGCATAATCCGTCTCCTGCCAGGAAGAAGAGGAAAGGGCACACCGACGAATCAACAGGCGACAAACGTTTTCGTCAGTCTTCCCCACAGCCCTCTCCTAGAAGAAAATCAAGAAGGAGTAGATCAAGATCTACCTCTCCCCGACGAACAAAGAAACATGCTCACAGGTCTTCGTCGTTCAATTCCAGCGACGACGTGGACGCTCGGGGTCCCCTCTCGTCTGAAATCATGGCAGCCAAGCTTCCAAGAGGCTTAGAGAAACCCCCTCCGTTAGGCTCGTACGATGGGACCACAGACCCAGACGAGCACATCGAGAATATCGATGCGCTGCTCGACTATCGGGGTGTTCGAGGGGCAATCAAATGCCGCCTCTTTCCTACAACGCTGAGGAAAGGAGCAATGACATGGTACAAAAGCCTCGAGGCCGAGTCCATCACCTCATGGAAACAACTTGGACGCACGTTCTCCAGGCACTTTACCGCATCAAGGCGACACCCGAAGACGGAGGCTTCGCTCGAAGCGATCATCCAGGGGAGGGACGAGCCTTTACGAACTTACATCGAGAGGTTCAATAAGGAAGCGGTCCAAGTATCCACGACTGACGACATGAAAAAATACTTGCTGGAACGAGGGTTACGCCCCTCGACTGATTTTCATCGGGCGGTCGGCATTGATACCCCGGCCACCCTCGACGCATTCCTACTGTAAGCCCAAGCCTACATTCAGTATGAGGAAAAACAAGCGGCCAGTTCAGTAAGAGACGCTCGACGCCGTGAAGATGCCAAACCACACCGAGTCGATGAACCTTCGACATCTCGTCGAGGAGGAGACAAAAGAAAGGATGATCGCTCCCGTGAACCGCGGGAGCACCGGGGACCTATTGGTCGGTTCCACGAATACACACCTCTCCTGGCCTCCAGGGAGAAAATTTTGTCTGAATGCGCTAATTCAGAATTCAAACAAGCAGGGGTACGTTTTCCGAGGCAGCAACCTAGCAAGCTACGCACGGATAAAACGAAATACTGCAGATTCCACAAGAGCCACGACCACAACACAGAGGATTGCATCCATCTCAAGGACGCGATCGAAATTCTCATCAAGGACGGGCACCTAAAGCAGTTCACCAAGTCCAGAGACACTCCTCGACAGGAAACACAGGAGACCCAGAAAGTCGAGGAAGCCATACCCATCCCTGCAGATGCTAACATGCAGGTCGTTCTAAGCATTTATCGCCCGGAAGACTTCTTCCTACCGGACCGCGCCGAGAGGTCGGGGTACCTATCCTCCCACAGCCCCTGGGAAGCTTTCCCTACAACAATGGTCATCTCGGGAGGAGGATTCAACAAAATCACGGTCGGATCCGTGAAACGGAAATTCAACCAGTTAATTGCTAAAGGGCCCGCGCAAAACGCCACCCTCGATCCACCAAGAGAGGGCTCTGTACCCCTTGCATTTTATCGAGAGGAACTCCTGGGAGGGGAACCTAACGCTAGCATTCCTCTGCTCATCCGAGCGCGCATGGCAAACTTTGATGTGAGGAGGATCCTGGTGGACCAAGGTAGCTCCTGCGACATCATGTACTCCCAGCTGTTTTCGACACTCCAGCTAAACGAGACACACTTGACTCCATACGTCGGATCGGACCTGCATGGTTTCAACGGAGCAGTATCCCGACCATGGGGATATATCGACCTATTTGTTACCTTCGGGGCGAGCGAGACAGCCAGGACGGTCAGGGTCCAGTTCCTAGTCGTGGACTGCCCATCTCTGTACCAATGCATCCTAGGACGACCAACCTTAGCCGAGCTAATCGCTGTGTCATCCACCGTCCACCTGAAGATGAAGTATTACACTACCTCATGTAAAGTTGCCACATTTCACGGAGACGTTGACGCTTCTCGCAGGTGTTTCGAAGCAGCATCAAAAGGTCTCAGCTCAATATCATACCAACCAAGTCCCCCGACATCAAATTCACCAGATATTCCCAGGGCTTTCCCTCAGGTAGACTCGATCGACCTAGACTGCAGATTTTCGGACAATAGCGAGGGCGTCCAAAGGCTAACAGAATCACTATCCCGACCAATACCAGATGGAGACTTCGAGCTAATTCCTCTGGGAGAAGACCCGACTCGGTGCGTTAAAATCGGAGCACATATGCCTGAGTTGGTGAAGCGACAATTGGAAGCTTGCCTCAAAGAGAACGCAAATTTATTTGCCTGGAGCACCGCAGAAATGCCGGGGCTCGACCCCGAGACAGCCTGCCACCACCTCTCCATTGACCCAACACACAAGGCGGTCGCTCAACGCAGGAGGAAGCAGTAGACCGAGAAGACCGAAGAAGCTGAATCCGCTGTTAAAGACCTCCTAGAGGCTAAATTTGTAACCGAGGCCAGGTACACGACCTGGCTCTCGAATGTTGTACTTGTGAAAAAATCTAGTGGAAAATGGAGGATGTGCGTTGATTATACCGATCTCAATCGGGCATGCCCGAAAGATGCATACCCTTTACCTAACATCGATAAATTGGTCGACAATTCGTCTGGCTTCAAGCTATTATCCTTCATGGATGCATATTCAGGGTACAATCAAATACCCATGGCTGTGTCCAACAAAAAATACACGACCTTCATGACCGAATCGGGCAATTACTTTTACAACGTTATGCCCTTCGGTCTAAAAAACGCGGGTGCAACATATCAGCGCATGATGAATAAGGTTTTTCGAGCTGAAATCGGAGATATGCTCGAAGTATATATGGGCGACATGATCGTCAAATCTCAACAAGAAACAGACCACGCGTCCCACTTACGAAAAGTGTTCGATCAGGCACGAAAATGCAAAATGCGCTTCAACCCAGAAAAATGCACGTTTGGTGTCCGAGCGGGAAAATTCCTCGGATTCTACTTAACCGAACGAGGCATCGAGGCCAACCCTGACAAATGTCGGGCATTCGCGGAGCTCCCAACTCCCACTTCTAAAAAATCCATAAAATCACTAAACGGGGTCCTTACCTCCCTCGCTCGGTTCGTGGCAAAGTCCGCTCAACACGCTCTCCCTTTTTACAAACTCCTCCGCAAAGAGGCAACTTTCGAGTGGACGGGGGAGTGCGAGCTAGCGTTGTCCCACCTAAAAAAGGCATTAAGTGAACCCCCAGTCTTATCCAGACCTGAAGAAGGGGAGATATTGTATCTCTACCTTGCAGTTGCAAATGAAGCAGTGAGCGCGACACTCGTGCGCGACCTACCCGAAGGGCAAAAACCTGTATATTTCACAAGTAAGGCACTCCATGGCCCAGAAATTAGATACCTCCAGATAGAAAAGGTGGCTTTGGCCCTCCTTCTCGCAGCTAGAAGGCTACGCCATTACTTTCTGGCTCACACCATCATCGTAAGAACCGATCAGCCCATAAGACAGTTGCTCGGTCGACCGGATATGGCCGGACGAATGCTAAAGTGGTCATTGGAACTATCCGAGTTCGACGTCAAATTTGAGGGAAGACAAGCTCTCAAAGCCCAAGCGTTGGCCGACTTCGTAGCCGAACTTACCTTCACCGAGTAAGACCCGAAAGTCTCATCCAGGTGGGTTATTTTCGTGGACGGAGCATCTGGCCCGACGGGTAGCGGAGCCGGAATTATCTTGGAAAACGAAGAGAGGAACGTCATCGAAGTGTCCCTAACTTTATCTTTCCCCACTTCTAACAACTAGGCAGAGTACGAAGCTTTTCTAGCGGGCATACGACTCGCGACCGATCTGGAAGCAGAAGAGATCACAATCTGCACGGATTCCCAGTTGGTCGCAAGCCAGGTCCGAGGAGATTTTCAGACCAAAAATGATAACATGGCCGAATATTTGGCCCTCGTAAAAGGCGAACTAAAACGGTTCAAAAGTGTGGAAGTCAAACACGTTCCACGGGAAAACAATGCCCGCGCAGACATCCTGTCCAAATTAGCGAGCACTAAAAGGAAAGGAAACAACAAGTCCGTCGTACAGAAAACACTTCCTCAACCGAGTATCGGACAATCGTCGGCCCGCGTAGACATTAACGTCGTGGGCGACACGAGCTGCTGGATGACCTCGGTATTCAACTATTTAACTAAAGGAGAATTACCGACCGACCCAAAAGAAGTCAGTACTATACAACGAAGGGCATGCTCATATTCTCTAGTAGGTGGACGTATGTATCGTCGAGGATTCTCTACACCCCTCCTCAGGTGCGTAGAAGAAGAAAATATCCCACACGTACTAAGGGAAGTCCATGAAGGAATCAATGCGCAACATCCTGGAGGACGGTCGTTGGCTCGAAAAATCCTAAGGGCAGGATACTATTGGCCCACCCTCCAACACGATGCGAAAGAGCACGTAAAGAGGTGCGACAAATGCCAATGACACGGAGACGTGCACGCAGAACCCCCATCCGAGCTAAAATAATTATCGTCACCTTGGTCGTTCGCATGGTGGGGGATGGATATCTTAGGACCATTCGTCGTCGGGTCTGGTCAGTATAAATACTTAATTGTAGGTGTCGACTATTTCACCAAGTGGATAGAAGCTGAGGCCTTAGCCAAAATCACTGCGCTCAACATACTACGTTTCTTCAAAAGAAACATCCTCGCCCGGTTCGGGGTGCCCCTCGCCATCGTGACCGACAACGGCACTCAGTTCACAGATAAACACTTCAAAGAATTCGTTGCATCAATGGGAACGAAACAACATTTCGCTTCAGTCGAGCATCCTCAAACTAACGGGCAAGCAGAGGCCGCGGACAGGGTAATCCTAAGAGGTTTGAAACGAAGACTGGACGAGCATAAGAAGCATTGGGTCGAGGAGCTACATAGCGTACTATGGGCATATAGGACCACGCCCCACTCAACAACCGGGGAATCCCCATTTCGATTAGCATATGGAACCGAAGCGGTGATCCCTATAGAAATGCACGTCCGATCGAAGCGCACAGAATCCCCCATGGATCAAGATACCAATTCCGAAGCCTTGAGAAACGAGCTCGACATGGTCGAAGAAGTTCGATCGGAAGCCGCTCTTCGAGAAACCATTCTCAAACAAAAAATAGCTGCTCGATATGATTCTAAGGTCATAAGGCGAACGTTCGAGGTAGGCAGCCTTGTCCTTAGAAGAAATCACAGAGATCCCCGCGAGGGAAAACTAACACCCAATTGGGAAGGCCCGTATCGCGTCCGAGCAAAAACCGAGAACGGAGCTTATTATTTGGAAAATCTACACGGGGAAGAGCTTGCTCGGCCCTGGAATGCCGAGAAACTCAAACAATACTACAGCTAAATCACAAAGTCACCTTACTCAACTTTCAAGCAAAGAGAAAGGGGGACCAACCGAAAACTGCATGCCTAGGTACGAGCATGACAGCCCAAATATAACGAAGTCAAGCAAGATCTCCTTTCGAGCAAAAGAGAAACTTGTCGCACGGACGGATACTCGAACGAGTCTGACGTCACCTAAGTACCACGACCAGGCAGAACCCCAGCTCGCGATGGGATGTTCAAGCCACGAAGCCCGGGCCATTATCTTGGCTCGGGCACTAACTAGGAGTAAGACTCCTAAATCTGATTGGTCCCCCTAACCAACAGATCACTCACACACCCCGTATTCATTCCATCACATCTAGTTAATGCAAAGATGCATACCAAACACTTAGTAAAATTAACAAGTAAATTATGTCCTCCGACGGACGCATTGTTACGAGCAAATAAAACATAGAAACTGACCATCAAAGTCGTACACATGAAATTAAAAAATGCGACACCAAAGGGCCGACTTGTTAAGGATTACATACAAAGGGGGCCACGCCCCCCAAAAAAGAAAAACATCATAAATTATAAGGCACGCAGGCCATAAATTAATTATCCTCGCCTCACGGGCGGCCTTCTTCCTCACATGGACCCTCCTGCTCCGGTTGCGCTTTAGGTTGGCCAGGCTGATCAGTCGACCCCGGTTGAGAGTCTTCCGCCACCAAGTCTGAGGGGACCACGATCTGACCGTCCACGAACTTGTACAGGTAACTCATTCGACCAGAGTCCAAGGCCATGTCGGGATGAAGAACTCTCATCTGATCCACCGCGTTCTGGAAGCTGAGCTCAATTGAGGAGTTCAGATCCTCCATATCTTGGTCAATCTGAGCAAGCAGCTGAGCCCTCGTCACCAGATTTTTGGTCTCTTCATCCTCATCATCCTTCGGGCAAAAGGCGTCCTTCAGCTTTTTATTTTGCTCAAGCACCCTCTTCTTGTCGACCTCCAACTTGGCGATGACGGCAGCCCGATCGGTCGACTCCTTGGTCGCAACTTTAGCCTCCTCGGTGGCCGCTGTCAGCTTAGCCTCAGAAGCAGCCAACTGCTCATTCAGCCTGCTATTCTCTCGCTCCAGTCCGGGACTCCCTTCGGCCGTCAGCCAAGCCATTGTTAGGACCCGCATAACTGCGCTTGCGTCTTGGGCCAGAGATAGTCGCCGAGCAGGACGGTCCATACCTTCCAGGAACAGAGAATCCGCACGGTCCACCTCCATGCTCGTTCCCTCGAAGAAGTTGCGCATCACGAAACATGGAGGTAGCCCATGCTTCGGCTTTGGAGGAGCATTGGCCGTTAGATCCATTGTGGCCGCAGACTTGTGCTTTTTCATCAAGGAGCCGGTCGATGCGCTCGGCGAACCCTGGACCAAGGGGCCCGACCCCGAGCCACTCGTCTCAGTCAGCTTGGTCTGCACGACCCTTGATCGTTTCCTCTGCTGCTGAACCAGGCGTTCTTGAATCTTGTCCAATGGGTTCGTTAGGGAGCCTGAAAAAGGAAAAGGATCAGGTCAGTCATAGACAACAAAGTTAAAGCAAAAATTTAACTAACGCAAATAAACAGATACCGAAGAAGTCGGACACTTCCTGCCCGGTACGGCAGGCCAGCAACTCAGTAACGTTGATCAAGGGACGTTCCACAGCTTCCCCCCCATCCTGATCAACTATAACATTTCCAGCTTCATCCAACAGGGGGGTCGGAGTGAAGGATGCTATTAATTTTCTGAAGGCCTCGAAACTGGCCGCATCATCATCATTCAATGTGTCCCCCACCTGAACAAACTCCCCGACAGGTTTCTCATAATGAGCATGACTCCAGGAAAATGGGAACAGCCACAATCTCCTCGGGATCACCTGACCTTGATCGTCGAGCTTAGGCTCGTCATTCTCGTCAGTGTCTATTCCTAGAAAGCTCATTGCTCTCACGGCCACCGCGCTCGCGGGTTTTATCAGGAAATAATCAGTTTTGAAGGCCTGGATAGATTCCGAATGGGCCTTAAAAATCTTTGTCCGCTGCTTGAAG
The DNA here is from genome assembly GCA_963966055.1 of Lathyrus aphaca. Lineage (NCBI taxonomy): Eukaryota > Viridiplantae > Streptophyta > Magnoliopsida > Fabales > Fabaceae > Lathyrus > Lathyrus aphaca. Next base: position 90,480,692 of record OZ014521.1, read on the forward strand.
GACACGAACCCCTTTCGGTCAGTTCCTCACCCGACTTGGCGTTGCAAGGAGAAAAGGCGGAAGAAGAGGGGAAGCGTGGCACCAACACCCAGATGGGCGCACGTCATCTCGAACGCTCTTAGAAATGCGTACGAGTTGGGGTGTAGTTGGGAAGGGGCGACACAGAGATGCCCGAGCACGGCACTCACAAAGTCACTGAAAGGCAATGTTACCCCCAGGACCGAAATCGCATATTCATGCATGGAGAAAGCCCGACCACGAAAATCTGAGAAGATACGGTCGTCGTTCCCCGGACAGGTTACAACCCAATCGGCAGGATCACCAACTACGGGCAGTGGCTCCGTCCTAGGTCTTGAGAATGAGGACACCTTGTCCAACAAATCTTCCACCACCCATTCTTTGGGCGAGGCCCTCGTCTGGTCAGGACACTGAGGCGAGTTTGTCGATGCTCCTGTAGTGCTTGTATCCGAACTCTCCAAGGAACTCCTGAAACCAGAAGGAATGGACACAGATGACCCTGAATCTCCCGAGGACGTCTCTTCGGAAAGCACATCTAGCGGATTCACGAGCGAGTTTTCACCTGAAAAGCAGAGGAAAGGCGTCAGTGAATTCGATTAAGAATATCAAATCCACCCTTCCACCGCTCGACAAGTGAAAGGGCGCGCATCAGCTCAGAGACTATGCCCCGAGCTATAGCCCTGGCCGACCATTGCTCGGAGCGACGGCTTACGCCCAACATTATAAGTCAAAGATCTAACCTAGGTATCTATCAAAACCTAAGTCTAAGTCGACCAATATCTATGTCGACCCTAAGCTAGGGTTTGCAACTGACCGACTACGGTGGCAGAAGTCTTAGGGTTTACCGGTTCCAAATCTAAAACCTACCGTCAAAACTGTCCTAAGCCACATGCATTTCTACAAAATCTAAGCTATAAACACCTAAAAAGAAGAAAAAGAGTCGTACCTTGCGCTTGAGAAGACATTCTTGAAGAAAATAATGTTCTGGAAGTGGTGGTCGGCGCAAAAAGGCGGTGGTCGATGGCTGGGACGGTGGTAGTTGAACGAGCAGAGCGTTGAAGAAGAAGATGAAGCGAAAAGTTCATAATGGGCCATGAGAATCCTATTTATAGGAAGGAGAACACGTGCAAGCACGCGTGACCCCTACACGCTAGCCCCTAGACTAGCCGTCAAATCATTAATAGGCGCGAGTTCCCAGATATTCCAGCTTTTCGTTTCACATTCTTCTACCGAGCAACGCACCAGCTGCCCGTTCCCGAAAGATCGACAGCATAGATCCCTGTCCCTAACGCTGTTCATCACCGAGCACAAAATCATTCTTAAGTCACTGCTCTGCCACACGAGCAATGACTTGGGGGGCTCCTGTTCTGGACCGACCCAATCCTTACAATTGGGCCAAGAAGACCAATCCAATAGGCCTGCTCGACGTCGAGCATAATTATGAAAAGTGGTGCCTGTCGACCACAAGCATTCCGACCACGATGAAGTTCACTAACGGCTAGTCTTAACCGTCGCCTATTTTCACGGATTCCTCGATCCGCGCCTCACAATATGGACCAATAATCTTCCACTTAGCCCTTTATATAAACCCTCTCATTTGAAGGGGTCAGGTATTCAATTTCTCTGACCTTTATACTTGTACTTGCCCACTCTTTGCTCGGTACTTACTTTGGCATCGGAGTGCCTTGCAGGTACAAACCCTTTTTCTCCTCACCGACCGTCTTAATCAGCTCTCAAGGCCAGCCGCATCGGATCCTGATCTCCAGGTACGATCATTACCAATCAACATGATCCTCGTGATCTTCATCGGTTATTAACCAGCCCATCATATAGTTTGTACAAGAATTATAATAACATCACCATACTCAACACATTTTAAGTAACCAATTAATAAAGTTATACTATCCACAAAAATCGTATAAAACTCACACACTAATTATCGGTTGTCAGGTCCTATAGTTACTCATGGATGTTATTCTCAAAGCCTTAGACTAATGGTAAGAAAGTAGACCAAGGGAACAGGACGAAACCGACTTAAAATATCATGAATTTCCCAAATACAGAGGCCTGACACGGCCCCCCGTGTCCCCTTTCACGGTGTTGCACCCCAAAATTTGCCCTCACAAGACAAGACTTTGTGTACTAAGAGGCTCACAAGGTTCAAAAGGTTCACAAGACATCTCATAAGGTTCACAAGACATCTCATGAGGTTCACAAGGTTCACAAAGTTCACAAATAGTCAGAAGATTTGACAATTCCCTCAGACAATGCATCCTCTTAAGCAGTGCATCCAAAACTAGGGTTTTGCCTTTAATCAGGCTAAATGGACTTCCAAGACTTCAAGTGAGCTTCATAACATCTTATATGTGTTTAAGAATCCCCATGACAAATTTCAGAACTTTTCTCAGAGGTTTGCTCAGTCAAATGATCAGATAAGTCAAAATCAGTCAAAGCAGTTAAAAAGTCAAACTGAGGTCAACTGTGGTCAAACCAAAGTCAAACTTCATGATTTTTTTGGCCAACATCAAGTATATGAAGTAAAATTCATCATTTGATCAAGGTTTGATCATGATTCATCAAGGATATTTCAGATCATCAAGAATCAAAGGTTTCTAAATTAGGGTTTCTTCAGGAAAAGTCAACTGAACTTTGACCAGCCATAACTTTCACATGCTTCATCACATTTTTCCCATCCAAATCTCATTTTGAAGGAAATTGAATTCTCTACAACTTTGTGTCTCACAAGTCAAGCCCAAAAATGCTTCATTTGGAAGGTATGAGCTAAGACATTATAGGTCCTTTTGAAAGTCAACAAAAAGTCAACAACTTCAAAAGGGCATAACTTGAGAATGGTAAATGATATGGACATGAAACCAATGGGGTTGGTTAGAGGACTCTTCAAGCTTTCCAAAATGTCCAAGAACACCCTCATAGCATTAAAATTGAAGGATGTGTGCCCTTGCAAAGTTGGGAAATTTTTGGGTGGTTTATGAAGAAAATAGGGTCTTAGAACCAAATTTTTCTAAATGGGCTGAACTTTTGGTGACCCAAAGTGATCCATGACCTCATGCACGAAATTTATTTAATATTTTCATAATTTTATTTTATTTAATTTATTTATTATGATTTTTATATTAAAAAATCATTTTAAATTTAAATAAAATATCAAATGTGAAAATTTAAAATATATTTCTCTTCTAGAAAGTCATAAATATAATTTGGATTGAATTGATACAACATTGATGAAGATTGTCTTGAAATAGAAAGGTTGAATTCACAAATATTTGAAATTTAAGACCTAATCTTTTTCAATCTCACAAAGTCAAAAGATCCACACAATGATCCATTATTTTTGACCTAATTCAGTCTAGTATAAGTATACAACATAACTCAATGCATAGCACACGAATTCCCTGCCTCAAAGAGTAAGTTCACACATCAAAAAAATCACCAAAAATTCAAATTCGGATTTCACAATTCAAGCACTTTCAAGCCAATTTGAAGGTTGAGACATGTTCAATGAACATCACTGAATCTATTGGAACCATTTGTAGCATCTAAAGCATTGCATATGACCTAAACCGAATCTGTTTTGTTCTTGACTTTGAATTTTTCGATTCTCTTTATTTACGCATTGCAAACTAATTTTGTTTATTGATTCATGATTATTTGAAGCTTGTGATGAATTCTGGGCAGTTTGATTGAAGAAAACATGGCTGAATCGTGAGTTGCCATTTTAGGGTTCTTGACCTTCGAATTAGGGTTTTGCGTTTGAATGAATATAAACGAATTTTAAGAACATGGATCGATTCTAAATAACCTCTGGACCTTGTTTACACTCTTAATTTAATGAAATTGAACTGTTTTGATGGTGTTTCAAATTCGTAGGTTTTCTGTGTTAAAAAATTCGCAGGTAAATGTGTATGTAAAAACGCAGGAGAATTCGAAGGTAGTAAGGTTGAAGACGAAGACCTTTGGCGCGCGTTCTGGAATTCAAATGTTATGCTTAATATTTTATGAAATTGTTTCTGATTTGTTTCACAAATGTAGGCTTGACCCAGTGGTGAGGGACGCACGTGTATGACCTTAGAGCCTTGGTTCGAATCCTGGGCTCAGTAACTTTTTTCTTATTTTTCCATTTAATTATCAAACTTAATATATTATGCAATGTTGTGGACTAACTACCAGTTGCGCCCTCCCGGCTGGATGGTAATTGTGCTTGTGTATTGCGTGAAGGTCCTGGGTTCGAATCCCCCCAGGCCTTTTGTGCTATTTTCTTTTGCTTTTTCATGATTTTTCAGGATAAACAACAAAACCTGATGGTGCCTACCCTCTATCACATGCACGCGCATGGCCCAGTGGTTGGAGTGCTAGTCTTGAGTGGTGAAAGCTTAGGGACTGGGTTCAAATCCCAGCCCAAGCAGGTTTTACTTTTTTCATTCTTTTTTTGATTTTTCTTATTTAATTAATTTCTATTATAGTTAAACAAATTTAAATAATGAATAAAATATTTATATTATTTTAGAACTCATTTTTTTAAATTTAGATCTTATAAGAAAAATTATTTATGTTAATATTGTAAAATTTTGTATAGTTATTAATTAATTCTAATTTATTCTCCTAAAATATATATAAACCCTAAATTTCTAAAACCCTAAAATATTTTGTAAAAACCTAATTAATTTTTTATAAACCCTAATAATACTTTTTAACCCTAATTGTTTCATGTGAATATTAATTATGTCCATATTTTATTATTTAATATAATTCTTGTATATAGATAATTTTAGATAATTAATTAAAACTTGATAAATTAATTTTTTGTAAATATAATAATTATAATTAATCTTATTTTCATAATATGTACATATTTTATAATTTGTTTATAATTTAATTCTTGTATGCAAATAATTTTTAGTATATGTTTAAAAATAATTAAAATTTGCTAATTTAATTTTGTAAATATAATTTATTTTCATAATATGTTTTATAATTAACCTAATTTTTATAATTTGCATATAATTTAAAACTTTATGATAATTAGTATATAATTGTTTATATTTTCTTCTTAATCTAAAAAAATATAATTGTTTATAAAAAATTGAACTTTTAATTATTATGCAAATATTCTTGTTATTAATTCTATTTATTTTCATATGATGTTTATTTTATTATTACTAACCCCATATATATATATATATATATATATATATATATATATATATATATATATATATATATATATATATATATATATATATATATATATTGTGATTTATTTATTATTTTTACTAACCCAATTAGACTATTATTATTTATTTTTGCTTATTTATTTAATTTGCTTTAATTATTATTATTATGTAATTGTTTCCTTCATGTAATATTTTAGTAGTAATGTTTAATATTAATTTTTAAATGCTATGGTTAGTAAAATAGGGAGTGAAACATGTTTGTATTTAAAATTAATTTAGATCATTAATTTAAAAGATAAATATTTAAAATTGTACACTCACACACGTAAGTCGATCTCTGATCGCCATCTCACTTCCTTAAGGATACCCCTCATGTTGCCTAAAACAAAAGGTCAAGTAGGGTGTATAAAGCAAAGTCCCTCATCTCACATCATCTAGTCCCTTAACAGATAAAAAGATCAAGTCCCTTCGAATGTTGCCTTCGTAATGATCTTGTCCCTTTCGAATAAAGATGATAAGTCCCTTCGAATTGCTTATACACCCCACAGTTGCCTAAATAACAGATGTCCCTTCACTTGTCCCTCACATCCAAGGTATTGACTACCTATTCCTTAATAATAGGGATAGTCTTACCACTTAAAGGATTCAAGAACAGAAAAGACTTAAACTTAGGGTAGGTTCTTCTTAGATACTTGCTCACTCTTCAAAATATTTCAAACACTTCATACATTTCAAACAATTTTCAAAAACAAAGGTTTTATACGCATCCGTACATGGATCATTATAAAATACTTAAGAAAATTTTTATTCACACACTTCACATTTCAAAAACAGTTTAAAGTGAGCTAAGTAACTAAGAGCCCATGGATAACCATGGATGTAAAGGGTGCTAACACCTTCCCTTTACATAACCTACCCCCGGACCCAAAAATCTTTTAAAAAGGTCTTTCCTGTTCTTTTATGCCTTTCCTTTGGATAAAATAAAAGTCGGTGGCGACTCTTGCTATCCGCAACATAACTAAAGTCAGTTCTCCCACCGTGTTACAGAACTGGCGACTCTGCTGGGGATTTAATAAAAGAGGGGTACCCTTAGGAATTAGATCACTATAAAATTGTTTGCCTTGTTTGCTTTATACTTACTTGTTGGGCTCTTATGTGTGAAAGATCCTAACCCGGATCTAGTGTACCTTAGGTAAATGACAATAGACCAAGGAAACTGTACGGCGTATACCGATATGGTTGATCTGGTGGCCATAGTTAGTGTGACTTATTGGTTGGTGCTTATGTTCCTTAAGTCAAGTTGAGGATAATATGAGGCTGCCATATGTTGTCAATGCACTAACTAACTTTTAGAACCCTAGTTATCCCATCTTGGACTTTAGAAAGTAGTGAGATAGCCGGCTTTGGTGAAGACTGAAGTTGGTTGATACTCGATACTACACTCATTGAGATCCTAAACTTGGAGGGTTTTGGTTGGCAAGTAAGTTGCCTACTGAACAACCACCCTTGTGAAGGATCAATGATATTGAGATCCCTTAGAACCTGGTTACTTTTATAGGACAGGATGAACCAACTAACTTCAGGGGAGGGTACTTACCTTTGAACCTCATGCAAGTCTTTAAACCTAGGGCTATGGTGTGACTTGTTTGTGTGTGCCACATATTTGTGATTGAACATAACATCATAACATCATCATGCATCATAAGCATAGCATTTTCACTAACCATTTCAAGGACCAAAGGATTTATCTTTGTTCTTTGTTGCAGGTCATGGCTTCTGCTCGTAGAAACACTATCAGGATCAACTTTGTAGGCATACCTTCTAAGCTTAAAGAGTTGGTTTCTCAGGTGTCTGAACACTCCCAGTTCATCAAGAGACATGGTCACCTATTGGATCTAGTCACTTCAGGGTTCAATGAAGACATGATGAGTGTTCTGTTTCAGTTCTTTGATCTTAAACACCATTGCTTCACATTCCCCGACTATCAGTTGGTTCCTACAATGGAAGAGTTCTCCAAACTTCTGGGTATACCTGTACTTGATCAGAAACCATTCTCAGGCTTGGAAAAAGAGCCTAAACCTGAGGTTATTGCTGCAGCTCTACATCTGAAGAACTCTGACATTGTTCTAGAAATGAGAAGCGGAGTTAAGGGTATTCTTGCTAAGGTGTTGATAGAGAAGGCTCAAGTGTTCTTGAAAGCTATGAGCTATGATGCTTTTGAGGAGATCTTAGCCTTGTTGATTTATGGCTTAGTATTGTTCCCCAATCCTGATCAGTTCATAGACGTTCATGCCATCAATATATTTCTGAGTCACAACCCAGTGCCTACATTGCTTGGAGACATCCTGCATTCTCTTCATACTCGTACTACAAGGGCAAGAGGAACCCTGATGTGTTGCATACTTTTGCTATCTAGGTGGTTTATTTCTCACCTTCCTCTCTCAGTGATGAAGAATGAACAGGGATTCATGTGGTCTAAGAGGATCATGTCACTCTCGCATTCAGATATTCATTGGTGCTCCAGATCTATGGAGAATGTCACTATCATTGACCGTTGTGGGGAGTTTCCTAATGTGCCACTTTTAGGCATAAGAGGAGGCATTACTTACAACCCTTCTTTAGCTTTATGACAGTTTGGTTATGCTCAAAGTGATGGTCCACATGACATGTTGATTCAGGGTATTGTGTTTGATTACGACAACGATCTGCAAGGTTACCGTCAGAGGTTCATACGAGCATGGGGAAAAGTGAACAAGGTTGAAAGCAAGACTATGGAGCCTAAGTACACTATTCATATGGAGGCTTATCTCAGATGGGTGCGATCTCGTGCTCAGACTCTCATGATGCCATATCCTGCCAGTTACCATGGAACCTGTTGCTGAAGGGGATACTTCTTATACCATCCTTCACCCAGACATGCCTACTGACATGGAAGACTTACAGAGATCCTAGATCCATTTGAAGGAGCAAAGGGATACCTTCGAGGCTCATTACAAAGCAAGCCAAGAAAGAATCCTAGAGCTAACAAAGCAACTTCACGAGGAACGGAATCTCAACTCATACCTCAACACAAAGAGGAAACGTCCATGGGAGACTTAAAACCCCATCTCTTGTATTTATTGCATTTCATTTTTTGTAAGCCCAAGAGGCAAAACAAATTTATTACTAATAAAAGTTTACCTTCTTGTTTGTTTAAGAAAATTTAAATCCTGCGGTCCTTGAAAACATTGCATACACATTTACATTCCATATCATAGCATCACAGGTTTCTTGTACACAGGTTTCTCACCTTCTCGCTGTTTATTTCAGCAATGGCTCTTGAACAAACAGTTAAGGATCTCCAGGCACAAAATGCACAGTTCCAAGAGCTGATCCTGAACTTGTCCAAGGGGCAGGATGAATTGAAGACACTGCTGGCCAAGAAAACTAAGAAGACTAGAAGGTCAGGTGGCCTGATCAACATGAGAAGAAGGTTCAGAGGTCCTGTCAAGACCAAAGAACAGGTTGAAGACTATGAGTCTGAAGAGTCTGAGAAAGAGGGAGGCAGTCTCCACAATACAATGGGGGACTCTGATTCTGAATCTAACTACTATCATGAGCCTAATGAAGATAAGTTCAAGATGCTGGTGGATAGAATGGATGCTATGGAATTACAAAAGTCTTCTGGGCTGGATTTTGAAGACCTGAGTTTGATATCTGGGGTGGTTATACCCATTGGTTTCAAGGTTCCTACTTTTGTTGTTTATGATGGTGTCTCTTGTCCCAAGCTGCATTTGAGGTCTTATGTCAGGAGAATCCAACCCCATACTGCTGATAAGAAGTTGTGGATCCATTTCTTCCAAGAGAGCTTATCTGGAGCTCAATTGGAATGGTACTATCAGTTGGAGAGTGTCAACATCCGTGATTGGAATGATCTTGCTGAAGCCTTCTATAAACAGTATCAATACAATGCTGATTTAGCCCCTACTCGTATGCAACTTCAGAGCATGTCTAAGGGTGCTAAAGAAAGCTTCAAGGAGTATGCTCAGAAGTGGAGAGATTTGGCTGGAAGAGTGCAACCCCCTCTAACTGACAGGGAGTTAGTTGATATGTTCATGTGTACGTTGAATGGTCCTTTTTACAGTCATCTCATTGGAAGCTCATCATCTGGCTTCACTGAGTTGATAATGACGGGAGAGCGCGTAGAAAGTGGTATAAGTAGTGGCAAGATTCAAGTGGGTGCTTCTTCATCAGGTGCTGCAAAGAAGCCTCCCAGTGGGAAGAAAGAGTCAAATGCTGTTTATGGTCAGCCTGGTCGTAATAGAAGGCATCAGTCTGTGAGTGCAGTTCATATCTCTAATCCAACTCCTGCAACAACAGAGCAGCCACAGGGAAATCAACAGAGGGCTAGAAGGCAGTTCACCAAGATCAATATGTCAATGGCCCAAGCCTTGCAACACTTGTTGAAGGCTGAACTTATCACTCTGAAAGATGCTCCTCAGAATCCTAATGTTACCTCTCCCAGGTACAATCCTAATGCACGATGTGCATATCATTCGAACTGTCAGGGACATGATACCAATAGTTGCTGGGTATTGAAGAACAAAATTCAAGATATGATTGATGCGGGAGAGATTGAGTTTGACCCTCCGGGTACTCCAAATGTGGTTACTGCTCCCATGCCAAATCATGAGAAGACTGTCAATGCCATTGATGAAAATTCACATATTTCCTCAGTTGCAGATTTGACTACACCATTGTCTGTTATTAAGAAGAAGTTGGTACAAGCTGGGTTCTTTCCAGGTTGTCGTGAAGATTGTGTCTATTGTACTTATAAGCCGGATAACTGCTGGAGGTTGAGAGATGGAATTCAACATCTCATGAATAACTATACCATAGTGTTTGAAAGGACTCCATCTTCTGTAGAGAGTATGGTTGATCATATAACTAAGCATGCGAAGGTTGAAGAGGTGGATATGGTTGATAAAGTGCCGGTGAAGATTACTTCCAAGGGACCTGTCAAAATCACTCATAAGGGTCCAATTAAGATTACTGCTGAAGGCCCTGTGAAGATTGTTGCTGAAGCTAGAGTGGCTCCTATGATCATTACCACTCCTGGTCCTATTCCGTATACTTCTGATAAAGCTGTGCCTTGGCATTATGGGTCTGATGTTTATATCCATGGTGTTAAGCAGGAACCCTTAGCTGATATGCCTGTTGATGTTGATAACATTGCTGGATCTAGCAAGATCACACGAAGCGGAAGAGTTTTCTCTCCTCCAGTTACCTCCAAGAATGCAGTTACTCCAGCTGCTACCTCCACCACTGATGCTCGGGGCAAAGGTCCTGTTATTGAACCTATACCAACTGATGTGCCAGCTGCTGATGATCTTTCTAAGCAGATGGAAGAAGTATTGAAGATCATTCGCAAGAGTGATTATGACATTGTTGATCAATTGGGGCATACTCCCTCCAAGATTTCTATGTTGTCTTTATTGTTGTGTTCTGAGGCCCATGCCAAGGCACTGATTAAATTTCTGAAGACTGCTCATGTACCAAAGGAAATATCTGTTGACCAGTTTGAAAATTGTGTTGCACACTTGACCTATGATAATGGGTTAGGTTTCTCCGATGCTGATTTGACTCCTGCCAAGAGGGATCATAACAGGGCTCTACACATCTCAATTGAATGCAGGGGCACTACCCTGTCACATGTATTGATAGACAATGGTTCCTCTCTGAATGTGTTGCCCAAGGAAGTCCCGAATAAGCTTAGTCCTGAAGATGCTGTGTTGAAGCCCAGTAATATAGTGGTGAAAGCTTTTGATGGCTCAAGAAGAGTGGTGCATGGAGAAATTGATCTCCCAATCAAAGTTGGTTCTCAGGTTTTCAATGCTACCTTTTATGTCATGGATATTCGTCCGTCGTATTCTTGTTTGGGCGTCCCTGGATCCATGGGGCAGGTGCTGTAACCTCCACATTACATCAAAAGTTGAGGTATCCAGTAGAAGGGAAGGTTGTTACTGTCTACGGAGAGGAAGGGTATATGATTAGCCATGTGAACACCTTTAAGTATCTTGAAGTAGAAGGTGAATACGTTGAAACTCCGTGTAAGACGTTTGAAGTGGTTCCTTGGATTGTTAATAATTATGAAGCTCCTCCTGTTGTCAAGAAAGTCCCTGTGGTCACCAGAGTACCTCCAACAATGGCCTCCCTCAAAGATGCTAGAGCTGTGGTGGATGAAGGTGGTTGTACTATTTGGGGTCAGCTTCCTGACATTCCTTACAAGTCTGACAAATTTGGTTTGGGTTTTACTGCAGAGTCTCAGAAGGCTGTTCGTCGTGCTCGTGCTGTTCGTATCACCAATCAGGGAATTATGAAAGATCAGATCAATGCTGTGGGTAACTATGATGAAGACTACAACTTGGATGCTTGGATTTTTCCTACTGTGGGTGCTGGACTCAATAATTGGAAAGCTGAAGATGTTATTCCTATCTCCTTTAGTCAGGAGTAAATACTATTACTGTGTTGTTACTTTTAAGTTTGTAATTTCTTGAACAATTAAACTCTTAAGCCTTGTGCCTTACCCGGGGCACAATGGTGTGCTTGCTACGGGAAGTCATTTCATTTGCATACTTCATTCAATAAAAATCAGTGGACGTTTCGTTTTCGTAAATATTGTGTTCCTTGTCTTTCTTTTCTTTTATTTTTGTTTTATCAGCTATGTGTTCTTACACACACCCACATCACTAAAATGCAGATCCTCATCCACTCTGGACCCTGTTGATAACAGTTCTACTATTGCCAATTATAATTTCGAGAATCCGATCTATCAAGCTGAAGACGGAAATGAGGACGATTGTGAAATACCTGTAGAGCTTGCTAGGTTGTTACAACAAGAAGAGAAAGCTATACAGCCACATGAAGAGCCAGTCGAAGTTGTGAATCTAGGAACTGAAGAAAACAGGAAAGAAGTCAAGATAGGGGCTGATTTAGAGGACAGTGTCAAGAGCAGATTGATTCAGATGCTACGTGACTATGTGGAAATCTTTGCATGGTCTAATACCTTCCCAGCAGAGTCGCCAGCTGTCGCTCCCGGGATTTTCATCCTAGTACAAACGCGAAAGTGGCGCGGAAAAGGTAGAGTCGCCAGCCAGACATTTTTATCCCGAATGAATGGGAAAGGTAATGTTGCACAAACCTAAGGAAGAAGGAAAGGACGAGGCCTTGCGAACCAAAGATCTGGGTTCGGGAGTCGGTTACGACCTGGGAAGGTATTAGCACCCCAGATCGTCCGCCGTACCCGACGGGATCCACGCTTGCTTGTTTTGTTTCAAAGGGTAAGAAAATAAAGATGCTGCTGAATAAAACTGCTGACTAGAATGGGAATGAGAAAGGAACTGGAAAAGAGAAAGAACTGAAGAGGGAAAATGTAGGGAAAATAAAGAATGTGCTCGAACGGGCCCTACCCCGCTGCCTACGTACCTCATCGGGATAATGAGGATCAGAGTCGACGTAGTTCGCCTCAACAGGGATGAAACTGCACTGCAAAGACGCACCATTACCAAAACAAGAGTATCCGAATTACTTCTGGCTTCAAAACTTCAAATTAAAGAAAGTATCCTCTCTCTCATATGTTTGGTGCGAAGTTGATAGCTTTCGAGTCGATTAAGTCCTGCACTGTGTGGTGAAAAGCTTTACATCTATCAATATGATGCCCTGGTGCCCCAGAATGAAAATCACAGTTGACATTGGCATCCCATCCCTCCGGTAGTGGAAAAGGAGGTGGAGACAGCTTACGAAGCCCAACCAACTTCAATTGAAGCAAATGCTGGAGAAGATCAGTGTAAGACATTGGCAAAGGGTCGAAAAATCTTTCTCTCTTTTGTTGCCGACCCTGTTGAGGACTATGCTGACGACGATTTTGCTGTTGTGAACGTGTGGCACTTAGGATGATCATAGATGCCATCTGGTGACGCGAACCTTGATTTCTCTTCTTTCGCTGGACACAAACTGCCCCTGCTTCTTCGTACTGCTTATTTTGCTCATTGGATAACAACTTCTTAGTTCCAGAAGTGGAGACACCATTGACCTGAATCTTTCCTCGCTTCATCCAATTTTCAATTCTTTCACCAGTCAAGATGATATCGGAAAAACCATTAGCTGAACAGCTTGCCAAACGTTCAATGAAGTGCCCCGGGAGGGTATCCATGAATAGGTCTACCATTTCTCTCTCCTGCAATGATGGTTGTACTCTAGCTGCGACCTCACGCCATCTCTGTGCGTACTCCTTAAAGCTCTCGGAGTTCCTTTGTGACATGCTCTGAAGCTGAGTTCGGTTGGGAGCCATGTCAATATTATACTGGTACTGCTTGAGAAAGGCTTCCCCAAGTTCCTTCTAATTACGGACAAAGTTCTTTTCCAGCCTTATATACCACTCTAACGAACCCCCGGAAAGGCTGTCCTGGAAGTGGTACATCCAAAGCTTCTCGTCTTTCGTATGTGCAGCAATTTTGCGATGGAAGGCCTGCAAGTGCATTTTCGGGCAAGATCTACCACTGTACTTGTCGAAAACGGGAGGTCTGAACTTTGGAGGGATCACCAACCCTGAAACCAGCCCCATATCAGCAACATCAATGCCAAGGGTGTCTTTGCATTCTAAAGCCTTTACCTTCTCGGTTAACATCTGAAAGTCCTGGTTATTGGCCCCAGAACCAAATCCCACATCTTCATTGAGACAAGTAAATTGATCCTCCTGTCGGTCTGCTACACGAACAGGAATTGGACCAATGCCTTCAGGGATAGGAGGCCTATTATCCGTTGATGGGATGACCGTGTTGATCGGATTGCCTTCGGCGTCCAAGGTAACCATTGGAGGATTAACCTGTGGACGATTAAGCCTCAGCATGGCGTTTCTCATCTCTTATTGCCCCTGCACTATACTCTGCATTGCTACCATGAACTCTCCCATCCGAGTGCGAAACTCGTTCAACTCGGCTTGTACTGTATTCATGATTTGACTCGGGTAGCGTACTGGTACGGCCGATACTTCCCCTGAAACGGTCAAATAAATTAGAAAATCCAGATAACTCGTTAGTATGCAAAAATGATATGCGTGAAAATGCCATGTCACTGATTCCACTTCATTCAGATCAGGGGACAGATACCCACGGAGTGCCACATCATAAGATAAAACTCTGTGTGTGTGCAGGGAGAAAGTGTTGTGTATCGGGAATTCAAAATAAAATTGCCAGGATAAAAGAGTTGCAACAATGGTACCGACCCACTTCCATAAAGCAAAGAATACACCAACATGCGAAACCTTATACAATTATTTGCCAACAATACTGAAATACAGGAAAATGTCACAATCCACAACAGAAAAAACAAAAGATTCCTTCAACAGCTCTGAAGGTAATCTAGAAACACAATAAAGCAAAATACATGCATCAAAGAAATCTACATCTCCTGATTTGAGCTTCGTGCAGTCTGCATAGCCAGCTGGGTCGAAGGCTTCAGCTCCTGAGGTACCCTTCTGGTGTAATGATCCTTGAATCAATTAGATATTGGACATTTTGCTTGAAGGCTTTGCACTCGTCGATGGTATGTCCAAATGTTCCGGAGTGGAACTCACATCTGACATCCATATTGTAATGTGGGGGAATGGGGTAGGGTATTGGCAAGGCATTCCCTGGCTGAATCAAAGAATTCTCGAGCAAATGGGCAAACACTTGACTAGGAGTAAACACTTTTTCAACCTGCTTGAACTTGAGTCTCCCCTGTTGTTGATAATTCTGATGATGAGATGAATTCGAACACCTAGAGTTCTTCTGCACTTTCTTCTTTATGTTGGATCGGTGAATGGGTAAAGGTGCCTGGCACGATGTCTTCAAAACCCAGATCGGAGGCACACACCCCTGATTGGGGATAATTCTTGTGGTAAGGAAAGGAGAAGTTCCTCCTAGTGATATGAAATCTTTTGACACATCCCCGCTGATCGGTGCGAACTCGATTACTTTTGCATCAATGAGCTCTTGAACTTGATGCTTAAGCCTTTTGCAGTTTTCCACATGATGACCAGGTGCCCCAAAATGGAAAACACATCTGGCATTGGCGTCAAAATCTGGGGGAGGCTTTTTGGGTGTGGCTGCTACGGTGACAAGTTCAACCAGATTAAGCTCGAGCAAACAAACAAGCAACTGTGCATATGACACCGGGATCAAATCAAACTTGGCTTCAGACGTCTTTGGCATTTGTCCGGAGCTTTTGCCTTTACCTTCCCTTTGATGAACTGGAAGAGTCTGCAAATTGTGAGGCTTAGGATCCCAAAGTTGAGAAGAATTTCCGCGAAACGCTTCCTGATCTTGGAACAAAATCACTGGACTGGGATGACCACCAACTTCTGCAGTAATGAAGGGGTGATGGTGCCTTTCTTGGAGCTTTGGGGCTTCCCTGGTCTGGTTCTCTTGTTTCTTCAGTTGGTAAACCTTCTCCATCAATAGTGTGTGGTCATGGCACAAGGTCTGCATGTCCTCCGAGAGTTGATCCATTCGGACTTTCATTTCAGCTATTTCTGCTCGGCATTGCTCCATACCCACCTCTTGATGACTGTGATTCAAATTGGCCATTCTGAAGAGTAAACGAATCAGGATGAGAATCTGTCCCCGGACACCTGTAATGAGAGTAAGGATGCATGCAAATGCCATGTTCGATTATTTCCAAGGGATCCATCTGCTTTGATTCCCATTTGGATATAGGAACATATAATGACATGGTTCAAACATAGGATCTTTGGAAATAGCCGAACATGTATGATGGAATGCTATGATGTTATGTATGCAACAGGCATGTGATCAGTGAAGTGTCTGCGATGCTCCAATCATATAATCAGGTGTCGGTGCAAAGTCTCAGAATCCATATATCACAATAATCATCCCTCTGATCCGGGATCCATAACTTAAGAACAGAAATCCAGATCACCAAACTGAACCAAAGGCAAAGTGGGTATGCTGAAGGTACCAGGGTTCCTGCAAACCTGTAAACCCCTCCCAATCTCACGGGTGTGCTACTCGGGTCAACATCACGGACTCTCAAAGCCGAATAGCAATAATACGTTCACCATCTCCGAGAAATGGCTCATGACCAAATCAGGGAATCGGTTTGGTATTATGTACTACGCAGGGAGGTCTCAGTTGAGTCCGGAAAAAAAACATCCCTCACAAGTCTCCAGCTTCAAGCACTGAATCGAGAAACAATAGTACATTCATCCCGAAGGGTACAATACTATCGTCATACGAACAGTTTGCTTTAACTGAATTCCTATGAGAGAACCAGGCCATCCTATGAGAGTTCCCAATGGACCCTCGGATGCGAGTGGGTTTGCCAACAAATGTGGTCTGCCACTGTCATCACTGGAGAGGGGTGTTCCCATTAAGGTCCTCGAAGATCGGTCACCAGATGCACATAACTATCAAGGTCGTACCCTGAAGTGAGGTAATCCCCACACAGAATAGTTCCAAGACGGTCGCAATCTGGGTGTGGAACACATCGCCACCCATCATGGTGAGATACCATAAGAGTACAATGTCTGTCCACGCTAATCCTATGGTGCACTCAAGCCGGGTAGTTGGCTTATCTCACAGTAACTCCCAACCCACAGAAAAAATGAAAACCAGCACAGCCAGACAGTCCAGTATAATATGATGCATGGAAAATAAAATACTGAAAGCGGTAAATAAATGCGCTAAAGTAAAGCTGTAAAATAAAAACTGTAAATGAAAACAGTAAAGCTAAACTGAAGCACACAACAACAAACAGATATACACCCAAAGAAACAAAATCAAACAGGCGCTAGGATTGACTCTACAAGGGAAACCGGAAGAATCAGGTTCGTCCCCAGCAGAGTCGCCAGCTGTCGCTCCCGGGATTTTCATCCTAGTACAAACGCGAAAGTGGCGCGGAAAAGGTAGAGTCGCCAGCCAGACATTTTTATCCCGAATGAATGGGAAAGGTAATGTTGCACAAACCTAAGGAAGAAGGAAAGGACAAGGTCCTGCGAACCAAAGATCTGAGTTCGGGAGTCGGTTACGACCTGGGAAGGTATTAGCACCCCAGATCGTCCGTCGTACCCGACGGGATCCACGCTTGCTTGTTTGTTTCAAAGGGTGAGAAAAATATGAATGCTGCTGAACAAAACCGCTAACTGGAATGGAAATGAGAAATGAGAAAAGAACTGAAATAAGAAAATGAGAATAAAAGGGGAAATGTAGGGAAAAATAAAGAATGTGCTCGAACGGGCCCTACCCCGCTGCCTACGTACCTCATCGGGATAATGAGGATCAGAGTCGACGTAGTTCGCCTAACCTAGGCGGGAACTATTTGTTTGTGTTTTTTACAGCTGGAACTGCGTATGTCTATGCTCAGGTGTTGCAGGCTCGTCTGGTACGAGTGCGTTTACCGTCTTGCATGCGAGACAAGTCGTCGCGAGTTCGCGTTGTGAGTGAATGAGATGAGAAGAGAAGTTCCCGCAGGATAGTCGCTTGTTGTTTGTTTTTTGTCTTTTATGAGAAGTGTTTTGAATTTGTTTGTGAACGGTCTTGTACTAAGACCTATCCATCGCGGGAAGTATTTACACCTCGCCCCGAAACAGGACGCGTATAAACACTCCGCAACAAAGTCTCGTGTCGTACAAGATTGTTCGGATTTTATTAAGTGTTTTATTACTTTTCTTTTGAAGGGAGAAAGAAAGACTCAAGTTGGAAAAGGAAAAATCTAAGGGACTAAGACTCAATCCTATTTTTGTTTATTTATTTACAAGGTGGTCCTAATGGTTAGTGAGGTTTCTATTCCTAATGGAGACTTAAAACTATTAGAATTCAACTTACTTCTTAATGAAGTTAAGTTGATTCTAAGAACAAATGGGGAAGCCTATACAAGTTATAGAAATTAAAATAAGGCAAAACAATGAAATCAAATATGAGAATATTCTAAAAATGCCTTAAAGGCATGAATAATAAATAGACTATTTATTTATTCTACTTCTACATGGAAATGAATTTTAAGCCTAAGTTCTAAATCTAAGCTAAACCTAATATTCATTCTAAAAAATCAAACTTCAACTAGCCTAAGTCTAAATTAAATTCTATGACTAAATTTAAACTAACCTATTTTATTTTTTTATTGAATATTATTTACATGACTTAAAATAATGGGAACTATGCCTAACTAGGCCTAAAACTAACATTCTTAAAAAATATTAAATCTCCTAGAAAAATTATGAAACTTAAACTATAAGGCCCTGACACTATCTAAAATATTGTATTTAAGAGGAATTCTAAAAATTTCTATTTTTTCTATACCTAAAAAATGATTATTTCTACCTAAAGACTAACCATTATTTCCTAAAGATTACTCCACTAAAACCTATGATAAAAGGTCCCAAAAATTCCATAAAAAATATCCTAAGAACTATTATGAGTCCTCTAATTACAGAAAAAAGAATGACTCAAAAAAGTTGCTGGAAACTACTTAAATAAAATGAACAAAATCCAGCATAAATAATAGAAATTCAATAGAACTAATTAATAGAATAATTCAGAATTAAATCAAAAATAATCAAATTTCAGAAAATAAAAATATCCCAACTTTCTAAAATGACTTATTAAGCTTCTTAATTTTTTGGGGAATTTTCTAATGATTTTTATTAATTTTTATTGGATTAATTTTAAACTATGATTAAAACAAAATAAAAATCTAAGGAAATTATGCAGGGGGATATTTAGTTATTTTTCTGGTTATTATTTTCCATGGGCCTAACAGAAGGAGTGTGAAGAGCAATGGACTTGAGCCCATTTTCGTTAGAACCAGGGAGGTGCTGGAAGTAGTTCTTTATGGTTGTTTTTCTAATGGGCCTGGAAGCAGGGGTGTTGATAACAATATTTATTAATTAACCATATTTTTTAAACATATTTTAGGAATTAAACATATTTTTTTAATTAACTTAAAAATGAAATGGACTAATCTTAAGATAATATTTTTCCTAAAACCTTAGCTTAAGATTATTTTTTATTGAATTATTTCTAATAATCTTGTGAATTAAACCTTAATCTAATAATAATATATTTTTTTTTATAAATTTTTAATCTTAGAAAATGCATTAAATTCTAAACTTATGATTATAAACTAAATAATACTCTTATGATAAATGCTTCTAAATAATAATCTTATGATAAATGCTTCTAAATAATAGTCTTATGATAAATGCTTCTAAATAATAATCTTATGATAAATGCTTCTAAATAATAATCTTATGATAATGTTCAAATTAAAATCTTTAAGTTCTAATAGTCTTGATTTAAGCAAAAATGAAGTAAACTAATCCTATTATAATATTTTTTCCAAAATCTTAATTAAAGAAAAAGAATTAAACTAAACTTAATATTTTCTAACAATCTTAATTTAAAGAAAATGAGTAAAACTATACTTACTAAAATATTTTCTAAAAATCTTAATTAAAGAAAATGAGAGAAAATACTTACTAATATATTTTCTAGAAAAAACTTAACTAAAGAAAATGAGAGAAAATACTTACTAATATGTTTTTCTAAAAATCTTAATTAAAGAAAATGAGAGAAAATACTTACTAATATATTTTCTAAAAAAACTTAATTAAACTATAGTCTTATTAAAAATGAATTAAACCTTTAATCTAAAATATGAATTAAACTCTTAATCTTAGAAAATAAATTTAATTCTAAACTTATAATTATATCAATTAAGCTAATATTTTAACTTAAGAAAAAGAATTAACCTAACTTATGATTAAAATTTCCTAAAATCTTAATTTAAACTAATGAATTAACTAATCTTATAATAATGTTCAAATTAAAATCTTAATTAAAAGAGATGAACTAAGCTAAACTTATTATAATATTTAATTTAAAATCTGAATTTAAGAAAATGAATTAACTAATCTTATTATGAAACTTAATCTAAAACCTTAACTTAGGAAAAAAAATGAAATAAATTTCTAATAATCTTAACATAATATTTTCCTAAAATCTGAAATTAAACCATAGTTTCAAAAAAAAAGAATTACCTTAAATAATAAAAAAGAGAATTAACTAATAGTTTTATATGAATTTAATGTTTTAATTTAAAAAAAATGTATTAACCTAACTTATGATTAAAATTTCCTAAAGTCTTAAAAAAAAAAAATTCTAATAATCTTGTGAATTAATATCTTCTAAAATCTTAAATTAAATTAAAAAGAATTAACCTAAGGTAATATTCTTTGTAATCTTGAAATATAATGTGAATTAAATGGGGTTAACTTATAAATTAATGAATAATTAACATTTTCTAATAATATCTCTTGATCTTATTATTAACCTATAGTATTATAATTTTTCCTGATACATCAACAACACAGATACCCTAATTAATCAAATCCACCTAAATGATTATGAAAATCGTAAACCAAAATCAACACAGGGGTGAACCAAACGGAAACCCTAAAACCTTCTTCAACCTCCCGCGGCTCCCATCTCCTTCATGCCGTCTTCTCTCACCCACATCGCCGCCGGAGGAACAACCTTCGTCTTCCCCCCTCATCTCCTTCATTCCACCGCCCTCTCCATCCTCACATTGCCATCACCGAAGCTTCTCCCTAAATCGAACCCTAGCCGCCGTCATCCTCTCTAATCCTCTAACAAAATTTCATCATCTTCTTCGTCAAACTCTCACAACCATCATCAACTTTATACTCTCCATCAAAACCCTAACCTAATCTCCCTCTTCAAACCTAAATTGAACTCTTTCTTAAATCCGAAAACGAAACCCTAGCGGTGAAATTCCTTATCCAACGTCAATAATACCTTAGCCTAAGCCTAAATACACGCCGGTCTCCAAAACTCACTCAAGTATACTGGCCAACACCGCAAACACGGCTACAAACCTTCACCGTAAAACAATTTGAAATCGTACCTTGAACTGAAGCTTCGAAGAGGATGACGCGAAATGTCAGTGTGGTGTCTCTGCGGCGAACACTTTAGGTATGAAACTCTGAGTTATTCCTCCGCTTCTTCTTTTCTTGTGATTCTGAAATATATTTCGATCGATCCTCGTCCTGAACTGCCCGCGCCCTGTTATTGCTTGAACCACACTCTGCTGAATCTGTGTTGCCGAATTTTATGCAGGTTCCATGGAATCCTTCTCAGATTTTCAGCTTCATTGAAAGCGTAATTAAGAACAAAGGTTGATGGAGGCTTGGTTCAAACTGCAACTCATCAAGCTGAACCCTATGAAATGAGGATCATGAATGGCTGATTGAGGGAGAAGAAGCAGCGAGGTTCTTGATGATTGAAGAGCTTTGAGATGAAAGAGATTGGAAGAGAAGGTTGAAGGAGAGAAACTGTGGAAAAGAAATTGGAATCGTGAAAAAAAACTTCAGAGGAGTAATGCTCCTGATTTAAAGGAGCTGATTATCCAGATCTTTCTGGAAGATTCTCAGGGAAACCTTCTGGAAGCTTCAGGTAAAATCAACTTCAATTCTGTTACTCAGTTGTTAGAATTCAGTTAGGATTAGTTTGAAGGGTTGGTTTGAAATTTCTGTTATGGATTTTGATTCACATCTTCCAATCCTGTAAAAAACTTCTACTGTCTTTCCTTGATGAAATTCTGTTAAGTACACTGATTATGCAATCTTTTGGTTTCGGTTGTGATTTTTGATCTCTTTTGGTTGTTCTGACAGTTAGGATAGCAACTGAAAGTATTAGTTTCAACTTCTAACTTTCTCACTGATTTTGTATATATACTTTCATGATTATAAGGCTGAACTGGATGGTGGCAACAATAGTTAAAATGGTCTCTGCAATGCTGGCTGAACTTTTCTCTTTGCTGTTTTTTTCGATACTCTCTGAGCTTTAATTCTGAGCTGATAACATAAACTGATACTTCTTTTGACTTTTGTTTTTTTTATGGAAAATGGAGTTGCTGAATTTTGTGTAGAAAAATGAGAAAGAAAGTGAATTGAAGTTGGGATTACTCTATTTGAAGTTTGCGTTTTTTCTTTGCTTTACTTTTGGGATTGGGCTATTTGTATTGTGTGATCAACAAAAAATGAAACAAGCATGGAAACACATTTTATTTATTTTATGACTGAGTTTTGTAATGGATTTTTGTGAGATGGTTCCCAAATGGCTTTGGCCCTTTTAATGAATTTGAACTTCTGAGATAAAGAATAAGTAATGACTATGATTCTAATGACTATAGAATAGGCTTAAGAAAAATGATTGGGATGAATTTGGAGAAAAATGTGGTTCAATTTAAATGGATAGAAAATAAAGTTTATGTGGAATGGATTTAGAAATTGATTTGTGAAAATAGTTAATGGAAAAAAACCTAATGGGTCTAGAAGTTAGTTTAATAATAAAATGGATAATGGAATTAATAAAATCGGAGAAGAATTAAAAGAATGAAAATTTGATTAATATGAAATGATTAGGTAAACGTATAGCAAAGGGAATTTAGCAAAATGGATAGAAACATGGGTTACGAGTATGGATTTGATGAACGGATATTGAAATTTGGCTGCTAGTCGGATAATGAATAAAAAATAATAATGGATGCGACGTAAGATGGATAATGGTGGAGAAATTGGATTAAATGGATAATTGGGATAAAACGATTTAGAAACGGATGTAGAATTTGGCACTCTGTGGGACGAGCCAATTATCACCAATACGCACATAGCCATGAAACTTTGACCCCAACCAACTTTATATTGCTTCCACAAAAATCACCGATCTTCTGGATAAATCACACTCTAAGTGTCATCGTGATAAACCTGCATCTTTGAATCCAAACTCCACGCATGAACCATTGCCTGGTAAGCTGATGAACTTTGTACACAATGGACTTTGAAACACACCGCCTGAAAGATGACCACAAGCACACATAACTTGCAAATGAGGCAATCTCCTTATTGCTTGACCTAAATCAAGTCCAACGTCCATCTGACTTGGAACACAACTGAACAACCGCATTTGAAGTGGAATCATCGTCCAGTGAATATTCTCTGTCATTTCAACCTCCGGCAGATACAGAAACCCTAATTTCCCAGGGTCCTGATCACATGCCTTATGAATCCATGCAATGTACTATTATGATGTTAATGAACTGGTGAGAAATGCAAATGAGTGCGAAATGATACACCAGTAAAGGGAATAAATACGAGGGCAAATTTTGAGGTATTACACCTGTAGAGCTTGCTAGGTTGTTACAACAAGAAGAGAAAGCTATACAGCCACATGAAGAGCCAGTCGAAGTTGTGAATCTAGGAACTGAAGAAAACAGGAAAGAAGTCAAGATAGGGGCTGATTTAGAGGACAGTGTCAATAGCAGATTGATTCAGATGCTACGTGACTATGTGGAAATCTTTGCTTGGTCTTATGAAGATATGCCAGGGTTGGATACAGACATTGTGGTTCACCGTTTACCGGTGAAAGAAGATTGTCATCCAAAGAAACAGAAGGTTCGTCGTATGCGTCCTGAAATGTCAGAGAAGATTAAAGCAGAGGTGATGAAACAGTTTGATGCAGGGTTCTTAGCTGTGACTTCTTATCATCAGTGGGTTGCAAATGTGGTACCGGTACCTAAGAAAGATGGTAAGGTACGTATGTGCGTGGACTACATAGATTTGAACAAGGCAGCCCCAAAGATGACTTTCCACTTCCTCATATTGATGTTCTGGTAGACAACACTGCTCAGCATAAGGTATTCTCGTTTATGGATGGTTTCTCTGGTTACAATCAAATCAAGATGGCACCTGAAGATATGGAGAAGATAACATTTGTTACACAATGGGGCACCTTTTGCTACAAGGTGATGCCATTTGGTTTGAAGAATGCAGGGGCAACATATCAGCGTGCTATGGTGGCTTTGTTTCATGATATGATTCATCATGAGATAGAGGTATATGTGGATGATATGATAGCCAGATCCCAGAATGAAGAACAACATCTTGATCATCTGCATAAGTTGTTTGAGAGGTTGAAGAAATACAAGTTAAGATTGAACCCAAACAAGTGTACTTTTGGAGTTAGATCTGGTAAGCTCCTGGGTTTCATTGTTAGTGGAAAAGGTATTGAAGTAGATCCTGCAAAAGTGAAAGCTATACGAGAGATGCCAGCTCCCCGTACTGAGAAGGAAGTTAGAGGTTTCTTGGGACAATTGAATTATATTGCAAGATTTATTTCCCAATTGACTGCTACTTGTGAGCCAATCTTCAAGTTGTTGAAGAAAGATCAAGTAATGGAGTGGAATGATGAGTGCCAGACTGCCTTTGATGAAATCAAGAAATATCTGCTAGAACCTCCAATTTTGATGCCACCAGTTGATGGAAGACCCTTGATCATGTACTTGACAGTGTTAGACAACTCAATGGGGTGTGTGTTGGGGCAACATGACGAGTCTGGTCGAAAAGAGCAGGCAATATACTACCTTAGCAAAAAGTTTACCGACTGTGAAACAAGATACTCACTGCTCGAGAAAACTTGCTGCGCTTTGGCATGGGCTGCTCGCCGACTAAGACAGTATATGTTGACTCATACTACCTTATTGATTTCGAAGATGGATCCAATCAAGTACATATTCGAGAAACCTGCTCTCTCCGGAAGAATAGCGAGATGGCAAATGATCTTGACAGAATATGACATACAGTATACTACACAGAAGGCCATTAAAGGAAGTGTTGTAGCTGATCATTTGGCTCATCAAGCATTAGATGATTATCAGTCAATGAGTTTTGAGTTCCCTGATGAAGACATTATGATTATTACCAAAGAACCTGGACAATATGACGGACCTGAACAAGGATCCCGATGGACTATGGTTTTTGATGGTGCTTCCAATGCACTTGGTAATGGTGTTGGTGTTGTGATCAATTCCCCTGAAGGTTGTCATACCCCGAGTACTGCCAGACTTTGTTTCTATTGTACCAATAACATGGCTGAGTATGAGGCATGTATCTTGGGTATTAAAGCTGCTATTGATATGAAGATTCAGTTCCTGGATGTGTATGGAGATTCAGCCCTGGTAGTAAGTCAGATTAAAGGAGATTGGGATACTAAGCATGATAATCTCATTCCTTACAGAGAGTATGTGTTGTTTTTGATTCCACATTTCAAAGAGATTACCTTTGGACATATTCCACGGAGAGAGAATCAGTTGGCAGATGCTTTAGCCACCATGGCATCCATGTTTGAAATCAGCTGGGATGATGAAGCTCCCAAGATTACTATTGATAGATTTGAGAAGCCTGCATACTGCAATGAGATTGATACTGAAGAAGTAGAAGAGAAGCCTTGGTTCTATGATGTGAAAAGATATCTTGAAGCTCAGGAGTTCCCTGAGGGGGCATCTGTCAAAGATAGGAAGTTTCTGAGGAGGTTTTTTGCTAAGTTCTTTTTGAGTAATGGGATTTTGTACAAGCGCAATCATGATTCAACTATGCTCCGGTGTGTAGATAAGAAGGAAGCAACTGAGATTATGGAAGATATGCATGATGGGATCTTTGGCACTCATTCCAGTGGTCATACCATGGCAAAGAAGATATTGAGAGCAGGTTACTACTGGTCTACCATGGAAGCTGATTGCTATCAACATTCCAGAACGTGTCACAAGTGTCAAATTTATGCTGACAAAGTACATATACCTCCATCTCCATTGAATGTGTTGACTTCCCCTTGGCCATTTGCCTTGTGGGGCATTGATATGATTGGTGAGATCAAGCCTACTGCTTCTAATGGGCATCGTTTCATCCTGGTTGCTATTGATTACTTCACGAAGTGGGTAGAGGCAGCTTCATTTGCATCTGTTACTAAGAATGTGGTGGCTCGATTCATCAAGAATAATCTCATATGTAGGTATGGCATCCCTGAAAGGATTATTACTGACAATGGCTCTAATCTGAACAACACTATGATTACTGATCTCTGCACGCAGTTCAAGATTAAGCATCACAACTCCTCTCCGTATCGGCCAAAGATGAATGGGGCAGTAGAAGCTGCTAATAAGAACATTAAGAAGATTATACAGAAGATGACTGTGACTTATAAGGATTGGCATGAGATGTTACCATTTGCTCTTCATGGTTATCGTACTACAGTACGTACTTCAACAGGGGCAACCCCATTCTCCTTAGTATATGGTATGGAAGCAGTTCTTCCCATTGAAGTTCAGATCCCCTCCTTAAGAATTATGAAGGATGCAGGCTTGGATGAAGATGAGTGGATTCAGACTCGGCTTGACCAGATAAATTTGATTGACGAGAAGAGGCTAGCAGCAGTTTGTCATGGCCAGATGTACCAGAAACGGATGATTAAGGCTTTCAACAAGAAGGTTAAGCCTAAGGTATATCAGGCTGGTGACTTGGTAATCAAGCGTATCATATTACCATAGGGTGATCCTAGGGGCAAGTGGACTCCTACATATGAAGGACCATTTGTAGTCAAGACAGTATTCTCAGGAGGTGCCATGATACTTACTACTATGGATGGTGAAGACTTCCCACAACCTGTAAACGCAGACATAGTTAAAAAATACTACGCATAAAAAAAGACCCGCTAGGTTGACTGGCCTAGGCAAAAATAAGGGCATCCCGGCGAACCAAAAGGGTTCGGGAAAAAATAAGGGATATATATATAAAATGTACACCCGGCAAGTCGAAAACCTGAAAAGGCGGCTTGGGCAAAAAAGGGTATCCCGGTGGATTGAAAACCTGAAAGGGCAATCCAGGCAAAAGTTAGGGATTAAAGCGTATGACTATGTCTCGTTTGGATCACCCATGTAACTACAACCAGTTGTGTTACTTACTCAAGCTCGAACAGATAAAGCTCAATCCAATCATTCCGTCTCAACAGCAGAAGATGAGATACTTGAAGATAATGGCAATAGTAGAATTGAAACTCAATAGGATTATTTCCCACATAGCTGATTTTCTTTGTTTTGTAAAAAAATTTACGACGAATTCCTCTTACTAGGATTTCTGTCTCCTTGTACAAACTTACCTATGTATAGGTCACTTTTTGATATAAATAAAATTCCATCTTTGAGTCCTGATTTACTTTTACCCTATTTACATAAGCGAAATGTCCATTGGTTGTGTTTGAATGTGTGTATGCTTTTGAATATGATTGATGTTTACCAGAAATGCATAAATGCTTAATATGATTGATGTTTACCAGAAATGCATGAGAATGCAGTAATAGTATTTACTAAGGACGAACGAGGGAAGGATTTCAACGAAGCTTCGCCGGTTCATTCCCACAAGACAACTACAAGTCCCCCAGTAGGGCAAATCCATCTTCATAAAATACTTCAAGTCACATCTCCCCTGGAATTTATGTCCATCTCTTTTATCCTCATACGGATAGTCGGGAATTTATTCTTCCAATAGGAGTACGACGAACGAAGACGGGAGGTTATGGATACCCTACTATCGAACGAAGACGGGAGGTTATGGATACCTTACTATCGAACGAAGACGGGAGGTTATATATACTATATTATCAAACAAGACGAGTTCCTCATATTCTTCAGCAACGAATCGGGATTTATTTTCCCTGGCCAGCAGTTATTATACGAAGATATCCAAGACGCTTCAGGCTGCATGATGCATACATACATCATTTACCTCATATCATGCATATACATAAATACATAATAAGTGCATCATATTATACATGCATACATAATGCATAAACTAATATTATCATACAGAATGTTATAATCTTGTTTTTCAGATTAATTCTCCAGCAGACAAATTTCATCAACAATTTGTGACTATTGGGCCGTTGTTTATCCTCCCAAAAGTTATACTTTATTCCCTCAGGACGTTGTTTATCTTCCTGAAAGCTATCATCATACCTCAGGACGTTGTTTATCCTCCTGAAAGCTATCATTTCCTCGGGACGTTGTTTATCCTCCTGAAAGCATATCATGACTTTGGGCCATTGTTTATCTTCCCAAAGGTTATATCATTTCCTCAGGACGTTGTTTATCCTCCTGAAAGCATATCATTACCTTGGGCCGTTGTTTATCTTCCCAAAGGTTATATCATTTCCTCAGGACGTTGTTTATCCTCCTGAAAGCATATCATTACCTTGGGCCATTGTTTATCTTCCCAAAGGTTATATCATTTCCTCAGGACGTTGTTTATCCTCCTGAAAGCATATCATTACCTTGGGCCATTGTTTATCTTCCCAAAGGTTATATCATTTCCTCAGGACGTTGTTTATCCTCCTGAAAGCATATCACGACTTTGGGCCGTTGTTTATCTTCCCAAAAGTTATACTTATACCTCATGACGTTGTTTATCCTCCTGAAAGCTATCATTATATCTTCATATTTTGGACTGCTTTATCCTCCAAGAAATGTATCTGAAGAACTTTTCTCCAAGTGGCATCTTTAAGCCCACTCAAGCATATACAACTAGTCATCAGTATCACTCTACGCACCGGTGAGTGCAAATTTTTGGGTTTTTATGTTCAATCCCCTTCAACCTTCCAGGTCATGACTGGAAAATATACCAATCTAACCCCTCAGGTTTCAGAAAATTGAACAGGGGCAGCTGTTGCACCCCAAAATTTGCCCTCACAAGACAAGACTTTGTGTACTAAGAGGCTCACAAGGTTCAAAAGGTTCACAAGATATCTCACAAGGTTCACAAGACATCTCATGAGGTTCACAAGGTTCACAAAGTTCACAAATAGTCAGAAGATTTGACAATTCCCTCAGACAATGCATCCTCCTAAGCAGTGCATCCAAAACTAGGGTTTTGCCTTTAATCAGGCTAAATGGACTTCCAAGACTTCAAGTGAGCTTCATAACATCTTATATGTGTTTAAGAATCCCCATGACAAATTTCAGAACGTTTCTCAGAGGTTTGCTCAGTCAAATGATCAGATAAGTCAAAATCAGTCAAAGAAGTTAAAAAGTCAAACTGAGGTCAACTGTGGTCAAACCAAAGTCAAACTTCATGATTTTTTTTGCCAACATCAAGTATATGAAGTAAAATTCATCATTTGATCAAGGGTTTATCATGATTCATCAAGGATATTTCAGATCATCAAGAATCAGAGGTTTCTAAATTAGGGTTTCTTCAGGAAAAGTCAACTGAACTTTGACCAGCCATAACTTTCACATGCTTCATCACATTTTTCCCATCCAAATCTCATTTTGAAGGAAATTGAATTCTCTACAACTTTGTGTCTCACAAGCCAAGCCCAAAAATGCTTCATTTGGAAGGTATGAGCTAAGACATTATAGGTCCTTTTGAAAGTCAACAAAAAGTCAACAACTTCAAAAGGACATAACTTGAGAATGGTAAATTATATGGACATGAAACCAATGGGGTTGGTTAGAGGACTCTTCAAGCTTTCCAAAATGTCCAAGAACACCCTCATAGCATTAAAATTGAAGGATGTGTGCCCTTGCAAAGTTGGGAAATTTTTGGGTGGTTTATGAAGAAAATAGGGTCTTAGAACCAAATTTTTCTAAATGGGTTGAACTTTTGGTGACCCAAAGTGATCCATGACCTCATGCACGAAATTTATTTAATATTTTTATAATTTTATTTTATTTAATTTATTTATTATGATTTTTATATTAAAAAATCATTTTAAATTTAAATAAAATATCAAATGTGAAAATTTAAAATATATTTCTCTTCTAGAAAGTCATAAATATAATTTGGATTGAATTGATACAACATTGATGAAGATTGGCTTGAAATAGAAAGGTTGAATTCACAAATATTTGAAATTTAAGACCTAATCTTTTTCAATCTCACAAAGTTAAAAGATCCACACAATGATCCATTATTTTTGACCTAATTCAGTCTAGTATAAGTATACAACATAACCCAATGCATAGCACACGAATTCCCTGCCTCAAAGAGTAAGTTCACACATCAAAAGATCACCAAAAATTCAAATTCGGATTTCACAATTCAAGCTCTTTCAAGCCAATTTGAAGGTTGAGACATGTTCAATGAACATCACTGAATCTATTGGAACCATTTGTAGCATCTAAAGCATTGCATATGACCTAAACCGAATCTGTTTTGTTCTTGACTTTGAATTTTTCGATTCTCTTTATTTACGCATTGCAAACTAATTTTGTTTATTGATTCATGATTATTTGAAGCTTGTGATGAATTCTGGGCAGTTTGATTGAAGAAAACATGGCTGAATCGTGAGTTGCCATTTTAGGGTTCTTGACCTTCGAATTAGGGTTTTGCGTTTGAATGAATATAAACGAATTTTAAGAACATGGATCGATTCTAAATAACCTCTGGACCTTGTTTGCACTCTTAATTAATGAAATTGAATTGTTTTGATGGTGTTTCAAATTCGTAGGTTTTCTATGTTAAAAAATTCGCAGGTAAATGTGTATGTAAAAACGCAGGAGAATTCGAAGGTAGTAAGGTTGAAGACGAAGACCTTTGGCGCGCGTTCTGGAATTCAAATGTTATGCTTAATATTTTATGAAATTGTTTCTGATTTGTTTCACAAATGTAGGCTTGGCCCAGTGGTGAGGGACGCACGCGTATGACCTTAGAGCCTTGGTTCGAATCCTGGGCTCAGTAACTTTTTTCTTATTTTTCCATTTAATTATCAAACTTAATATATTATGCAATGTTGTGGACTAACTACCAATTGCGCCCTCCCGGCTGGATGGTAATTGTGCTTGTGTATTGCGTGAAGGTCCTGGGTTCGAATCCCCCCCCAGGCCTTTTGTGCTATTTTCTTTTGCTTTTTCATGATTTTTCAGGATAAACAACAAAACCTGATGGTGCCTACCCTCTATCACATGCACGCGCATGGCCCAGTGGTTGGAGTGCTAGTCTTGAGTGGTGAAAGCTTAGGGACTGGGTTCAAATCCCAGCCCAAACAGGTTTTACTTTTTTCATTCTTTTTTTTTATTTTTCTTATTTAATTAATTTCTATTATAGTTAAACAAATTTAAATAATGAATAAAATGTTTATTTTATTTTAGAACTCATTTTTTTTAATTTAGATCTTATAAGAAAAATTATTTATGTTAATATTGTAAAATTTTGTATAGTTATTAATTAATTCTAATTTATTCTCCTAAAATATATATAAATCCTAAATTTCTAAAACCCTAAAATATTTTGTAAAAACCTAATTAATTTTTTATAAACCCTAATAATACTTTTTAACCCTAATTGTTTCATGTGAATATTAATTATGTCCATATTTTATTATTTAATATAATTCTTGTATATAGATAATTTTAGATAATTAATTAAAACTTGATAAATTATTTTTTTGTAAATATAATAATTATAATTAACCTTATTTTCATAATATGTACATATTTTATAATTTGTTTATAATTTAATTCTTGTATGTAAATAATTTTTAGTATATGTTTAAAAATAATTAAAATTTGCTAATTTAATTTTGTAAATATAATTTATTTTCATAATATGTTTTATAATTAACCTAATTTTTATAATTTGCATATAATTTAAAACTTTATGATAATTAGTATATAATTGTTTATATTTTCTTCTTAATCTTAAAAAATATAATTGTTTATAAAAAATTGAACTTTTAATTATTATGCAAATATTCTTGTTATTAATTCTATTTATTTTCATATGATGTTTATTTTATTATTACTAACCCCATATATATATATATTGTGATTTATTTATTATTTTTACTAACCCAATTAGACTATTATTATTTATTTTTGCTTATTTATTTAATTTGCTTTAATTATTATTATTATGTAATTGTTTCCTTCATGTAATATTTTAGTAGTAATGTTTAATATTTATTTTTAAATGCTATGGTTAGTAAAATAGGGAGTGAAACATGTTTGTATTTAAAATTAATTTAGATCATTAATTTAAAAGATAAATATTTAAAATTGTACACTCACACACGTAAGTCGATCTCTGATCGCCATCTCACTTCCTTAAGGATACCCCTCATGTTGCCTAAAACAAAAGGTCAAGTAGGGTGTATAAAGCAAAGTCCCTCATCTCACATCATCTAGTCCCTTAACAGATAAAAAGATCAAGTCCCTTCGAATGTTGCCTTCGTAATGATCTTGTCCCTTTCGAATAAAGATGATAAGTCCCTTCGAATTGCTTATACACCCCACAGTTGCCTAAATAACAGATGTCCCTTCACTTGTCCCTCACATCCAAGGTAATGACTACCTATTCCTTAATAATAGGGATAGTCTTACCACTTAAAGGATTCAAGAACAGAAAAGACTTAAACTTAGGGTAGGTTCTTCTTAGATACTTGCTCACTCTTCAAAATATTTCAAACACTTCATACATTTCAAACAATTTTCAAAAACAAAGGTTTTATACGCATCCGTACATGGATCATTATAAAATACTTAAGAAAATTTTTATTCACACACTTCACATTTCAAAAACAGTTTAAAGTGAGCTAAGTAACTAAGAGCCCATGGATAACCATGGATGTAAAGGGTGCTAACACCTTCCCTTTACATAACCTACCCCCCGGACCCAAAAATCTTTTAAAAAGGTCTTTCCTGTTCTTTTATGCCTTTCCTTTGGATAAAATAAAAGTCGGTGGCGACTCTTGCTATCCGCAACATAACTAAAGTCAGTTCTCCCACCGTGTTACACACGGCCTGTGTCACACGGCCTGACGAACCATCTTGAAAACATCATTTTCCAAAGTACAGAACTGTGACACGGCCACCCGTGTCGTGTGACACGGCCCGTGTCACACCCTCTGATCTCCAATCTTCTCAAAAATCCTCCCCATCTTGTTCCCGTAGCCTGACACGGCCACCCGTGTCGTGTGACACGGCCCGTGTCAGGAGCCCTGCGCCCAAAATTAACTTTTTCCCAAAAATCACTTTTCATTCCCCATCTCATACCAATTCGGGTTCTATTGATTATATCTCACTTTTATCACTCAAAACAGTCCCAATGTCATTCTTATACTTATTTTAAGACCTTTAATACCACATATCATTCCAACCTAATATTACTAATCAAATTAGGGATTTTAAGTTTCTCTTCCTCTTCTCAATTCACATCATCAACAACAACATTCATATAACAGTTTTCATATTAATCCAAATATATCAATTCAAACAATGATTATTCCAAATACAACAATCAATCATGCAATTCCATATTCATACCACAATTCATCAAATTATACCAAATCACATAATCCCTAGGAGAGTAAGGACCTCTCAACTACCCTTTCATGTTAGATCACCAATAAGAACCCTTTCTCCCCTCTTACCTTAGATTCAATCGATTCCTTGAACAATCTTGATCTTGGAGCTTTATGTCTCTTGCTCTTCTCTCTCTTTTTCCTCTTTCTCCAGAGCCAACTTCTTATTTCCACCCAAAACACGATGAATGAAAATGATTCCTTTTTCCCCTCTCATAAACCACACCAATTTACCACCTTGCCCCTTAGACCTCCAATTCTCACTATTTTATTTATTTAGTAATAATATTCAAATAATATCATATTATCATTATATTATTATTTAAATAAACAATTCTTCACTTATAATCTCAAAAACACCACCCATATACATAATAACTATTTTATTAAATAAATTATGAAATCGGGGTGTTTCATGGTCGACATACGAGAATTTCAACAGTTATGCTGACAAGTCACGCCATGCACGCGCCTTGGGAAGCGTGCGCATTTAATGCGCAATGATGGCTAGTTTACGATCGTCCCTAGGCAATGAGTGCGTCGTTCATAGGCTTTAGGACACATGTGCATGCGCACATGCTGAAGGAGGTAATAAATAGGGCGTTGGAGTTCAGCTTCATACTTTTTCACCTATCGTTTTCCTGCTCGACACAACCAAGTCCCTAAACACCACCGTAAACCACTGTCTACCGCCATCTTTACCGAGGAAAACAAATCGACCATAACTTTATCATCTAAAACTTGTAAGTTTCTTCATTCTTTTGTTGTCGGAAGACTTCTGATTTTAGCTGGATATAGATGCATGCAATTAAGATAGATATTGGGGTTAATAGGACCCATAATTTAGATTGTTAGGGTTTCTGATATGATGTCCCTGTCTCTGTATGGTGGTTGACCCATGGTGTGTCGTCGTCGGCATGACAACTAGGACTTTTAGCGGCGTTCTCCATAGTTTTAGACGGCGGCTCCGGTTGAGCTTCAACCGGAGTTTTGGGCTTCTGTATTGAGGAATCCGCCTTTTATGCGAGTTAAGAGTTGATGCCATCGCGAATTTCTTTTCGCGTGTAGGCACACATATATTATTACAAGGATACAAACACATAACACCTTGAATAAGGGCTTAGGTCGAGGACAACGTCCTCGTCCCTCTGCGCACCCTTTCACTTGATCAGTAGAGAAATGGTGGATTTGATTTAACTCATCGAATTCACGTTTACTTTCGTTGCTTTTCAGGTGCAAAGATGTCTGCAAACGAGCCTGTTTATATGGTCATGGAGGAACTCTCCGATGATACGGCTTCTTCCCCGAGTCACTCTGAGGAGACTGCATCAGAGGAGACTGTTCCCGCTCACACGGATTCGGAGGAGACCACCTCTGCTCACACCGATGATAATAACCCCAAGGAAAACTATGTTGAGAAAGACATCCCTATTGAATCCTGGGTCGTTGGGGAGCCTTTAATTATCACGTTGGTATATCCTGAACCTCAGGAAGGTCCTGCTCCGGTGATCGGGAACCCCGAAGACTAGTGCATTAGGTATCCCGACGAGGAGGATCATATCTCCTCGCCTTATGGTCCCAACATATTTCCTATGTACGTCTTTTTCTTTAAGGATCTTAGATTCATGCTCCCTTTTTCGGACTTCCAGACATCCTTGTTTGGCCACCTTGAGCTCTCGCCCTCGCAATTTCATGCAAACTCGTTTGCCTTTATGAGAGCTTTCGAGATGACTTGCGAGTATCTGAACATTGGGGTGACTATTCCTCAGTTCTTTCACAACTTTTACCTTCAGAGGAAAGTCGTTCAAGGGATATACGACTGGGTTTCCCTCAAACAGAAAAGAAAGATTTACAAAGCCTACTCAGAGTCTATCAGAGACTTTAAGGATATGTACTACTTGGTCGAACTGGTCTCAGATCGTGCTCAGGATTTTGTGAAATTATGGGGAGTAGACACCGATGATGTAGGAAGGGTCCTACTTGATGACCAGGGCAGAGAGGTGTCATGTCTTATGCTGAAGTTTCATTTTTCATGGTCATGTGACCACTTTACGCACGACACAAATGAATACCTGGTCATCGCTGTTGATTTGAATATCGAGGACCAGACTAGTTATGACATCTTGATGAAGTTTGTTTCCGGTTTCACTATGATTGTGCACGTGGATGAGCAGGGTCATCCACTCTTAGATAAGGATGGGGGCGCAAACGTGACCCCTAGGTTAATAGAAGTGTCTAAGCTCCTCGCATGTGGAACGAACGAGGAAATTACAACCTACCTTGGTAGTCTTTATAATTATTTGTTCATATTGAGTCTTTGCTCGTATACTTTTTATGTTCTAACTTGTCTTCTTTTGCCCTTTTTAGATTCGATGTCGGACGTGTAGGACAAGGTAATGGTGAATGCTGCCAAAAGAAAAGGAGCAAAGAAGTTGAAGCAAACCAGGTTGAATGATCGTTTTGTAGCACCGAGCACATGCTCATGCAATTCCACCTCAGCTTCTCAGGGCTCTTGGGGCACCGCCTCTAGATTGGGGAAGAGGTTGAGGGTCGACGATGTCATAAACCTGACAGGGACTCCTACGAAGCCGTCGTTTGAACTTCCAACCTGCTTTCTTAAGCCAAAGTTCTTTGAGGAGACTTCACTCCAGGTCCACCAGGCGGAAATGCTGAAATTGAAGGAGCTGAGTCGACCAGATAAGTGACTATCTTTGACTCGGGATGCAATTTCAGTGATGAGGGTTCTAGCTATAACCTTCATGTACGCTGAGGTAACTTCTACCCAAGAGCAAGAGATCCAGAGGCTGAAGCTCCTTTTGTCTGCTTTGAAGGACAAGGTTAAAAAAGCTTCTGAAATGGTGAAGGATGCCTTAAAGAAGAACAAGGAGCTGAAGTAGTCTCTGGCTGCTGCTAACTCTAAGAGGAAAACCGCGAAGGACGGAATTGATCATCTCAAAGCTGTAATGGATCCTTATGAGTATGAGACCGGGGACCTGAAATTGCTGGTGAGCCGAGCTGAGTTGGTCGCAAAGATCGAGAAGGGGGGAGAGGACCTTGAATAAATGGCGATCGTGGAATTTAAGAATGCGGTAGATCAACTGAAGATTGTTAATCCTGGGGTTATACTCAACGAGGAGGGAATCAATTGCCTGTATAAGGTCGTGAATAGAGAGATCTTCGTGCCTGATTTTCTTAGGCGGTCAGAACAAGACGATGCAATCATGGCTGAAGGAAATCAAGGGATTCCCGTTGACGGTCAGCCGATTGTGGATGCAGATATGCAGGAAACACTTGATGATTTTTTTCCTCGCTTTTTGATTTTAGCGGTCGGCCTGCGTGCCATGGCCTTTATTTTACTTGGGGGTATCGTGCCCCCTTTTATGTAATATTTGAACAAGTCAGTCCTTGTGGCCGCATTTTGTAATGCTTTTCCGACAGCGATGGTCATTCTTTATTTATTTGTTATGCCTGCACGTGCATCCATCAGAGGGCACACTTTTATTCTTTAATTTTTACTAAGTGTTTGTATGATCCTCGATCATTTAGATGTTCGCTTTAAAACACACGCGATGTTCTTTTATAAGCCCGCTGAAGGACTTAGGATATGTTTGTATGTGGGGGATTGTGCTTAATATATGTGTGTTTGGAGGTTTGTGTATCTGGGCAAAATGCCATAGTATATATGGTAGGAAAACGGTGCTCGAGTCATGATAATGGCCCATGCTCCATGGTGTGAACGTCCCATCGCGAGTTGGGTGTTCTGCCTGTTCGTGATACGAAGACGATGACAGACTCGGTTGAGGATCTAGTTGTGTGACGGTGATCTTCCATGTTCCTGAGGGAAACCCCGTTGACTAAAAGATTTTGGTATGCAATACTTGTACCTAGATATGCATGTTAGGTTGGTGCTTGTGCTCCATCGTTCAGATCCGAGAAGGACGATAAATGCCTTAACCGTAATATTGTTTCGGTTTCTCGGTGTTCCAAGGATAAGAAAGTTCTTCCCTATTCAAGTTTTCTAAGTAATAGGCTTCATTCTCCGTTTTCGCTCGGACACGGTAGGGGCCTTCCCAATTTACGTCCAGTTTACCCTCTCTGGAGTCCATGTGGTTTCTCCTTAAGACAAGACTTTCGACTTCGAATGCTCACTTTATAACTTTAGAGTCATGCTTGATAGCTATTTTTTGTTTAAGAGATGCTTTGTGTAGGGCCACTCCTGACCGAACTTCTTCGACCAAATCAAGCTCTTCGCGTAATGCTTCTGAATTGGTATCCTCGTCCATTGGAGCTTCTGTCCGTCTGGATGGTACATGCATTTCAATGGGTATGACAACCTCTATTCCATATGCTATTCGGAAAAGGGTTTCCTCGGTTGTAGAGTGAGGTGTGGTCCGGTATGCCCACTGGATGATGTGCAATTCCACGACCCAAATCTTCTTGATCTCATCTAATCTTTTCTTAAGTACTCGTAGGATTACCCTGTTCGTTGATTTTGCTTGCCCATTAGTTTGCAGGTGCTCGACTGAAGCGAAATGTTGTTTAGTTCCTACGTTGGTAACGAATGCTTGGAAATTTTTATCCATTAATTGTGTCCCGTTGTCGGTAACTATGGCTTGGTGTACCCCAAAACGAGCGAGGATGTTACGTTTGGAGAAGTATAATATGTTAAGGGTTGTGATCTTGGCTAAAGGCTCAGTTTCTATCCACTTTGTGAAGTATTCTACACCGGCGATCAAGTACTTATTTTGGTTTGAACCGACGAAGAAGGGTCCGAGGATATCTAGGCCCACCATGTGAATGGCCACGGGGAGGACATTGTCTTAAGCTCGTTTGGAGGCGCTAGGTGTATGTCCCCGTGTCGTTAGCATTTATCACATTTTTTCACGTGCTCTTTGGCGCCGTTATGCATTGTTGGCCAATAATATCCTACCCAAAAGGCTTTCCTTGCTAATGATCTCCCACCTAGATGTTGGGTGTTGATGCCTTCGTGGATTTCGCGCAGGATATGCGGGATCAATTCCTCCTTGACACACTTGAGGAGAGGAATGGAAAATCACAGTCGGTAGAGTTTGCCCTCGACTAACATGTATGAGCAGGCTCGTCGC
Source organism: Lathyrus aphaca (assembly GCA_963966055.1). NCBI lineage: Eukaryota > Viridiplantae > Streptophyta > Magnoliopsida > Fabales > Fabaceae > Lathyrus > Lathyrus aphaca. The sequence goes on from OZ014521.1 coordinate 90,519,254, forward strand.
CTAACTACACTGGTCTCCTTTGGGTCTTGGGGCAGTTCATCGTTAGTCAAGTAGTTGTAGATCAGGGTCATCCAGCAGTTGGCTTCGCTGATGACGTTTATGCTATCGCCGAGGATGTCTTTTTGATGCTGGGCCAATGGAGTATCTCTTGTATACATATTTGTTTCCACCTTTCCTTTTTGTGCTCGCGAGTTTTGATAACACGTCCGCTTATACGTTATGTTCACGAGGAACATGTTTGACTTCTACGAACGTAAACTTTGTGGTTTTTTCTTTGACCAGGTGTTGCACCCCAAAATTTGCCCTCACAAAACAAGACTTTGTGTACTAAGAGGTTCACAAGGTTCACAAAGTTCACAAGACATCTTATGAGGTTCACAAGATTCACAAGACATCTTATGAGGTTCACAAGGTTCACAATACATCTTATGAAGTTCACAAGACATCTCATGAGGTTCATGAGGTTCACAATTAGTCAGAAGATTTGACATTTCCCTCAGACAATGCATCCTCTTAAGCAATGCATCCTAAACTAGGGTTTTGACTTTAATCAGGATAAATGGACTTCCAAGACTTCAAGTGAGCTTCATAACATCTTATATGTGTTTAAGAATCCCCATGACAAGTTTCAAGATTTTCCTCAAAGGTTTGCTCAGTCAGATGATCAGATAGGTCAAAATCAGTCAAAGCAGTTAAAAAGTCAAACTGAGGTCAACTGTGGTCAAACCAAAGTCAAACTTCATGATTTTTTTCCAACATCAATTATATGAAGTAAAATTCATCATTTGATCAAGGGTTGATCATGATTCATCAAGGACATTTCAGATCATCAAGAATCAGAGGTTTCTAAATTAGGGTTTTCTCAGGAAAAGTCAACAGAACTTTGACCAGCCATAACTTTCACATGCTTCATCAAATTTTTTCCATCCAAAGCTAATTTTGAAGAAAATTGAATTCTCTACAACTTTGTGTCTCACAAGCCAAGCCCAAAAATGCTTTATTTGGAAGGTATGAGCTAAGACATTATAGGTCCTTTTGAAAGTCAACAAAAAGTCAACAACTTCAAAAGGGAATAACTTGAGAATGGTAAATGATATGGACATGAAACCAATGGGGTTGGTTAGAGGACTCTTTAAGCTTTCCAAAATGTCCAAGAACACCCTCATAGCATTAAAATTGAAGGATTTGTGCCCTTGTAAAGTTGGGATATTTTTGGGTGGTTTATGAAGAAAATAGGGTATGAAAACCATAATTCTTCAAATGGGCTGAACTTTTTGTGACCCAAGGTGTTCCATGACATCATGCACGAAATTTATTTAATATTTTCATAATTTTATTTTATTTATTTTATTTATTATGATTTTTTATATTAAAAATCATTTTAAATTTAAATAAAATATCAAATATGAAGATTTAAAATATATTTTGATTTTAGAAAGTCATAAACAAGAGTTGGATCAGATTGATGTGCAATTGGTGATGATTGTCTTAAGATAGAAAGGTTTCATTCAAAAATATTTGAAATTCAAGCCATGATCTTTTTCAATCTTTTGAATCCAAAAAGTCCAAACAACCATCCAATTTTTTGACCTAGTTTCATTCAACTATAAGTATACAAACCTAACACAATGCACAAAGACGAAATTTCTGCCTCAAGAGTAAGTTTCCACTTTCAAAAAAATCACCAAAAAGCTTAAATTCGGATTCCATTCTCCAAGCCCTTTCAAGACAAACCAAAGGTTGCAACTTGTTCCTTGGAGTTCATAGATCAATTCTGGATCATAACATTGCTCCTTCATGCCCTAATTCGCACAAACCGAATGCATCCCTTTCATATTATAAATTTTTTCGATTTGATTGATTCATGCTTTGATATTGAAAACTAATCATAGATTTGTGTTTGTTATGGTGTTTAGAAGCTTTTTGAATGGATTAATTGAATTATTGTGGACTGTATCGAAGGTTGCCATTGTTAGGGTTTGGAGTTTCAAAACGGGAACCAGACATTTAGGACCTTAAAACAAATTCTAAGACCATGGCTGTGACGTGTAGACCTTGTATAATTGATATGGGTTACTAATTTTTGTTGTCATGATGGTTTGCATAATGTTTCAAAAAACATAGGTTTCTGGTTTTGGAAATTCGCAGGAAATTTCGTATGTGATTTCGCAGGTATTTTTGCAGGAAATAGGAGGAAGAAGAAGGCCCCTGGCGCGCATTCTGAAAATTTGAATTTTATTCTTAATATTTTATGTAATTGTTTCTAATTTGTTTCACAAACGTATGCCTGGCCCAGTGGTGAGGGACGCACGCGTATTGCTTCAAGGCTTGGGTTCGATTCCTGGAGGCAACACTCTTTTTGCTACATTTTCTCATTTATTACAGGACTTAATATATTATTAGTTGTTGTGGATTATACATCAGATGTGCCCTTCTAGCTGGATGGTAAGAGTGTTTGCTTGTTGTGTGAGGGTCTTGGGTTCGAAACCCCCCAGGCCCTTTTTTTTTGTGTCATTTTTTTTTTTTGTTGTAATTTGAATAGGATATGAAACAAAAGCACCAGGATCTCAATCTCTATCACTAGTGCACGCTGGCCAGGATGGTTTTGTGACCTGCATATGAGGTAGGGGACCTGGGTTCAAATCCCAGGTCCTTTCTTTTTGAGCAATATTTTCATTATTTTCTTATTTTAGTTATTTCTATTTTATTAAATTATCAAAATACAATTTATAAATATCATTAAAATACTTTTATTCAATATTCTTAAAAAACTTCATATTTTCTTTTATAAAAATATTTTTATTTATAATATGTATGTATATAATTTGTAAATAAATTTAGTTTGATTTAATTTGTAGAAAAACATATAAACCCTAATATTTTCATAAACCCTAATTTAATATGATTAACCCTAATAATATTTTTCTAAAAAACCTAATTAATTTATATAGATGTTAATTATGCTTCTTTATTTTTATTATTTGTTTATATTATCTTTATCCATAGTTTTATATAAAATCATGTAAATAATTTTAGATTATGCTTAAAATAATTAAAAACTCCTAATTTAATCTTGTAAATAAAATTTATTTTTATAACATGTATATAAATTAAAATCTTTAGAATAATTAGTATAGTAGGAATTACTTATTTTTTCTTCTTAAAATCTTAAAAAATAATTATTTATTAAAAATTGCACTTTCAAATTTATTATTCATTATTATGCTAATTTCTTTATTTTTATTCTTATTAATTTTGTTATTACTAACCCAATTATTTATTATTATTTATTTGCTTATTTATTTTTTATTATTATTATGTAATTGTATCCCTTATGTAATATTTGTAGTAGTAATTTTTATTATTTATTTTAAATGCTATGGTTAGTAAAATAGGGAGTGCAAGATATGTTTGTATTTAAAAATTAATTTAGATCATTAAATCTCAAGATAAATATTTAAATTGGTACACTCACACACGTAAGTCGATCCTGGATCGTCATCTCACCTCTTAAGGGTTACCTCTCAAGTTGCCTAAACAAAAGGTCAAGTAGGGTGTATAAAGCAAAGTCCCTCATCTTATATCATCTAGTCCCTAAACAGATAAAAAGATCAAGTCCCTTCGAATGTTGCCTTCGTAATGATCTTGTCCCTTTCGGATAAAGATGATTAGTCCCTTCGAATTGCTTATACACCTTACAGTTGCCTAGATAACAGATGTCCCTTCACTTGTCCCTCACATCCAAGGTAACGACTACCTATTCCTTAATAATAGGGATAGTCTTACCACTTAAAGGATATTTAAGAACAGAAAAGACTTAACTTAGGGTAGGTTCCTCTTATGTACTTGCTCACTCTTCAAAACATTTCAAACACTTCACATTTTTCAAGCAATTTTCAAAACAAAGGTTTTATATATATCCGTACATGGATCATTATAAAACACTTAAGAAAATTTCTAAACACACACTACACATTTCAAAAACATTTTAAAGTGAGCTAAGTAACTAAGAGCCCATGGATAACCATGGATGTAAAGGGTGCTAACACCTTCCCTTTACATAACCTACCCCCCGAACCCAAAAATCTTTTAAGGTCTTTCCTGTTCTTTTATGCCCTTTCCTTTGGATAAAATAAAAGTCGGTGGCGACTCTTGCTATCCGCAACATAACTAAAGTTAGTTCTCCCACCGTGTTACACCAGGGTCAGGTAGTCTTACAAGTTGTCGTTTTTGACCTGATATTCTCCCTTGACTTGTAAGGTAATGAGCTGAAAGTCCATATAAATGATTATTTCTTCGGCTCCTAGATTGTCGGCGAGCCTCATACCAAAGAAGAAAACTGTGTTCTCTACCTAGTTGTTGGAGGTGGGAAAGATAGTGCGAGGGATACCACTATCAGGATACCTTCCTTGTTTTCTAGAATAATCCTTGCTCCGCGTCCCATTGAGCTTGATGCTCCGTTCACGAAAATGGTCCATTTCCAGGACGCGCAATTTTTACTCTCCGGGGTGGTCATTTCGGCCACGAAATCAGCTAGGACTCTTGCTTTGATGGCTATCGTGCTTTATTACCTAATGTCGAACTCAGACAGTTCCAGGGACCATTTGAGCATCCTTCTGGCCATGTCAGGTCGACCGAGAAGTTGTCTAATAGGCTGGTATGTTCGAATGATGATCGTGTGTGCCAGGAAATAGTGCCTAAGCCTCCTCATTATGTTGGAGAGAGCTAGGGCGACTTTTTAAATCTGCTGATACCTGAGCTCAGGCCCCTGCAGGGCTTTGCTCGTGAAGTAGATTGGTTTGTGTCCCTTTGGTGTTTCTCGTATGAGGGCGGCGCTTACGACCTCGTTTGCGACGACCAAATACATAAACATAGTCTCCCCGACCTCTGGTCGGGAGAGAACATGGGGTTCCGACAAAGCCTTCTAGAGATGTGTCAAGACTTGCTCGCACTCCTCCGTCTATTAGAAAGCATCCTCTTTGCGGAGGAGCTTGAAAAAGGGAAGCGCATGTTGGGTGGATTTTGCCACAAAACGAGATAGCGAAGTGAGAACCCCGTTTAGTGACTGGATGGATTTTTTGGATTTTGGCGTGGGCATTTCGGCGAATGCTCGTCACTTGTCAGGGTTATCTTCGATTCCCCTTTCGGTTAAATAAAAACGGAGGAATTTGCCCGCACGTACCCCGAACGTGCATTTTTCTAGATTAAATCGCATTTTGCATTTGCGTGCTTGATCAAAAATTTTCTTCAAGTGGAGAGCATGATTGGTTTCATTTCGGGATTTAACGATCATGTCGTCCATGTAAACTTCGAGCATGTCTCCTATTTCTGCTCGAAAGATTTTGTTCATCATGCGTTGGTAGGTTGCGCCTGCGTTTTTCAAGCCGAAGGGCATTACGTTGTAGTAATGGTTGCCCGACTCGGTCACGAAGGAGGTGTGTTTCTTGTCGGTCACGACCATGGGTATTTGATTATACCCGGAATAGGCGTCGAGGAATGAAAATAATTTAAAACCTGCAGAGTTATCGACCAGTTTATCAATGTTAGGCAAATGGTAAGCGTCTTTCGAGCAAGCCCGATTGAGATCAGTGTAGTCAACGCACATGCGCCATTTTTCATTGCTTTTTTAACCAATACAACGTTTAAGAGGCAGGTAGTATACCTGGCCTCGGTTACAAATTGTGCCTCTAGGAGGTCTTTAACTACTTGTTCGACAACTCCTATCTTTTTCGGGGACTGCTTCCTCGTGTGTTATACCACAACTCAGACGAAGGGATCTATGGTCAGATGATGGCATGCCGTTTCTGGATCCAACCCTGACATCTCAGCTGCGCTCCACGCGAACATATCAACATTCTCCCTGAGGCACGCTTTCAAATGCTTCCTCGCGAGGTCGGGGAGGTCGACTCTAATCGTCACTCCTTTGGTAGGGTCCTTGCCTAGTACGACTAGCTCGAAATCTCCGTCGGGCACTAGACGAGTGGACGAAGAAATATTTGCATTCAACTGTGCCTCCTTCTCTTCCTCGAAAAACCTGCCATCGAGATCAATTGAATCGACCCGAGGGAGTGGCTTCGGTTCCTCAGAACTATAGGGAATAATAGTCTTAGTAGCTGGCTTTGACTTGGAGGTTATGGCGTTGAACCCCTTAGACGCAACTTCGAAGCATCGACGAGCAGCTTCGATGTCCCCGTGGAGAGTGGTTACCTGCTCCGATGAATTGTAGTACTTCATCTTTATATGTACCGTGGATGGTACGATGATGAGCTCAGCAAGGATCAGGCGACCCAAGATGCATTAGAGAGTCCTCCTGGTCTTCCTAGTCACTGGGGACTTATGTCGTAGGGGAGACGAACATGCCCGTTTCTTAATAGATCTAACTGCCTCTAGGTGTTGGTGAGTTTTTCTCCGTTCAGGCGAACAACTACGGGACCTGCGGAGCCTCCTCTCAAGGGAGAGAGATCTGACATGTCGCGCATCTTCCAAAGCTTCTAATCTTTCACCTTGGAACAAGATCAGAAGGTTGATGTCGTTGGTCGTCTCGTCCAGAGCATCGAGCGTCTCCTTGGTTCCCTTGGGAATGGGGATGAGGGGGAGATCAACAGGGGCAATCTCAGGTTGCATGGATCGTTCTGGTGCTGGGGAGGCAATGCACCCGTCTTAAAGACGACCAAGTTCCCCGAGTGGGGGATTGGTTCCATCACTCTCCAGTTGCTTGACGGGGATGTTTTTGATGATCCGAGCATCAACAGAGTCGTCACGGTGAGCCATTGAGAAAGTTGAATTGCAATGTTTTGGTTTTCACGATCTAAGGATGAAAAACAGGGTAACACGAGTTCCCACAGACGGCGCCACTGATCATTCTTGTGCGATCAAAATATGTAGTGGCCCCGAACGCTGGTGTAGATGATGGTGTTGATGCTCGATCGTCGAGAAGAGATGGGAGTGTACCTGCAAGGTACTTTGATGATAAAGTAAGAACAGACAAAAGAGTGAGCAAGTACGAGTGAGAGAGTTAATGGAGTGAATATTCGATACTCGACCTTCTCAAGTGAGAGGGTTTATAGAGAGCCCTCATCGCATGACTATTGGTCCCTATTTTTAGCCTGGATCGCAGATACCTCAAAAATAAGTAATTGTCAGAACAAGTCGTTGGAATGGACCTGCATGGTTGGATGAGTACGTCGAACATCGGGTGATTCGAGTAGAAGTACTTCCTCGGCCGAATCTGGGTGACTTCCCCGAATTACGGGCACGAGTCATGAAGGGACAGAGGAAATCAACCACGGGAAACCGTGGTCGACAGTTCATCCTCGGCTGAGGGGCATAAAGCTAGTGGGTCCCTCTGACATTGGGCTATTGGGCCGTCCTGGAAGCAAGAGTGGGTTGGGCCATGCCTAGTCATTGGGCCAGTCCAAAACAGACATCATTTGCTCATTGGGGTCTGTTTCAATTGTTGCCAGAATCTGACCACCACATAGGCTAGAGCCGACAAAATGGGTCGGACCAACCCGAAAGCCCGCAAAAAAATCCGGGCTTGAACAAGAAAATTAGAACACATTTATGATCTGGGCTTTTAAGCCCGGCCTTCTAAAAGCCCGATGTTTAACCGGGCTAGCCCGATCGGGTTGCGGGTAGCCCGCTTAATTTATTTATTTATTTTGACAAAAATTCTAACACATTATACTAATAATGTTCATGTTATTCTAACATATTATACTACTAATGTCCATGTTATTTTTATTAAGATTTATAATTTATTAATTAAGTTATTAAAAACCATAATAAGTAAAACACATTATAGATTAAATGTATAAAACATTTTGTTTCTTATATCCATACATGTGTTACAACTAATGCAAACATCAATAACAATATCAACATCAATATTAAATCTAAAAATTAATCCATAAATTTATTATTCGTCTTCAAAGTTATATTATTTTTAGTGCTCAATACTCATATATGTATTACTTATTAATTTATGATTTATTAACCTTTTGTACTTATTTAAAAAAATTAATTAAAAAATTAATATTAAATATAATCCGGGCTGACCTGATTAACTGTGGCCCGTAAAGGGCCGGGCTTGAACAACCAAATTATAGCCCGTTTAAATTCCGGGCTTTTAGGCCCGACACTCTAAGGGCCCGAACCCGTCACGGGCTGGCTCGAAGCGGGCCGGGTAGCCCGTTTTGCCAGCTCTAACATAGGCCCTTCAAAAAGCATCCATCAAGTCCAATTATTGGCCTACAGAACTTGAAACTCTTCTGGCAAGCAGCATACTAAATGTAGAGTCTCTTGAAATAAGGCATTGTATCCTCAGCCCCCTTTTGAACAAGTGTGACATTGAGTTTGACAATAGAACCAAGATTGGTCCTTAAAATCTCATGACTGTAGTCATAAATCCTTATGTAATCTCCTAAGAAATATCCATCCACCATATCCCTTGCAACAAACCTGACCCCGATTACCATTATTTTGTTAACCCCTACATTCAATTTCTTAAGTGCCTTCTCTTTTATATCTTTCAACTTGAGTTTAGGATTATTTTTCAAAGAGTTTTGTAACCTCTTACTAAGCCATCTTGTACTCGTCATCTTAACATTATACTTTATAAGTTGTCAAGTCTCCTCATCAAGCAACTTTCCACAATATGCCTCCCACTCACATCCTTCCTTACAAACAACCTTCACTTTTTTTCCAGTCATTTTTATGTTAGCAACATATTCTTCCTCATTGTCCAGATTAACATCAGAATCAGTATATAATACTTACATACAACTATCATAAACAAATGAAGAATCCTCATCTTCAGAACTGGTGTCAACTCCCTCATCAAGATTGACACCCTCATTAACATTCACATTTGAATCATCATTCACACTCCCACCAGACTTCAGTTACTCACTAGCATCAACTCTCTCATCTTGATTGACACCTTCACTAGACTTCAATCCCTCTCCAGTACTCCGTCTCTCACTAGCATCAACTTCCTCACCTAGATTGACTCCCACATCAACATTCAATCCCTCACTAGCATTTAAAGCTTCCTCATGTTGCTTATCTACATCCTTAATTACTTGTTCAACCAATTCTGCCACAATGTCATAGTGTTATGGAACAACCGTGTTCAGGGGTTCTTCATTTAATGGTTCCTCCTCCATGTTTGATGGTTGTTCATTTAAGGGAACATCAACATACTCAGGTTGAGACATAGGGTGTTCAATATAAATGTCCATTTTCAGGTGAACCCTACATAAGTCAGTTATGTGTAAAACGCCCTTATCATCCTGAAGCAAATTAATTCCAAATGTAGAATCCTTATAGTATATATTCTCTACCCGAGTATACCCTAAGTCTTTTAAAATATCAATCAACTCAAAATACGACCATCTATCAACATCTACCCTTAACTCATTGCATTTACCACCAACATAATTAGTTTTTTCAGAATCCAAAAATTCACCACTATGGTGAATGTTAATAATAATTAGTTCTTCCATTTGAACAAAATATCACCTACAAACATAAATTACAGAAAATGAGTATAAAAATCCTAGTTTTCGAAAGGGGGCAAAACACCCTAGAATACAAAATACAAATTGCCTACAAACTATAATATCAGGAAAGGAATTGGTTACTAACCTCGTTTGCTTCGTCTTCGTCTTGAAAGATTTCATTTGTTTCATCTTCTGCTTGAACCAACACTCTTCTGCGCTGGGGTTGAATTTTTTTGGAAATGAGAGAAAATCAACTGAGTTGAAATTCTTAGTTTCTATGTTATAAAACTAAAAAGTGAATAGTGAACACCGTGCCACATCACCATTCATTACATTACACATCAGCCAGATAAATCCATGTAATCAACATTTTAAGTCAAAATTTAACTTTTCTAACGGAAAGGACAAACGTGGACCATTTTAAAAATGTATGAGACAAATTTGAAACTTTTAAAAGAAAGATGACCAAATTAGACTCTGACCTATAGTTAGAGGACCAAAAAAAGTATTAAGCCTTTAAAATACTTCTTACTGGCTTACTGCTATATAAATGAAATAATAACAAAATAATTAAATTCAATAAAAAACTATTACTCATATTATTTCATTGGATAATGCTAACATATGCTCTTAGATATATATATATATATATATATATATATATATATATATATATATATATATATATATATATATATATATATATATATATATATATATATATTTATTTAAATTATGCATTGTATTAATTAAAAGAATAATTTATTATTCAGTAATGCTATTTAGTACAAATGAATTTGAAGAAGAAATGTAAGAATATACACGTGTCACTATTTTAGAGGTTAATTTTAAATTGATTTTAAATTTAACTTCCTTTTTAACAGGGATCATGGGGTAGTGATGATAATGAATGATTGGGATTTATTCTTGGTTTTCACCTTTTCTTACTATTAAACATTTTCCTTTATTATTTCATATATTTTTAACAAAAACTTTTCATTTTTAGATTTCTTTTGCATATGCTCTTATGTTAGCATTACCCTATTTTCATTTAATAATTAAAATACTATTATTTTAATTATTTTACCACTTATACACTATCATTATACTACTATATTCTTCTTAACCATCTCACTACACCCCACACACATAAAACAAATATTCAATTTAAATCAATATTTATATAACCATATTAAATCACTTCAATACACAAGTTATCTTAATTAAATAATTAAACGGAAAAATCAGGTGTCATGGAGAATCATAACACATTGCACAGAAAGGCATCAATCTGTTTTCATTTAGCGAGTTTTGCGGTGGAAACATCATCTAATTGGGTGGTTAGGTGATCTTGAAATCCTTGACCCCACATTTTAACAACACCAGCCCGTATGTAGTAGTTGGATGTCCCAATTAGTTTTTCGTATGGGATAAGTGGAACTTTGGTAAACGAGATGAAATTAGTGTCTCCCATGTCTTGAAAATAAATTTAAGTGCATATTTGGAATTAGGACAAAAAAAACGAGCTAGTCGGTGAAAACGATGACCAAATCGGATCACAGATGCGCTATCACGCGTGGCAGGGACGGAGGCGCGTGAGTCAGTGGTTGACGATGGGTGGGTCGGAGCAGACAATTATGTCTGTAGAGGTGATGTGTCGGGAAGTTGTTGGAATTAGTGGCAGTAGTGGCGGTAGTACGATGTTACCGAAATGAATCACCAAAAAAATTCTCATTGAAAGACATTAGGTCACCAACTAAAGTACGAAGAATAATTAAATCTCAACCAGCTTTGAATACCATATTGAAGTATAAGAAAGTGAGATATATTTGAATAAATCATGTGTTTAAAAAGTACTAAAAAGATTGTTTAATATATAGTCATTTACCACTAATTACATGATATAATCGATGTTAGACTTTATATATACAAATATTCTTAACAATTATGAAACTTTGATAATTAATCGGTGGATTAAAGACAATTCAAGAAGTTAAGCGGAAAAATATAAATGGGTGGGGGTAATTGATGAAATAGAACTCCTTGATACCTCTATGTGTTCACTTTTTTTGTACAAGGAATGGTCTAAGTCCAAAGCGAAAAACTACACCCCAACAATCTTAGGAAAGAACGTCCCAGAAAGATCATCCTCATACAGATTCCTAATTTCCAAAGGACAATCATTGAGAATATAAAGATTACTGTCCTTCTGAATTCCAAGTTTAGCAAGCGCGTCTGCACACCAATTAGCTTCCCGGTACTCATGGTTAATCATGATACCCTGTTTTTAAGAAGATATATGATTTTTCCAAGAAGGCTTCCTCCAGTATCACTTTTATTCATACCAACCTTGATATCATTCACTACCTGACTAGAATCCACACAAATGTCGATTTTAGAGAAGCCCAAACTAATAGCTAGATTGAGCCCTTCTAACACTCCCCACAATTCAGTTGTGTACACATCACAAACTCCAATAATTTTATAAAAACCAATCCACTCTTTTTCATTCCCTCTGATAATTCCACAACAACTGGCTATGCCCCTGTTGTCTTTAGCACCACCCAAATTGACTTTCACCCTTCCCATAATAGGAGGTTTCCAACTGATACAAATCGCTTCCTTAAGTTTCTTAGTTGCCATCAATTTACTAATTTTGGTTTGCGCATACTTATTAACCTGCCATTTGATATGTTGAACATGTTAGAGGATCTTGCGAAATTTTCCAAATAAATTTCCTGGTTTCGCCATCTCCACACTCTCTTTTGTATGTATGGTAATGGCTAGAATGTGTAGCAAAATTAATTATTTCAATGTGTAGCAAAATTAATTATTTCAAATGGCTGGTGTATTTTGTAGTGTGGTAGAATATGTTCATTTAAAGAAAGAAAAAAAAAGAATATGTTCACTCAATTAACTTATGGTCTTGATTTCCTTTCACATAAAGTCTTTAATGTTCTTAATTGTCCGGAGATTTGACACTTAGTGATCTTCCAAAATGTGAGTTAGACCAATCCAATGCAGTCGGGATATTGTTGTGGCTGGGTTTCTTGCTACTTGACATAGACAATTTGTGAAGAAGAATTCAAATATGAACAAGGTAGGAATTCAAATATGACTAAGTAACAATTATTTCAATCAATCAGCTATTAAAATATGCATTTACTTATAAAATTGAAGGTATTAATGTGTGGCTGACCTGACGGGGAAGATACATTCGCAGTAGCTATACAAATATTACATGACTGCACACATGCAGGTAATATATGGGGTGATGAATAAAGTTCTGATCATTAGGTACTCAAGGCCATTTGTTAATCATCACTTAAAAAGGAAGATGATAAATTACTTTTGCATCCCGATCTATAACATGTGATTTTGAGAGTAAACTTTAAAAATAAAAAAAAAAACCCTAAAAACTTTGAATGTAAATTATAAGAGATATAATTTTAGATTTTTGAAAAAATGTACTGATTGATAGGAAGTCGGCATGATGAAAAATTGCCCAGTACTAACTACTAAGTACTCCATATACTTGCTGAAAATAATTATGTAAATAAAAAACAAAAAACAAAGGTTCAAGAGCAGCCACACCTACCTACCCCCACCCAAACCCACGTGTCTCTTGTGCTTTCTTTATTTTAAATCTTAAACCCCAAAATCAACTCATACCCTAACCACCACCTATAACTCCTCTTTCATTTTATTGCACCTTCTTCTTCAACATTGTTCTCTCCACCCACCACACTCTCCCTTCCATTCAAACCCTAAAATCAAATCTCCACCATGACTTCCACCATTCCCACTTCACCTTCCTTCTCCATCCTCTCCTTCAATCCCACTATCCCCAACACTCCTTCTCAAATCCCCACTAATCTCCCTCTCCACCACCGCCACCGCCACCTTCGATTCACCGTCAAAGCTCACTCTTCCAATTCCCCCGTTCTTCACCACCTCAAAAACTTCGCCGGAGCAGCAGTCTTCGCCGCCGCAACCGCCACCGCTGCCCTCACATTTTCACCTTACCCTGCCAGAGCCGAACCACCGCCGCCTGCACTCACGGAAGTTCTCGACGAAACTGAAATCGAATCCGAAACAGAAACAGAAACAGACGCAGTTCTCGCTGACGCCAACACCGACACAGGAACAACGTCGCCTCCGTCCGAATTCCTCAAAGCCAACGATGAATCTTCATCACCGGAAGCTCTGAAGTCTCTTCTTCAGCAGAAGCTCGAACTCGGCGAAGACGAAGAAGCATTAAAGATCCTCAAACAATTGATCTCATCACAACCAGAGATAACAGACTGGAAATTCCTTGCAGCAAGGTTAACTACCGAAATGGGAGATACCGAAAGCGCTCAAACTTTCTACGAGGAAATCCTAAAGTCAAACCCGCTTTCTTTCGAAGCGCTTTTCGAAAACGCGCTTTTGCTGGACCGATGCGGAGAAGGAGATTCCGTAATTGAAAGGCTTGCAGATGCTCTGAGAGTTGTAGTGGAAGACAACAAGGAAAAGGAAGCGAGGGATGTGAAGTTGTTAATGGCTCAGATTCTGTTTCTTCAGAAGAATGTTGATGAAGCTTTGCGTTTTTACGAGGTTTTAATCAAAGAAGATCCTAATGATTTTAGACCTTATTTTTGCAGGGGAATGATTTATACATTGCTTGATAAGAATGATGAGGCTAAGGAACAGTTTGCAAAGTATAGGGAGTTGTCACCTATGAAGTTTGAGGTTGATGGTTACTTGAGAGGTCCTTTGTCAAAGATCAAAGATTTTGGTACTGATCAAAGCTAGAATAGTAATTGTAGTAAATTATAGTTATAGTTATTATAGTAGGATTAATGAAAAATTTGAGGTCTTTTTGCAATTGGTTGGAATAAAACACGGATGATTCTTCGCTTTTCCTGCAATCTTGATAATACTGGTGGGATGTTACAAACAACAATAACAACCAAACATTATCCTACTATCCGGGGTCGGCTATATGGATCAACTTTTGTCCTAATGTTCTATCCAGGATTATACTGGTGGGATGTTAAAAGAGATTAATTGTATGTTTAGTGATAGGGATATAATAAGGATGACAGTTGAATTAGTCATACTGAACTCTACTGCACTTTTTGTGTAGTTGGTAACTAGTTTTTGAGGATGATTTGTAATCTGCAATTGGAGGGTAGTTCCCGGCCACATGTTGTAACAAAGGGCTTGCTTTCTTGCCAAGCTATTATGTATGGGAACTTTATTTATGCCAACTGAATTCCATTTTTGCATGCTGTTTTGTGTGAATGTTGGATGTTGAGGTGTTAGTATTAGTTATCGGATACATAATCTTGCTGCTTCATCTGATTTTGTGCAAGATATCTGCAATCTCATGTGTGTAAATATTTGAAAATACAGAACAATCATGTGTGTAAATATTTGAAAATACAGAAGAATCATCAGACTCTAGTTTATACCTGAACTGTTTTAACTGTCTTTTTTCCTGTGTATTCTGTATTTTTTAATGCAAAAAAACAATGTTTTCTTTGGAAAACTGTCACAGATGTTTTTCTTGTTTATATGTTTATATATTTTGTATGGAAATCTCAAGCTGTCTTTCTGTACATTAACTGAGAGATCAGTTTTAATTGAAAGAGGTATTTGGTTTATAAAGCAAACTTTAGTGCCTAAACTTTAGTTTTATTTGAAAAAGGTATGTGACTTATAAAGCAAACTTTAGTGTGGGTTTGGTTTTTTCTGTTGGGTAAATAAAATAGTGTTGGGTTTTACATTGGCAAAAGTTGATGCTATATGATTTTGTAAAATAAATTTGAGTTTAGAGTGAGGAGGGGGTTGAATATAACACAATTTATGCATTGATATATTTATGTAAATGAGACTAAACAACATATTTATTACTAAAAATTGCATTTGCCATTTGAGTAACATTTCAAAATTTCAATTTGAAAGTAAAATAATTTTATTCAAAAAAATATTTTAAAATGTCAATTAAGTTTTTGTTCATAGAATAGTGAGAATCAAAACACACACTTGTGTATTAGAGATGATAATTAGATAAAGGTTAGTAATTAGTTTTTTAATCTATATAAAAGCAGTTTTGGAACAGTTTGCTTCATTGGCTATCAGGATTCAACGTAAAGTAAATGCAAAAGAAACATTCAAGACTTTTGAGTAGCACTTGCTCTAACACTTCTTTTCAACATTTTTTTATTGAGTGAAATTCTTCTATTTCTCATTCCCACTAATTTGAAAATACATAGTGGTGAGATCTACGTGAATTTCACTTCAAGAGAGTAGGTGTTAACAAGAGAGTAAGTGACGTTGTAAAATGAGATAATATTTCTTAGAAACTAGTAGCAAATTACAATCATCTCTAACGTATAGCTTATATGGTGTTATGAATTGGAATAATAGTATAACGATGGATAAAAATAGCAAATTGAATTTTCCACTTTCTCTTTTTGGATAAGCAGAGAGACCAAATATATGTACTATGTAGATTCCATATATTTACTTCTTCTCTCTTGAAAAAGAAATACAAAAGAAAGCTCTACTCTTTTAATTATTTCCCACTTCTACCCTTCTTTATATGCAAGCAATTGACAATGGAAATAGATGAATATGGTCGTGCAAGCAAAATGCAAAATGAAATACCATGGGTTTGGAACCTGTTCTGGACTGGGCCATGTCGACATGCATGGCACGGCCCAATGCTTGTCGGGTACAGGCCCAATCATCCGGGCAGTTGAATGCGTCGAGCAGAGGCCCCAACCATCCATGTCGATGGGACACCTCCTCGACAACTCTACTGTATGTCGGACAGAGACACGCATCCTCCACCAGCTGATCTTCACTCATATATCACCTACCTACATCACGGGCACGTGAGTTATGTCGAGCAGAACCACGTCTGCCAACTCATCTGACACGTCACCCAACTCCCATATACTATCTCCGAAGGGATAGGGGTAGTTGGACCAGGGAGCAGACCTTTGGTCTAGGTCTTCACGCTTCTTACGCGTCCCCTGGCAGCTCCTCCTTGGGCCTAGCTAAATCCAGCCCATTAGGAGTCTTGGCCCAGCGCTGGGGGCTCAATATAAATACCCTTTCATAGCAAAGGGTCAGGTATTCTAACTTACTCTAAAATAATCTTACTTTCGGTACCTCTTCTGACTTAAGCATTAGAGCACCTTGCAGGTACACCCCCTCACTCACCTCACTCTCTGGTCCAGTCTACAAATCCTTGGAAGGCCCTCCTGATCAGGTAAGATCAGTGGCGCCGTCTGTGGGAACTAGCTACCCCCATCTTCATCAACAGAGGATCAAAGCTCATTCATTCTTGTCCTTCCAACATGGCCGGAGAACAACCTAGCGAGCGCAGCCGTCCCCTTGTCGATTACACTATGGATGATGGCCCGCAGCCCCATGAAGCAGACGCTCGAGACAGTCGTCCTTCTACCCCGTCTCCAGAGCCTCGAAACAACGGGGATGTCTCTCACACCCAAAACCAAGGGACAAAGACATTTCATCCCATCCCCGTCCCCGTTGAAGGAGACGCCACCATGATTGCCATGGTGAATGCCCTCAACCAGGCCGGTTCTATGCTCTACCAGCAGCACGAGAGAATCATGGCCCTCGAAGCCGAGCGACAGGAGGCCCGACCCCAGCAGGAGAGGAGGACACAACAACGTCCAGAGCCAACAAAGAAGCGAGGGCGTCGCTCTCCCGAACCTCACGTCAGCAGGGCACGCGCCCGTCGTGAAAATGATCGAGCAGGAACATCACCAAGGCGCGGGCGCAGCCCCGACAACAATGAGCTATCTCCATTGAGGAGCGACGAGGAAGACTTGCACTGTCCCCTGTCCCGGGCAATAATGGAAGCCCCGCTCCCCAAAGGCATGGAGAAACCGCCCAATCTAGCTGTGTACGACGGGACTACAGATCCCGACGACCACGTCTACAACGTCAACGCGATGCTCGACTACCACAATGATATCACCGGTCATCTCAAATGCCGACTATTTTCAACAACCCTCAGGAAAGGGGCCATGGCTTGGTACAAAAGCTTGGCTCCCGAATCCATCACGTCTTGGAGAGTCATGAGGTCCATGTTCACCAGGCACTTCACCGCATCCCGTCGTCACCCCAAGACTGAGGCGACCCTTGAAGCCATAGTACAAAAGAAGAATGAAACACTGCGCTCGTACATCGAGCGATTCAACCAAGAAGCTGTAGAGGTGGATACCACCGAGCACATGAAGAAGTATCTCCTCGAAAGAGGACTTTTGCCCGGCAGTGAACTTAGCAGAGCCGTCGGGATCGAGCCTCCCCGCACTTTAAACGAACTCCTGCACAAGGCCCAGGCCTACATCAGATATGAGGAAAAACAGGTGGCACACAACGCTCGCAGCGGTCGTAGTGCTGGGGAAACCGATCATCCAAAACGCGAGGATCCAAACATCCCGCGTCGAAACGGGGATAAGCGAAGGGAAGAGAGGCCCCGCGAGCTCCGAGAGGGAAGAGGCCCCGCGGGCCGATACAACGAGTACACCTTACTGACAGCTCCTCGAGAGCGCATCCTCGCAGAATGCATCAACTCTGAATTTAAACAGGGCAGAGTAAGGTTCCCAAAACCATCTGCGCCAAAGCCTCACACCGACAAAACCAAGTACTGCCGGTTCCACAGGAGCCACGGGCACGTGACCGAAGACTGCGTCCACCTGAAGGATGCAATAGAGATTCTAATCCAAGAAGGACACCTAAAACAATATACGAGGAGGAACGAAGCCCCCAGACATGACGAGGCAGAAAAGAAGAGACCCCAGGAAGAAACACCCCCCGACAACTCTCCTTATCAAGTAGCCCTCTGCGTCTCACGCCCGAAAGATTTCATCCTCCCCGAGCCATTACCCGAAGGTAGAATCACTGCACTCAGCCCCTGGGAAGATTTCCCAACCGCACTGGTTATATCAGGTGGAGGAATTAACGGTGAAGCCGCTGCCCTCTCGGTCAAACGCAAATTCGACGAGCTCCTACTGACTGCCCCCGAGCAAAAGGCGACGCTGACAAAATATCGGGGTAAATCCAACCCGATATCCTTCTTTCTGGAAGAACTTTCGGGCGGATCCCCGAACTCGGGCATCCCACTATTGATCAGGGCAAAGATGGCCCAGTTCGACGTCAGGCGCATCCTGGTCGATCAGGGCAGCTCGGTGGATATCATGTATGTCCACCTCTTCAAGACCCTGAAATTGGACAAAACCAACCTGGCCCCCTACGTCGGATCCGACCTCCAGGGATTCAACGGAGCAACAACAAGGCCGTGGGGATATGTCGAGCTCTTCGTCACCTTCGGGGAGCAGGAAACGGCCAGGGAAATCAAGATCCAATTCCTAGTCGTGGACTGTCCGTCCCTTTACAATTGCATCTTTGGACGCCCGACACTGGCCGAACTCACCGCGGTCCCATCCACCGTCCACCTGAAGATGAAATACTACACCAAATTGGGTCGAGTAGTCACCATCCACGGTGACATCGAAGTTGCCCGACGGTGCTACGACGCTGCGGTAAAAGGACAGGCCATGGTCAACACAAAGAGTAGCGACAACAACAAAAAACTCAGGACCGAGGATCCTCCCCGGGGAGTTAACGCCATCGACCTCGACTGTCACATTGGGCCAAATGAAACCGAAGAAGGGAAGTCCACCGAGGAACAACCTCTCGAACACCCGGTCCGACCAATCCCCGACAGAGAGTTCGAACTCATCCCTCTCGGGGACGATCCAGAAAGGACAGTAAAGATAGGCAAGGGACTGCCCGAGGGAACAAGGGAGAAGCTCGTAGCATGCCTCAAAGAGAACTCTGACCTCTTCGCCTGAAATGCCGCGGAAATGCCCGGGCTAGATCCTGAGATCGCGTGTCACCAGTTAGCTTTAGATCGGGCAGTCAAGCCCATAGCACAGCGTAGGCGCAAACAGTCCCCCGAGAAGGCGGAGGCTGCCGAACGAGCTGTAAAAGACCTTCTAGAGGCAAATTTTATTTCTGAAGCCCAGTACACAACCTGGCTCTCTAATGTAGTCCTCGTTAAGAAAAATAATGGAAAATGGCGCATGTGTGTTGATTATACTGATCTTAATAGGGCTTGCCCGAAAGATGCTTTCCCCCTCCCTAATATAGATATGCTCGTGGACAATTCTGCAGGTTTTAAACTCTTGTCCTTCATGGACGCATATAGTGGATACAACCAAATCCCTATGTCGCCCACAGACAAGAGGCACATGGCATTCATGACCCCAACGGGCAATTACTATTACAACGTAATGCCGTTCGGGCTCAAGAACGCCGGTGCCACGTACCAACGCATGATGAACAAAGTCTTCAAGGAAGAAATAGGGGACATGCTCGAAGTGTACATGGACGACATGATCGTAAAGTCACACGAGGAGGTTACCCATGCTCGACACTTAACCAAAGTTTTCGAGCAGGCGAGGCAGTGCAAAATGAGGTTCAATCCTGAGAAATGCACGTTCGGGGTACGTGCAGGAAAATTCCTAGGCTTCTACCTCACCGAAAGGGGGATCGAAGCCAACCTCGACAAATGCCGAGCGTTCTCGGAATTTCCGACCCCGAGGACCAAGAAATCGATCCAATCCCTCAACGGAGTGCTCGCCTCACTCTCCCGTTTCATCGCCAAATCCGCCCAGCATGCACTGCCATTTTTCAGACTCCTTCGCAAAGAGGCCAGCTTCGACTGGACCGACGAGTGCGAGCAGGCATTACTCCATTTGAAAAAGGTTCTCTCCGAACCCCCGGTCTTATCACGACCATTGGAAAAGGAAACCCTATACCTATATCTATCCGTGGCGACCGAGGCCGTCAGCGCCGTCCTAATAAGGGAGACCGACGAAGGACAAAAACCCATCTATTTTACGAGCAAAGCACTCCAAGGCCCTGAGCTCCGATATCAGCAAATCGAAAAGGTCGCCCTGGCCCTCATAAATGCGGCGAGGAGGCTACGCTATTACTTCCTCGCACATACGGTAAAAGTAAGGACCGACCAGCCGATCAAACAATTACTCGGGCGACCAGATATGGCCGGCAGAATGCTCAAGTGGTCACTGGAACTCTCCGAATTCGACATACAATACGAAAACAGAAAGTCCTTGAAAGCCCAAGCACTGGCCGACTTCGTCGCGGAAATGACTCATTGCCCAACACCGGCGGACGGCGCCCACAAGTGGACGATCTTCGTCGACGGCGCCTCCAGCACATCAGGCAGCAGAGCCGGGATCATCCTCGAGAATGAGGATGGGATCCTGATCGAGGTCTCATTAGCACTGGCTTTCCCGACGTCGAACAACCAAGCCGAATACGAGGCTTTTATCGCCGGCCTGAGGTTAGCCGAGGACCTAGGAGCAAAAGAAGTGAAAATATCAACAGACTCCAAGCTCGTAGCATCACAAGTACGAGGAGAATACCAAACCAAGAACGACAACCTCGTCGAATACTTGTCCCTTGTCAAAGAAAAACTTGAGAAATTCGAGAAGTGGGAAGTCCAACACGTACCCCGCGAGCACAATATACGGGCAGACATCCTCTCAAAACTAGCCAGCACGAGGAAAAAGGGCGGAAACAAATCCGTAATTCAAGAAATCCTTCCTCGACCTAGCATCAAAAAATTACCTCCTCCATTCGAGGTCAACGCGATCGGGGATGCTCACTGTTGGATGACACCTATCTACAATTACCTAACAAAAGACGAACTCCCCGTCGACCCAAAGGAGGCGGCCACCACCAAACGACGGGCATGATCATACGTACTCCTCGAAGGGAAACTCTACCGTAGAGGGTTCTCCATCCCGTTACTTAAGTGTGTCGAGGAAGAGAAAGTTCCCGACATACTTGGAGAAATACACCGGGGGATCAACGCTCAACACCTCGGCGGACGATCACTCGCGCGAAAAGCCCTTCGAGCAGGCTACTACTGGCCGACCATGCAAAACGACTCAAAGGAGCACATCAAAAAATGCGACAAATTCCAGCGACACGCCGACATGCACCTCGCACCCCCGAATGACCTAAAATCATTGTCTTCCCTATGGCCCTTCGCGTGGTGGGGCATGGACATCCTCGGGCCTTTTGTCACCGGATCGTACCAGAATAAATACCTCATCGTCGGGGTGGATTATTTTACGAAATGGATTGAAGCAGAGGCATTGGCTAAAATAACCGCACAGAACATTCTCCGGTTCTTTAAACGCAACATCCTCGCTCGGTTCGGCATACCCTAGGCCCTCATCACGGACAATGGGACACAATTCACGGACGGCGGATTCCAAGACTTCGTCGCCAGCCTGGGTACCAAACAGCATTTCACGTCTGTCGAACATCCACAGACGAACGGGCAAGCGGAGGCGGCCAACAAAGTAATCTTACGCGGCCTTAAACGCAGGCTCGGCGAGGCGAAGAGGGCGTGGGTCGAGGAACTACATAGCGTCTTATGGGCTTACCACACGACACCATACTTAACCACCGGGGAGACCCCATTCCGACTGACTTACGGCACCGAAGCAGTCATCCCAGTAGAAATACGGGAACCAACGAGGAGGGTGGAGGAACCCCTAGACGAGGAAATGAACGACGAGACCCTTAGAGCCGAGCTCGACCTAGTCGAAGAGATCCGTTCCGAAGCAGCCCTCAGGGAAATGTCCCTCAAACAAAAAATAGCACTTCGCCACGACGCGAAGGTCATAAGAAGAGAGTTCCAGGTCGGCACCCTGGTCCTCAGAAGAAACCAGAAAAACCTAAAAGAGGGCAAACTGGCCGCCAACTGGGAAGGCCCCTACCGTGTCCGCGACAAGACGAGCAACGGGGCCTATTACCTAGAAGACCTACAAGGGGAAGAACTCGCTCGACCATGGAACGCAGAAAAACTTAGACAATATTACAGCTAAATGTATCACGGGGAGACGTGGGTGGTACGACCACGCTCTTCGTCTCCAAAACACCAGAGAGGAACCGCAAGACCCGGGGACGAACCAGGGCCACACAGCGAACACAACCCTCCTCGACGATGGGGACCTCGATCGAGACCCAACGTCGAAGTACCACGACAGGCAGGGCACCCAGCTCGCGATGGGAACGCCCAAGCCTCGAAGCCAGAGTCCGAACAACGAACCCGGGCTTCGATCCAAACGGGCACAAAGCCCGACGCTTCTTCGGTTCCCTAAACCGAGGAAACTAACGAAGTCGAGCAGAGTATAAATTCATAAACAAGCAAATATAACGCATACCCGAACACAATGATTGACAACAGAAAACATTCATATATTTAAAATATAACTACGGCCGAGGCCAAGTACGCCCGAAGGCCAAATTACATATGCCCGAAGGCCAAAATACATGAAGGGCACGCAGGCCACACAACAAGGCACGCAGGCCATAACAAAAACAACAAATCAAAAGAAAAATTAATAATCAAGACTCCGCCCGGAGCACCTCCTCAGCTTCTTCCACCTCATCCTCGTCATCCCCCAGCTCTTCCTCAGCTTCGAAGGGGCATACGATCTCTCCCTCCCGGACGCAGTAATTATGGGCCGACCCCTCCGTCACCAACTCAGGATTCAGAAGCCTCAGTTGTTCGACGGCATTGTCGAAACCCTCCTTGAAAACGGCCACAAGGTCTTGGTTGAGAGAACGTATGTGCCCCAACAGCTCGCCACGGGAACCAAGGGCAAGCTCCTCCTCGGTCTCATCAGCCAAAGGACAGACCTTTTCCTCGAGAGATTCAAGCTGAGCCCGCAGTCCAGCATTGTCCTCGATCAGCTTCTGGTGCCCGGCCACCTGTTCTTCCAAGCTCACCTTGGCCGCCTTCAGCTGGTCCCGCTCTTTTTCTGCCTCTTCCAATTTCTTATTCAGCCCCTCCTGCAGCTGATGCTCTTCCTTGTAGTCCGACAGGTCTTTGGACAGCTTGTCCTTCTCCGACCGAACCTGCACGAGAGCGTCCTCCAGGGAGGCAGTAGAGACCGAGGTATCAGTCAAGACCATGGCCGTCTCCATCACCCGGATGACAGCTGCCAGGTCCCTAGCCAGCTCTTTACGTCGGACACCAGCATCTTGGTCCAGGATGGCCTTGGCCTCAGGCGCCGGCACCGCGATCGCATCCTCGACTTTGAAGAACGACCGCTCCACATAGCAGAGGGGTAGCAAATAGCTGCCCGGTCCACCCGGACTTCCCAAGGATGACCTCGAAAGAGTCCCCGCCGGACGTTTCCGTTTATGGAGAGGAGAGGCCGACTGCGGCGGACTGTCAGGTATGTTTATCGTCGACGCCCGAGGAGGAGAGGAAGGTGTCGGGCTTGCTGTGTTCGAAGTCCCGACCCCAACATCAGCAGCGGTCACCTGAACACGGGCCACGGTTTTCTTTTTCTTCTTCGGCACCCGGTCAGCCGCACCGACCTGATTGGCCAGCTTCAGGACCCGATCACGCGTACTGGGCATAGCACCTGCGAAGCATTACACACGAACATTAGCGAGCGAAAACATAGACAAAAATAAAAGATCAAGGTCAAGAAAAATCTGCCTACTCAATAATTCTAAAGCCTTCTCCTCGGTTCCACACTCGAGCAAGGCCTTTGTATTAATATAGCGCGTCTCAGTAATTGGCGCTCCGACCTCGTCAAGATAGGGCACGCCCTGTCGATTCGCCCAGACCCCCAAACTGAAACTCTGCACGTAATCAACCAGCTTCTTGTATGCGAGCCTATCCTCAGCGCCGAGCATCGCATATTTGATCCTATAGTGGGCGGTGGAGAGGTCGAAATGATCGCGCTGCCACCTCAGCGGTATCTTCGACATCAATTTCTCCTCCCCGTTTGATGCTCGTTGATAATAGTAAAGGGAGTGAAGGGCGGCACGGGTGATCGGTCTCACCACATACCAACGACCCTTGAAATGACGGGCAGAATCCACGTACGTCTTGAACAAGCGCACAGGCTGTTTAAAAGAAACCCAACTGTGGCGCCCGCGGAAGCCGGACCGCTGGAGGTGGAAGACATGAAAGAAGAGGGCTCGAGTACACCCGATGCCGAGGAAGAGGCAGACCAACTCGAATGCTCGCATGAAGGCGAGAGCATTGGGATGCAGTTGGGATGGCGCCAGCCGAAGCCATTTGAAAATCGACATTTGGAAGGAATTGAAGGGCAGTCTGATCCCCGCCTCCCGGAAAGCGAACACGTACATAGTGAACTGCTTCCCCGGGAAATGGTGGCATATACGGTCCTCCTCCTTGGGGGCACAGCAATACCAATTCGGCGGATCTTCCCGGCTTATGTCCTCGACCACGGCGTAAGCAGGGATAGCCTCGTCACAAAAATATGACTCCTCCTCCAAAGGTTCGTCCGCAACCCAGGAGAAATCGACCTGCCCGGAGGATGAGGCGTGCTCAGTACCGTCCCTGACACTCTCATCCCCAACAGGTAGACGAGCGATGACCGCATCTTCAGTCGAGGACCCGGAGTCTTCCCCCTCGGTCGTAAACGCCCGGTAGCACCTGAAACGCAGACAGAAAGAGTGAATTCGACGTCATATCAAATCCACCCTTCCACCGCAGGTCAAGTGAAAGGGCGTAGCAGCAACGAACACTAACTGTGTTCGACGCGAAGATACGCACGTTCTTAAGAGACCGGGCAGAAAATTCATACAGCTTATGCAAATATTGCCCGACATATGTAATTTCTGCCCGGGACAGTATAACCCTAACCATATTTTCTACCATCTATAGTCCATCTACAGTCCATTTTACTATTCCTAAGTCAAATCTAACCACATACTACGAATATAACATGCATTTGTAGACATTTAACACAAACAGAAGGGAAAATGATGGATTACAGAAGCAAAATAGTACCTGACATATTGGAAGTTAAGAAAAAGACGGTGGCGCGCGGGCAGAAACGGTGGTTCAGGCAACAAGACGAGCGGAGACGGCGGTTCAGACGGCAAGACGAGCAGACGCAGGAGGATTCTTCAGAGCTTCCGGTGAACGTAGGAGCGAAAAAGTGAAAATGAAGTCACTCAACTTCCTTTTATAGTCCCTGGCGCGTGGGCCAACGCGCTAGGTCATCATTGCCTACTACCTACGCCGTCTTTGCACACAAAACGAAGCGACGCCATCAAGTCTGAGACACGTCTACCCAAAAAAAGAAACTGAAACGACGTCGAGCATCTGTCCGTCTCCCCGACTCACCAAGACGCCCTATCCCCGCATCAAGCCCTCGGCCATTACGAGGAAGATGCACACCATCAACCACTTTCCATCCCCGACATTACCGTGGAAAGAGAAGCTCGCGAACAGGTCTATTGGAATCTTCTATGCCATACGTCCGCGCCTCTCCCTCGACACAGGGAACCCCGGTTGCAATACAAGTCATCACTCTAACTCAGAGACTCGACTTGGGGGGCTCCTGTTCTGGACTGGGCCATGTCGACATGCATGGCACGGCCCAATGCTTGTCGGGTACAGGCCCAATCATCCGGGCAGTTGAATGCGTCGAGCAGAGGCCCCAACCATCCATGTCGATGGGACACCTCCTCGACAACTCTATTGTATGTCGGGCAGAGACACGCATCCTCCACCAGCTGATCTTCACTCATATATCACCTACCTACATCACGGGCACGTGAGTTATGTCGAGCAGAACCACGTCTGCCAACTCATCTGACACGTCACCCAACTCCCCTATACTATCTCCGAAGGGATAGGGGTAGTTGGACCAGGGAGCAGACCTTTGGTCTAGGTCTTCACGCTTCTTACGCGTCCCCTGGCAGCTCCTCCTTGGGCCTAGCTAAATCCAGCCCATTAGGAGCCTTGGCCCAGCGCTGGGGGCTCAATATAAATACCCTTTCATAGCAAAGGGTCAGGTATTCTAACTTACTCTAAAATAACCTTACTTTCGGTACCTCTTCTGACTTAAGCATTAGAGCACCTTGCAGGTACACCCCCTCACTCACCTCACTCTCTGGTCCAGTCTACAAATCCTTGGAAGACCCTCCTGATCAGGTAAGATCAGAACCTTATCTCAATGTAAAATAAATTTTGTTCAAAATCATTGTTATCCTAATTTTAACCAGGAAAATTCTTCATCAAATATCTTAAGTTATGGTGGCAGTGATAAAAAAAAACAATTGGTAACATTGAGGCAATTTCTCTTTAAGCAACAATTGGTACATTATCTATTGTGTACAATTCATATGATTATAAATTTACCGTTGATGTAATCTCATTAGACACAAATAATATACACAAAAAATACAATTTCAATACGGTATTAGAAGTTAAGGGTGTCATGATCCCTTCTATAATACATGTAGTAGTCGTGTGTATTGTGAGCAACAAAGGTTACTAGTGAAAAATAGAAGTTAAAGGTATTATAAGTTCTATTTTTCCCTAGTAATCTTTATTGTTCACAATACACACGACTACTAAATGTATATGTTCTCTGCCACCACGCATCCAATCACTAGTGTGCTGCCACCATTAGGTTCATAACTCTTTGGAGAATTTGTCGATGAAAGCTCACACCCAATCGAGGTCGTGCGCACTCCAACACCCAACCAATGTCTAGGTATGTAAGTCCCACATGTGTTATGCCATATTTTTTTTTCAATGCGTTTTCACCTTGTTTCACCATTCATCGTGATAGTCATTGTCCTCCCCGCCACTAAGTGACCCTCTTTTCACATCTTTCAACCATCAACTCTCATGTAAAATCACCCCACCACCGATTATATCACTTTTACCAAAGTAAAGCTCATCCTGCGAGAAACTAATCGGGATAACCAACTACAACATATGGGTCAGTGTTGTCAAGTTATGGTTTCATGGTCAAAAGACTTGAAAATCACTTGACCAAACAATCAAAGGTTATTGCCACCATCCATCACACTAAATGAAAGTAAACCAATGTTTATCTATGCACCATGTTATGATTTTTCATAACATTCAATCTCAAAGCGCAATATCATGCCTTTACAACTTGCTATGATGTTTGGGAAAATGTTAAGAAAGTCTTCTCCAACGATGTCCATTGTCCCTACGATGCCATCCTTAATCTCAACCCTTATACGAAATGTAAACTTCTCTTAATATGCTTGATCCGTTGAAGACTATTTTTTCAACCCTAATGTCTTTTATAAATGGTGCAACAACTCATGAAGAACAACACAACAAGTTTTTTTATGATTAACACTTGTCGGGCTACCACCAAAACTCGATTGTGTAAATAACCAAATTTTATCGGGATCTATTGTTCCTGACTATGAATCAATTAGTGAACATTGTTGTGCTTGGCTACACCTCATGCTTTTAGATTGGCCTCTACTCCATCTCCCACTGAATCATCAGCTTTTGCTTTCCACTTCCATGGTTGTGGTGGACGAAATGGACGACGTGATGACAAACACAATGGTATTCGTTGTAGCTATTACAATAGCTACTACCATATTGATTTTGAATGACGTACAAAGACAATGGAACAACAACAAAAATCTAGTATTGTTGTTGTTGTTGCTCAAATGACTATCACAAAAAATATATTTCGGTCGCTGATTACAATGAGTTTATTTGGTTCAAAGCATCCCATCAACCATCATCATCTTTCGTCGTTGTTGCTCAGACTAGCCACTGTCACTACATACTCTTCCCTTGGTCCTTGAGTACTTGACTCTGCCGTCTCTGGTCATATGACTGGTAGTAAATATCTTTTATCCCAAGAACAAACCCTATTTTCTATCCAAATATTTTTCAATCTTTTCAATCTCTATATATGAATCACATAAGTTCAAGGTGTTTTTGAAGTATTTCTCAATTCCCCTTAGATATTTCCAAAGGTTTCCTAAATTCCAAGAACACACTTTTAGAAATTTATGCTTGCCTCTCTAAGATTACCACTAAGATTCTCTAACTATTTTCTCTCCCTTCAGATCTAAAGTTCTTAAGGTTGTTATAACAAGAACATAATATATATATATATATATATATATATAACCTAATAGATCCATAACAAGTACAAAACTTAACTCATTAATGAATGGATCCACAAACTAAAGCTAAGAATCCCAAAATACCGATAAAACTAGATAACATGAATGAAAAACTCAAATTGTCGCGGACCAAATCGAACTTTTGCCCGCTCGAGTCAACACCTCTGTGATAAGATTCCAAGGTGTTGTCTGCCATTGTCGCCGACCACCTCTTTCAGATAACCTACATGTAGTTTCTACACCTTCTGACTTTTTTACGGGTTTTTTAGTTTCTGCAATCTCGAAATATATTTTCTTCCACTTTATAACTTAAGGTTTCAAGACACACTTCAACAATTTTCACCTTGACTTGAAAACTTGGTGATGCCAATATATCCATTAACCACTATAGTTCTCTCTACCATGTTGAATCACTATTTAACAACATTGATAAAGATAAAGTCATTCTTGAACGTTGATCTTGCTACTTGCATCCAGTGGCTTCTTGCCACTTTATTATGTTTGAATAGTTTAACAAACCCACAAGTATGGTTCTTCAACCATCTTTGACTTCACCTACTTTCGAATGCCTCTGTGAAGGTCCCTATTTTTAAGTTTTGAAATGCTTTCGCCACATTCAAAGCATAACATTAAAGACATTCATAACCATATCTTTGAGATGACACAATCTTCCTCTTTACCTTATCACGAGTCAAATGATATGTAATATTTCACTCACTACTTCTAGTATCCATAGTAGGAATCTCCACCTTAAACTAACTCCTCACGACGGGCTCGAGTTGTTGTCAAATTGAAAGGTTCAATCACACCAAAATATTTGTTGTGTGGGGACAAATAATAATGGTAATGAAAATAAATGTATTTTAGCCAAAATAACTCTCTGTGCAATAAGACACAATTTTATATTAGCAGAAGAAGATAAAGTAAAGATAATAAACACGATAACTTGTTTATGCAATTTGATCATTTACTTTGGAAGAGAGAGCAAATCTCTGATTCATTATACTTTAAAGAGTTGTTACATATGAGTAACAAGAAAATAATCACCCAAGTTGCTAAGTACAAACCCTATTTTTAACCCCCAAGTGTTTAACAATCTCTCAAACTCTATATATATGAATCACTCAAGCCTATGATGTTTAGAAGTGTTTCCCAATCCTCTTAGATATATCCACAAGTTTTTCAAATTTTTGCACGCTTAAGGTTACGACTAGGATTCCGAAACTCTTATTTTTGTTTTTAACTCTAAAGTTTTAAATATTGTGATAAAAAGAACCCAATAGATACATATTTATAATTGCTAAAAGCCAACAGATCCATAACAAGTCAAAACTCAACTCATTAACAAACGGATCAACGAATCAAAATAAAGAATCCCAAAACATACGAATCGAGAAAATTGGATAGAATGACCGAAAATTTAAATTGATGCAGATTGATCGTAATCGGCCACCGTCATTGCCATATTTTTTATTTCTGACGATTGTCTCCTGCTGCTTCTGCTGCCAGACTGCCTATCTTAAAATTTTAAGATATAATAATAATAATAATAAAAAGAATAATAATAAGAAGAAAAATGATTTCTTTAGCCTTAATAGCCGGATTCTTTGTAAACTTGATGCCAAGATAGCATTTCTAGATGGTGAACTAACAGAGAGGATGACTACATTCTTATCTTTATTGGTGTCACTCCTACTAAGCAAAATCAAGTTTATAAAAGTGGTATGAGAAGCCGTTATTACTTATTTAATACAATTACCACCAAGAAATCTCTAATCATCTGCTTTTCTTCAAAATGATTATGTGTGTGTTTGGATTGACGGTGAACATAATTGATTATAACAGAACTGAGTTTGATAGAATTGATTTTAAGAGAATTGAGTTTAGTATAATTAATTTATGTTTAATAGAAGTGAGTTAAATAATAAATTTCTGTATAAAAACCACTCATAATCAATTTTGAAAATAGAAGTGATTTTGGGCCCGTTTGTTTTGTTTTTTTTTTAAATGTTTTTTTTTAGTGTAACATAATTTTGTAGAAAAAAATTTATAAAGAAGTTTTTCATAAAAGCTTCAAATAAAAAAAATTATTTAAATAGTTATTCTTAAAATATTATGTTAGATATTTCATCTTTTTATCGAAAAAAAATTGGATATCAAAATTTCAAAAAATTACTTAATTTTAAAGTTATTTTAAATAAATTTTCATAAAAATCATTTTCGAGATACAATTTTTTTCAAAAATCGTAATTTCAACTATGTTTTGATCTTCAATAATATATATTTATGTTTTGCGATGTCAAAATTAGTATTCCAATTTGGAAAAAATGAATATTAAAAACTTGCAATATTTTGAAAAACTGTTTTACAATATCCATTTTTAAAAATATAAAGAAAAAATCCTTTTTTTTAAAGCTAAAATAGAATGACCCAAATTATAACTTCAAAAAGAATCAATTCTGAAGGTAAAATCAATTATATTTTTTATAAACCAAATACCTCAAAATCACCCGGAATCAATTCTACGTCTGTAGAATTGATTTTGAATCTTCCAAACGAGTCAATCTAAACATGTACTACTTGATCTTTCACATTATTGCCTCTTTATGTGAATGATGTGATCGTTGCTATTCTTTCAGGATTCCATCTTACCAAAATTGTTGTGCATAATTCCTTTTAAATTAAGGACCGGAGATAACCCAAGTACTTATTTAATCTCTAAGTTGCTCATTCTAAAAAATGAACTGCTCTATGTCAACAAAAATAATGGTTGACTTCTTATCTTATTCTAGTTTATTGGGTTCAAAACTAATTTTCACACCATCTGATCCTTCTTTAAAACTCCATTAGGATGACAACAAACTTTATCCCGATGTTCCATCATATATATGCCTTGTTGGAAGACTACATTACCTGAATATAATACAAATATACATCAATTTTTAAGTCAATTCTGATATGCACCTACCACTGCTCATTTTAGTGATGAACTCATGTTTTGCTACCTCATGAATTACCTAAGTTGTGGCTAATTATTTCCAAGAGATTCTACCATTCTTCCAAGTGACTTGCTGAGATTTATTGATGTTTATTGGGTGGAATATACGAATTCTTGGAGATATATTTTTGACCAAAGTTTTTTCTTTGGCATGTCACTCATTTCCTGAAGAACCAAAAAGAAACACACAAAGTCTAGATCATCTTTAAAGGCTGAATACCGTACATTCGTAACTAACAAAAGTGAATTACTATGGTTACTTTATCTAAGAGATTTGCAGTTGCACACATTTTCTTATCTTCTATTCTGAAACAAGTTCCATAGCTCATTTAGTTTTTTTTAAGAAAGAACCAAGAATTTGAAGATAGATTGTCATCTTGCTTGAGAGAAGTTGCAAGCACGATTCTTGTAACTCCTCCCGAGAGTAGGTGATGAGTATTGGTAAGAAAATTACAATCCAGAGGTCCCATGTCAATAAATGCAGGGTAGTTTTTTACCTCTTGCAAACCAGCAGTCCCATGAAAAATGCACCATGTATTTTGCTAGTTATCAATAAAGTTGAAAAAACAGTGCATAAAACAAATGCCACAGCATGACTAAAGGTAGCATTTTCATATCAATAATAAATCTTCAAAGTACTTTTCAAATGTTAACTGCAAAGATTCCACAATAAGGAAATACCATAGTCAGACAGTTTGAAGTTTAAGCATAAAAATTACTACAGCATTTGCATGTACAAAAGACCTGACAGATTTCACTTTGAAGTTTAAGCATAAAAATTACTACAGCATTTGCATGTACAAAAGACCTGACAGATTTCACTTTGAAGTTTAAGCATAAAAATTACTACAGCATTTGCATGTACAAAAGACCAGACAGATTTCACTTCTTACCACCCTTTTTCCTCCCCTTCCTTTTATTGGAATTGTTTTTCTTCACATTGTTATTTTCCTTGGCCTTTACATCTCCTGATTTTACTGCATCTTGAGAATTATCTGCCACATTATCTTTTGATTCCTTCAAAACATTTTGCCCATGTTGGTCATCATTGCCTACTGCAGCGCTGGCTTGAGACGGATCGGACTCAACATTGGTCTTTCTTTCTTTGATCTGTCCATCCAAGGCCTGATCTGAAACAGAAGTATTCGCTTCACCTGTTACTGCTGCGGTTTCCACACCAACGTTGTCAACCACACTAGGAAATAATGTTTCTAATATAACCTCTCTTTCTCTGCATGTTGTTAAATCCACAAACACAGCATCTGGACAAGCAATTTGGGAAGATGTGTTCCTAAGTTTGGCAATTACCAAGGGGTTGCCAATTACTTTAAAAGCCTCGGCAAAGACTTTCAAACCCAAGTGTTTCTTTCCCTTTTGAAGAACATTGAAGAACTCCAATTGAGTGGTTATGTTTTTCTTCCACAACAAATCACGAAGTAACTGCAAATACTTACCATTGCCAGAGCTGAGATGAAGCAAACAAACCGAAACAAACAATCTCAGGAGAAGCGAAGGAAAATAATTCTTCACATTCAAGTTCGATCTTTTAATCCAGGATTTTGTGTTATGTTCGTCACAGAGGAACTCACAGAGGATATTCGCAACAAAATCATGGACACGGCTCATGTCTTGCCATTGTACAGCCATAAAACTCAAATTTGTGAGAGAGTTTTCATTTTGGCTAATAAGCCATGTTGAAAGTGCTGCTAAATTCAAGTATTTTTCATTCTGCAACAGCAGTAACCGGTTACCCTCTGGTGAGTAACCGGTTACCACTGCCAAAAACAGAAAAATACCTGTTTTAACAGCATGCCACTTTTAGTTGTATTGTTTTGTTTTTCTCTCATTTTGTATCCAATATATACTCAATGTAATTCCCATATTCAATTAATGCCAAATCATTTTCATCCATATTACTCTCTCTTCTCTAATTCTCTTTCTCTCTCAATTTCATCTTCTTCCCCAAATTGATTTTTCACCATTTTTACACCTTCAAATTTCAAATTCTGTTTTGTTGTTTATGTTTGTTCCAACATTTGGCATCAAGAGCTTCGGTTATTGATCCGATTCCGCTGCAACAATGGCTACCATTTCCAATGATCGAATTCCCACAAATCTTCCAATTCTTGATTCGAAAAATTACGACAAATGGGCGAAGCAAATGAAGGTTCTATTCGGTTATCAAGAAGTGCTTGAGATTGTCATCAATGGAGTCACGCCATTGGGGGAACAAGCTACCGATACGATTAGGGCTACACACAAAGAAGAAAAGAAGAGGGATTACAAAGCCCTATTCTTGATTCACTCTTGTGTGGATAACGACAATTTCGAGAAGGTTGGTGATTGTGAATCCGCGAAGCAAGCGTGGAAAATATTGGAGAAAGCTTATGCCGGTGCCGCGAAAGCGAAGGTGGTAAGGTTACAAACTTACAAGCGTCAATTTGAGCTAACGAAGATGGAAGACAAAGAAACGATCAACGACTACATTACGCGCATTACTCGGTTAGTCAATCAAATCAAGTCTTGTGGCGAAACGATCGTAGAGCAGAATGTTGTATCGAAGGTGTTGCGTTCGTTAACATCGCGGTTCGATAACATTGTGGTTGCTATTGAAGAATCAAAGGATCTAACGACTATGAGCAAGGATGAGTTGCAAAGTTCGTTGGAGGCGCATGAGCAAAGAATGGATGAGAGATGTGTCGAAGCGAAAGCGGAGATCGCTTTGCAAGCGCGTTTGAATGAGAAGAGCAAGAGGTCGAAAGGAAAATTTGTAGCTAGAGGTAAGCCAAATTTTCAGAATTTTGGTGCAAACAATTCTCAAAATTCGAAGGGTTCGATGTATGAAAAGGGTGAGAGCAGCTCCAAGGAGAGTGATCGTAGTAGTGGTTTCAAAAAGGATTGGAGTAAGGTTCAATGCTTTAGGTGCAAAAAGCTTGGACATGTTCAATCGAAATGTTATGCAAAATTGAACAAGACTCGCGATGATGAAGCCAAGGTTGCTAGAGAAGAGGTGGAGGATGAAGACACCGTTCTAGTGATGATCACGGAGGAGAAAAGTGGCATTGTGGATGTTCCGGACAGCAGCTACTGTCATGACAGTTCGCGGGACAGCAGCTGTACCGTTTCGGAAAGTGGTAGAAAAATGTGCTCGGATCGAGATGCATTGGTTACCGTACGTGATGGAGTTCAAGGTAAAGATGAATGGTACTTGGATTCCGGTTGTTCAACACATATGACGGGTCGTAAGGATTGGTTTGTGCAAATCAATCAAGCGACAAAGAGTAAAGTCAAGTTTGCCGACGACACTACTTTAAGCGCGGAAGGGGTTGGAGATGTTTTGATCGGAAGGAAGAGTGGAGGCTTTTCAAGGATCAAAGATGTCTTGTATATACCGGGAATTAGGTGCAATCTTTTAAGTATTGGCCAATTGCTTGAAAGAGGGTACTTAATTCGGATGGAAAACAAGATGATGCGTGTTTTAGATTCAAAAGGTGTGTTGATTCTAAAAGCGCCGATGGCTGCCAATAGAACCTTTAAAGTTGAGTTAAGGGTTATGGAGCATCGTTGTTTGGCTACCGCGGCAAGTAGAGAGGAGTGGCTATGGCATTACCGTCTTGGTCACCTTAATTTTAGGGATCTTAAGATGTTGCAACAAAGTGGTATGGTAACGGGGCTGCCACTTATTAGTATTCCGACAGAATTGTGTGAAGAATGTGTGACATCCAAGCAACACAAGAATGTGTTTAGCAAGGATGCGGGTCGGAGAGCTAAAGACCTACTTGAGGTGGTGTATTCCGATGTTTGTGGACCGATGCAAGTAGAGACTTATGGCGGCAATCGATACTTTGTTACGTTCATTGACGATTTTAGTAGGAAACTTTGGACCTATCTTATCAAGAGAAAGGATGAGGTGTTTGGTGTGTTCAAGAGTTTCAAATCCTTGGTGGAGCGTCAAAGCGGCCGGAAGCTCAAAGTTCTCAAAACGGATGGTGGAGGTGAGTATACCTCTAGTGAGTTTGGGAATTTTTGTGACCTTGAGGGTATTGTGCGTGAGGTGGTGCCTCCATATACGCCTCAACAAAACGGGGCTGCCGAGAGGAAAAATCGTACAATAATGAACATGGTGCGTAGCATGCTTTGTGGGAAGAAGTTACCTAAGGAATTGTGGGGTGAGGCCGTATCTACGGCTACCTACTTGTTGAATAGGTGTCCTACTAAGAAGCTGCAGAATATCACACCCGAAGAGGCTTGGAGTGGTTTCAAACCTAGTGTGGATCATTTGCGCGTTTTTGGATCGATTGCGTATCGTCACATACCGGATCAACTTAGAAAGAAGTTGGACGATAAAGGTGAAAGGTTGATACTTGTTGGATATCATTCTACTGGGGGATACAAGCTGTTTGATGAGAAGAATCGGAAGATCGTGATAAGCCGGGACGTGCTGTTTGATGAAGTGAAAAATTCTGCAGCAACAGCAGTAACCGGTTACCAACCGGTGAGTAACCGGTTACTGCAGAAAAATCAGCAACATCAGTTTTTTGAATTGGCTGATCCGGAGGCGTCCGATTCCGCTGTACCTGCACCTACAGCAGCTGAAAACAATGTTGTTAATGAGGGTAGACCTGTGAGGCAAAGAGCTATGCCTCAAAGACTCCGAGACTATGAGAGGTTCCTAGATACCGAAGTGAATAACGATGGTGATTTTGTTCATTTCGCACTTATGGCCGAATCTGAACCGGTAAATGAGGAGGAAGCCTTAAGTGATCCTAAATGGATATGTGCAATGAAGGAGGAGCTGGAATCTATTGAGAAGAATGGTACTTGGGAGTTGGTCGATTTACCGCTTGGAAAGAAACCGATTGGTGTGCGTTGGGTCTATAAAGTCAAAGCAAATCCTAAGGGTGAAGTGATCAAGCATAAAGCTCGATTAGTGGCCAAAGGGTTCTTGCAACGTGAAGGCATAGACTATGAAGAGGTATTCGCACCGGTGGCTAGACTAGAGACTATTCGTTTGGTTGTTGGGATGGCACATAGCAACAATTGGGTGATCTACCAAATGGATGTGAAGTCGGCGTTTTTGAATGGTCCTCTTGATGAGGAAGTTTATGTGGGGCAGCCACCCGGTTTCGTGATTAAAGATCAAGAGAGGAAGTATTACAAGCTACATAAGGCGTTGTATGGTTTGAAACAAGCTCCAAGAGCTTGGAACAAACGCATTGACGGCTTTCTTATTGACATCGGCTTCAAGCGATGTGTATCCGAACATGGTGTTTATGTGAGGTCGGATACGATTGATGGTGTTATCATACTTTGCTTGTATGTTGATGATCTCTTGATTACGGGCAGCAATGACAAGTGCATTTCAAGGTTCAAAGGAGAGCTCATGAGTGAGTTTGAAATGACGGATCTTGGTGTGATGAGTTACTTCCTTGGCATAGAGTTCCACAAGTCAAAAGCGGGGCTGCTTATGCATCAAAGGAGGTATGCACTTGATATATTGAAAAAGGTTGAAATGGAGCATTGCAACGCTTCTAATACACCGTGTGAAGCAAGAGTGCAACTGTCCAAAAGTGAGGATGAGGATGATGTAGATCCAACACTTTACCGGAGTTTGATTGGATCGTTGAGGTACTTGTGCAATACGCGACCGGATTTGGCTTTTAGTGTCGGTATTGCTAGTAGATTCATGGAGAGACCTAAGGTATCACACTTGGCAGCGGTTAAGAGGATCCTTAGATACGTGAAAGGTACTCTTGGTTGCGGAATTCTATTTCCCGCATCGGATATGGGACGCAAATGTACTTTACTAGGCTACACCGATTCCAATTGGTGCGGAGATAAAGATGATCGAAAATCAACGGCGGGCTACATCTTTATGTTCGGTAAAACACCAATCTCTTGGTGCTCCAAGAAGGAACCGGTTGTAGCACTCTCTTCTTGTGAGGCGGAGTACATTGCGGCTTCGTTGAGTGCGTGCCAAGCTATGTGGCTTATGAATCTAATGAAGGAATTGGGATGTGGTGATGATGTTATTACATTGTTGGTGGATAATGTTTCCGCGATTAATCTTGCGAAGAATCCGATTGCACACGGAAGGAGCAAGCACATCGAGATGCGGTTTCATTACT
Source organism: Lathyrus aphaca (assembly GCA_963966055.1). Lineage (NCBI taxonomy): Eukaryota > Viridiplantae > Streptophyta > Magnoliopsida > Fabales > Fabaceae > Lathyrus > Lathyrus aphaca. Next base: position 90,556,924 of record OZ014521.1, read on the forward strand.
TGAGAGAATTAGTCGGTGACGGAAAGCTTAGATTGAGCTATTGCCGAAGCGAAGACCAAGTTGCGGATTTGTTGACGAAGGGTGTGACAAATGAGGTGTTCAAGAGACTGGTGAAGAGCTTGAACATGCTGGATTTGGATCAACTAAAGTGAGGTGGTGTGTTGAAAGTGCTGCTAAATTCAAGTATTTTTCATTCTGCAACAGCAGTAACCGGTTACCCTCTGGTGAGTAACCGGTTACCACTGCCAAAAACAGAAAAATACCTGTTTTAACAGCATGCCACTTTTAGTTGTATTGTTTTGTTTTTCTCTCATTTTGTATCCAATATATACTCAATGTAATTCCCATATTCAATTAATGCCAAATCATTTTCATCCATATTACTCTCTCTTCTCTAATTCTCTTTCTCTCTCAATTTCATCTTCTTCCCCAAATTGATTTTTCACCATTTTTACACCTTCAAATTTCAAATTCTGTTTTGTTGTTTATGTTTGTTCCAACAAGCCATTCGGTGAAAGATGACTTTGTAGCATAAATGGACCCCTTCAAGCATGATGTCAACAGCAGTAACCGTTCAACAAGATACATAAAGCAACTCGGAGCTATATAGTCATTTTCCACAATCCAATTCACACTGCAAGTATCCGCCAATGCTTCCTGAAGCTTAACCATGCGATGCATCTCTAAAACCGCTTTATTTCCCGGTACATTTTCATGTTCTGAACACAAACGTAAGCTCTGAATGAAATCTTTCCATGGCCCGTTCGCTTCAAACTTTGTCATAATTTGCACAAACAGATCATCTTTAACATTTGCTGTGCCAAAAATCATAACTACCACCCTTCCAATTAGACCATAGGTCAATTTACCTTTTTGTTTTGTGTTTTCATAGATGAGCTCTTTCATAATTTCCTGCCACACTTCAGATATTCTTTGATAAACCATTTCTTCTTTCAGTAATTTCTTCCAGTCAAGGGGATTTACATAGCGGAATAAACACTCAATTGGCAGCCTGTAAAATGCCTCCAACATTTTCAAGTTACCATGGCCATGGCTAAAGCATTTCGACTTCAGAAGAAACTTTGAGACCTCATAGATATGCAATAAAGACTGTACTTGACGGAACTCAGAAAAAGCTTTATTAACTGAAACATTGTAGAGTGCATCAAGGTTGCGCAAGACATCCATGCCAACAGATAATATTTCTGAGCTCCAATAGCTCTGAGCATATGAGACTAAATGTTGAACATCAACAGAGACTATCCTACCATTCTGCTTTAGAAATTTATCTCCCAATTTCATCACCCAGTTAGCATCAGGGATGAGCAAGAGGTACATGTCCTGTTGATTATAAATCTGCTTCTGAACACCCAAATAATTCAATGCAAACTTGACATAACTGCTTTGCTGCTGATGAGGCTCTAGAGTTTTGAAATTTGAAAGGAAATCCAGCATTTGAACAATGTTATCCTTCCAGCATGTCCAACAATAAAACAATGTCTCCACAGTAAATTGATTCTTTGTAATCATACCTTCAACTGAAACTCCAAACATATTGTCGTGCCAGACATACTTCGATGAATTCAGCCGAAAATGAGAATCAAGCAGTTTCCACAAACATAATATTTCCCCTCTGATACTCCTATGGATGCGAGAAGATTTCAACTGATTCATTATTTCAGAACTATTGTCATGCTTATTTGATAGTATTTCAGCTTCTGCAGATGCAAGTTCATAAAAGCTACTTGACACTCCCTTTGCAAATGTCAATGCTTTTCCCAAAAGCTCGGCCTTCTGTGTAAACGGCTTTAAGGGCCATCCTTTGCTCCCACCAGACCAAAGAGAATTTGAAAGAACATAGAAAAACACAAGCTCATATGCTTCCAAGGATTCACCAGCTTTTCCAAGCAAATCAGCCTCACGGATAACATCACCTAGCATCTTAGCAATGTGTACAGCCTCCATATAGTTGCCTGACTCCTCTTCTAATTCAAGAAGCTCGCCAAGTAAGTTTAATGATTTTAAGAAATCGCGCTTCAAATCCATTGAATGAAAAGCTTTAACAAATTTCATCATGGATTTGAAATCTTTCTTGTCAAAATAACTACGGGCACAATTCTCCAGAAATTTTTGTTCAATTGCATATAGGTCATGACTATTAGCCCAACCAGGGTCAGCCCTTTTATTTTGTTTCCAATGCTGAACGTAATGCAAGCCAATGTCAAACAATCCACCTTTGGCACAAACATTCAAACATTCAGAGTAGAAACTTCCTCTAGCATACACTTGAGCTGCCATTTCATAACAACAAGCCAAATAAAAGCAATCTCCTGCCCTTTTTAAATCGGGCTCTTCACAGTTTTCTAAGTAAATTTTCCCTGTTAGCAGAGACATGATTAATTAATTATATAAAGAAAAAGTTGACAATTCAAAAAATACCCTAAACATGAGAATCAATAAAAATGTGGGGTAAGCTTAGATGATATAAAAATAATAGCCTAGATGAGATGTAAATTCTACACAAATCTGCGTAAACCTTTTAAATCTTGCAACAATTTACCATAAAAAAGTTTTAGTACAGATTATATAATAGATTATATCTTGCAAAACCTGGCCATTCAGGATAAATTTGCTAATGGTTTTCTAAAATGATATTCTAATGTTTTTCAATAGAAAAGGACATAAAACTATAAACATAGATGTCAAACTTGAAGTTCATACCAGCTCTTTCATAATCTCCCAAATCAGAAAAACATTGGGCAGCAGACTCGGCCATTCCTATGCTTTCAAAAATTTCAGCAGCTTCCCTAAGGATTGCATTTGCATCTTCAGGATTAAGGTCAAGTAAACAATTTGCAGTTGCCCTGAGACCGGCAGCCTTGGACTTTTTTTCCCAATAAGAGTCTCCTGCTCTTTCAAAACACATTGTTGCCATCTCATAGTTATCTTGATTATATAACTGCACACGAACAATCAAAATAATACATCATTAGGAGCAAAACTATTTGCCACATAGCATAGTATCACCTACAAAGTATTTAGATATACGGGTAAAATAAGTTGCAAAGAAAATTATAATAACAAACTAACAAGTAGCATTGCTTAATAATATATAAAATAAGACATTAATAAAATCAATTAGTAGGAAAACACATTGAATGTAATGGTGACTACGGAAGCAACCTTTTTGCCACGTGACTTCCATTCTTCAGGACTACTTGCAACTTTCATTGCCTGAGCAAGTGAATCATCCAGTTCTTTGAATTGTACAAGACACTTCCTTTTCCAATAATCAAACATAGGTCTACAATATTCCTCTGCATTCTCGCATATCCACAATCTTTGTCTCGTACGAGTTATAGCCACATACAGCTGTTTCAGTTCAGAACACAAAATATTGTGTTTAGAATCATTGAAACTTGGAAAAGACTTGGATTCTGTTGGTTCCAACATATCTTGTTCACTCATATACTCATAAATCACTCTCCATCGGTTTTTCAAAGGTGAAGTTCCAAAAAAGTTGTACAGTAAGACATCCTGCAAAAGAACACAAATGACAAAAGAGACTATTTTATAAGGAGAAAAAAAGCTACAGCAAACACACCCAAAATCAAACATGACGAATTTATAACTACCTGAAACTCAAGCCCTTTGCATTCCAAAATAGTTAATACAAGAGCCTGTTTCCCAACATAGTCTAAAATTTCCTTCCGAGCACAATCATCACGTACCAATATCACTTGCTCAGCTCCAAAGCCAACAATTTTCCCACCATCATGTCCAGTGTTGCCAAAAATAGTTACAATAGCATTTTTTCTGCTTGTACATTCAAGAACAACAGGAGCTTCCCCGTATATCAAACTTGTCTCAGGCTTTAAGACATCGATCGAGTGAGGGAAAAAACGGAAAAGAAGATCTATGGTGCTCTGAGACAACTTAAGCACTCCAGCATGGGTCCGAAAGTTCTGATTCAACAAAAATGTTTCCGAAACTTTCCCTTTATCCTTTCCTTGGTTATAAGCACTTCTCTTTGATTCTAGCACAAACTTCTTGTAAAAGAGAGACTTGATATCCTGGAATCTAAAATCAATTCCCCTGGCTATGGTCTGTGCAGTATCCCCGCAAAAAACAAAACCCTCTTCTACATTTTGACAGACATATTTAAATAAAGCAATTTGACTCATGGTTAGATCCTGCACTTCGTCAATGTATACATAGTGCATTTCATCCCCCTCATATTTGTTGATTCGGAGTCGGCGATGAAGGTCAGCAACGATATCAGCCAAATCAAAATCCCCTTTATCCATCTTCATTCTCTCATAACTTTGATAAATATCATAAATGGTCTCCCTCTTCTGCTTGCTTAAACTTGACGATCGGTTTTCAGACAATGAAAGATAATCCTGATGACTTAACTTCCCTTCATCGTACTCCACAGATTGAAGGCCGCCTTTTATATGTGACACAATTTCTCTAAACACTCTGGATGAATCTAACGTCTTGGTATGTTGGGAGTTGAAATGTGGCCAATATAATGAATCAAACCGGTCATAAGTCACTTCCTTCTTCCTTATAAAAGTCTCCAGAGCAACAGATCTTGCACCAAGGTTCTCAGAAGATAGTTCACTAAATCTTTCAAAATAAGAATTCCCCACAGTTCCATCAAGCATCATTAGAAATTTCTTAAATGTTATCACAAGTGGATATGAATTAGCGGGAAGATTAACAAAAGAGTCGGGTATGTTCTTAAACTGTATTGATGTATCAACATCATCTATATCTTCATCGATTGAACAGCTTTTGTCAGAAATATCCCCACCGCATATGAATCTGTATGCACAACAACAAAAAAATTGATACCAATTAAATATTGCATAGAAAACTCAGAATCAAACATGAGGACCAAATTATTTCAAAAGACTTGCACGAGTTCCATACCTTTTCATTCTAACAACCTGGTGTTTCACTGCTTGACATAGTTTAGGACTCACTGTTACAAATAATTGGTGTAAGACAGGTCTGCCATTCACAGAAGAGCTGTCTTTATCCTCTTCAGAGTAATTCAAACAATGAACTTCAGACCTCTTAATTCCATATGCATTTTCAAGAGCAGTATGGTGCAATTCCTCCTTTTTAAATAATTTCATGGTCAAGACAGTGGTTTTCCCAGTACCAGAGCGACCCAGTACAAATGTACTTCTGGAAAAGAGTATTATGTCATGTTCTTCATCTGATACCTCAAACGGAAGTTCCAGTTCGTTACTATTACGATCAGAAAGTAAATAGTTAACCACAACAGATGATAAAGAATAGAACTTCATCAGCAGAAAACTCTCCTCGACCTTGGAATTCTCAACATAAATTCTTTGGTCACAACAACTCGATTCTGCTTCATTTCCATTATTATCAAGATTCTTAATTTTGATGATTTCTGTTGATTTTCCCCAACTCACCGGAACCTCCATTTTCCTAGAAAAGAAGCAAAACACAAACTATCAGTTAGCTAAAGCACCTTAGGTGTAATGAAATACAACTCAAAGTACTTACCCCTCAAAACATTGCTCACTGCAGCGACTTATAAAATCATCCGTATAGCTTCCAAAAATACTATCCAGACGTTTCACTACCTTAGGAACATCCTCAGTTGGCAGTATATCCCATACCCTTAAAACTTGAGTGAAATTCGATTCTTTTACTATGTCCTTTGAACAAACAACAAAAAGACCTTCAACTTTATATTGCTTTAACATCTGGGAAGAATTTCCACACAGCAGGTCCACTTTTATCCTCTTTGGTCTCCACCCACTAGAGAGTTTGAGTAATAGGTTAAGGATTGACTTCTTTTCCCTCTTTGATGTAAGATTTTTAAATGACTTCAGAAAATTATCACTAAAAAGAACCTGCACAAACATTGACAAAGAAATATGAACTAAAGGTCAAGCATGTGAACGCAATAAGTAATATTACATGAACGGCGATCCAATACCTTCCACCTAGAGTTTCTAAAAATGACACTGTCAGCATTAAGTAAATCATCAAGTTGATCCAGCTCTTTCTTGGTATCCCAAATACTTTTCGCTAAATCCTGGTCTTCATCAGCATTGAAGAAACATTGACGTTTTTTAACGTCAAGCACCAAAGCTTTCCATACATTTTCCTGACTGATGAGTGTCCTTTCATTTCCCAATATCCATAGACAATGCCTGTTATATATAAAAAGCAACAGCAATGACACAAACATATTTTTGAACAAGCAATTCTTTTTACCAAAAACAAAATGCATTTGTAACAGTGGATAGTATATTCTACCTAGCCCTAGTAAGAGCAACATTTGTCCTCTGGTTATTAGAAATAAACTGAAGTGGAGAAGTGCAATCAGTTCTAACAGTAGATAAGATAATTATGTCTTGTTCTCCACCCTGAAAACCATCAATTGTTTTCACCTTCACATCGAAATCTTTATGCTTATCATACCTCTGTCCCAGCATATCCTGAATTGCAACCACTTGTGCAGCATATGGCGACACTACACCTATACTAATATGCTCGTTTGAGCCAAACCAAGCTGCACCATTCAAGAAAAAAGAATTAAGGCAGAAGTACTTTTCTTAGAAAATAGGTCCACACTAATAAAGAACTCAAAAATCATAATATCTAGTACATACCACATTTTTAACCTATACCTTTCGTTGAGTCAGTTGCTTGAGGGTATCGGTAGGAAAATGTCATTTTAATATAAAAAACAATGTTCTCTTGACAAAGTTGATCATGTTATACTTTATGCAAAATTGTAACCATGCAGCTTAAAAATCTAAAAATAATTGTCTTATACTCAACAAGGAAAAGAGAAAAACAACATTATGTTAGTGCTTGGAATGTTACGTAAAACAAATATTAAGCAGATAACAAATATTTTCTCTACTGACTTGTATTCTCCTATGCATGGAATAAGAAATTGCTAACATGGTAAATCACAACCAAAGAGTCATATAGATAAACATATATTATGGGCGCACACACAAACCTCTAAAACAGTTTTTAATTATTCTCATAATAACCGCTGCTTCAACCATATTTTTCCGACTTCGTCCAGCATCATCAAATTCTTCGGCTCCACCAATTATATTTATAAAAGAACAAGGACCAAACATTTTTCCTGGTAGATATTGCTTCCTGTAGTTCTTGGCAATGACATTTGGAGCGTCAAGAATTTGATTCAAGTAGAATCGTGAGTTTGGAAAAGAGCTTATGGCCGGATGCATCCTGTACTGTATATTGAGGAAGTGATTTGGATGACCCAATGTGCTCAACCTCGCAAATAAGCTTCTTCCAAAACCAACTTCAAGAGAAACCTTAGAGATATCAAGAACAAACATTAGTATTAATAGCCAATGAAAACATCTCATTAGTGAAAATGTATCTGGGGTACTAAATTAACAAAACAGGATATTTTTAGAATACATACAGCACTTTCAACCATCGCTGGTAGCTGGCATTCATCTCCAACAAGAATAGCATGGTTTATGTCAGGAAGTAGTAGAGGAATGATTGATTCACATTCCTTCAACTGGGCAGCTTCATCAATCACTAAAATGTCAAGTGGCTCCATGGCGACAGAATGCAGCTTAAAGGAACTAGAAGCTGTAGAAAATATTAATGAAGATTCTTGTAAGCAAAACTCTTTGATTGACTCTTCAGTCCCAACATCTGGCAGATTGAGGTTACCAAGTGAAACTTTTAGAGATTTTAATAGAGTCAGGCATTCGGTTCTGATTAGGTGTAATGAGAGTTCAGCCCCTGCAACCGACTCTAAGGAACTGAGTTGACTTTCTGGAGAGAAAAGCTCTTCCAATACTTCACAAACAATATTATTTTCCAACAATAAAGCTTGAAATGTATCAAGATAGCAGATAAGACAAGCCAACTCTTTCATGTTATGTTCCAAAATAAAACTTCTGGCTATATGCGTGCATAAGATAGAAACAGAGTCTTTGAGTGGTGATGCTATAGATAGAAACCTTTCTCTGACGAACTCAAGAAAAGATTTGTGCATGCTCGCACCAGAATCAGAAGATTTGTCATCTTTTTCCCTGTTAGAATTATCACCATCAACTTTATCTTGTTCCCTTCTCATCTCATTCTCGATGAATATATGATAATGGGAAACACAATCTTCAAGAAGATCAATCATTGAAGCAAAACAATATTTCCAACCATTAGGTGGAGTAAAACACTGTACAAGTTGCTTTACTCGATAGTCCAAATATATCTCTTCAATTTCTCCACCAACTTTGAGTTTCTCGTGATTCCCAAATAACAGAATGTCTCCCAAATTACATATCATATCATCCGCATTTCTATCAAATGAATCTCTCACCATGCTCAAGACACGCGATGCCACTTCCTTAATAGCAACATTTGTCGGAGCACAAACAAGTGTCCTACAGTTCATTTTAAAAAAAGCATAAAGCAGTGTGCCCAAAGTTTTTGTTTTCCCGGTTCCCGGTGGACCCCAAATAAGATCCACAGTAGACTTATGATTGCAATGAAACGAAGAAAGACAAGCAGAAATAGCCTTATTTTGTGACTCATTCAACTCAGATGACAACCTTTGATACGTTTCATCATCGCTAAGAGCATTAGTCTTCGGAGAACAGTAATCACAACCTTCCTCAACCTGCACCTATTACATCCATACAAAAAAAAACTTATTAGTGTATTTAGAATTTCAAACACAACTCAAATTCTTAATAATAAAAACAACTTTCTTACCACATCACTAGCACATAAAATCTTCCGGATCAGCTTTGAATCTCTATTCATATGCAATGCATTCCATATTCTTCTATTAGGAGTTATATTCGTCAGAAACATAATAAACAAAGACTTCTGTCCCATTTCATCAATATCAATATCCTTAGAAGCGATCACTTTAAAAGCAGACATAACTTTACTACCATCATCATCATCCTCATCCTTAATCTCTTCATCAAGAATCCCCGCTGACAGCACAAAACTCCACACCCTTCCCGACCTTTGCAAATCATTAACAGTTTCCGGCTTAAAATCGGCCAAAATAAAAACATCTCCAGACAATGTTTTATACAACTCTTTTCCATGACCAGACGACCTATTTTTCCAACTATCAGTTTTAACAACATAGTGATTCCTACCATATGAATGTGATCCTGAATGTTCAAGCGAAACCACTTCAGCATAAGGCGAACTAGATAAAATCTCCATACTCGAACATAGGTTCGCTCTAGTTTCATCCAATAAAGGATACACAAACGACCGAAAATATTTCTCCAAAGAATGAAACGATAAATCAATATTTTCAACCTACAAAAACAAAAAATCAATTAAAATCTAAATAACAATGTGATACAGTAGCGTATCAGAAGAAAGATGAAAACCTTGCTGACGTAAAGATCTTCGTTGAAAATGTCTTCAAGAGTCCATGAAAACACGGTGCTGAGGAAGGGTTGATCATTGTAGTAACTAGTATATCTCTTGCTTGAACTTGAAATCGAACGATTCATTGTGTTTTTCATCTTTCTAATCAAGCTGAAGAAGGTTTGACTTATGAAACACTGAACTAAGTAGAAAAATGAAAATGCATAACAGAAAGTTGAACGGTGGAAATAGATTTCTTAATAAGCAAGAATAGAAGTTAAAAGAAGTATCGTACTATATATGCAGTTCATGCTCTCTTTTTTTCTTGGTTGAAGAAAGATTGGATTTTGAAAATAAAGTAAATTTCCAAAGTCAACTACCTACCAATTATGTATACCACCATTCTCCTTAAAATACCCTATTCAGTTAACATTATTACATTACATCATACCCTTTGTAATTGACAAAATCCATTGTCTAATCAAATTGCCAAGTGGTCTTTCCAAAGTCAACTACCTACCAATTATGTATACCACTATTCTCTTTAAAATACCCTATTCAGTTAATATTATTACATTACATCATACCCTTTGTAATTGACAAAATCCACTTGTATTGTCAAATCAAATTGCCAAGTGGTCTCCCCAAATTCTTTCATCTTCTCACGTTTTCTGTATTGTCTAATCAAATTGCCAAGTGGCCTCCCCAAATTCTTTCATCTTCTCAAGTTTTCTCTCACGTTTTCCCTCTTCTCTCTTCCTCTGTTTTCCGATTACTCTTTCTCTCTCTTTCCACAGTTCTTCACTCTTCTCTCTACCCTTTCTCTTCTCTCTCTCTTTCTTCCCTATCTCTCTCTTTCAAAACCCTAGCCGCCTCTTTTCTCCTTCGTCTTCCATATCTCCCTCAAAACCCTAGCCGCCCTCTTTCTCCTGCTAATTTCCGCAAACACAAATCGCTACATTTCCACTTCCATTAACCCAGGTTTGTGCTTCTAATCTCATCCTATTTTGATTATTCTATGATTTAATCGTCACACATTCATAGTCTTCTCATAGTATGTTATGTTATTGCAATTTGTTAACATAACTTTCCGAAGTTTTTTATATCAAGCATATTTAATGAGATCTGTTTAAATATCTGAAATTTTAGTTGTCGTTTGTTTACTATTTTAGTGGAATATGTGTATTGGATCCTGCAGTTGGAAATGAAAACCATGCTGATGTTAATCTGCAACAGAAAATCAAACAAAGGGTTGGGATCATCTATACATATTTAGTTTCTTCATTTCATTTTCAGTGTTTTCTGAACATTTTGAATCATTTAAATAGATTAACATTGACAGAAATGTAGATATTACAGTATCATGCACGCTGTTGGTGACAGGTATGAACAATGTTGAGTCTCCAGGTAACAATTGTCTCCCTCTTTGTTTGATAAACATACATAATTTCAAATTCAGTTTTATGTAAGTCACATTTCCTTTAACCCGATTTTCAGCTGTATATTGGATTATGAATTTGTCAAAGTATATAGCATAAAAACCTAAGGAAACTGGTCTTAAAGGGTTGATAAGTCCTACATATGTATGGAATTTCAAGTAAACAGTTTAGTTTCTTGCGTCTTGCATCTCAAATCAATGAGTTCTGATTTTGAGTTATCATGTTTCCTTTTTCTCTAAGGTTTTAGTGACTGCATGTGGATTGGGTATAGCACACCATGATATACATTCTCCCTAATATATTTCTCTAAATTCACTTATAAGTTCAAATCATTTAGCTATTGCTTTCTAAATTGAACACTAATAAGTTTCCATAGATAATGAATACAATCAAGCTATAGAAACTTATATGATGCTTGTCACTCATAAGGTCTTTCTTTTTTAGTGAAGAAAACAATCTTTTGTAAGAAAATAATCCATCAATTCACAACAGTTTTGTTGTCCTTAGTATATCAGACTTTCAATTCGATTTGATTCAGGAACAGCAACAACAACAAGTTCAACATACTCAACAAACGAGGGGTGTGCAATTGCAGGAGCTTTCAAATGCTGGAATGTCATTGCACGAGTATTTTAAGTCTCTAGAGGCCATTCAGGTATTTTCCACTTGCTATGCTCTTTTTAAGGTGAGATTCTTTAGAGACAAATTTGATTAGAGATGGTTTTAATGTATATGCTTCAGGTTGTTCATTTTAATATTGATTTCATGTATCTTATATTTTGCCTACTATTTTGAAGTATTCAATATAAGGATTAAGGAATGTTTAACTCACTGTCTGGTTGCATCACATTGTTGATTATTGTTAGGGTGTTCTTTTTTAAGATGGAACCTTGGTGGCCTTCGCTGCTCTGTAACATGAATCACTTTTTCCATAAGTTGCACGTAAATAAACCAGGTCAGTTATCCAATCACTATCTATACTATAATTAACATCTATTCTACATTTACAACATTGCTTGTAGTGATGACATGCTTGTAAACTAACTTTGGCGGTACTCAAACATTAGGCAGTGACTCCTACACGCTCACTACAGTTTCCTTAATATACTATTGCAGCTTGCCCATATATTTTAACATATTATGAGCCAAGCTCATGACTATATTCATCATTGATTTTATCATACACATGAGGCAAGGTTTTATGATTCATACATACTAGGTTCGAGTAATTCCAATTGTAGTTCTTCACCTAAGTTTGGCATAGTGTCAATATTCTTACATGTTAATTTGACTCAATTGCTGATTTTTTTCTAGAAATATGGAGTTCTTCACCAGTGGTTATCGTTATGTCATTCAAATTCTTCCCGTTGTTATTGTTGCTCCGATGTATTTCTATGGTAAAATCGATTTTGGTGTCATCAATCAGTCAGTATCTGCTTTTAATCACATCCTTGGTGACTTTTCTCTCATTGTGTACCAGTTTCAAGCAATAAGTGCTTTTTATGCTATCATTATTCATTTATGTGAATTTGATGATGTTTTGGACAGAAGCAACTTTAAATCTCTTCCCGGTTCTTTGGAAGACATGTTAATATTATTATATGTTGAATGATGATAATGAAAGCATGTTGAAGTAATATTATTATATGTTGAATGATGATAATGAAAGCATGTTGAAGTAATATTATTATATGAATGGTTGCGTTGGAAATGTCGTTGCTTCAGTGACTATTACAAATTAATGACTTAATGTCAGCTTCAATTACAAAACTTGAATGTTTCAAAGGACAAAAATATATTAGTTTCTTCTCAGTTGTTGAATTAATAATACTACAATCACTAATTGCTATTTAGTTTAATAGTACTACAGTCACTAAATGGATGCCTATATGTAGTTACAGAAAGTATTTAATTTAAGGTTTTATGATACCAGAAGTCATGCTAATGCTGGTAGTGAACTTCATAGCAGATATAGTTTTAGCAAAACTTTAACATGCCAGCTTTAGCAAATTGTAATTGTACATTCGCGGTGAATGTTGATCACTACATTCGTGATGGAAGTATTAATCTTTATTATGCAAGCCAGTTGAAGAAGAGGAACATGAAATTGATCAATTGACTAATAATTGTTTTGTTGATTGTAGTGCTGGTGTATATCATTGCAATGGCGTATTCTTGAATGTTTGAGGAAGTTATTTAGAGTTTTAAGACTATGTACAACTGTTTTTCTCTTCCTCAGTAGTGTTTCAAGGTTTTATGTTTGTTGGGAAATGTTATGTTACTTGGTTCAAATTTGTTTACTTGAACTTAATTTTGTTGAATGATATTGATTGATAAATACCAACTTTGTTGTTGTTGCCGTTACTTTTTCCTAATGATGAAAGAAACCAATTTACTTATAAGTTTGTTATTACTATTATTTTTTGTCTGTGTTTGGTTTTCTATTTCATAGTTGTATTTTAATTGAGAACATAAAGTTTAATGGATTTTAAACTTTTTGTAGATGGTAAGTTGAAGAAGAATCACACATTTATTGATCCTCTGGAAGCATGCCATTATCAAAAGCTATTAACAACATTACAATCAGCTCACGGTTTTGCTTATCAAAAGGTCAAATGTTTGTAATATTGTCAATTTATTATATCATTAGCAGCTTAAGGAGTAAAAAATGTTGTTGTGATGTCTTTTTATGTGATACAGATGTGTAACCATGAATGTAATGTAGTTATGTTTTTCTTAACCATATAGTGAAAACTAATTTTTAATATTCTCTTTAGGCTGAAATTTTCAATTAAACTAATATAGTTTTCATTCTCATGGATTCCAGGACATTGGAGTATAAAAGTGCACAAGGTAATGGAATTGAGATCAACAACCGATACGAACACAAATCACTGAGGCTGCTATGGAATTGAGATCTGAAGTTAGTATGCAACATTCTTTACTGATGACAGTTAACAATCGGAGTTGTGACTGCTCTTTGTTCCAGTTTGTTGAGAACAATGAGAATTTGAATAAGTCACTTGATGAAGATTTTTGGGAAGAACTTTTTAGTGAGAAATTTGAGAGTGAGTTAGATATTTTATATGCTCAAAGAGATGATGATATCATGTCAATTTGTTGGCTAATCGCTTTGGTAACTTGGGTTCAAATCCTAAATGAACTACATTGAATCAATGTTAATGTTCTTCGCATGTTCAAGTGATTCGAGATTTGGAAATTCGTTCTCTTTCGGAATCAAATTTGTATAAGCATGATCATTGTTGGAAACTTGGTGACACTAAATCTACCAAGGTGACAGTAAATTTGACTAATATCTATAAAAAAAAAAATATTAATATTATTATTATTATTATTATTATTATTATTATTATTATTATTATTATTATTATTATTATTATCAAACTTTAATTTTTTTTCTTATTTTTCTTAATCAGATTTCATTGAGTGTCTTTTTATTCTGGAATTTTATTATTATTATTATTATTGTTGTAATGGAAAAGGAATTTACACGATTGTGATTCTATGTCCTGCACATATCTTTTCAATTTAGTCGGTTGATATTTCTAATCTCCACCCTCATTTTTCATGATTTCCCCATTTTACAAAAACAACATAATTTAGTTCAAATTCAAAACACAAACTTAGAATAAACACAAACATATTAATGCCATATATAAATATAATTATATTATATTATATTATAACTACAATAATATGAATTAAATTAGTATTTAATTTTTCAAATGCTACTAAAACTGTGATTTTTAATTTTCTATATAAAATTAATTACTTAATTTTTAATTATATTTTCTACTTAATATTAGAGATAAATATAAAATAAGAGTTTTATAAGTTTTTCTCTTTAGTTAATTTATTCTTAGTTCTTCAAAAAAAAATAACATTCATGGTGTTTTACATTCTATTGTTAAGCCATACTTCTTTCTTAATAATTACTATCCAAAAAATAGTTATAGAGTTGTAGTCACCGTCAACATTAAAATTAAATTCACATTTCATTTAGAATTATAAAAAACATTAATTAAAATTAAAAGCTCTTTATTTTGTAAGAATTAAAAATATATTGAATTCTATAGTAAGAAAATATTGAATTCTTAATATTTTAAAATATTCTATTTGAAATTAAATTTAATACTGCATTGATAACTTTCTTTTTATATTTTAATATGCTTTGTAAAAATCTTAAATAACATTTATTTTAAAACAGAAGATATAACTCCTCTCATTAAAATTCATTAAAAAAAGATAAAATCAAATTGATAAATTATATATGTTGTTTTAAAAAGGTAAAATCAAATTATCTAATAACAATTGCTAGGCTTTTGAAATAATTTATTAGAAAAAAGTTTGTAAAAACAAATTTAGTTTTAGATACTAAAAATAGATTTATAACTAATTTGCAAAAATTAATTTTAAAAAATAATTCAATATTAAATTTGTAGATAAATTAGTTAAAGTATAACTTCAATTTTGATAAACTATAACTTAATTCTATTAGTTAAATTAGTTATCATATTAGTATGAGATAATTAAAATGTTACATGTTATATTACGTGTCATTATCATCAACACAATATTTATTTTATATTAATCAATATTTGATTTTATTTGAGTTTATATAATCATTGTTTATTTTATGGATCTTTTTTCAAATGATAAATATTTTTTTCTTTTTTTCTTTCTTTTTTTGTCTCAAATATTTTTTTTATCGTTATTTAATATAATTAAATTTATTTGATCACTGATTATTTTATAATTAATTAATTAATTTCAAAGTTACATGTGTATCTAAATAAATTTTATAACATATCAAAATTAATAATTTTTTTAAGTGAACTTATTTTATTAGATTCAATTCAAAGATTATAATTTGGAATAAGTTAAAAAAAAAACTTACTCTCCAAGTTCAATTGTCTATTTCAACTTATGATTGATTCCCAAGATGTTTAATTCTTTATAGCGAGCGAACTTAATCATTTAAAATAAAAATTTGAAATAAAGATGTGCAATTTCATGAAAAAGAGGACAACATTAGCTGGCGTGTCTATTGGCTTAATGTCTCTTTGGAATCGTTGTTTTGGTTCTTGGAAACAAATATCAAATCAAATTGCTTTAAGTAATCAATGTCATGTACATAATAAAAATATTTTACACATTTTTTTCTATGACTTAAAATTTCATGCTTATATTAAATGTAAATGTTATTCTATACAATAATTTGCAGCAACATCATTTACTTTAAATTTTTTTTTAGCATTTGGACCTGACAACGAAAAAGTGAAATCTGTATTGCAATATAATATTTTCAATTTAAATTATGTTTACTTTTGTTTGATTGGGCTAAAAAAACAGACAATAGTGAATCATAATTTAATTTGATTGGGTAATTCACTTTAAAATATAATTTTATTTGTTATACAATATTACTATTTATATTTAAGACATTCTATATGAAAGATCAATTATGAAGGTCAATTAACATATACCTTATATAGACCAATGATAATATATACTAATATTTCTGGTATAATTTAATTTAATTTACTGTTAAATTTTATCTCATATTTTTCTCATACCCGTGCGGACGCACGAGTCTTCAACTAGTTTGCTTTTAAAAATGAAAAGGAAAAGGTTGGTTAATTTTTTATTAGGCAACTTTTTATTAAAAAATGAAAGGTTTTTTTTATTAGTAGTACTATTTTTGGATGATGATTATTAGTAATTTTGATGAGTTGTTTTTATACTATTAAAAAAAGTGAATAAATGCGTTTCCTTCCTTTGGAAGTTTTTTGCATTGGGAAATTTGTCTGACTCTAACCATACCAGTCATTACCGAGGTCACACAACTCACAAAGTCGTTTCTTTTCCTTGCTTTTTCTTCTTCTTTTCCCACATTACTATTCTCTTCTTTTTCTTTTTCATCATAATTGGCTTTAGTTAATCATTGATTAAATTTCTTATTCCATCTTATGATACCTAAGAATATCCAATAAAATTTTGTAAAATTGTCACAAGATTTTAGAAATGTATCTTTTGAGTATTTTATATTATTGTTTTCATTAGATATGGTATATTCCGATATTTTCCCCAAATTTATTGTGTCTCTGGATTCCAAACGTGTTATTGTGAATGAGGTACATGTTAATAACAAATTTAAAAATAAATAAGAGTTTGAATTTCTTAATCACGTGCTTCAATGGATTTGTATGGAGGCGTCCAAAATGGGGTTTGGTGTTGTGATCAGAAGGTCCAATAATGGTTCGAATATAAGAGGTGCATTTGTAGCAATGACATACGAAAGAAATGGAAAGTATTATACCGTGTCTCTGGAATTTCAAACGAGATGACACTGATTCAAGAAAATGTGAGTGCTCCTTTAAGTTGTGTGGTTATACATAGAGATTTAATATGATATGTGGTATACATAACCATGACTTGTGTGAAAAATTAGTTGGTAATACAATTGCATGTCACCTCATGTTAGAAAAGAAGAAATGTGTTTCAGACATAACATTGAATTTGTACAAAAAGCATACTTGCAACGTTAAAATGTAAAAGACTCAGAAATATCAGACAAGTGTACAATATTCGGTACCAAAATAACAAGGTGCTAAAGAAGGATGAAACTGAAATGCAACAACTCTTGAAATTGTTGGATGATAATAGTTATGTATTTAGGTATCAAACGTGCAGGATAAGTAATCTTTAGAGATATATTTTTGACTCATATTGTTTCCATCAAGTTGGTCAACATTTTTCCTACTATATTCATCATCTATTCAACGTAAAAGACCAACAAATACATGATTCCACTATCGGAAATTGTTGGTGTTACCTCTACTGAGAAGACTTATTCTGTCGGGATTGCATTTCTAGAGAGTAGAAAAGGATAATGTTACTTGGGCTTTAGAGGCGTGACATGCAATTTTGAAAGACCAAGAAGACATATCAAAAGAAATTATTACCGGCCGCGATACCGCTTTGATGAATTTGGTTGCAAAGGTATTTCCTACTTCTTATGCATTACTTTGTAGGTATACATAACAAAAACTGTGAGAAGTTGTAACATCCAAATTACCCCACAAAATTATTTGTAATTATCAGAGAAAAATTTTCATTTAAAACTATTTGAGTGTCACAATTCAACATAAAACAACTCGGCTCAATAATACGTTTCCAAATAAGTATTCAACATGCAGCGAAAATATTTTTAAATCGACATCAATCAACTTCGATTACAAGAAAATGTCTTCTAAAAGAATTAAACAAATAAAACAACGTCGTCCCGACACCCTAAACGAAGTATCAGAGCCGACACCCTAATGACATAAAGTATACTGACTTCACTGACCACCACTCGGCTTATCCTGCTCACCTGCACGTTACCAACATAGAGGCAACATTCAAACAGAAGGGGTGAGATACTTACATCACATAATAGTAATATAATAAGAATTAGCAAGTATCATAAATAAAACACCGCTTCTTCACTCACACTACACAACCATGTCACATTCACAACAATATCATATTTTTCCACAACATACATGTCAGCAACAACATCATATACAACAACAACAACATCATATACATAAACAACAACAATCATGTAATGAGACCCTACTTGACTCTATGCATGCGGTACCATATCTGATATCTATTTCAAGATCTAGTTTTCGAGTACGTCCAGTCCCCTTACAACATGTAAGAGATTTCACTATAGTTTAGAATGATTGTACAAGCCTAATCACACAAATGGTGAAACCTATTATCTAATCTATAGGTAGCCAAAGTGTAGGAAGAACAATCCTCTTCAAACACTCACTTGTTTCCAAAAATCCTGGACAACAAGGTAATCACACTAATTTATCCCTAACAATCCTAAGGATAAATAGTCACAATGATGCAAAGAGATAAGTAGTTCTTGAATAGATGAAAATTGTGAAGTTTTGAACTTTTTATCAATACAAGTATTGATCTTCTCCTTTGATGAATTTTTCTCTCTCACAATAATATATATAAGTGTTCACTATTTTATGAAATGAAACTTTAAAAATGATATGAAAATATTTAATGTAAAGTTTCACTTTTTGAAGATTTTGAATAAGTGTACTCAAAATTGTATAAAAATGTAGAATAAGTGAGTAAGAAAATATTTATGAAATTTTTTGGAGGTGACGGAAAAAATTATGATTATAAAATATATTTATAAGTGCATAACACATTTTTGAAACATTGTAAAGTTATGCAAAAATATCATGAACAATTGTCAAGTTAAAAGAAATTGTTTCATGAAAAGATGCATGAAAAGGTGTTAAAAAAATTATTGTTTTTTCAAATACGTACAAGACTTGTTAAGTCAATTTTAACATATACATGACTTAACAAATGCATAACTATTTTTGAATTTCAAAATTAAAATACTGCTTCAGACGAGTGCAAATTACGACGATTTTTGTTCCTGTTACGACGGTTCAAACTGCCATAATTTACCAAAATCTGCATGTTTAAATAAATTAAAAATTTGTCTAAATGTTTGAAAAAATATTATGCAATGTCTATTGATTTATCCAAATCAATAGATTATATTTGAAAGTGATTTAACATGGTTCAAATATGAAAAATAAATTTTCAAATGTATGATAAATAAATTTGTTTTTTAAAGCTAGAAATAGTGATATATTTTCAACCAAATGAACCATGCATGCAAATGAGTTTTGGAGATTATTTTGAGCACTATTTTATTAATATATATTGCATGCTTATACCTCAATAAATAAAGATCAATGCAAGTCTTCATAATACTGCAATCTTGATCCATAACCATATTGCTTCATGATACTTTTTCTCATCATTCGATAAATGCACATAGTAGTTGTCTTCATCAAAACATGATATTGAAGAAGCTTGACTTCACATTCTCCCCATTTTTGATGATGACAACCCAATTTTGAAAATTTTCTATAATATTGTTTCTCTAACACAAAAGGCTCCCCCTTGATCCATGCTCCCCCTAAATTCATGATTTTAGAGAGTCTTTGCTAGCTGCATTTTGTTAGAGAGAAAAAAAAAACACAAACACATACATCTTAAACGCATACATCTTCTCCCCCTTTGTCATTAGCAAAGAGAAGAGAAAAAATAAAAAATATTGATTTGAATTGATGTGCATGAATGACCATTCAATGGACCAAACCTAATGAGAAAAGAATAAAAAAAAAAACAATTTTTGGCAATGTTACAGGTGCAAATCGATTTGCACTAGTGTGCAATCGATTGGCATAAGTGTGTAATCGATTGCTTATGTGAAAATTTGCCAAAAACATAAAACAACATGCAACAAAACATATTTTAACCATACTTTAATGTATATCAAACATAATAAACAATTATAAGAAGGAGTAGAATGAGAGATGCACTAAAAATAAATTTCAAGAACAATTAGAAGAATTAAAGACATTTGTGCACCTTTGATGTATAAAACGGATGAAGAATCTATATGGCATTGTCATCCAAAATTCCAAGTTCACGACGAATCTTAAAGAATGCCTCTTTTGCAAGAGGTTTTTTGAAAATATTTGCAAGTTGACTCTGTTGTCTCTGGTCATATGACTGGTAGTAAATATCTTTTATCCCAAGAAAAAACCCTACTTTCTATCCAAATATTTTTCAATATTTTCAATCTCTATATATGAATCACATAAGTTTAAGGTGTTTTTGAAGTATTTCTCAATCCCCCTTAGATATTTCCAAAGGTTTCCTAAATTCCAAGAACACACTCTTAGAAATTTATGCTTACCTCTCTAAGATTACCACTAAGATACTCGAGCAGGGACGCCTAACAGACGGGCAGAGACATCTAGCGGTCGGGCATACGCTCTGGACGGGCGAAGAGCAAGTCTGCCAGGTCACTTGCCACGTCACCCAACTGTCCCTTATTATCTCCTGAAAGATAGGGGCAGTTGGACCAAGGACCAGACCTTTTTGCTAGGTCTTCACGCTTCTCACGCGTTCATTGGCAGTTCTTTCTTGGGCCTAGCTGATCCAACCCAAAGAAGGATCTTGGCCCAACGCTAGGGGCTCACTATAAATACCCTTTTTCACTAAAGGGTCAGGTATCCTGATTCAGATATAACTTACCTATTCTATTGTACCTATACTTACTTAAGCATTGGAGTGCCTTGCAGGTACAACCCCCCGTTCATTTCTCACGTTCTTTGGCCGTACATCAAGTCACTGGAAGGTCCTCCTGATCAGGTAAGATCAGTGGCGCCGTCTGTGGGAAACTAGCTTCCCCTTCTTCCACAACAGAAGATCAAAGCTCAAACACCATCCTTCTAGCATGTCCGGAGAACAACTCAATGAACGCAACCGTCCCCTCATCGACTACACGATGGAGGACAATCTGCAATACCATGAGGCTGACGCCCGAGATGGGCGCCCAGCCACCCCGTCTCCTGAACCCGAGAACAATGGGAACCCGCCTCAAGTTCAAAACCAGGTGACTGACACGTTCCAACCCATCCCCGTTCCCGTCGAAGGGGACGTCACCCTGATTGCTATGGTGAACGCCCTCAACCAGGCCAGTTTCATGCTCTACCAACAGCACGAGAGAATCATGGCCCTAGAAGCTGATCAACAGGAGGACCGACCTCAGCAAGAAAGGAGGACGCAACAACATCCAGAACCGACAAAGAAACGGGGACGCCGCTCCCCAGAGCACAACATGAGTAGGGCGCGTGCCTGCCGTGACTCCGGCCGATCGGGAGCCTCGCCAAGGCACGATCGAAGCCCTGACCACAACGAGCTCTCCCCACCGAGGAACGACGAAGAGGACCTACATTGCCCCCTGTCACGGGCAATAATGGAAGCTCCACTCCCCAAAGGCATGGAGAAACCCCCAAACCTGGTCATCTACGACGGGACCACTGACCCCGACGATCATGTCGACAATGTCAATGCAATGCTCGACTACCGCAACGATATCACCGGGCATCTCAAATGCAGACTGTTCTCAACAACCCTCAGGAAAGGAGTCATGGCCTCATACAAAAGCTTGGCCCCAAAGTCCATCACATCCTAGAGAGTTATGAGATCCATGTTCACGAGGCATTTCACAGCTTCCTGTCGCCATCCCAAGACAGAGGCGACCCTTGAAGCCATAGTACAAAGGAAAAATGAGACATTGCGCTTGTACATCGAACGATTCAACCAAGAGGCTGTCGAGGTGGACACCACGAAACATATGAAGAAATATCTCCTCGAGAGGGGACTCTTGCCCGGAAGCTAGCTTAGCCGAGCAGTTGGGATAGAACCTCCCCGCACTCTGAAAAACCTCCTGCATAAAGCCCAGGCTTACATCAGATACGAGGAAAAGCAGGTAGCCCACAACGCTCGCAGCAGCCGCAACACCAGGGAAACCGATCACCCCAAACGCGAAGATCCGAACGTTCCCCGTCGAAACAGGGACAGACGAAGGGAAGAGAAACCCCGCGAACCCCGGGAAGGAAGAGGCCTCGCGGGCCGATACAACGAGTATACATTACTGACAGCTCCCCGCGAGCGCATCCTCGCCGAATGCATCAACTCCGAGTTCAAACAGGGCATGGTAAGGTTCCCAAAACCGTCTGCACCTAAGCCTCACACCGACAAGTCCAAATACTGCAGGTTCCACAGAAGCCATGGGCATGTAACTGAAGATTGCGTTCACCTGAAAGACGCAATAGAAATTCTAATCCAAGAAGGACATATTAAGCAATACATTAGGAGGAATGAAACCTCCAAGCACGGGGAGCCAGAAAAGAAGAGACCCCGGGAGGACACTCCCCTCAACGAGTCTTCCTATCAGGTAGCCCTTTGCATATCTCGACCAGAAGACTTCAGCTTCCCCGGTACACCACCCGAAGGGCGGATCACTGCTCTCAGCCCCTGGGAGGACTTTCTAACCGCCCTTGTCATATCTGGTGGAGGGATGAACGGCGAGGCCGCCGCCCTTTCGGTAAAATGCAAGTTTGAAGAGCTCCTTCTGACTGCGCCCGAGCAAAAGGCAACGCTGACAAAGTACAAAGGCAAATCCAACCCAATATCCTTCTTTCTAGAGGAGCTCCCGGGATGTTCTCCAAACTCGGACATCCCATTGCTGATTAGAGCCAAGATGGCTCACTTCGACGTCCGACGCATTCTGGTCGATTAAGGCAGCTCGGTGGACATCATGTACGTCCACCTTTTTAAGACCCTAAAATTGGACAAAACCAACATATCCCCCTACGTCGGATCCGACCTCCAAGGATTCAACGGAGCCACGACAAAGCCTTGGGGTTACGTCGAGCTCCTCGTCACCTTCGGAGAGCAAGAGACGGCCAGAGAAATCAAGATCCAGTTCCTGGTCATAGAATGTCCCTCTCTTTACAACTGCATCCTCGGCCGCCCGACTCTAGCTAGGCTGACAGCGGTCCCGTCCACTATCCACCTGAAGATGAAATATTACACCAAACTGGGCCGCGTAGTCACCATCCATGGTGACATTGAAGCTGCCTGAAGGTGTTATGATGTCGCAGTAAAAGGACAGGCCACAGTCAATACAAAGAGTAACAAAAAGCCAAGAGTCGAGGAGCCTCCCCCCAGGGAATTAACGCCATCGACCTCGATTGCCGCATTGGCCAGGACGAAACTGAAGAGTGGAAACCCACCGAGGAACAGGCTCCCGCTCACTCGTTCCGCCCAGTCCCGGACAGAGAGTTCGAGCTCATACCTCTGGGCGACGACCCAGACAGAACAGTAAAGATAGGCAAGGAAAAATGCACATTCGGCGTACGGACAGGAAAATTCCTAGGTTTCTACCTCACCGAGGCCAACCCCGACAAATGTCGAGCATTCTCGGAATTTCCAACCCCGAAATCTAAAAAATCCATCCAATCCCTCAACAGGGTGCTCGCCTCGCTCTCCCGTTTCATCGCCAAATCCGCCCAGCACGCGCTACCTTTCTTCAGACTCCTCCGTAAGGAGGCCAACTTCGAATGGACCGAAGAATGTGAACGGGCACTACTCCATTTGAAGAGGGTCCTCTCCGAACCCCCGGTCCTATCACGACCATTGGAAAGGGAGACCTTATACCTGTATCTGTCCGTAGCAACCAAAGCCGTCGGTGCCGCTCTAATCAGAGAAACCGACAAGGGACAAAAACCCATCTACTTCACGAGCTCATACCTCTGGGCTGTAATGTTGTGTGTTATAGCTTGAGTTTGATCCACATAACAAGCAGTGATAGGCCAGAGAGTGGGTGGTGGCTGCAGCTGATTGGTATGGGCTTCTTGCCAAAAAGTCAAAAGTTTTGTACTTGAGGAACAGGCTCCCGCTCACTCGTTCCGCCCAGTCCCGGACGGAGAGTTCGAGCTCATAGCTCTGGGCGACGACCCAGACAGAACAGTAAAGATATGCAAGGGGCTGCCCGAAGAAACAAGGAAGCAACTCGCGATGTGCCTCAGGGAGAACTCCGACCTCTTCGCATGGAACACCGCAGAAATTCCCGGCCTAGACCCCGAGGTCGCATGTCACCAATTAGCTTTAGATCGGGCAATCAAGCCCGTAGCACAACGTAGGCGCAAGCAGTCCCCCGAGAAAGCGGAGGCTGCCGAGCGAGCTGTAAAAGACCTCTTAGAGGCAAAAAAAATTCTGAAGCCCAGTACACAACCTGGCTCTCTAATGTAGTCCTCGTTAAGAAAAATAATGGAAAATGGCGTATGTGTGTTGACTATACCGATCTTAATAGGGCTTGTCCCAAAGATGTTTTTCCTCTCCCTAACATAGATAAACTCGTTGACAACTCTGCAGGTTTCAAACTCTTGTCCTTCATGGATGCATACAACGGATATAATCAAATCCCTATGTCGGACATGGACAAGAGACACACGGCATTCATGACTCCGACTGGCAATTACTATTACAACGTAATGCCCTTCGGGCTCAAGAACGTCGGGGCCACGTACCAGCGCATGATGAACAAAGTCTTCCGAGAAGAAATCGGGGATATGCTCGAGGTATACATGGACGACATGATCATAAAGTCACACGAGGAGACCGGCCACGCTCGACACCTCTACAAAGTCTTCGAGCAAGCGAGACAATGCAAAATGAGGTTTAACCCTGAAAAATGCACATTCGGCGTACGGACAGGAAAATTCCTAGGTTTCTACCTCACCGAGGCCAACCCCGACAAATGTCGAGCATTCTCGGAATTTCCAACCTCGAAATCTAAAAAATCCATCCAATCCCTCAACGGGGTGCTCGCCTCGCTCTCCCGTTTCATCGCCAAATCCGCCCAGCACGCGCTACCTTTCTTCAGACTCCTCCGTAAGGAGGCCAACTTCGAATGGACCGAAGAATGTGAACGATCACTACTCCATTTGAAGAGGGTCCTCTCCGAACCCCCGGTCCTATCACGACCATTGGAAAGGGAGACCTTATACCTGTATCTGTCCGTAGCAACCAAAGTCGTCAGTGCCGCTCTAATCAGAGAAACCGACGAGGGACAAAAACCCATCTACTTCACGAGCAAAACACTCCAAGGCCCCGAGCTCAGATACCAACAAATTGAAAAGGTTGCATTAGCTCTCATAAACGCCGCGAGGAGATTACGTCACTACTTCCTCGCTCACACGATCAAGGTAAGAACCGATCAACCAATAAAACAACTCCTCGAGTGGCCAAACATGACCGCCAGAATGTTAAAATGGTCGCTGGAACTTTCCGAATTCGATATACTGTACGAGAACAGGAAAGCTCTGAAAGCTCAAGCCCTGGCCGACTTTGTCGCAGAAATGACTCACATCCTGGTACAAGCGGACGGCGCCCATAAATGGACGATCTTCGTCGACGGCGCCTCCAGCACGACGGGCAGTGGGGCCGGGATCATCCTCGAAAATTAGGACGAGATCCTGATTGAGGTCTCACTAGCATTAGCTTTCCCAACATCCAACAACCAAGCCGAATATGAAGCTTTCATCGCCGGTCTGAGATTGGCCGAGGACTTAGGAGCAAATGAAGTAAAAATATCAACAGACTCCCAGCTCGTAGCATCACAAGTACGGGGAGAGTACCAAACCAAGAACGACAACCTCATCGAGTACTTGACTCTAGTCAAAGAAATACTCGAAAAATTCGAGAAGTGGGAAGTTCAACACGTACCTCGCGAGCATAACACACGAGTAGACATCTTATCGAAACTAGCTAGTGTCGCTCCCACTAAATGAGGCTAGGTCAAATAGGGTACAAACGCGCACGGTCGGTGAAAGGAGAAAATAAATGAAAAGAAAAGAGTCGCCAGCTAGGCATTTTTATCCCGAAGGAAAGGTAATACTGCATAAACCTAGAAAAGATGGATAAGACGGTTGCGAACCAGAGAAACTGAGAAAGGGGTTAGTTACAACCTGGGAAGGTATTAGCACCCAGATTGTCCGTCGTACTCGACGGGATCCACGCTTGAAAGTTTGTGTTTAAAGGGGTAGTGTCAATGCTATTTTGTGTGCAAAAGATGGAAAAGAATGCAAGTGTCAGTGCAAAAAGAAATGTGAAGTGAGATAAAGAAGTGTCAGTGTAAGGAAATAATGTGAAGCTCAAGACTATGAGGCTTAAAGAATGAAGCTGGAAGAGGGGGAATATACAGAGAATTTTGTTCGATAACTGTTAAGTTATGCCTACATATCCTCTCGTGCAATGAGGAAGTCAGAACACCGTAGTTCGACTCAAAGAGACTGAAAGATAAATTGACCTGTGAACTGCTTACTTGTATATGCTCAAGTGTATGACCTGTCTGGCTCAGGTGCAAACTGTCTTGCATTAGACGGAAGAAGCAAGTTCTCGTTTGTGAGTGAAGATGATGAGAAAAGAATCCCGAAGGAGACGATTATTGTTTATTTTCTGTATTTTCAATCTTTTATTGCTTTTTGTGGTTTGTCATAAGAAAATGAGCTTTATCCTAAACCAAGGGTTAGTAAACTCATCACATCCTCCCTCTGATTAGGGGTAATGAGAGTACCTTAAGTATGAAGTAAACACCTCACACTTAATCACCATGATGTAGGATTAAGATCATTAACCTACTTGCAATTATTTAGATGTTTTTGGAGTTTTTGTTTAGTGTTAACTAATGAGTTTAAGCCATAATCAAGGATTTAATGGACCCCATTACACCATCCTAATAGAAGGATAATAGATGAGAACATTTAAGCTGAGGAAGGCTCCTCAACTTAATCCATGATTAGGGATTAACCTCATGACAAAACAAAGCCTTTATTGAAGTGATTTTTAGTTAATGGTAAGGATTAAGAAGTGAATTTTATGGTTTGTAAGACATTGGAGGGGGACTTGTCCATTAACACTAGGGTTAGTCCTTCTTAACCAATTAAGGAAGAATTAGAACCCTAATGCAAGGCCCAAGTTACAAGCTTGATGTCTTGATGATTATTATGTGAATTGATTAAAGGGTTTAAACACATTAAGGGTTTAACACTTAGGATTAAAGTTATACACTCCATCCTAATAGAAGAATGCAGGCATAAACTTATTCACAAAGCCTTAAAACCTTTAAGGTTTAGTCCTTGATTAAGAGGTAGGAAGAGAAGACTCAAAGATGACACAAAGGTAAAACTAATGGGGGGATTAATCAAACCCTAATTATGATCATGCTTGGGTGTTCCTAGGGTTTGTGCGTTTTGTGCCTGGAGATCTTTGACTGTTTGTTCAAGAGCCATTTCTGCTGAAATAAACAGCGAAAAGATAAGATACCTGTACATAAGAAACCTGTAATGCAATGGTATGGTATATAAATGCATATGCATTGTTTTCAAGGACCGCATGATTTAAATTTGTTTAAACAACCAAAAAGTAAACTTTTATTAGTAATAAATTTGTTTGCCCCTTGGGCTTACAATAAAATGAAATAAATACAAAATATGGGGTTTTAAGTCTCCCATGGACGTTTCCTCTTTGTGTTGAGGTATGAGTTGAGATTCCGCTCCTCGTGAAGTTTCTTTGTTAGCTCCAGGATTCTTTCTTGACTTGCTTTGTAATGAGTCTCAAAAGTATCCCTTTGCTCCTTCAACTGGATCCAGGACCTCTGTAAGTCTTCCATGTCAGTGGGCATGTCTGGGTGAAGGATGGTATAAGAAGTATCTCCTTCAGCAACAGGCTCCATGGTAACTGGCATGATGGCAGGATATGGCATCATAAGGGTCTGAGCACGAGATCGCACCCATCTGAGATAAGCTTCCATATGAATAGCGTACTTGGGCTCCAGAGTCTTGCTATCAACCTTGTTCACTTACCTCATGCTCGTATGAACCTTTGACGGTAACCTTGCAGATCGTTGTCATAGTCAAACACAATACCCTGAATCAACATGTCATGAGGACCATCACTCCGAGCGTAACCAAACTGACGTAGAGCTAAAGAAGGATTGTAGGTAATTCCCCCTCTTATGCCAAGGAGTGGCACATTAGGGAACTCCCCACAACGGTCAATGATAGTAACATTCTCCATAGATCTAGAGCACCAATGAATATCTGAATGAGAAAGTGACATAATCCTCTTGGACCACCTGAACCCTTGTTCATTCTTCATCACTGATCGAGGAAGGTGGGAAATAAACCACCTAGATAGCAAAGGTATGCAGCACATCAGAGTTCCTCGTGCCTTCGTAGTACGGGTATGAAGATAATGTAGGATGTCTCCAAGTAATGTAGGCACTGGGTTATGAGTCAGAAATATGTTGATGGCGTGAACGTCTATGAACTGATCTGGATTGGGGAACAATACTAAGCCATAAATCAACAAGGCTAAGATCTCCTCAAAAGCATTATAGCTCATAGCCTTCAAGAACACTTGAGCCTTCTCTATCAACACCTTAGCAAGAATTCCCTTAACTCCACTCCTTGTTTCTAGGACAATGTCTGATTTCTTCAAATGTAACGCTGCAGCAATGACTTCAGGTTTAGGCTCTTTTTCTAAGCCTGTGAAGGGTTTCTGATCAAGGATAGGTATACCCAGAAGCTTGGAGAACTCCTCCATTGTAGGAACCAGCTGGTAGTCGGGGAATGTGAAGCAATGATGTTTAGGATCAAAGAACTGAAACAAAACACTCATCATGTCTTCATTGAACCCTGAAGTGACTAGATCCAATAGGTGACCATGTCTCTTGATGAATTGAGAGTTTTCAGAAACTTGAGAGACCAATTCCTTAAGCTTAGGAGGTATTCCTACAAAGTTGATCCGGATAGTATTCCTACGAGCAGAAGCCATGACCTGCAACAAAGAACAAAGATAAAACCTTTAGTCTTTGAAATGGTTAGTGATAATGCTATGCTTATGATGCATGATGATGCTATGATGTTATGCTCAATCACAAACATGTGGCACACACAAACAAGTCACACAATAGCCCTAGGTTTGAAGGCTTGCATGAGGTTTAAAGGTAAGTACCCTCCCCTGAAGTTTAGTTGGTTCATCCTGTCCTATAAAGTAACCAGGTTCTAAGGGATCTCAATATCATTGATATTTCACAAGGGTGGTTGTTCAGTAGGCAACTTACTTGCCAACCAAAACCCTCCAAGTTTAGGATCTCAATGAGCGTAGTAACGAGTATCAACCAACTTCAGTCTTCACCAAAGCCGATTATCTCACTACTTTCTAAAGGCCAAGATGGGATAACTAGGGTTCTAAAAGTTAGTGTATTGACAACGTATGGCAGCCTCATATTATCCTCAACTTGACTTAAGGAACATAAGCACCTACCAAGAAGTCACACTAACTATGGCCACCAGATCAACCATATCGGCATACGCCGTACAGTTTCCTTGGTCTATTGCCATTTACCTAAGGTACACTAGATCCGGGTTTTTGGAGTTTTTGTTTAGTGTTAAGTAATGAGTTTAAGCCATAATCAAGGATTTAATGGACCCCATTACACCATCCTAATAGAAGGATAATAGATGAGAACATTTAAGTTGAGGAAGGCTCCTCAACTTAATCCATGATTAGGGATTAACCTCATGACAAAACAAAGCCTTTATTGAAGTGGTTTTTAGTTAATGGTAAGGATTAAGAAGTGAATTTTATGGTTTGTAAGACACTGGAGGGGGACTTGTCCATTAACACTAGGGTTAGTCCTTCTTAACCAATTAAGGAAGAATTAGAACCCTAATGCAATGCCCAAGTTACAAGCTTGATGTCTTGATGATTATTATGTGAATTTATTAAAGGGTTTAAACACATTAAGGGTTTAACACTTAGGATTAAAGTTATACACTCCATCCTAATAGAAGGATGCAGGCATAAGCTTAATCACAAAGCCTTAAAACCTTTAAGGTTTAGTCCTTGATTAAGAGGTGAGAAGAGAAGACTCAAAGATGACACAAAGGTAAAACTAATGGGGGGACTAATAAAACCTTAATTGTGATCATGCTTGGGTGTTCCTAGGGTTTGTGAGGCTTGCAAGAAGATCCTCAAGAGAGCCACCAAGGAAGAAGCAGGATGAAGGAAGGAGGATCAGAAAGAAGCAAGACAACTTACTTCACTTAAGAAGATAAGTTGCTTAAAGAAGGAAAGAGAAGAAGGAGCATGAATGAGCAAGCTCACTCTAATACAAAAGTAAAATGCAGCAATGAATGCATAAGAGAGATGAGAAAAGATTATGAGAAGTGAAGGCAAATTCACTTCTCAAACACTTACCACCTGAAAGGTTAGCACAAAGAAATGAAATGAAATGAAAATGGGATGAAATGCAATGATGAAAACCAAAGTCAAAAGCATATTCATGATGCAAATGATGCTATGAGATGGTATGAAAGCATACCAAGAGATGAGGATGATCATACAAGAGATGAGAATGCAAATGAGACAAATAAGAGGCATGAAAGTTCATGAATGCATATGACATCACATGAAAGCAAAAACATGGAAAATGGATGATGCAATGATCAAACATGATTCTAATATGTCCTAAGATGTCTTATATGTCATATGGATGCACAAAATGGCATGGCAAGTTCAAGTATGCAAGCTTATGTATGATGAATGCAAATGAAGACAAAAATTAGGGTTTACATACAATATGCAATGCAAAATTCAAAATCAGAAGCAAATGACATGATAAAAAATTAAAAATGGAATCAAAGGTACCCTAAGCCCATATGATATCACACCCCAAAGGAGGAGACCTAACTCTTAACCCTAATGAAGTTATGATTTTCCTAAGTTATCTAAGGTTTTAAGGTACTTCACAAGGAAAAATGCAAAACAAATAAACAATGAAAGATAAATTCATGCCAATTTTATCCTAGAAACTACATGATATATGGAATGCAATTCAAAAAGAACCATTATCAAACTCTTCATGGTTAGGCAGAAAAGATTTTTCTAAGTTAGGGTCAAAATATTGATTTTTAAGAACCCTAAATCCAAAGAAAAATGTCAAAATGGATCAAGAACCAAAAATAAATTTGTATGAATGGTTTGATAATGTCTCTAAATGTGTCAATGCAATGTGATTTGTTTTGTGATTTTTAGAAACTTAAATGGTATTTTAATTAATTAATTTCCATTAATTAATTAAAATAAACATTTAAATATTTTAAAAATACAAATTTTATGCAAAAAATAAAATAAAAATTATTTATGGATTAAGAAAATTATTTGAATGCAAAATGAAGAAGAAAAGATTTTTTAGGGTTTTCTAGGTATTTTAAATAAATGATATAAGAAAAATGATTAAAAAAAATGAATTAAAACATAAGTAAGCTGATCTGATGGCTTAGATTCAAAGCTGGGGAATTTGGTTTGACCTGGCGCGCAAATGAATGGACAGGATCCACTCTGGATTAATTTTCACTAATTAATTAATTAAACTTAATTAAATCAGAATTAGGGTTAATGAAAAGATCCCAGCCATCTAAAACACGCGCTAAACACAAATCCAATGGTCCAGGTTTAAACTTGGCTAATTAATGAGGTTTTGCCCTAATCACGTTCAGGCCACCGGAGAAGAGCTCCGGTCGTCTTCTCCGGCAGCCTCCTCACCCTATCTCTCTCAATACGCAATGAAAACTCACCAAATTCTCCAGAAACACTCCTCTAACAATTATAAACAAGATTCAGCCCTCAAAATCCATTTATTTCCACTCAAAACCAAGAATCGAAAGCAAACGGAAAATATCACAGAAATTTCAGACATTCAATACATGCTCAATACTTGATCATTTTTGAAACCAAACATATCAGGATCATCAGTGCTTCATGGAGAATCAATTAGAAACTTAAAAACACATTTCTGGAAAAAAGTTTGAAGGGGTTACCTGAGCTTTGAACCTTGCAACTTTGAGCTTTCTGGACCTCTTCTTTGTGCAAAATCGCTCCCTTTGGCCTCCTGATGAAGCTTCAATGCTTGAGAAGCTTTGAGAGTGGCTGGTTTGAGAGCTTGCAACCTTGCTGCACCAGAATCGTGTTTTGGCTATGGGTGCTTTTAGGCTTGTTTGAAAGGTGGGAAAGGGTCCTTTAGTGATGCTGAGTTGATTGGTGAAGGTAGTTTTGAGTTTTACTCATTGAGCTATGGGTTTCGAAAGCTTTTGCAAGTTGGAGTGTTTTTGTGTATGCTGAGCAATCTGAAGTGTTAGGCTGCAATGTTGTGTGTTATAGCTTGAGTTTGATCCACATAACAAGCAGTGATAGGCCAGAGAGTGGGTGGTGGCTGCAGCTGATTGGTATGGGCTTCTTGCCAAAAAGTCAAAAGTTTTGTACTTGAGGTATGGGCAAGTGGCAGGCTTGGATTTGGGCATGGCTGTGCGCAACAAAGATCAAGGAAAGCTTATGGATCAGATTTGATGAGCTGTAACAAATGGAGGTATGGTTACATGAGCTTTTGCAAATTGGTGCAACTTTGGCCCCTTTGTGATTTCTTGATGTGTAAGGCATGAAACTTTGAAATTCTTGGGCCAATTCTGAATTATAGGTCATGTATGATGTTTGTGTAATGGTTAGAAGTCAATTAGAGGTCACAAATTGCCTTGGTATGAGTTTTTGCAAGTTTCCCTTTTTTGGTGCATAAGTGAAATTTTGTGATTTTTCCCAACTTTGCAAGGCCATAACTTGAGTTCCAAAATGAATTAGATCTTGTTCTTGTACTTTTTGAAAAGGGAATGATCCAATCTACAACTTTCATGACCAACAATTTTTCATTTGAAGCATTTTTGGTTGAGAAAGAGGAGGTTGAAAAACTTTCCCAAAATGGAAAGTTTACATTACAAGTCATTTCCATTTTTGGCAACTTTTGGTTTTGCTCACTTTTCTCCAAATTTGTGAACTTCTAAACACTTCAATGATAAAATAAAGACCATATCACTTCAATTTGATGAAAAATCCACTTTGGTTCCATGTTGGGGGGCCTCAGATGCCCTGATTTGGCTCTGACTTGCTCAAGAAGTTACCCAGTGATCAGATGACTTCCACAATGAATTTCTTCATCAAACTTGGTATGTATGATCCTTATATCACATTAAGACCAATAGAAACAAGAATGACCAAAAAATTTGGAGTTATGGCCTCTGAAACCAAAACCCTAATTCTAGGTCATCTGTGCAGTCAAGCTTAGCTCTGCTTCCATACCTTTCTCAGTTCTTGTGATTTTCTGAATTTCTTGATCTTGGGAGGATATAATATGATGCTTGAACATACATGGACCCTCTTGAGATGATTTGGAGACCTTTGGAGTGGCTCAGATGGCTCAGGGATGGCTCAGATCACAAACCCTAGATGCATATGACTTTGAACCAATGCAGTGAACCAAAAATGCAACATGATGATATGATTGAACTTATGCAAATGAAAAGAATCACAAGCCATGGTGAAATGAGTGAGGGAAAATTTGGGGTGTTTATAGCTGCCCCTATTCAAGCATGAGTTAGCTGTGTAGGATGTAAGCAACGGCTTAACAGGCAAACAAGATAACTTGTGGTTGAATACCAAAGACAGTCCAAAATTTGCGCTCATTGGGTATGAAGAAGAAAAGGGATATAGATTGTAAAAGGAAGTAAAGTATGATTATAAAGTGCGGGCGACGGAGGACGACCGTCGAGCAGAGGACGACTGCCGGGGATAAAGCAACGACGGGGACGGCCGACATGCAGGGGTGATGGAGGTATCATGATGGGGACGGCCATCAGGTAAAGGAACAACACTCTCTGGGGATTAAAGGTAAAGTAAATGATGGGGACGACCACCAGGTTCAAAGCATAAATGAAATAAATGATGAGGTTTGGTCATCAAAGGTGAAGGACGATCACCTAGCAGGGGACGGCTGCTCTGTTGGGGATAAGATGAGGGACAGTCATCTAAGGTGAATGACGATCACCTGGCAAGGTACGGTTGCCGAAAGTATCACGACATAGGATGAATGTCGGATAGAAAGAGTCGACGATGGGGACGGCCATCGGATAAGTATGATGAAGGATGATCATCAAGAGGTGAAAGAAGATCACCTAGCAGGGTACAGCTGCTCTGGGGTTTATCATGACATAGGACGAATGTCAGATAACAAGATCAACGATGGGGACGACCATCGGATAAAATGATTAAGGACGATCATCAAAGGGTGAAGGACGATCACCTGGCAGGGTACGGCTGCTAAAAATATCACGACATAGGACGAATGTCGGATAGGGAAGGGTTCCAATAATGGAGACTCCGCTGGGAATGATGAAGGACGATCATTAAAAGGTGAAGGACGATCACCTGGCAGGGTACGACTGCCAGAAGTATCATGACATAGGACGAATGTCAGATAAAAAAGAAAATTTGCTTTTTACTGGGGATTTGCTGGGGACTCTTCTGGGGAGTGGTAGACACAGACGAGTGTCTACGTTCAAGAAAGGAAAGGTATAAGTGTTTGACGCTGTGTATAGATTAAAGATGCGGACGAGCATCCTTAAGACTATGATACAGACGAGTATTAGTAGAAACAAATGTTGACGCATGTTCAGAGATGATGATACAGACGAGTATCAACTGGTTAACAAAGAACACGGACGAGTGTCGACTCTGAGGGGAAATAAGGGGTGCATACAAGATACAGACGAGTGTTCAACTTGCTGGGGAGAATATGACACCGACAAGTATCATAAGAGAAAGTGTATAAGTTATGAACTTATGAATGTGAGAGATATTCTGACGATCTGTGGGGATAGGATGACACGGACGGGTATCGGAGGAGGTGTGTTATAAACAAGTGCTTGGTTTACAATAAGTGCTTTGGTAACCATGTTGGGGAAAGTGACACAGGCGAGTGCTAAAAGGGTGTATAGATATCTGTTTGTAGAGAACGCACGGGCGACTTTACTGGGGAATGATGACACGGACGAGTGCCGAAAGGAGAATGTATCTGTACTTGAGAGTGCAAAATGGATGTTTTGGCTTTCTGCCGGGGAATTTTAGAGGTATTTTGTATATTGTTGATGGAATGTCAGTATTTACAGGTGTTCGATTCAAAACATGGCTTATGATTATGCAATATGTTTGACTTTTGCCGTAATGCTCCGTATTAGACGGAATGCTACGCTCTGGGGGGAGAATATGATGTGAATGCTATGTTTATGCAAAGATACCAATCCGGGATTCGGATCCCGTTGCTGTGGAGATCTATGGCTGATCTGTTTTGAAAGAAAATCTCAGCTGGGGGAAAAGATCATCAGTAGATCTGATAAGATGTATGACTGCTTGGGGAAACAGGTCCCTGATAGACCTATCTTTGGTGATGAGGAGCCCAGCTGGAGTCTTCGGAAGCTTTCGTCACTTTGTTGTGCGATCTTCAGACATTGCTCTTCTGGATAGAGGCTGGAGCTCTGCGGGGAGATGGTTCCCTGTCTTTGCACTTGGCTGGGGAGGAATGATCACTGAACGACCTTCCTAGAGATTTATGTAGAGGATCCTGCTGAGGATGATGAAATTTGCTGGGGAAAGGAGCCCCTTCTGATGCTGTTTGGTTTGAGGAGGAGCTCTCATGCCCCACATTGCGCTTTGAATACTTGCAATCTGTTATGATAAAGGAACATACAAGTACCCCGAGGTATCCCTTACTGGATTCCATCATAGGAATTTAGACACTCCCGAGAGTAATCTACTTCCTGTAAGCATGTAATTTAGAAAAGACGCATTTGTACTTATGCAATCAATATATCAAGGATATCGGACATTTTTTGCAAATAAAATGAAAAATGTACAAGACAAAGGTGACTGAAAATCTGATTTTATTAATCTTTGTGTGCCCTGAATTGGCAAGTACAATCAAAGAAACAAATCCCCTGAAATGAGGAGAATGTTACAAATTGAGAAACAAAAGGTGCTGGCAATGTTGATGACGCTTTAATGAGCTTCCCTTGCCATGACTCGTATGACATTGACGTTCTTCTCGTCTTGCCTTTGAAGAAGGCTGATTCTGACCGATGCTTTAACCTTTCGAAGCTTTCCATGTTGTAAGTGATACAGACGAATTGAGAATGCAGTTGTTCTCTTATTCCCTGATTTTACGTGGATCGCCCTTTCGGGTTTTCAATCCACCGGGATACCCATTTTTGCCTGAGTTGTCCAATGCGGCTTTTCAGCTCAGCGGGTGTACATTTTTTATTTATTTTCCCTTATTTTTGCCCGAGTCTTTTATTCTGTTTTTTGACTCACCGGGATGCCCTATTTTTGCCTGGACTTACATTCTGTTTTTGTGTCCAGCGGGTCATTTTATGCGAAGTATTTTTTAACTGCATCTGAATTCACAAGGGACTGGAAATCTTCACCATCCATAGTACTGAGCATCAGTGCTCCACCAGAGAATACTTTCTTTACTATGAATGGACCATCATAATTCGGAGTCCACTTGCCCCTGTGGTCTGTATGAGGAGGAAGGAGTCTTTTCAGCACAAGATCTCCTACTTGGTATTCCCGAAGCCTGACTTTCTGATCGAAGGCTTTCTTCATTCTCTTCTGATACAACTGCCCATGACAG
Organism: Lathyrus aphaca; assembly: GCA_963966055.1. Lineage (NCBI taxonomy): Eukaryota > Viridiplantae > Streptophyta > Magnoliopsida > Fabales > Fabaceae > Lathyrus > Lathyrus aphaca. The sequence continues at coordinate 90,593,815 of OZ014521.1, forward strand.
ATTGCAGCTAACCTCTTCTCTTTGATCAGACTCATTTGATCGTACCGAGATCGGACCCATTCTGTTTCATTCAACTTGACATCCATCAGTATCCTCAACGAGGGTAATTCAACTTCAACAGGTAAGACTGCCTCCATACCATACACAAGCTGATACGGTGTTGCCCCAGTGGATGTTCTGATTGAGGTACGGTACCTATGCATGGCAAATGGTAGCATTTCATGCCAGTCTTTGTATGTGACTACCATATTCTGTACAATCTTCTTGATATTCTTGTTAGCTGCCTCTACAGCGCCATTCATCTTTGGCCTGTAAGGAGAAGAGTTGTGATGTTGGATCTTGAAGTCCCGACATAGTTCTGCCATCATTTTGTTATTCAAGTTGGAACCATTATCAGTAATGATTCGCTCGGGAACTCCATATCGACAGATGATGTCTCTCTTCAGGAATCGGGCTACCACTTGCCTGGTGACATTTGCATAGGAAGCTGCTTCAACCCACTTGGTAAAATAGTCAATGGCTACCAGGATGAATCTGTGGCCATTTGAAGCAGTCGATTCAATCTTGCCAATCATATCAATGCCCCACATGGAAAAGGGCCAAGGTGAAGACATCACGTTCAGAGGATTCGGAGGCACATGCACTTTATCTGCATAAATCTGGCATTTATGACATTTCTTGGCATAAGCACAACAGTCTGCATCCATTGTGATCCAGTAATAGCCTGATCTTAGCAACTTTTTAGCCATAGCATGCCCTCCAGCATGGGTACCAAAAGATCCTTCGTGCACCTCGTGCATCAACAAGTCTGCTTCTATCTTATCAACACATCTGAGAAGTACCATATCAAAGTTTCTCTTGTACAAGGAACCATCAGCATTCAGGAAGAAACTACCAGCTAGCCTTCTTAATGTCATCTTATCATTGGAAGATGCCCCAGGTGGGTATGTTTGATCCTCCAAGAAGCATTTGATGTCATGGAACCAAGGCTTATCATCCTTAGCAAGGTCTGCCGAGAATACATATGCTGGTCTGTCAAGCCTGGACACTGAAATCCGAGGCACAAAGTTGGCAACTTGAACTTTGATCATGGATGAAATGGTAGCCAGAGCATCTGCAAACTTATTTTCATCTCGAGGGATATACTCAAGCTTGACTGTTGTGAAGAAAGTCAGTAATCTCCTCGTATAGTCCCGGTGGGGTATCAGATGCTCATGGTGAATGTACCATTTGCCGTTGGTTTGATTGATTACCAGAGCCGAATCTCCGAATACAGTCAAAGTCTTGATCCTAAGGTCAATGGCTTCCTCAAGACCCATAATACAAGCTTCGTATTCAGCTTCGTTGTTAGTGCAGTTAAAGGTGAGTTTTGCCGAGAAAGGCATGTGAACCCCCTTAGGTGTAATGAGTACTGCACCAACACCACGACCATTCATATTAACAGCCCCATTAAACATCATTGTCCATTCTTCTTCTGGGTCAGGCCCTTCAGTGTGATGGCTTCTCGAATATGTACTTAACTGGATCCATCTTGGAGATCAATAAGGTAGTGTGGGTCAACATATACTGCCTTAGTCGGCGAGCAGCCCACGCTAAAGCCAGCAAGTTTTCTCGAGCAGTGAATAACGTTGTTCACAGTCGGTAAACTTTTTGCTTAGGTAGTATATTGCATACTCTTTTCGACCAGACTCGTCATGCTGGCCCAACACACACCCCATTGACTCTTCTAATACTGTCAGGTACATTATTAGAGGTCTTCCTTCAACTGGAGGCATAAGGATCAGAGGCTCTTGTAAGTACTCTTTGATTTTGTCAAAAGCCCTCTGGCAGTCTTCATTCCACTTGATCGTTTGTTCTTTCCTTAACAACTTGAACAAAGGCTCACAAGTTGCTGTAAGATGAGATATGAACCTTGAAATGTAGTTCAATCTACCTAGAAACCCCCAAACTTCTTTTTCAGTCTTTGGTGCAGGCATTTCTTGAATGGCTTTGACTTTATCAGGGTCAACTTCAATCCCTTTCTCACTTACAATAAATCCCAGCAGCTTACCGGATCGCACCCCGAATGTGCATTTGTTGGGGTTTAACTTCAGTTGGTACTTCCTCAGACGCTTGAATAGCTTCAACAGATTCACCAGATGGTCTTCTTCTGTGAGGGACTTGGAAATCATGTCATCCACATAACATTCAATTTCTTTGTGGATTATGTCATGGAATAATGTTACCATAGCCCGTTGATAAGTAGCACCAGCATTCTTCAGTCCGAATGGCATCACCTTATAACAGAACGTGCCCCAGGGTGTGATGAAAGTTGTCTTCTCCATATCTTCAGGTGACATTTTGATCTGATTATATCCTGAAAATCCATCCATGAAGGAGAACACCGAGAACTGAGTCGTATTGCGACCAATACATCAATGTGAGGTAATGGGAAGTCATCTTTCGGGTTGGCTCTATTCAGATCCCGGTAATCCACACACATCCTCACCTTGCCATCCTTCTTAGGCACAGGTACAATGTTAGCAACCCACGGTGGATAGCTAGTTACAGCAAGGAAACCGGCGTCCCACTGTTTCTGTACCTCTTCTTTTATCTTTATTGCCATATATGGGCGAGTACGGCGCATCTTCTGTTTTACTGGTGGACAATCTTCCTTTAGAGGCAGCTTGTGCATAACAATGTTGGTATCCAGACCTGGCATATCCTGATAAGACCAGGCAAAAACATCTACATACTCCCGAAGTATATCAATAAGTTTTTCTTTTACTGAATCTTGCAGACGGGCCCCGATCTTCACTTCTTTCAAGTCTTCTTCCGTACCAAGATTAATCCTCTAAACCTCCTCCTGATGAGGAGTGATAACCTTCTCCTCTTGTCTCAATAATCTGGCTAGCTCTTCAGGTAGCTCATAATCTTCTTCAACCCCTTCATCGGCTTGATTAATCGGATTGTCAAAGTCATACGAAGTCATAGCGGCGTTGTTGTCGGTGCAATCTGGAGGTCACTCTCTGCAAGGGTTTAGATTTGTTCATTTTAGTGATCAATTTTATCTTGCTTAGAAAAAAGTGAAAATGAAGTTATTATTTTGAAAAACATTGCCATTTTATTTTTGTACAAAAAATGAAAAATGAAAAACAATGAGCGGAAAAGAAAAGACTCATTTGCAAAAGATGTCCTGATATTCATTAATTGATCGTTTGCACAAAATACAAGATGGCCCGATTACAAAATGAGCCCTAACATCTTGGCAAGACGCAGGACTTGATGCATGCTTAAAAGACAGGAAATAATAATTACTCTGCAGGAGTAACTCTTATAATTTCCTGGGAAGACCAGTTTGAGACATGGTTCCCCGGGATCCTTGGACGTATCCAGCTTTCCATGTTGCGCTCGTCTTCTGACTCATCTTCCAAACTATTCACAGCATCCGGGGTGAGCATTCCCCCGCTGACAAACTTGGGCTCCTTTGTAGCCTCTGGTTGATCTTGTCGAGTTGGTCTGTAACCCAACCTGAATCGGTCTTCTTTCTTCTCAACTGGCAGCAGCTTGCCCCAGCCTTGAGCGGTACCTTCCTCAACAACCTTCCGGGCTTGTTGATATGATGTGATGGAGGTCCCAGACACAGCAGATGCTTCATTAATATTATGGGCCTCAAACCCTTGGCTCATTGTTTCGTGAATTTCCCCATCCATTTCAATGTATTTGAAAGTAGCCAGCTGGCTAACGAAGATATCCTCCTCCCCACAAATGGTAATGACTTGGCCCTCCCACTCAAATTTTAACTTCTGATGAAGGGTTGACGTCACGGCGCCAGCGGCGTGTATCCATGGTCTACCCAATAGACAGCTGTAGACAGACTGTATATCCATCACAAAGAAGGTCGTTTTGAAAACCTGTTGGCCAATCATTATTGGCAACTCTATCTCTCCCATAACTGATCTTTTAGAACCTTCAAAGGCTCTCACTACCAAGTTGCTTGGGCGTAATGCATATCCATCATGCTCCATCTTCACAAGGGCTTTCTTGGGTAGGACATTGAGGGATGACCCTGTGTCCACCAATACGTGAGAAAGAACTGCACCCCTACACTCCAAGGTAATGTGCAAAGCCTTGTTGTGATTGTGACCTTCCGTTGTCAGATCAGCGTTGGTAAATCCTAGTCCATGACTAGCGTTGACATTTCCAACCACGACCTCTAACTGATTGACAGTAATCTCCTCCGGCATATAAGCTGCGTGCAGGACTTTTAATAGTGTGTTCCGATGAGCCTCGGAGCACATTAGCAATGATAGTATGGAGATTTTGGAAGGTGTTTGGTGAAGCTGGTCCACCACCTTATAATCACTCTTTTTGATGATCCGCATGAATTCATCAACCTTTTGATCAAAAGGAGTCTTCAAAGTTTCTTTAGCAACCGATTCTTCTTGCACCACGTACTTCCCTTTTACCTTAGCAGTAGCTCCTGCTTCAACAATGGGTCTTGGTATTTGCGGGGCAAAGAGACGTCCGCTTCTAGTGAAGCCTCCGCCTCCTCCCACATTGTCTATCTGTGGTGAAGAAGTTGATGAATCTAAAGTGATTTTATGCCCCTCGCAATATAGATCTGAGCCATAATGCCAAGGGATGGCATTATTGCTTTCGTAAGGAACTGGCCCAGGCACTGTGATAGTGACCGGACTGATAGCAGCTGCAGAGGGGACCACAATGGTGTGTGGATCATAATATATGGTAACTGGAGCTCTAACAGGAGTAGCATTCTGTTGCGAGTTGTTGGAAGGAACATTTGCGGGATCGTAGTATATCGTAACCGTTGAGACGCTTTCATTAACTGTTGCTGGTGTTGTAGACGGTACTGTTAACTGGACGGGTGTTGAAGTTGTAGTAGGAACTGTGACTGAATCTGTATCCGTTGAAGTGATTGACTGAATATTTGTTGGAGTTGTAGCAGAATCTGTTGGAACAATGGTTGCTGACGTTGTAGGAGTATCTGTGATTGTTGATGAAGGAATTGTTGGAGTTGTAGTCGGTGTTGTTGTAATATGAAGAATGCCATCTCTAATGAGGCCATCTATGTCGTTTCTCAGTCTCTCACATCCATTAACGGCAATGTTGCAATATTCACAGCCGACCTCACATCCGGGGAACACTTGGCATTCTAATAGTTGAGCTTTGATTTCAACCAAGGGTGTTCGGATTTGTGCAACACTGTTGATTAATGTGGATGATTTTCCCTCCTCAATAGCATTAATCCTAGGCCCGTTGTGACTAGGCATTGGATTTCTTGTAACGTTCGGAGAAGGCGCAAAATTGAGAGCTTTTGAGTCCACCAAATCCTGGACTTTCATCTGTAGGGCCCTACATTTTTCAGTATTATGCCCTGGTGCGTTTGAGTGGAATGCACACCTGGCATTTAAATCATAGTTCTTTGGCAAATTGAGAGGATCTGGAGGTGCCAACGTCCTTAACTCAACTAGGTTGAGCTTTAGAGTTGTGGCAAGAGTGTAACATACGGCATTCGGATTGGGTCAATTACCCTGTTTGCTTGTGATGGCCTCTGTTGGAAAGGACGCTGTTGTTGATTACCGTTGTTGTTGTTATACGACCTTTGTTGTGGATAAAGAGCTTGTTGTTGATACTGTGGTTATTGTTGTTGAGGATATGATGGTTGTTGTGATACTGGAGCTGAGATGGTAATAGCTGCTACTGACCGGTGAGAATACTGGGGCCTGCCCCGACTTGCATGAATAGAATTAGTTTCACCTGCCCTTCGGGGTCCTGCAAAAGGTTTTCTGGGATTGCTGGAGGAACTTGCACCACTGTCGGAGATTTTTCCCATCTTCAAGAGACTTTCAATCCTCTCACCAGCTATGACCACATCAGCAAAACTGGTAGAGGAGAAAGCAGCCAGTCTATCAATATAAGTCCCTTGCAACGTGTTCATGAACATGTCAGCCATTTCCCTTTCTGACATGGGTGGTTGGACAGCAGCAGCAAGCTGTTTCCACCTCTGAGCATAATCCCGGAAGTTCTCTCTGGAAGACTGAGACATGCCCATTAGAAGAGTCCTATTGGGAGCCATGTCCAGGTTGTACTGATATTGCCGGATGAAAGCCTCGGCTAAGTCTTTCCAAAATCTTATGGTGGCCCTAGTCAAATGCGAATACCATTCTCTCGAAGCTCCAGTCAGACTGTCCTCAAAGTAGAACATCCATAGCTTTTCATCCATGGTATAAGCTTTGAGCCTTCCCAAGAAAGACTGCAGATGAGTGCGAGGACAGGAGGTGCCATTATACTTTTCAAAGCATGGGGGTTTGAATTTGTGGGGAATTCTCACCCCATCCACTAGTCCCATATCCATCACATCGAAGCCCAAAGAATTCTGAGATTCCAAAGATCTTAACTTTTCAGCAATCTCGTCCAATCTTCTGTCGTATATCTCATCTCCAGCCCCCATAACAGTAAATTGTTCTTCCTGGGGATCCTCCTACAGGATTCTGCCCCCAGCAGTATTACCTTGTACATTCCTCGGGATGTTAACTTCTGGATCCAGATGAGGTCCATATACTGGTGGGTGAATACGAGGATGGCCCCGTTCATTGTTGCTAGTTCCTCCTGTTCCAAGATGAGGCTCCTCAGGAGTTTGTCTTTCCACCAGCTCTCTTAACCTTTCTTGACTCTGGGCTAAGCCAGTCATCACTGCCATGAACTGAGACATCTGATTTCTCATCTCTACTCTCTCATTGGCCATCTGAATGTCGGGAAAGTTGTTACGAGTCGGGTACCGATGCGTGCGGTTGACAGGGAATACTCGGCGACGAGCAATGTTTCCTGAGGTCACAACAAAGTTAGAAACAAAAATAATAACAAAACCTACAAAACAAAGACAAAGTTAGTATGCAATGCAGTATGCTTATTTGTTTTCCAAGGTATCCGGTTTGGTTCTTGGTTTTGACCTTTCCAGACCTCGAGGAAGATGCTTGATGTTGTTGAAAGAAAAGCCCAAATGAAAACAAACTAAAATATATTACAAATGTTGAACAATACATAGTTTGTTTTACAATACATGCCCATGGAGGGTCAAAATACAACAAAAGAGGAAAAGTACATCAAATGGAAACAAACAATCAAGCAAATGGTCAAACATCCAGTCCAAACTCATCTTCTCTGACCTCCTTCAGGAGTGCCTCAGTCACTGGACCAGCTGGGTGCTCTGTAATGGTCCTAATGAGGAGGTTCCTGGTAGCAATGGCAGTAGTCAGCTTCTTATGCCTGTCTTGGTCCTTTGATCTCTTCAAACCTGCTCTGAGCTTCAACTCTTATATCTCTTTCTGTGCAGCCAACAGAGCTTCCTGCTGCTTCTTCTCATTGGCCTCTAGCTGTTCAATCTTGGCTTGAGTCTTCTGGTCTTCTTGTGTACGGGCTTCAGTGATCCTGACCCACCTAGCCTGACTCTCTTGTAGATAGTGTTCAGCCCTAGCTTTCTGAATTTTGGCCTCCTTGCAGGCATTCTTCAGTATCTGTTCCCCAGCCCTTGCTTTCCTTATGTAGTCTTCTGTCCTTTCAATTTTGGCAAGATGCTCCACCCTGAGCTTTTCCAACCTCTCAATGTCCAGGCGACCATCACTTATTTCCCAAAGAGTCTTCTTCAAGGCTTGAGATAACTGCTCATTCCTTTCCTTCAACTTTTCAAATTCCTCCAGGCTAACTGTTGCTGCAGGCTGTACTGTAGATGGTCCAGGCATGTCTTCCAAGGTGAAAGGAATTCTGGTAATCTGAGCTCTAGTACGGGACCAATCATAGTACTGAGCTGAAGCAACATTGTTACATCTTCCAAGAATAGCTACCCCTTTTGTCTGGATGTTGTCCCAAGCCCAGGATGCTTGTTTGACAACAACTGAATCAGGTTGCACTTCACAATATAGGGTTTAAGCTAAATCCTGTCCTCTGGGAGGGTGAACCAAGGCATAACCCAGTTGTCTCCTAAACAGTAAAGGATTGTAGTTGATGCAACCCTTCACTCCTATCAGAGCCACATTTGGGTATTGTCCACAGCTGGTGATAATGTCCTTGCCTTTGGTGCTCTGGGTGCACCATCTGATGTCATCTGAAGTCAAGGCAATGAACCTCTTGGCCCAATTCTTCTGCTGGTGGGGATTCAAGAAAGTATCTGACTTAGGCAGGTGTCTGAGCAGCCAGGTGTAACAAAAAGGAGCACAACATCTTACCAACTTCCCTCTTTGTTTCTCATTCCTCTGATGAATGGAGTAGTAAAAGTCTCCTAGCAATGTGGGTACTGGGTTCTTCAGAAGGAACAGATGGATGGCATTCTTGCTGAAATATTTAGGCTCATCTGCAAATAGTATAGCCCCATATATGCTGAGGGCTAACAATGCACAGACTGCCCTCCACTCTCCCAATGAAGCCTTCAGGATGACCTGAGAAATCAAGAAGTCCAAATGCAAACCAGGAATCCCAGCCTTTGTTGTCATACTTTGCTCAATAAGGGCAGGCTCCAAGCATAGTGCCCTTGCTATCTCTTCATTTTTGGGAGCAGTCATCTCTGGGTTGAAGGGGATTCCCCCTCTGATAGGTACTCCAATCAATAAAGAAGATTCTTCCAACAAAGGCCCCATCTGAAAGTCAGGAAAGGTGAAGCATCCCAGTGGTGGGTCATAGAACTGCAAGCATATGTAGATCATGCTCCTCTGAGAAGGGTCAAGGTCCATAACCATGTCCAAGATACCTCCATAGTGTTCTCTAAACAGTGGGATGTGGTCAGGTGTGATAAGTGACTGGACCTGCCTGATTCCAGTTAATACATGCTCAAAGAAGTGATAGGATATGTTGCTCTTCCTGGGAGTAGCCATGAGTGCTGCTGAAGAAGCTGAAGACAAATGCTGATGAAGATCACAGACTGATGCTGGAAGTGAACCACTGACAGACTGATGCTGGTGAGGAGATAACTGAAGCAGGTAACTGATGAAGACAGCTGAAGCAGAGGTCTATACAGAAGAAGGGGTCAAAACCAAAACCAAGATATAATGAAATGGATACCCTGAAAAGCAAATAAACAAATGTCAAATGATGCAATGATGATATATGCAAATGATATGCAGGGGTTTGTGATCAAGTTGGATCTGATTATCTGTCTTGACATAAGGCCCATGTATGTTTAAAAGTCCAGATGGAGGCTTAGAAATCCAGTAACCAGGGTGAGGGACTCAAATAAAGAGTCACATGTCCAGGGTTAATCACAAGAACTATCCAAAGTGGAGTATTCTTAAACAATATAGTAACAGGGTATGATGTGACCAAGGGTTCCTGCAAACCTGTAAACAGCCCAACCCCCTCACAGGTAATGTTCTAGAACAAGGATCCTCAGACTTGGATCAGTTATGAGAAGTGTAAACACTTCTAACCCGGAGGTATAGTGTTTACAATAACCATAAAAAAATCCTCCTCTAATTCACCCCAGATTCTGAAGGTCATAATAAAAGGTCATCCAGACTTGGCAGGCTTCCCAGATAGCCCTAGTACTACATGAAATCTGTAGCACATAGTTCTCAAGAAGAAACCCACATCTGAACCGTGTTTCATATTCCTACACCAGACCGAAATGGAATGGGAAAGAACATGAACCACTTTAGCCTATGTGTCACTCAGGTCCCAGGTATAGGACCTTAAACTCTCAATGGAACCCCACCCACCAAAACAGCAAACCAGATCCAGCAAATGACAGTATGAAATATGCATAAGACTGTAAAGAAAGCAAATAAATAAAGTTGTACGTAAAGCAATAAATAAAGCAAAAATAAATAAACACACATAACACATAACACCCCAGTAAACACAAATCAAACAAGCGCTAAGAAGAACCCACAAAAAGAACCAGAAGCCCTGGTTGCAATATAAGGGTCCCCAGCAGAGTCGCCAAGTTGTCGCTCCCACTAAATGAGGCTAGGTCAAATAGGGTACAGACGCGAACATTCGGCGAAAGGAGAAAATAAATGAAAAGAAAAGAGTCGCCAGCTAGGCATTTTTATCCCGAAGGAAAGGTAATGCTGCATAAACCTAGAAAAGATGGATAAGATGGTTGCGAACTAGAGAAACTGAGAAAGGGGGTTAGTTACAACCTGGGAAGGTATTAGCACCCAGATTGTTCGTCGTACTCGACGGGATCCACGCTTGAAAGTTTGTGTTTAAAGGGGTAGTGTCAGTGCTATTTTGTGTGCAAAAGCTGGAAAAGAATGCAAGTGTCAGTGCAAAAAGAAATGTGAAGTGAGATAAAGAAGTGTCAGTGTAAGGAAAGAATGTGAAGCTCAAGACTATGAGGCTTAAAGAATGAAGCTGGAAGAGGGGGAATATACAGAGACTTTTGTTCGATAACTGTTAAGTTATGCCTACATATCCTCTCGTGCAATGAGGAAGTCAGAACACCGTAGTTCGACTCAAAGAGACTGAAAGATAAATTGACTTGTGAACTGCTTACTTGTCTATGCTCAAGTGTATGACCTGTCTGGCTCAGGTGCAAATTGTCTTGCATTAGACGGAAGAAGCAAGTTCTCGTTTGTGAGTGAAGATGATGAGAAAAGAATCCCGAAGGAGACGATTATTGTTTGTGTTGCACCCCAAAATTTGCCCTCACAATACAAGACTTTGTGTGCTAAGAAAGTTCACAAGGTTCACAAGATTCATAACACTTACAAGACCTTTCATGAGGTTCATGAAGTCTACAAGTCACTTCATGAAGGTTCACAAGGTTCACAAGATTCACAATGATTACAAGACCTTTCATGAGGTTCATGAAGTCTACAAGTCACTTCATGAAGGTTCACAAGGTTCACAAGATTCACAATGCTTTCTAAACCTTCCATGAGGTTCATGAAGTCTACAAGTCACTTTATGAGGTTCACAAGGTTCACAATGCTTTCAAGACCTTCCATGAGGCTCATGAAGTCTACAAGTCACTTTATGAGGTTCACAAGGTTCACAATGCTTCCCATGAGGTTCACAAGACAGTTTATGATGGTTCATAAGGTCCACAAAGTTCACAATTGGTCAGAAGAGTTGACAATTCCCTCAGACAATGCACCTCCTAAGCAGTGCATCCAAAACTAGGGTTTTGACTTTAATCAGGCTAAATGGACTTCCAAGACTTCAAGTGAGCTTCATAGCATCTTATATGTGTGTAAGAACCCCCATGACAAGTTTCAAGGCTTTTCTCAAAGGTTTGCTCAGTCAGATGATCAGATAAGTCAAAATCAGTCAAAGCAGTTAAAAAGTCAAACTGAAGTCAATTGTGGTCAAACCAAAGTCAAACTTCATGATTTTTTGCCAACATCAAGTATGTGAAGTAAAATTCATCATTTGATCAAGGGTTGATCATGATTCATCAAGGAGATTTCAGATCATCAAGAATCAGGAGTTTCTAAATTAGGGTTTCCTTAGTAAAAGTCAACTGAACTTTGACCAGCCATAACTTTCACATGCTTCATCACCAAGTCTCCATCCAAATCTCATTTTGAAGGAAATTGAATTCTCTACAACTTTGTGTCTCACAAGCCAAGCCCAAAAATGCTTCATTTGGAAGGTATGAGCTAAGACATTATAGGTCCTTTTGAAAGTCAACAAAAAGTCAACAACTTCAAAAGGGAATAACTTGAGATTGGTAAATGATATGGACATGAAACCAGTGGGGTTGTTTATAGGACTCTTCAAGCTTTCCAAAATGTCCAAGAACACCCTCATAGCATTAAAATTGAAGGATATATGCCCTTGCAAAGTTGGGAAATTTTGGGTTGATTTATGATGAAAATGGAGGTCTAAAACCAATTTCTTCCAAATGGGCTTGCCAAATGATGACCCAATCCATACAATAACTTCATGCACGACCCAAACCATTAAAAATCAGATTTTTTATTATTTTATTTTTATTTATTTTGATTTAATTCATTAAAAATCATTTTAAATAAAAATAAAATATGAAAATGTAAGATTTGATTTGGATCAAGCTTCTAGAAAATCATAAATTTGATTTGAATTGAAGAGGAAAGAAATCATGAGGATTAGCCAAAAATAGCAAGTGTTCATACATGAATATTTGATTTTTAAGGCATGATCATTTTGAATCTTTTCATATCAAATTTTCCACACAAGTAATCAATCTTTTTGACCTAATTCACTATCCTATAAGTACTTAACTCATTGCAATCACAAAGCCACGAATTTTCCCTGCCTCAAGAGTAAGTTTACAACTTCAAAAATCCTTTACAAACTCCAATTCGGTTTCCATTATTCAGGACCTTTGAAGGTAATCTAAAGACATAGCAATGTTCCTTGGACCTTCTTGAAGCAAAACCAACACTCACATGCATCGAAACCATGCCATAATGCATAAACCGAACCTTGCTTGTTCTTGAATATTTTTTTTTTCGATTACACTAATTCAATGCATTCTAACAAATTTTGTTTGTGCAATCATGTTTGTGATGTTGTATGGATCGTTTCTGGACAATTAAACCAAAGTTTCATGGCTTGAATCACAATCGGCCATTGTTAGGGTTAGAGCTTCAAAATTGGGGATTCATGGAATACCTAATATAAATGGATAATGAACTCATATTTGGACTGTAATTGTTGTATAGATCATGTTTGCAGGTTCAATTTGATGAAATTTTGCTCGTATGATGATGTATACGATTCGCAGGTTGAAAACGTAGAAAAATTCGTAGGAATTTTCCCAAGAAAATTCGCAGGAAATCCTACGAATTTGAGGTTGAAGATGAAGCTGGTTGGCGCGTTCTGAAAATTCAAATTTATTTTAAATATTTTATGTTATGTTGTTGGTTTATTATCACAACAGGTTGCTTGGCCCAGTGGAAAGATCAGCACGCGTACGATGAGAAGGCAGGGGTTCGAATCCTGGCTTCCACCCTTTTTTGCCTATTTTTCCAGCCATTTAGCCAACATAATATATTATCAATTGTTGTTGGATAATTGCCAGATGCGCTCACCCAGCAGGATTGGTCATGTGTATGTTTGTTTGCCTAAGAGGTCCTGGGTTCGATTCCACCCCCAGGCCCTTTTTTTGTTATTTTTCAGGATTTTCCAGGATATAACACAAAACCAATTAAACTCATTCTACTATCACACATGTGTGGCTGGCCTGGTGGTGCGTTTTGTTGCTGGCAAGCTAGGCTTCCTGGGTTCAAATCCCAGCCAGGTAAGTTTCTATTTTTGCTTCTTTTTTCTATTTTATTTAATTGATTTAGGTTTTATTAATAATTATATATGTAATTAAATAATTCTATAAATGTTTATTCAATGTTTTCTAATATTCAGAAATTATTTTTTCTTAATTCAAAAATTATTTTTTTTAATAGGTATTTAAATTATAATGTATATATATTTATTTAGATAATTTTGTATATTAGATTATAAACCCTAAAAAATATTTTCTAAACAAACCCTAATTTTATAAACCTTAGTTTATCTTTTCTAAACAATTATTAAAAACCTAATTTTATTTTCTAATAATTTTTGTAAATATAATTATAATCAAATTTTTTATATGTAATTATTTCCATAATTTGTTCATAATCTAAATTTTGTATAAAATAATTTTTAAAATATATATGTTTAAAAATAATTAAATCTATGCTAATTTAATATTGTAATTATAATTTTTTATATGTAAATAATTTCTAAAATTGAAAATTTAATAATTTCTCATAATATGTCCATAATTTATTTAATTTGTTTATAAACTTTAAATTTTATAATTAATTAATATAATTGTTCTTATTTTTCTATTAACCATAAAATTTTTATTTTGTTTATTATTACTAATCATATTTATTACTAATCCATTTATTTATTTATTTTTATTATGCTTATTATTATTATTTCACTAACTTTATTTATTTTTAATTATTACTACTAACCCCTATTATAATTATTATTGCTTATTTATTTATTTTTACTATTTATTTTAATTGCTTATTATTATTGTAATTGCTCCTGGATGTAATTTTTGTAATATTTAAATTATTTAATTTGCATGCTATGGTTAGTAAAATAGGGAGTGTAAACATGTATTATATTTAAAATTGAATTTAGATCATTTTAATTAAAAGATAAATATTTAAATTAAACACTCACACACGTAAGTCGATCTTTGATCGCCATCTCACTTTCTAGGGTTGCCTCTCAATGTTGTCTAATCATAAGGTCAAGTGGGGTGTATAAAGCAAAGTCCCTTAAAAGAAAAGTCATCTAGTCCCTTCATAATTAAAGATCAAGTCCCTTAATGGTTGCCTTTCATATGATCTTGTCCCTTTCGAATAATGATGACAGTCCCTCCAAATGCTTAATACACCCCACAGTTGCCTTCATTAAACAGATGTCCCTCATTTGTCCCTCACATCCAAGGTAATGACTACCTATTCCTTAATAATAGGGATAGTCTTACCATTTAAAGGATAAAGAACAGAAAAGACTTAAACTTTAGGGTAGGTTCCTCATAGTTACTTGCTCACTTTTCAAAAACATTTCAAACACTTCACAAATTTCAAACAATTTTCAAACACAAGTTTTTTACGCATCCGTACATGGATCATTATTAAACTCTTATGAAAATTTCTATTCACACACTTCACCTTTTCAAAAACAATTTAAAGTGAGCTAAGTAACTAAGAGCCCATGGATAACCATGGATGTAAAGGGTGCTAACACCTTCCCTTTACATAACCTACCCCCCGGACCCAAAAATCTTTTAAAGGTCTTTCCTGTTCTTTTATGCCTTTCCTTTGGATAAAATAAAAGTCGGTGGCGACTCTTGCTATCCGCAACATTTAACTAAAGTCAGTTCTCCCACCGTGTTACAGAACTGGCGACTCTGCTGGGGATTTAAATTAAAGAGGGGTACCCTTAGGAATTAAGATCACTTTAAATTGTTTGCCTTGTTTGCTTTATATTACTTGTTGGGGTGCTCTTATGTGTGAAAGGTCCTAACCCGGATCTAGTGTACCTTAGGTAAATGGCAATAGACCAAGGAAACTGTACGACGTATATCGATACGGTTGATCTGGTGGCCATAGTTAGTGTGACTTCTTGGTTGGTGCTTATGTTCCTTAATTCAAGTTGAGGATAATATGAGGCTGCCATATGTTGTCAATGCACTAACTAACTTTTAGAACCCTAGTTAACTCATTTTGGCCTTTAGAAAGTAGTGAGGTAACCGGCTTTGGTGCAGACTGAAGTTGGTTGACACTCGATACTACACTCATTGAGATCTTAAACTTGGAGGGTTTTGGTTGGCAAGTAAGTTGCCTTCTGATCAACCACCCTTGTGAAGGATCAATGATATTGAGATCCCTTAGAACCTGGTTACTTTATAGGACAGGATGAACCAACTAACTTCAGGGGAGGGTACTTACCTTTGAACCTCATGCAAGCCTTTAAACCTAGGGCTATGGTGTGACTTGTTTGTGTGTGCCACATGTTTGTGATTGAGCATAACATCATGACATCATCATGCATCATAAGCATAGCATTTTCACTAACCATTTCAAGGACCAAAGGATTTATCTTTGTTCTTTGTTACAGGTCATGGCTTCTGCTCGTAGAAACACTATCAGGATCAACTTTGTAGGCATACCTGTTAAGCTTAAAGAGTTGGTTTCTCAAGTGTCTGAACACTCCCAGTTCATCAAGAGACATGGTCACCTACTGGATCTAGTCACTTCAGGGTTCAATGAAGACATGATGAGTATTTTGTTTCAGTTCTTTGATCCTAAGCACCATTGCTTCACATTCCCCGACTATCAGCTGGTTCCAACCATGGAAGAGTTCTCTAAACTTCTGGGTATACCTGTTCTTGATCAAAGACCCTTCACAGGCTTGGAGAAGGAACTTAAACCAGAAGTTATTGCTGCAGCTCTACATCTGAAGAAGTCTGATATTGTTCTAGAAACGAGAAGTGGAGTCAAGGGTGTTCTACCTAAGGTGTTGATAGAGAAGGCTCAAATGTTCTTGAAGGCCATGAGTCATGATGCTTTTGAGGAGATCTTAGCCTTGCTGATATATGGCTTAGTATTGTTCCCCAATCCAGATCAGTTCATAGATGTTCATGCCATCAACATTTTTCTGAGTCACAATCCAGTGCCTACATTGCTTGGAGACATACTACATTCTCTTCACACCCGTACTACAAGGGCAAGAGGAACTTTGATGTGCTGCATACCTTTACTTTCTAGGTGGTTTATTTCTCACCTTCCTCGCTCAGTAATGAAGAATGAGCAAGGGTTCAGATGGTCCAAGAGGATCATGTCACTTTCTCACTCAGATATCCATTGGTGCTCCAGATCTATGGAGAATGTCACCATCATTGACCGTTGCGGGGAGTTTCCTAATGTGCCACTTCTAGGCATAAGAGGAGGCATAACTTACAACCATTCACTAGCTTTACGACAGTTTGGTTACGCTCGGAGTGATGGTCCACATGACATGTTGATTCAAGGCATTGTGTTTGACTACGACAACGATCTTCAAGGTTACCGTCAGAGATTCATACGAGCATGGGGAAAAGTAAACAGGGTTGACAACAAGACACTGGAGCCTAAGTACACTATTCCTATGGAAGCTTATCTCAGATGGGTGCGATCTCGTGCTCAGACTCTCATGATGCCATATCCTGCTGTCCTGCCAGTTACCATGGAACCTGTTGCTGAAGGAGATACTGCTTATACCATCCTTCACCCAGACATGCCTACTGACATGAAAGACTTGCAGAGATCTTGGATCCAGTTGAAGGAGCAAAGGGATACTTTCGAGGCTCATTACAAAGCAAGCCAAGAAAGAATCCTGGAACTAACAAAGCAACTTCACGAGGAACGGAATCTCAACTCATACCTCAACACAAAGAGGAAACGTCCATGGGAGACTTAAAACCCCATCTTTTGTACTTATTTCATTTCATGTTTTTGTAAGCCCAAGAGGCAAAACAAAGTTATTACTAATAAAAGTTTACCTTCTTGTTTGTCTAAGCAAATTTAAATCCTGCGGTCTTTGAAAACATTGCATATGCATTCACATATCATTTCATTGCATCACAGGTTTATAATTGTGCACAGGTTTCTCATCTTCTCGATGTTTATTTCAGCAATGGCTCTTGAACAATCAGTTAAGGATCTCCAGGCACAGAATGCACAGTTCCAAGAGCTGATCCTGAACCTATCCAAGGGGCAGGATGAATTGAAGACACTGCTGGCCAAGAAGACTAAGAAGACTAGAAGGTCAGGTGGCCTGCTCAACATGGGAAGAAGGTTCAGAGGTCCTGTCAAGACCAAAGAACAGGTTGAAGACTATGAATCTGAGGAATCTGAAAAAGAGGGAGGCAGTCTCCACAACACTATGGGGGACTCTGATTCTGAGGCTAATTACTACCATGATCCCAATGAAGACAAATTCAAGATGCTGGTGGATAGAATGGATGCTATGGAGTTGCAGAAATCTTCTGGGTTGGATTTTGAGGATTTGAGTCTGATATCTGGGGTTGTCATACCCATTGGTTTCAAGGTTCCTACCTTTGTTGTTTATGATGGGGTCTCCTGTCCCAAGCTGCATTTGAGGTCTTATGTTAGAAGAATCCAACCTCACACTGCTGACAAGAAGTTGTGGATCCACTTTTTCCAAGAGAGCTTATCTGGAGCTCAGTTGGAGTGGTATTATCAATTGGAGAGTGTCAACATCAGGGATTGGAATGATCTTGCTGAAGCTTTCTATAAGCAGTATCAATACAATGCTGACTTAGCCCCCACTCGCATGCAACTTTAGAGCATGTCTATGGGTGCCAAAGAAAGTTTTAAGGAGTATGCTCAGAAGTGGAGAGATTTAGCTGGAAGAGTGCAACCCCCTTTGACTGACAGGGAATTGGTTGATATGTTCATGTGTACGCTGAATGGTCCGTTTTACAGTCATCTCATTGGAAGCTCATCATCTGGCTTCACTGAGTTGATCATGACAGGAGAACGAGTGGAAAATGGTATAAAGAATGGCAAGATCCAGGTGGGTACTTCTTCATCAGGTGCTGCAAAGAAGCCTCCCACTGGGAAGAAAGAATCCAATGCTGTTTATGGTCAGCCTGATCGTAACAGAAGGCATCAGTCTGTTAGTGCAGTTCATATTTCAAATCCAACTCCTGCAACAACAGAGCAGTCACAGGGCAATCAACAGAGGGCTAGAAGGCAGTTCACGAAGATCAACATGTCACTGGCTCAGGCACTGCAACACTTATTAAAGGCTGAACTCATTACTCTGAAAGAGGCTCCTCAGAATCCTAGTGTTACCTCTCCCAGGTACAATCCCAATGCACGATGTGCATATCATTCAAACTGTCAGGGTCATGATACTAATAACTGCTGGGTCTTGAAGAATAAAATTCAAGATATGATCGAGGCTGGAGAGATTGAGTTTGACCCTCCGGGTACTCCAAATGTGATTACTGCTCCCATGCCTAATCACGAGAAGACTGTCAATGCCATTGATGAAGATTTACATGT
Source organism: Lathyrus aphaca (assembly GCA_963966055.1). Classification (NCBI taxonomy): domain Eukaryota; kingdom Viridiplantae; phylum Streptophyta; class Magnoliopsida; order Fabales; family Fabaceae; genus Lathyrus; species Lathyrus aphaca. The sequence continues at coordinate 90,612,375 of OZ014521.1, forward strand.
CTATTCAGTTGCAGAGTTGACCACACCATTGTCTGTTATCAAGAAAAAGTTAGTACAGGTTGGGCTCTTTCCAGGTTGTCGTGAAGATTGTTTGTATTGTACCTATAAGTCGGATAGTTGCTAGAGATTGAGAGATGGAATTCAGCGTCTCATGGATAAGTATACTATAGTGTTTGAGAGGACTCCATCGTCTGTAGAAAGTATGGTAGATCATATTACTCAAGGTAGGAGGGTTGAAGAGGTTGACATGGTTGACAAAGTGCCGGTGAGAATCACTTCTAAAGGTCCTATTAAAATCACCCATCAGGGTTCAATCAGGATTACTGCTGAAGGTCCTGTGAAAGTTGTTGCTGAAGCCAGAGTGGCTCCCCTGATCATTACTACTCCTGGTCCTATTCCGTATATATCTAATAAAGTTGTGCCTTGGCACTATGGGTCTGATGTTTACATCCATGGTGTTAAGCAGGAGCCCTTAGCTGATGTGCCTGTTGATATTGACAATATTGCTGGATCTAGCAAGATCACACGTAGTGGAAGAGTCTTCTCTCCTCCAGTTGCTTCTAAGAATACAGTTACTCCTGCTGCTACCTCTACCACTGATGCTCGGGGCAAGGGTCCTGTTATTGAACCAATATCTACTGATGTGCCAGCTGCTGATGATCTCTCTAAGCAAATGGAAGAAGTGTTGAAAATCATTCGCAAGAGTGATTATGACATTGTTGATCAGTTGGGGCATACTCCCTCAAAGATTTCTATGCTGTCCTTGTTGTTATGTTCTGAGGCTCATGCCAAAGCCTTGATCAAGTTTCTGAAGACTGCTCATGTACCCAATGCCATTTCTGTTGACCAGTTTGAGAATTGTGTTGCCCACCTGACCTATGATAATGGGTTGGGATTTTCTGATGCTGATTTGACCCCTGCCAAGAGGGATCATAACAGGGCCTTGCATATTTCAATTGAATGCAGGGGCACTACCCTGTCACATGTATTGATAGACAATGGTTCCTCTCTAAATGTGTTGCCCAAGGAAGTCCTGAACAAGATGAGTCCTGAAGATGTTGTGCTGAAGCCCAGCAATATAGTGGTGAAGGCATTTGATGGTTCTAGAAGAGTAGTGCATGGGGAAATTGATCTTCCAATTAAAGTTGGCTCTCAGGTTTTTACTGCTACATTTTTTGTGATGGATATTCGTCCTTCGTATTCTTGTCTGCTTGGGCGTCCCTGGATCCATGGGGCAGGTGCTGTAACCTCTACATTACACCAAAAGTTGAGATATCCGGTGGAAGGAAAGATTGTTACCGTCTATGGAGAAGAAGAATACTTTGTCAGCCATGTAAACACTTTCAAGTATCTGGAAATGGAAGGTGAATACATTGAAACTCCGTGTCAGACATTTGAAGTGGTTCCCTGGATTGTTAATGATTATGTAGCTCCTCCTGTTGCGAAGAAAGTTCCTGTGATCACCAGAAAACCTCCAACAATGGCAATGGCCTCCCTCAATGATGCTAGAGCTGTGGTGGATGAAGAGTCCCAGAAGGCTGTTCGTCGTGCTCGTGCTGTTCGTATCACCAATCAAGGGGTTATGAAAGATCAAATCAATGCTGTGGGAGACTATGATGAAGACTACAACTTGGATGCTTGGATTTTTCCTACTGTGGGTGCTGGACTCAATAATTGGAAAGCTGAAGATGTTATCCCTATCTCCTTTAGTCAGGAGTAAATACTATTACTGTGTTGTTGCTTTTAAGTTTGTAATTTCTTGAATAATTGAACTCTTAAGCCTTGTGCCTTACCCGGGGCACAAAGGTGTGCTTGTTACGGGCTGTCATTTCATTTGCATACTTCATTCAATAAAATCAGTGGACGTTTCGTTTTAGTAAATATTGTGTTCCTTGTCTTTCTTTTCTTTTATTTTTGCTTTATCAGCTATGTGTTCTTACACACACCCACATCACTAAAATGCAGATCCTCATCCACTCTGGATCCTGTTGATAACAGTTCTACTATTGCCAATTATAATTTCGAGAATCCGATCTATCAAACTGAAGACGGAAATGAGGACGATTGTGAAGTACCTGTAGAGCTTGCTAGGTTGTTACAACAAGAAGAGAAAGCCATACAGCCACATGAAGAGCCAGTCGAAGTTGTGAATTTGGGAACTGAAGAAAACAGGAAAGAGGTCAAGATAGGGGCTGATTTAGAGGATAGTGTCAAGAGCAGACTGGTTCAGATGTTACGTGACTATGTGGAGATCTTTGCTTGGTCTTATGAAGATATGCCAGGGTTGGATACAGATATTGTGGTTCACCGCTTACCAGTAAAAGAGGATTGTCGTCCAAAGAAGCAGAAGGTTCGTCGTATGCATCCTGAGATGTCAGAAAAGATCAAGGCAGAGGTAATGAAACAGTTCAATGCAGGGTTCTTAGCAGTGACTTCTTATCCTCAGTGGGTTGCAAATGTGGTACCAATTCCCAAGAAAGATGGTAAGGTACGTATGTGTGTGGACTACAGAGATTTGAACAAGGCTAGCCCCAAAGATGACTTCCCACTTCCTCATATTGATGTTCTGGTAGACAACACTGCTCAGCATAGGGTATTCTCTTTTATGGATGGCTTTTCTGGTTACAATCAAATCAAGATGGCACCTGAAGATATGGAGAAGACAACATTTGTTACACAGTGGGGCACTTTTTGTTATAAGGTGATGCCATTTGGTTTGAAGAATGCAGGGGCAACATATCAGCGTGCTATGGTGGCTTTGTTTCATGATATGATTCATCATGAGATAGAAGTGTATGTGGATGATATGATAGCCAGGTCCCAGAATGAAGAGAAACATCTTGATCATCTGCATAAGTTGTTTGAGAGGTTGAAGAAATACAAGTTGAGACTGAACCCAAACAAGTGTACTTTTGGAGTTAGGTCTGGAAAACTCTTGGGTTTCATCGTCAGTGGAAAAGGTATTGAAGTGGATCCTGCAAAAGTGAAAGCTATACGAGAGATGCCAGCTCCCCGTACTGAGAAGGAGGTTAGAGGTTTCTTGGGACGATTGAACTACATTGCAAGATTTATTTCCCAATTAACTGCCATCTGTGAGCCAATCTTCAAGTTGTTGAAGAAAGATCAAGTGATGGAATGGAATGATGAATGCCAGACTGCATTTGATGAAATCAAGAGATATCTGCTAGAACCTCCAATTTTGATGCCACCAGTTGATGGAAGACCCTTGATCATGTACTTAACAGTGTTAGACAACTCCATGGGGTGTGTGTTGGGGCAACATGATGAGTCTGGTCGAAAAGAGCAGGCAATATACTACCTTAGCAAAAAGTTTACCGACTGTGAAACAAGATACTCACTGCTCGAGAAAACTTGCTGCGCTTTGGCATGGGCTGCTCGCCGACTAAGACAGTATATGTTGACTCATACCACCTTATTGATTTCGAAGATGGATCCAATCAAGTACATATTTGAGAAACCTGCTCTCTCCGGAAGAATTGCAAGATGGCAAATGATCTTAACAGAATATGACATACAGTATACTACTCAGAAGGCCATCAAAGGAAGTGTTGTTGCTGATCATTTGGCTCATCAAGCAGTGGATGATTACCAGTCAATGAGTTTTGAATTCCCTGATGAAGACATTATGATTATTACCAAAGAACCTGGACAATATGACGGACCTGAACAAGGATCCCGATGGACTATGGTTTTTGATGGTGCCTCTAATGCACTTGGTAATGGTGTTGGTGTTGTGATTAGCTCCCCTGAAGGTTGTCATACCCCGATTACTGCCAGACTTTGTTTCTATTGTACCAACAACATGGATGAGTATGAGGCATGTATCCTGGGTATTAAAGCTGCTATTGATATGAAGATTCAGTTCCTTGATGTGTATGGAGATTCAGCCCTGGTAGTTAGTCAGATTAAAGGAGATTGGGATACTAAGCATGATAACCTCATTCCTTACAGAGAGCATATGTTGTCTTTGATCCCACATTTCAAAGAGATTACCTTTGGACATATTCCACGGAGAGAGAATCAGTTGGCAGATGCCTTGGCCACCATGGCATCTATGTTTGAGATCAGCTGGGATGATGAAGCTCCCAAGATTACTATTGATAGATTTGAGAAGCCTGCATACTGCAATGAGATTGACACAGAAGGGGCAGAGGAGAAGCCTTGGTTCTATGAAGTGAAAAGATATCTTGAAGCTCAGGAGTTCCCTGAAGGGGCATCTGTCAAAGATAGGAAGTTCCTGAGAAGGTTTTCTGCTAAATTCTTTTTGAGTAATGGGATTTTGTACAAGCGCAATCATGATTCAACTATGCTTCGTTGTGTGGATAAGAAGGAAGCAACTGAGATTATGGAAGATATGCATGATGGGATCTTTGGCACTCACTCTAGTGGACATACTATGGCAAAGAAGATATTGAGAGCAGGTTACTATTGGTCTACCATGGAAGCTGATTGCTATCAACACTCCAGAACATGTCACAAGTGTCAAATTTATGCTGATAAAGTCCATGTACCTCCATCACCATTGAATGTGTTGACTGCTCCTTGGCCTTTTGCCATGTGGGGCATTGATATGATTGGTGAGATCAAGCCTACTGCTTCTAATGGGCATCGTTTCATCCTGGTTGCTATTGATTACTTCACGAAGTGGGTAGAGGCAGCTTCATTTGCATCTGTTACCAAGAATGTTGTGGCTCGATTCATTAAGAATAATCTCATATGTAGGTATGGCATCCCTGAAAGGATTATTACTGACAATGGCTCTAATCTGAACAACACTATGATTACTGATCTCTGCACGCAGTTCAAGATTAAGCATCACAACTCTTCTCCGTATCGTCCAAAGATGAATGAGGCAGTTGAAGCTGCTAATAAGAACATCAAGAAGATTGTACAGAAGATGACTGTTACTTATAAGGATTGGCATGAGATGTTACCATTTTCTTTTCATGGTTATCGTACTACAATACGTACTTCAACAGGGGCAACCCCATTCTCCTTAGTCTATGGTATGGAAGCAGTTCTGCCCATTGAAGTTCAGATTCCCTCCTTAAGAATTATGAAGGATGCAGGCTTGGATGAAGATGAGTGGATTCAGACTCGACTTGACCAGATAAATTTGATTGATGAGAAGAGGTTAGCAGCAGTTTGTCATGGCCAGATGTACCAGAAACGAATGATCAAAGCTTTTAACAAGAAGGTTAAGCCAAAGGTATATCAGGCTGGTGATTTGGTAATCAAACGTATCATATTACCGCAGGGTGATCCTAGGGGCAAGTGGACTCCAACATATGAAGGACCATTTGTAGTCAAGACAGTGTTCTCAGGAGGTGCCATGATACTTACTACAATGGATGGTGAAGACTTCCCACAGCCTGTAAACGCAGACATAGTTAAAAAATACTACGCATAAAAAGAGACCCGCTAGGTTGACAGGCCTAGGCAAAAATAAGGGCATCCCGGCAAACCAAAAGGGTTTGGGCAAAAATTAGGGATATATATAAAAAGATGTACACCCGGCAAGTTGAAAACCTGAAAAGGCAGCTTGGGCAAAAAAGGGTATCCCGGTGGATTGAAAACCTGAAAGGGCAATCCAGGCAAAAGTTAGGGATTAAAGCGTATGACTATGTCTCGTTTGGATCACCCATGAAACTGCAACCAGTTGTGTTACTTACTCAAGCTCGAACAGATAAAGCTCAATCCAATCGCTTCCGTCTCAACAGCAGAAGAGGAGATACTTGAAGATAATGGCAATAGTAGAATTGAAACTCAGTAGGATTATTTCCCACATGGCTGATTCTTTTTGTTTTGTAAAATTTTATGACAAAATCCTCTTACTAGGGTTTATGTCTCCTTGTACAAACTTACCCGTGTATGGGTCACTCTTTGATATAAATAAATTCAATCTTTTGAATCCAGATTTACTTTTACCCTATTTACATAAGCGAAACGTCCATTGGTTGTGTTTGAATGTATGTATGCTTTTGAATATGATTGATGTTTACCAGAAATGCATGTATGTTTTTTAATATGATTGATGTTTACCAGAAATGCATGAAAATGCAGTAATAGTATTTACTAAGGACGAACGTGGGAAGGATTTCAACAAAGCTTCACCGGTTCATCTCTACAAAACAGTTACAAACCCTCAGTAGGACAAATCCATCTTCATGAAGTCACATCTCCCCTGGAATTTATATCCATCTCTTTTATCCTCATACGGATATACGGGAATTTACTTTCCAATAAGGGTACGACGAACGAAGACGGGATGTTATATCTATCTTATTATCCCCAGCAGACGAGAGGTTATATATACATTACTATCCCCAGCAGACGGGAGGTTATATATACCTTACTATCCCCAGCAGACGGAAGGTTATGTATACCTTATTATCAAACAAGACAGGAACAGGTTCCTTATACTCTTCAGCAACGAATCGGGATTTATTTTCCCCGGCCAGCAGTGGTTATACGAAGATATCCAGACGCTTCAGGCAGCATCATATCATACGTACATCATTTATATCATACCATAACATACATATCCATAGATACATAATACATTACCTAAGTGCATCTAATTATACATGCATACATAATGCATAAAACTAATACTATCATACAGAATGCTACCTTGTTTTCAGGTTAATTCTCCAGCAAACAAATTGGTGATTATCAGGACTGCTTTATCCTCCTGAAAGTTATCATCCCTCAGGATTGCTTTATCCTCCTGAAAGCATACTATCACCTCAGGACTGCTTCATCCTCCTGACAGCTTCTTGTACCTCAGGATTGCTTTATCCTCCTGAAAGCATACAATTACCCCAGGAATGCTTCATCTTCCTGGAAGATTATTACTACCTCAGGACTGCTTCATCCTCCTGACAGCTTATCGTACCTCAGGATTGCTTTATCCTCCTGAAAGCATATTATCAAATCTCTCAGGACTGCTTTATCCTCTTGAAAGCTTATTATTACCTCAGGACTGCTTTATCCTCCTGACAGCTTCTTATACCTCAGGATTGCTTTATCCTCCTGACAGCTTATTGTACCTCAGGATTGCTTTATCCTCCTGAAAGCATATTATCAAATCTCTCAAGACTGCTTCATCCTCTTGAAAGCATATTACTACATCAGGACTGCTTTATCCTCCTGAAAGCTTATTATTACCTCAGGATTGCTTTATCCTCCTGACAGCTTATTATTACCTCAGGATTGCTTTATCCTCCTGACAGCTTATTATCACCTCAGGGCTGCTCCATCCTCCTGATAGCTATTATCAATATCTCAGGACTGCTTTATCCTCCTGAAAGTTATCATCATACCTCCATATTCTGGACTGCTTTATCCTCCAAGAAATGCATCTGAAGAACTTTTCTCCAAGTGGCATCTTTAAGCCCACTCAAGCATATTCAAACTAGCCATCTATATCACTCTATGCACTGGTGAGTGCAAATTTTTGGGTTTTTGTGTTCAATCCCCTTCAACCTTCCAGGTCACGACTGGCAAATATACCAATCTAACCCCTCAGGTTTCAGAAAATTGAACAGGGGCAGCTGTTGCACCCCAAAATTTGCCCTCATAATACAAGACTTTGTGTGCTAAGAAATTTCACAAGGTTCACAAGATTCATAACACTTACAAGACCTTTCATGAGGTTCATGAAGTCAACAAGTCACTTCATGAAGGTTCACAAGGTTCACAAGATTCACAATGATTACAAGACCTTTCATGAGGTTCATGAAGTCTACAAGTCACTTCATGAAGGTTCACAAGGTTCACAAAATTCACAATGCTTTCTAAACCTTCCATGAGGTTCATGAAGTCTACAAGTCACTTTATGAGGTTCACAAGGTTCACAAGATTCTCAATGCTTTCAAGACCTTCCATGAGGCTCATGAAGTCTACAAGTCACTTTATGAGGTTCACAAGGTTCACAAGGTTCACAATGCTTCCCATGAGGTTCACAAGACAGTTTATGATGGTTCATAAGGTCCACAAAGTTCACAATTGGTCAGAAGAGTTGACAATTCCCTCAGACAATGCACCTCCTAAGCAGTGCATCCAAAACTAGGGTTTTGACTTTAATCAGGCTAAATGGACTTCCAAGACTTAAAGTGAGCTTCATAGCATCTTATATGTGTGTAAGAACCCCCATGACAAGTTTCAAGGCTTTTCTCAAAGGTTTGCTCAGTCAGATGATCAGATAAGTCAAAATCAGTCAAAGCAGTTAAAAAGTCAAACTGAAGTCAACTGTGGTCAAACCAAAGTCAAACTTCATGATTTTTTGCCAACATCAAGTATGTGAAGTAAAATTCATCATTTGATCAAGGGTTGATCATGATTCATCAAGGAGATTTCAGATCATCAAGAATCAGGAGTTTCTAAATTAGGGTTTCCTCAGTAAAAGTCAACTGAACTTTGACCAGCCATAACTTTCACATGCTTCATCACCAAGTCTCCATCCAAAGCTCATTTTGAAGGAAATTGAATTCTCTACAACTTTGTGTCTCACAAGCCAATCCCAAAAATGCTTCATTTGGAAGGTATGAGCTAAGACATTATAGGTCCTTTTGAAAGTCAACAAAAAGTCAACAACTTCAAAAGGGAATAACTTGAGATTGGTAAATGATATGGACATGAAACCAGTGGGGTTGTTTAGACGACTCTTCAAGATTTCCAAAATGTCCAAGAACACCCTCATAGCATTAAAATTGAAGGATATATGCCCTTGCAAAGTTGGGAAATTTTGGGTTGGTTTATGATGAAAATGGAGGTCTAAAACCAATTTCTTCCAAATGGGCTTGCCAAATGATGACCCAATCCATACAATAACTTCATGCACGACCCAAACCATTAAAAATCAGATTTTTTATTATTTTATTTTTATTTATTTTGATTTAATTCATTAAAAATCATTTTAAATAAAAATAAAATATGAAAATGTAAGATTTGATTTGGATCAAGCTTCTAGAAAATCATAAATTTGATTTGAATTGAAGAGGAAAGAAATCATGAGGATTAGCCAAAAATAGCAAGTGTTCATACATGAATATTTGATTTTTAAGGCATGATCATTTTGAATCTTTTCATATCAAATTTTCCACACAAGTAATCAATCTTTTTGACCTAATTCACTCTCCTATAAGTACTTAACTCATTGCAATCACAAAGCCACAAATTTTCCCTGCCTCAAGAGTAAGTTTACAACTTCAAAAATCCTTTACAAACTCCAATTCGGTTTCCATTATTCAGGACCTTTGAAGGTAATCTAAAGACATAGCAATGTTCCTTGGACCTTCTTGAAGCAAAACCAACACTCACATGCATCGAAACCATGCCATAATGCATAAACCGAACCTTGCTTGTTCTTGAATATTTTTTTTTTCCGATTACACTAATTCAATGCATTCTAACAAATTTTGTTTGTGCAATCATGTTTGTGATGTTGTATGGATCGTTTCTGGACAATTAAACCAAAGTTTCATGGCTTGAATCACAATCGGCCATTGTTAGGGTTAGAGCTTCAAAATTGGGGATTCATGGAATACCTAATATAAATGGATAATGAACTCATATTTGGACTGTAATTGTTGTATAGATCATGTTTGCAGGTTCAATTTGATGAAATTTTGCTCGTATGATGATGTATACGATTCGCAGGTTGAAAACGTAGAAAAATTCGTAGGAATTTTCCCAAGAAAATTCGCAGGAAATCCTACGAATTTGAGGTTGAAGATGAAGCTGGTTGGCGCGTTCTGAAAATTCAAATTTATTTTAAATATTTTATGTTATGTTGTTGGTTTATTATCACAACAGGTTGCTTGGCCCAGTGGAAAGATCAGCACGCGTACGATGAGAAGGCAGGGGTTCGAATCCTGGCTTCCACCCTTTTTTGCCTATTTTTCCAGCCATTTAGCCAACATAATATATTATCAATTGTTGTTGGATAATTGCCATATGCGCTCACCCAGCAGGATTGGTCATGTGTATGTTTGTTTGCCTAAGAGGTCCTGGGTTCGATTCCACCCCCAGGCCCTTTTTTTGTTATTTTTCAGGATTTTCCAGGATATAACACAAAACCAATTAAACTCATTCTACTATCACACATGTGTGGCTGGCCTGGTGGTGCGTTTTGTTGCTGGCAAGCTAGGCTTCCTGGGTTCAAATCCCAGCCAGGTAAGTTTCTATTTTTGCTTCTTTTTTCTATTTTATTTAATTGATTTAGGTTTTATTAATAATTATATATGTAATTAAATAATTCTATAAATGTTTATTCAATGTTTTCTAATATTCAGAAATTATTTTTTCTTAATTCAAAAATTATTTTTTTTAATAGGTATTTAAATTATAATGTATATATATTTATTTAGATAATTTTGTATATTAGATTATAAACCCTAAAAAATATTTTCTAAACAAACCCTAATTTTATAAACCTTAGTTTATCTTTTCTAAACAATTATTAAAAACCTAATTTTATTTTCTAATAATTTTTGTAAATATAATTATAATCAAATTTTTTATATGTAATTATTTCCATAATTTGTTCATAATCTAAATTTTGTATAAAATAATTTTTAAAATATATATGTTTAAAAATAATTAAATCTATGCTAATTTAATATTGTAATTATAATTTTTTATATGTAAATAATTTCTAAAATTGAAAATTTAATAATTTCTCATAATATGTCCATAATTTATTTAATTTGTTTATAAACTTTAAATTTTATAATTAATTAATATAATTGTTCTTATTTTTCTATTAACCATAAAATTTTTATTTTGTTTATTATTACTAATCATATTTATTACTAATCCATTTATTTATTTATTTTTATTATGCTTATTATTATTATTATTTCACTAACTTTATTTATTTTTAATTATTACTACTAACCCCTATTATAATTATTATTGCTTATTTATTTATTTTTACTATTTATTTTAATTGCTTATTATTATTGTAATTGCTCCTGGATGTAATTTTTGTAATATTTAAATTATTTAATTTGCATGCTATGGTTAGTAAAATAGGGAGTGTAAACATGTATTATATTTAAAATTGAATTTAGATCATTTTAATTAAAAGATAAATATTTAAATTAAACACTCACACACGTAAGTCGATCTTTGATCGCCATCTCACTTTCTAGGGTTGCCTCTCAATGTTGTCTAATCATAAGGTCAAGTGGGGTGTATAAAGCAAAGTCCCTTAAAAGAAAAGTCATCTAGTCCCTTCATAATTAAAGATCAAGTCCCTTAATGGTTGCCTTTCATATGATCTTGTCCCTTTCGAATAATGATGACAGTCCCTCCAAATGCTTAATACACCCCACAGTTGCCTTCATTAAACAGATGTCCCTCATTTGTCCCTCACATCCAAGGTAATGACTACCTATTCCTTAATAATAGGGATAGTCTTACCATTTAAAGGATAAAGAACAGAAAAGACTTAAACTTTAGGGTAGGTTCCTCATAGTTACTTGCTCACTTTTCAAAAACATTTCAAACACTTCACAAATTTCAAACAATTTTCAAACACAAGTTTTTTACGCATCCGTACATGGATCATTATTAAACTCTTATGAAAATTTCTATTCACACACTTCACCTTTTCAAAAACAATTTAAAGTGAGCTAAGTAACTAAGAGCCCATGGATAACCATGGATGTAAAGGGTGCTAACACCTTCCCTTTACATAACCTACCCCCCGGACCCAAAAATATTTTAAAGGTCTTTCCTGTTCTTTTATGCCTTTCCTTTGGATAAAATAAAAGTCGGTGGCGACTCTTGCTATCCGCAACATTTAACTAAAGTCAGTTCTCCCACCGTGTTACAGTTTGTTTTCTGTATTTTCAATCTTTTATTGCTTTTTGTGGTTTGTCATAAGAAAATGAGCTTAAGCCTAAACCAAGGGTTAGTAAACTCATCACATCCTCCCTCTGATTAGGGGTAATGAGAGTACCTTAAGTATTAAGTAAACACTTCACACTTAATCACCATGATGTAGGATTAAGATCATTAACCTACTTGCAATTATTTAGATGTTTTTGGAGATTTTGTTTAGTGTTAAGTAATGAGTTTAAGCCATAATCAAGGATTTAATGGACCCCATTACACCATCCTAATAGAAGGATAATAGATGAGAACATTTAAGCTGAGGAAGGCTCCTCAACTTAATCCATGATTAGGGATTAACCTCATGACAAAACAAAGCCTTTATTGAAGTGGTTTTTAGTTAATGGTAAGGATTAAGAAGTGAATTTTATGGTTTGTAAGACACTGGAGGGGGACTTGTCCATTAACACTAGGGTTAGTCCTTCTTAACCAATTAAGGAAGAATTAGAACCCTAATGCAAGGCCCAAGTTACAAGCTTGATGTCTTGATGATTATTATGTGAATTGATTAAAGGATTTAAACACATTAAGGGTTTAACACTTAGGATTAAAGTTATACACTCCATCCTAAAAGAAGAATGCAGGCATAAGCTTAATCACAAAGCCTTAAAACCTTTAAGGTTTAGTCCTTGATTAAGAGGTAGGAAGAGAAGACTCAAAGATGACACAAAGGTAAAACTAATGGGGGGACTAATCAAACCCTAATTGTGATCATGCTTGGGTGTTCCTAGGGTTTGTGAGGCTTGCAAGAAGATCCTCAACAGAGCCACCAAGGAAGAAGCAGGATGAAGGAAGGAGGATCAGAAAGAAGCAAGACAACTTACTTCACTTAAGAAGATAAGTTGCTTAAAGAAGGAAAGAGAAGAAGGAGCATGAATGAGAAAGCTCACTCTAATACAAAAGTAAAATTCAGCAATTAATGCATAAGAGAGATGAGAAAAGATTATGAGAAGTGAATGCAAATTCACTTCTCAAACACTTACCACCTGAAAGGTTAGCACAAAGAAATGAAATGAAATGAAAATGGGATGAAATGCAATGATGAAAACCAAAGTCAGAAGCATATTCATGATGCAAATGATGTTATGAGATGGTATGAAAGCATGCCAAGAGATGGGGATGATCATACAAGAGATGAGAATGCAAATGAGACAAATAAGAGGCATGAAAGTTCATGAATGCATACGACATCACATGAAAGAAAAAACATGGCAAATGGATGATGCATTGATCAAACATGATTCTAATATGTCCTAAGATGTCTTATATGTCATGTGGATGCACAAAATGTCATGGCAAGTTCAAGTATGCAAGCTTATGTAAGATGAATGCAAATGAAGACAAAAATTAGGGTTTACATACAATATGCAATGCAAAATTCAAAATCAGAAGCAAATGACATGATAAAAAATTGAAAATGGAATCAAAGGTACCCTAAACCCATATGACATCACACCCCAAAGGAGGAGACCTAACTCTTAACCCTAATGAAGTTATGATTTTCCTAAGTTATCTAAGGTTTTAAGGTACTTCACAAGGAAAAATGCAAAACAAATAATTAAAAAATGAAAGATAAATTCATGCCAATTTTATCCTAGAAACTACATGATATGTGGAATGCAATGCAAAAAGAACCATTATCAAACTCTTCATGGTTAGGAAGAAAAGATTTTTCTAAGTTAGGGTCAAAATATTGATTTTTAAGAACCCTAAATCCAAAGAAAAATGTCAAAATGGATCAAGAACCAAAAAGAAATTTGTATGAATGGTTTGATAATGTCTCTAAATGTGTCAAGATGCAATGTGATTTTTTTTGTGATTTTTAGAAACTTAAATGGTATTTTAATTAATTAATTTCCATTAATTAATTAAAATAAACATTTAAATATTTTAAAAATAAAAATTTATTGCAAAAAATAAAATAAAAATTATTTTTGGGTTAAGAAAAATATTTGAATGCAAAATGTAGAAGAAAAGATTTTTTAGGGTTTTCTAGGTATTTTAAATAAATGATGCAAGAAAAATGATAAAAAATGAATTAAAAATGAATTAAAACAGAAGTAAGTTGATCAGATGGCTTAGATTCAAAGCTGGGGAATTTGGTTTGACCTGGCGCGCAAATGAATGGACAGGATTCACTCTGGATTAATTTTCACTAATTAATTAATTAAACTTAATTAAATCAGAATTAAGGTTAATGAAAAGATCCCAGCCATCTAAAACACACGCTAAACACAAATGCAATGGTCCAGGTTTAAACTTGGCTAATTAATGAGGTTTTGCCCTAATCACTTTCAGGCCACCGGAGAAGAGCTCCGGTCGTCTTCTTCGGCAGCCTCCTCACCCTATCTCTCTCGATACGCAATGAAAACTCACCAAATTCTCCAGAAACACTCCTCTAACAATTCTAAACAAGATTCAGCCCTCAAAATCCATTTATTTCCACTCAAAACCAAGAATCGAAAGCAAACGGAAAATATCACAAAAATTTCAGACATTCAATACATGCTCAATACTTGATCATTTTCGAAACCAAACATATCAGGATCATCAGTGCATCATGGAGAATCAATTAGAAACTTAAAAACACATTTTTGGAAAAAAGTTTGAAGGGGTTACCTGAGCTTTGAACCTTGCAACTTTGAGCTTTCTGGACCTCTTCTTTGTGCAAAATCTCTCCCTTTGGCCTCCTGATGAAACTTCAATGCTTGAGAAGCTTTGAGAGTGGCTGGTTTGAGATCTTGCAACCTTGCTGCACCAGAATCGTGTTTTGGCTATGGGTGCTTTTAGGCTTGTTTGAAGGGTGGGAAAAGGGTCATTTAGTGATGCTGAGTTGATTGGTGAAGGTAGTTTTGAGTTTTAGTCAGTGGGCTATGAGTTTCGAAAGCTTTTGCAAGTTGGAGTGTTTTTGTGTATGCTGAGAAATCTGAAGTGTTAGGCTGCAATGTTGTGTGTTATAGCTTGGGTTTGATCCACATAACAAGCAGTGATAGGCCAGGGAGTGGGTGGTAGCTGCAGCTGATTGGTATGGGCTTCTTGCCAAAAAGTCAAAAGTTTTGTACTTGAGGTATGGGCAAGTGGCAGGCTTGGATTTGGGCATGGCTGTTGTAACACGGTGGGAGAACTGACTTTAGTTAAATGTTGCGGATAGCAAGAGTCGCCACCGACTTTTATTTTATCCAAAGGTAAGGGCATAAAAGAACAGGAAAGACCTTAAAAGATTTTTGGGTTCGGGGGTAGGTTATGTAAAGGGAAGGTGTTAGCACCCTTTACATCCATGGTTATCCATGGGCTCTTAGTTACTTAGCTCACTTTAAACTGTTTTGAGAAGTGTAGTGTGTGATTGGAAATTTTCTTAAGTACTTTATAATGATCCTTGTACGGATATATATAAAGACTTTGTTTTGAAAATTGTTTGAAAATGTGAAGTGTTTATGAAATGTTTTTGAATGAGTGAGCAAGTACTTAAGAGGAACCTACCCTATGATTTGATCTTTTTACTGTTCTTGAATGTTCTTTCAATGGTAAGACTATCCCTATTATTAAGGAATAGGTAGTCATTACCTTGGATGTGATAAGGGACATGCGAAGGGTCATCTGTATTTAGGCAACTGTAAGGTGTCTTAACAATACGAAGGGACTTATCATCTTTTATTCGAAAGGGACAAGATCATTTACGAAGGCAACCTCGAAGGGACTTGATCTTATAATCGTAAAGGGACTTGATGATATTTTAGAAGAAGGGACCTTGCTTTTAGACACCTTACTTGACCTTTTGGTTTAGGCAACCTGAGGGATAGCCCTTAAGAAGTGAGATGGCGATCAAAGATCGACTTACGTGTGTGCGTGTATAAATTCATATATTTATCTTATAATTAGTGATCTAAATTAATTTTACAATACAAACATGTTATCACTCCCTATTTTACTAACCATAGCAATATATTTATAAATAAATAAACAACAAAATACTACGACTATTACACGGCTTGTACAGTTACATTATAATAAAAGCAAATTAAATAATAATTATATAACAAAATAAGCAATTAAATAAATGGTTAGCGATAAAATAATTATAAGAAGAGAGGTTAGTAATAATATACAATATATATACATAAATCAATTAACAATTTTAAAGAATTTTGAGATGAAAATAAGATAATAAAGATATACTAATTTATTTACAAAATAAACTGTGATTAATTTAGTTAATTATATACATTAGAAAATTTAATTAATTTTAAGATCTAAATAAAATAATAATTATGGTTAGGATTAGGGTTTTAATTATACATAAAAAATATTAGGGTTTCTAATTTAATTTACAATATTAATTTAATAATTAAATAAATATATACATATTTTGATTTAAATATATAATATAAAAAAACTAGGTTTAGAATTTAGAAAATAAATTAGAAGTTTTTTTAGAAAAATATGAAGTTACATATATATATTTACATATTATTATTTGAATATATTAAAATTAATTAAATAATAATAATAAAAAAACAAAATAGTTAAAGAAAATAAAAATTAAAAACTTACCTGGGGCAGGGATTGAACCCACGCCCTAGGCTTCATCACCCTTGGACCAACAAGCCATCCACCAGGTTGTGCGTGCGTTGGTGATAGTGATCCAGGTGGTAATCCTTTTGTAAACAACCTGCAAAACAAAATAAATCCTAGCAAAAAAAATACCTTGGCCGGTTTCGAACCCAGGCCCTCCATTATTATGTACACGCATCAAAACCATATGAGCTACATGCTCATTTATGAAATAATATCAGAACCAAATAATAAAATATTATGCTTCATATTTGAATTCATGCTGCGCGCCAAGACTTCATCTTCAACCTCTGGCTCTGCGCATTTACCTGCGAATTTTTCCACGAACTTTCCTGCGAAATTTTAAATGGCAGATAATCCTACGAAACTCAATCATCATCATTCATGTACAATTTTGTTAAATTAAACACAGAAACATAATCCAGAGGTCATTTACGATTGATCTACGGTTTTAGAATTTGTTTATATTCATTTAATCACAAAACCCTAACTTGAAGGTCAAGAACCCTAGAATGGCATCCCTCGATTCGGCCACGGTTTCTTCAATTAAACTGCCCAAAATTCATCACAAACCTTCATTGAACACAAATCACTAAACAAAATTCATTAATAACATGTAAATGATCATGAACGAAAAAATCAAAAAAATATTAAAAGTCGGATTCAGATTATGCATATGGAGGTGTTTTAGGTGTTGTTTATGATCCAAATATGTTCAATAGACATCATAGAACACATTGCCACCTTTAAACTGCTTTGAAATCTTCTCTAACTCGAAATCTGAATTGGAGTTTTTGAATGATTTTGTGAAGTTTGAACAAGGTTTTGGAGGCTGTGAATTCCTGGCTTTGAGGCTGCTAAATGTTGTTTATATATGAGTAAATCAAATTAGGTCAAAACTTTGATCCATCCTTTGAATTTTTTGATCCATAGAGATTGAAAAAGATTTGTTCTTAAAGTTTGAATATCCTTGATCTAGCCTTGCTATTTTGGTACAATCTTCATTATTCTTGTATCAATCAAGTCCAAATATGATTTAAGACTTTCTAGAAACCAAATCAAATTAAATATTCATCATTTTATATTCTATTTGAATTTAAAATGATTTTTAATATAAAAAATCATAATAAATAAAAAAAAATGAATAAAATTATGAATAAATGAATTTAATTTCGTGCATGATGTCATGGAAGTAATTGGATCACAAAAAAGCAAGCCCATTTGGTGAATTATGGTTTTAAGACCCCATTTGCTTCATAAACCTCTCAAAAATTTCCCAACTTTGCAAGGGCACAAATCCTTAAATTTTAATGATATGAAGGTGTTCTTGGATATTTTGGAAAGCTTAAAGAGTTCTCTAACCAACCTCTTTGGTCTCATGTCCATATCTTTTACCATTCTCAAGTTATGCTCCTTTGAAGTTGTTGACTTTTTGTTTAAAAGGACCTATAATGTCTTAGCTCATACCTTCCAAATGAAGCATTTTTGGGCTTGGCTTGTGAGACAAAAAGTTGTAGAGAATTCAATTTCCTTCAAAATAAGCTTTGGATGGAGAAATTTTGATGAAGCATGTGAAAGTTATGGCTGGTCAAAGTTCAGTTGACTTTTCCTATGAAAACCCTAATTTAGAAACTCCTGATTCTTGATGATCTGAAATCTCCTTGATGAATCATAATCAACCCTTGATCAAATGATGAATTTTACCTCATATACTTGATGTTGGCAAAAAATCAAGAAGTTTGACTTTGGTTTGACCACAGTTGACCTCAGTTTGACTTTTTGACTTCTTTGGCTGATTTTAACCTATCTGATCATATGACTGAGAAAATCTTTTAGGAAAGCCTTGAAACTTGACATGGGGATTCTTGAACACATATAGGATGCTATGAATCTCACTTGAAGTATTGGAAGTCCATTTAGCCTGATAAAAGTCAAAACCCTAGTTTAGGATGCCTTGCTTAGGAGGATGCTTTGTCTGAGGGAATTGTCAAACTTGTCAACCAATTGTGAATCTTGTGAACCTTGTGAACCTCATGAGATGTCTTGTGAACTTTGTGAACCTTGTGAACCTCTTAGTACACAATGTTTTGTCCTATGGAGGGCAAATTTTGGGGTGCAACAGCTGCCCCTGTTCAATTTTCTGAAACCTGAGGGGTTAGATTGGTATATGTGCCAGTCGTGACCTGGAAGGTTGAAGGGGATTGAACACAAAAGCCCAAAAATTTGCACTCGTCGGTGCGTAAAGTAACATTGATGATTAGTTGCATATGCTTGAGTGGGCTTGAAGATGCCACTTGGAAGAACTGGAGATGGGCTTAGAGATGCCATCTAGAATATCAAGATGTGATGATAGCTTTATGTTGATACTGGATATCAGTACTAGGTCTTCGTATAGGCCGTCTCTGAATCGTTTATGCAACATAGTTTGAATTTTTGAATAGACCAGTAGAAATAAATCTTCGTGACGATTATCTCTTCTGGTAGTATCTTGGATTAGGGAATGGATCTTTGTATAGACCGTTTGCCTACTCTCCAAGGTTAAAAGAACGTCAGGATTAGTTCTTCTGAAGAATATCTTGAACCAGGGAATGGATCTTTGTACAAATCGTTTGCCTGCTATTCAAGGGTCAATAGATTAAATCTTCTGAAAATATCTTGAACCAGGGAATGAATCTTTGTACAGACCGTTTGCCTGCTATTCAAGACCAGATAGATGAAATCTTCTGGAAGTATCCTGGATTAGGGAATGAATCTTTGTACATATCGTTTGCCTACTCTCCGAGGACAAAAAAGTGTCAGGATCAAGTCTCCTGAAAATATCCTGGATTAGGGAATGGATCTTCTTACAGATCGTTTGCCTACTCTCCGAGGAAATAGATTAAATCTTCTGAAAATATCTTGAACCAGGGAATGGATCTTTGTACAGACCATTTGCCTGCTATTCAAGACCAGATAGATGAAATCTTCTAGAAGTATCCTGGATTAGGGAATGAATCTTTGTACAGATCGTTTGCCTACTCTCCGAGGACAAAAAAGTATCAGGATCAAGTCTCCTGAAAATATCCTGGATTAGGGAATGGATCTTCTTACAGATCGTTTGCCTACTCTCCGAGGAAATAGATTAAATCTTCTGAAAATATCTTGAACCAGGGAATGGATCTTTGTACAGGCCGTTTGCCTGCTATTCAAGACCAGATAGATGAAATCTTCTGGAAGTATCCTGGATTAGGGAATGGATCTTCTTACAGACCGTTTGCCTACTCTCCGAGGACATCTTGAGTAATGTGTGGATCATTTCTGATCTGTTGTGAATTGTTGGTTCTGTTTTATCTGCATATAACTTTCCTGCAAGGAGAATGTTAGTTTATGCAATATGTATGCATGCATAGTATGATGCACCTAAGTAAATGTATTATGCATTTATGGATATGTATGTTATGATATGATGTAAATGATGTATGTATGAATCATGCAGCCTGAAGCGTCTGGATATCTTTGCATAACAACTGCTGGCTAGGGAAAATAAATCCCGATTCATTGCTGAAGGATTATGAAGAACTTGTTCTTGTCTTGATAGATAATATAGTATTTATAACCTCCCGTCTTCATTCTTCGTACCTTCATTGAAGGAATAAGTTCCTGAGTATCCCGACTGAGGATAAAAGAGATGGACATAAATTCTAGGGGAGATGTAACTTGAAGTATCTATAAAGATAAATTTGCTCTACTGGAGATTGGTAGTTGTCTTGTGGGGATGAACTGGCGAAGCTTCGTTGAATTCCTTCCCTCGTTCGTCCTTAGTAAATACTATTACTGCATTTTTATGCATTTCTGGTAAACATCAATCATATTCAAAAGCACACATACATTCAAACACAACCAATGGACGTTTTGCTTATGTAAAATAGGGTAAAAGTAAATCTGGATTCAAAGATGAAATTTTATTTATATCACAAAGTGACCTATACATGGGTAAGTTTGTGCAAGGAGACAGAAATCCTAGTAAGAGGAATTCGTCGTAAAATTTTTACAAAACAAAGGAAATCAGCTATGTGGGAAATAATCCTGTTGAGTTTCAATTCTACTATTGTCATTATCTTCAAGTATCTCATCTTCTGCTGTTGAGACGGAAACGATTGGATTGAGCTTTATCTGTTAGAGCTTGAATTAAGTAGCACAACTGGTTGGAGTTGACATGGGTGATCCAAACGAGACATAGTCATACGCTTTAATCCCTAACTTTTGCCTGGATTACCCTTTCAGGTTTTCAATCCACCGGGATACCCTTTTTTGCCCAAGCCGCCTTTTCAGGTTTTCGACTTGCCGGGTGTACATTTTTTTTATATATATCCCTAATTTTTGCCCGAACCCTTTTGGTTCGCCGGGATGCCTTTATTTTTGCCTAGGCCAGTCAACCTAGCGGGTCCTTTTTATGCGTAGTATTTTTTGACTATGTCTGCGTTTACAGGCTGTGGAAAGTCTTCACCATCCATAGTAGTAAGCATCATGGCACCTCCTGAGAATACTGTTTTAACCACAAATGGTCCTTCATATGTAGGAGTCCACTTGCCCCTAATATGATACGCTTGATCACCAAGTCACCAGCCTGATATACCTTTGGCTTAACCTTCTTATTAAAAGCCTTGATCATTCGTTTCTGGTACATCTGGCCATGACAGACAACTGCTAACCTCTTCTCATCAATTAAATTTATCTGGTCAAGTTGAGTCTGAATCCACTCATCTTCATCCAAGCCTACATCCTTCATAATTCTTAAGGAAGGGATCTGAATTTCAATGGGCAGAACTGCTTCCATACCATAGACTAAGGAGAATAGGGTTGCCCCTGTTGAAGTACGTATTGTAGTACAATAACCATGAAGAGAAAATGGTAACATCTCATGCCAATCCTTATAAGTAATAGTCATCTTCTGTAGAATCTTCTTAATGTTCTTATTGGCAGCTTCTACTGCCCCATTCATCTTCGGACGATACGGAGAAGAGTTGCGATGTTTAATCTTGAACTGCGTGCAGAGATCAGTAATCATAGTGTTATTCAGATTAGAGCCATTGTCAGTAATAATCCTCTCATGGATGCCATACCTACAGATGAGATTATTCTTAATGAATCGAGCCACCACATTCTTAGTAACAGATGCAAATGAAGCTTCCTCCACCAATTTTATAAAGTAATCAATAGCAACCAGGATGAAACGATGACCATTAGAAGCAGTAGGCTTAATCTCACCAATCATATCAATGCCCCACATGGCAAAAGGCCAAGGAGAAGTCAACACATTCAATGGTGATGGAGGTATGTGTACTTTATCAGCATAGATTTGACACTTGTGACATGTTCTGGAATGTTGATAGCAGTCAGCTTCCATGGTAGACCAATAGTAACCTGCTTTCAATATCTTCTTTGCCATGGTATGACCACTGGAATGAGTGCCAAAGATCCCATCATGCAAATCTTCCATAATCTCAGTTGCTTCCTTCTTATCCACATAACGAAGCAAAGTCGAATCATGATTACGCTTGTACAAAATCCCATTACTCAAGAAGAACTTAGCAGAAAACCTCCTCAGAAACTTCTTATCTTTGACAGATGCCCCTTCAGGGAACTCCTGAGCTTCAAGATATCTTTTCACCTCATAGAACCAAGGCTTCCCCTCTGCTTCTTCAGTGTCAAGCTCATTACAGTATGCAGGCTTCTCAAATCTATCGATAGTAATCTTGGGAGCTTCATCATCCCAGCTAATCTCAAACATGGATGCCATGGTGGCTAATGCATCTGCCAACTGATTTTCTCTTCGTGGAATATGTCCAAAGGTAATCTCCTCAAAATGTGGGATCAAATACAAAACATACTCTCTGTAAGGAATGAGGTTATCATGCTTGGTATCCCAATCTCCTTTGATCTGACTTACTACCAGGGCTGAATCTCCATATACATCTAGGAACTGAATCTTCATATCAATGGCAGCTTTGATACCCAGGTTACATGCCTCATACTCAGCCATGTTATTGGTACAATAGAAACAAAGTCTTGCAGTAATCGGGGTATGACAACCTTCAGGGGAAATGATCACAACACCAACACCATTACCAAGTGCATTAGAAGCTCCATCAAAAACCATAGTCCATCGGGATCCTTGTTCAGGTCCGTCATATTGTCCAGGTTCTTTGGTAATAATCATAATGTCTTCATCAGGGAACTCAAAACTCATTGACTGATAATCATCCACTGCTTTATGAGCCAAATGATCAGCTACAACACTTCCTTTAATGGCCTTCTGAGTAGTGTACTGTATATCATATTCTGTTAAGATCATTTGCCATCTTGCTATTCGTCCGGAGAGAGCAGGTTTCTCGAATATGTACTTGATTGGATCCATCTTCGAAATCAATAAGGTAGTATGAGTCAACATATACTGTCTTAGTCGGCGAGCAGCCCATGCCAAAGCGCAACATGTTTTCTCGAGCAGTGAGTATCTTGTTTCACAGTCGGTAAACTTTTTGTTAAGGTAGTATATTGCCTGCTCTTTTCGACCAGACTCGTCATGTTGCCCCAACACACACCCCATTGAGTTGTCTAACACTATTAAGTACATAATCAAGGGTCTTCCATCAACTGGTGGCATCAAAATGGGAGGTTCTAGAAGATATCTCTTGATTTCATCAAAGGCTGTCTGGCACTCGTCATTCCACTCCATTACCTGATCTTTCTTCAACAACTTGAAGATTGGCTCACAGGTAGCAGTTAATTGGGAAATAAATCTTGCAATGTAATTCAATCGTCCCAAGAAACCTCTAACTTCCTTCTCAGTACGGCGAGCTGGCATCTCTTGTATAGCTTTCACTTTTGCAGGGTCAACTTCAATACTTTTTCCACTGACGATGAAACCCAGGAGTTTACCAGACCTCACTCCAAAAGTACACTTGTTTGGATTCAATCTCAACTTGTATTTCTTCAACCTTTCAAATAGCTTATGTAGATGATCAAGGTGTTGTTCTTCATTCTGGGACCTGACTATCATATCATCTACATATACCTCTATCTCATGATGAATCATATCGTGAAACAGAGCCACCATAGCACGCTGATATGTTGCCCCTGCATTCTTCAAACCAAATGGCATTACTTTATAACAAAAAGTGCCCTACTGTGTAACAAATGTAGTCTTCTCCATATCTTCAGGTGCCATCTTGATTTGATTATAACCAGAGAAACCATCCATGAAAGAGAATATTTTATGATGAGCAGTGTTGTCAACCAGTACATCAATATGAGGAAGTGGAAAGTCATCTTTGGGGCTGGCTTTGTTCAAATCCCTGTAGTCTACGCACATACATACCTTACCATCTTTCTTAGGTACTGGTACCACATTTGCAACCCATTGAGGATAAGAAGTCACAGCTAAAAACCCTGCATCAAACTGTTTCATCACCTCTGCTTTAATCTTCTCTGAAATTTCAGGACGCATGTGACGAACCTTCTGCTTCTTTAGACGACAATCTTCTTTTACTGGTAAACGGTGAACCACAATGTCTGTATCCAACCCTGGCATATCTTCATAGGACCAAGCAAAGATCTCCACATAATTATGTAACATCTGAATCAATTTGCTCTTAACACCATCCTCTAATTCAGCCCCTATCTTGACCTCTTTCCTGTTCTCTTCAGTTCCCAGATTTACAACTCGATTGGCTCTTCATATGGCTGTATAGCTTTCTTTTCTTGTTGTAACAACCTAGCAAGCTCTACAGGTACTTCACAATCTTCCTCCTTTCCATCTTCATCTTGATAGATCGGATTCTCGAAATTATAATTGGCAATAGTAGAACTGTTATCAACAAGATCCAGAGTGGATGAGGATCTGCATTTTAGTGATGTGGGTGTGTGTAAGAACACATAACTGATAAAAGAAGAATAAAATAAAAGAAAGACAAGGAACATAATATTTACGAAAACGAAACGTCCACTGATTTTTATTGAATGAAGTATGCAAATGAAATGACATCCCGAAACAAGCATATCATTGTGCCCCGGGTAAGGCACAAGGCTTAAGAGTTCAATTGTTCAAAAATTACAAACTTAAAAATAATAACACAGTAATAGTATTTACTCCTGACTAAAGGAGATAGGAATAACATCTTCAGCCTTCCAATTATTGAGCCCATCACCCACAGTAGGAAAGATCCAGTCATCCAGGTTGTAGTCTTCATTATAGTCTCCTACAACATTGATCTGATCTTTCATGATCCCTTGAATTGTGATACGAACAGCACGAGCACGACGAACAGCCTTCTGGGACTCTGCAGTGAAACCCAAACCAAATTTGTCAGACTTGTAAGGAATGTCAGGAAGCTGACCCCAAATAGTACAACCACCTTCTTCAACCACAGCTCTGGCATCTTTGAGGGAGGTCATTGTAGGAGGTACTCTGGTAACCACAGGAACTCTTTTGACAGCAGGAGGAGCTTCAGCAACATGAACAACCCAAGTAACTACTTCAAATGTCTGGCACGGAGTCTCAACATATTCCCCTTCCACTTCAAGATACTTAAAAGTGTTCACATGGCTAATCATATATTCTTCCTCTCTGTAAACAGTGACAACCTTTCCCTTCACTGGGTATCTCAACTTCTGATGTAAAGTGGAGGTCACAGCACCTGCCTCATGGATCCAGGGGCGCCCAAGCAAACAAGAGTACTCAGGACGAATATCCATCACATAGAATGTAGCATTGAAGACTTGAGAACCTACTTCGATTGGGAGATCTATTTCTCCATGCACCACCCTTCTTGAACCATCAAAAGCCCTCACTACTATATTACTTGGTCTCAACACAGCATCTTCAGGACTAAGCTTGTTTAGAACCTCTTTAGGAAGTACATTCAGTGAAGAACCATTGTCTATCAACACATGTGACAGGGTAGTGCCCCTACATTCAATAGAGATATGTAAAGCCCTGTTATGATTCCTCTTGGCAGGAGTCAAATCAGCATCGGAGAAGCCTAACCCATTATCATAGGTCAGGTGTGCAACACAATTCTCAAATTAATCTACAGAAATTTCATTTGGTACGTGAGCAGTCTTCAAGAACTTAATCAAGGCTTTAGCATGAGCCTCAGAACACAGCAATAAAGATAACATGGAAATCTTGGAGGGAGTATGCCCCAATTGGTCAACAACATCATAATCACTCTTGCGAATGATTTTCAACACTTCTTCCATCTGCTTAGAAAGATTCTCAGCAGTTGGTGCATCAGTTTGTACAGGTTCAATAACAGGACCTTTGCCCCGAGCATCAGCAGTGGTGGTAGTAGTTGGAGTAACTGTATTCTTGGAGGTAACCGGAGGAGAGAAAATTCTTCCACTTCTTGTGATCTTACTAGATCCAGCAATATTATCAACATCAAGGTTTTCATCAGTAACAGGTGTATCAGCTAAGGGTTCCTATTTAATACCATGGATATAAACATCGGAACCGTAATGCCAAGGTATAGGTTTATCAGAAGTATACGGAATAGGACCAGGAGTGGTAATAATCATAGGAGCCACTCTAGCTTCAGCAACAATATTCACAGGGCCTTCAGCAGTAATCTTGATAGGACCCTTATGAGTGATCTTGACAGGGCCCTTGGAAGTAATCCTCACTGGCACTTTATCAACCATATCCACCTCTTCAACCTTCGCACCTTGAGTTATATGTTCAACCATGCTCTCTATAGAAGGTGTCCTCTCAAATAATATGGTGTAATTGTCCATGAGGCGTTGAATACCATCCTTCAACTTCCAGCAGCTATCAGGTTTATAAGCACAATAAAAACAATCTTCATTACAACCTGGAAAGAACCCAGCTTGTACCAACTTCTTCTTGATAACAGATAATGGTGTAGTCACATCTGCAACTGAGGAAATATGTGAAACTTCATCAATAGCATTAACAGTCTTCTCGTGATTAGGCATGGGAGCAGTAATCACATTTGGAGTACCAGGAGGGTCAAACTCAATCTCTCCAGCATCAATCATATCCTGAATCTTGTTCTTCAATATCCAACAGTTGTTGGTATCATGTCCCTGACAATTAGAATGATATGCACATCGTGCATTAGGATTGTACCTAGGAGAGGTAACATTAGGATTCTGAGGAGGGTCCTTCAAAGTAATGAGTTCCTCTTTCAACAAATGTTGCAAGGCTTGGGCCAGTGACATGTTGATCTTGGTGAACTGTCTTCTAGGCTTCTGCTGATTGCCCTGTGGTGGCTCTGGTGCTGCAGGAGTAGGATTGGAGATGTGAACTGCACTCACAGACCGGTGCCTCCTATTATGACCAGGTTGACCATAAACAACATTTGACTCCTTCTTCCCACTAGGGGGCTTCTTTGCAGTACTTGATGAAGAGGCACCCACCTGTATTTTGCCACTTCTTATGCCACTTTCAACACGCTCTCTAGTCATTATCAGCTCAGTGAAGCCAGATGATGAGCTTCCAATGAGATGACTATAAAAAGGACCATTCAGCGTACTCATAAACATATCCACTAACTCCCTGTCAGTTAGAGGAGGTTGAACTCTACCAGCCAAGTCTCTCCACTTCTGGGCATACTCCTTGAAATTCTCCTTAGCACCCATAGACATGCTTTGGAGTTGCATGCGAGTAGGCGCTAAATCAGCATTGTATTGGTATTGCCTGTAGAAGGCCTCAACAAGATCGTTCCAATCACGGATGTTGACACTCTCCAATTGATAGTACCATTCCAATTGAGCTCCAGACAAGCTCTCTTGGAAGAAATGGATCCACAACTTCTTATCAGCAGTATGGGTTTGGATCCTCCGGACATAGGACCTTAGATGCAGCTTGGGGCATGAGACACCATCATATACTACAAAAGCAGGGACCTTGAAACCAATGGGTATAACCACTCCAGATATCAAACTCAGATCTTCAAAATCCAGCCCAGAAGACTTTTGCAATTCCATAGCATTCATTCTATCCACCAGCATCTTGAACTTATCCTCATTAGGATCATGATAGTAATTTGCTTCAGAATCAGAATCCCCCATAGTATTATGGAGACTGCCTCCCTCTTTCTCAGACTCTTCAGACTCATAATCTTCAACCTGTTCCTTGGTCTTGACAGGACCTTTGAACCTTCTTCCTAGATTAATAAGACCTTCTGATCTTCTAGTCTTCTTAGTCTTCTTAGCCAGCAGTGTCTTCAATTCATCTTGTCCCTTGGACAAGTTCAGGATCAGCTCTTGGAATTGTGCGTTTTGTGCCTGGAGATCTTTGACTGTTTTTTCAAGAGCCATTTCTGCTGAAATAAACAACGAGAAGATAAGATACCTGTACATAAGAAACTTGTAATGCAATGGTATGGTATATAAATGCATATGCAATGTTTTCAAGGACCGTAGGATTTAAATTTGTTTAAACAACCAAAAAGTAAACTTTTATTAGTAATAAATTTGTTTGCCCCTTGGGCTTACAATAAAATGAAATAAATACAAAAGATGGGGTTTTAAGTCTCCCATGGACGTTTCCTCTTTGTGTTGAGGTATGTGTTAGAACAATTATGGTTCTGAACCTCCAAGTGTTTTGATGATAACAAAGATTGTTACATAATAGAAGTTCTAATAAATATCCTTGTTCTTGTGTAGAAGATCAATTCTATTAAGTAAGACGTACTCGAATAGAAGATTCATTGAGCCACACATAGAAGATACTCTTAAAGAAGAATCCATCATTTAATGACATATTTATTGGCTGCGTATCAAATATTTATTATCTCTAATCTCCGCTTAGAAGATGTTGATATTCATAATGAAGACATTAATTAAAGAATATTTTAATTAATGGTCAAGACAAGTATCTCTGATTATGGAAGGAAGTTATGGTATTAACTTATATCCTTAATTTAGCTCAAGATGTCTCCAACGGCTACATTCATTCAAGAACTATATAAAGGATTCATTTTGGAGAATTGGATAACAATACACTCACGCAAAAAGACTGAATCAACTTGTGCTAATATATTGTAACTTTCACTTAGTGATCTTTGCTTGTCAAGAAGCATTTTTAGTTACTTCCTTATTATCATTGTAATAGTTATTTTATTCCTTGAGTGACTAAGTTTAGTCAGAAGACTCAATAGGACATCGACTCTAGGTCAGTGTGTGTATTCAATAGTTGAATAGTGGATTAAGACCTTAGTAGAGGCAAAATCACCTTGGCGGGTGGACTGGACGTAGTTTGAGTTCAAACGAACCAGGATAAATTATCTTGTCATTAGAAGTTATTTTTAATTGATTAAGAAAACCCAATTCCAACCCCCTTCCTTGTGTTTTGCGCACCTTCAATTGGCATCAGAGCGCTAGGTTCTGAGAAAAACACTTAACCGTGTCAGTAAAAGATCCAGAAGTTAATCACATGGCAGAAGCGGGAATTAACAACAATGACTATCAGAATGACAAGATCAACGCTAAACCTCCAGTGTTCAATGGTGACAATTTTGACTACTGGAAGGATGTTCTGGAGAGTTTATTTCTAGCTCTAGATGGAGATCTCTGGGACATGGTAACTAATGGATACATTCATCTTGTTGGAGCAGATGGTCAGAAGATTGAAAGAAAAAATATGACAGCTCAACAGAAGAAGGAATTCAGAAATCATCACAAAGCTAGAACCATACTTCTAAGTGCCATCTCATATACAGAATATGAGAAGATCACAAACAGGGACTCAGCTAAACACATGTTTGATTCTCTGAGGATGACACATGAAGGCAACACTCAAGTCAAGGAGACTAAAGCTCTAGCCCTCATCCAGAAGTATGAAGCTTTCAAGATGGAAGAAGATGAGACAATTGAAAAAATGTTCTCAAGGTTCCAAATCCTGGTAGCTGGACTAAAAGTTCTGGACAAAGGCTATTCAACAGCAGATCATGTGAAGAAAATCATCAGAAGTTTACCAAAAGCTTGGAGGCCCATGGTCACTGCTTTAAAGCTATCAAAAAATCTGAATGAAATTTCCTTAGAAGAACTGATCAGCTCTTTGAGAAGTCATGAGATTGAACTAGAAGAAGATGAACCCCAGAAGAAAGGTAAGTCGGTAGCTCTTAAATCTAACAAATATGTTTCTAAAGCTTTACAGGCAGAAGAAGAAAAAAGTTCTGGATGTTCATCAGAAGAAGATGAATTGTCTCTCCTATCCAGAAGAGTTCAACAACTTTGGAAGCATCGTCAGAAGAAGTTCAGAAATACCAGAAGAACAAACAATTATTCTGAATCAACACCTGGTCATAAGAAACCCATAAGCAAAGAAGTTGTGTGCTACGAATGCAAAGAACCAGGACACTACAAAAGTGAATGTCCAAAACTTCAGAAAGAGAAACCCGGAAACAAATTCAGCAGAGAAAAGAAAAAGAGTCTCATGGCAACATGGGATGATTCTGAATCATCTGAAGCAGAGTCAGATTCTGAAGATGAACAAGCTAATATTGCATTAATGGCAAACATACCAGAAGATGATCACCCATCAGAATCAGAATCAGAATCAAATTCAGAAGAGGTATTTTCTAAGTTTTCCAGATCTCAATTAGAAACTAGCCTCTCAGAAATTCTTGAAAAATATCAGAAGCTTCAATTCAAATACAAAGACATGAAACAAAGTCTGGTATCTGAATTAGAAGAAGTTAGAAAACTAAAAACTGAAAACTCTGAGCTGAAAGAAAACATATTTGAATGTAAAAACTCTCTTGAAAAACTTAATGCTCAGAAGGAATCTGAATTAGAAGATCTAATCAATTCTGACAGTATCATAAAACAGTATGACTATAGCTTTCAAATATTTCTAGCTAAAAGCATAGATAGAAGCAAAATTGCATCTATGATCTATGGAGTTAGCAGAAATGATAGAAGAGGCATAGGCTATGTGAAAACTAAAGAAACTCTTAAATTTAAAAAGACTGATGACATTGTCATAACTACCCACACTCCTCTAAGTTCTCATTTCAACTATGGTCATAACCATGATCTAATATACACCAGTGAGTCATCTTGTTCCACAAGTTCTGATTTGAAAACTAAAACGAATCAGAAGTTTGTAAAAACTAACAAACAAGGACCCAGAAGAATATGGGTACCCAAGGATAAAATTGTGTATGTTGCAGATGTCTTTAACAGCAAAACTGAAACACCAATCATGGTACCTGGACTCTGGATGCTCACGACACATGACGGGAAGAAAGCATATGTTCCAAAGTCTTGAATTAAAAGATGGAGGCCACGTAGGTTTTGGAGGCAATCAAAAAGGAAACATAATTGGCTCTGGAACTATTGGTAATGGAAATCTTCCCTCTATCTCTAATGTTCTATTAGTAGAAGGATTAATGCATAACTTATTATCCATAAGTCAATTGAGTGATAATGGCTATGACATAATCTTTAATCAAAAGTTCTGTAAAGCTGTTAGTCAGAAAGATGGAACAATCCTCTTTAGTGGAAAGAGAAAGAACAACATTTATAAAATAAAACTTTCAGAATTAAAAATTCAAAATGTAAAATGTCTAATGTCTGTGGAAACTGAGCAATGGGTCTGGCACAGAAGATTGGGACACATTAATATGAGAAGATTATCTCAACTTAACAAACTCAATCTAGTCAGAGGACTTCCAAATTTGAAGTTCAACTCAGAAGCTCTGTGTGAAGCATGCCAAAAAGGCAAATTTTCAAAACCTGGTTTTAAAGCTAAAAATGTTGTATCTTCCTCTAGACCATTAGAACTTCTGCACATTGACTTGTTTGGACCAGTGAAAACTGCTTTTGTCAGTGGCAAGAAGTATGGATTGGTGATCGTAGATGACTTCAGCAGATGGACATGGGTAAAGTTTCTTAGACACAAGGATGAGTCAATTGCTGTATTTTCTAACTTCTGCAAACAAGTTCAAAATGAAAAGGAATCTAAAATCATTAAAGTCAGAAGTGATCATGGTGGAGAATTTGAAAATAAACAATTAGAATCATTTTTTAATGAAAATGGCATCTCTCATGATTTTTCCTGTCCTAGAACTCCACAACAAAATGGGGTTGTAGAACGTAAGAATAGAACATTGCAAGAGATGGCCAGAACCATGATCAATGAGACTAATATGGCTAAACATTTTTGGGCAAAAGCAGTAAATACAGCATGCTATATTCAGAATAGAATCTCTATAAGACCTATTCTTGAAAAGACTCCTTATGAATTGTGGAAGAACAGAAAGCCCAACATTTCATATTTTCATCCTTTTGGATGTATTTGTTTTATTTTAAATACTATTGATACTCTGAATAAATTTGACTCTAAGGCACACAAGTGTTATATGTTAGGATACTCTGAATGTTCTAAGGGATACAGAGTATACAATACAGAAACACGCATTGTGATAGAATCTATTTATGTCAGATTTAATGATAAGCTTGGTTCTGAAAAACCAAAGCAGAATGAATTAATTGCAGATATAGAAGTAGAAATCTCTACAAATAGAACTTCGGAAGATCAATCACCTAAAGATCAAAACAATACATGTTCTCCAACAACGTCTGAAGAACCCACTCAGAAGAAACTATCCAGAAGCAATATAAATCATCCAGAAGATAAAATCTTGGGAAAGAAAGATGAACCAATCAGAACAAGATCATCATTCAAAAACTCTGAAGAATCCTTAATGGGACTTGTTTCTCTGATTGAACCAACTTCTGTAGAAGAAGCTCTCTCAGAAAATGATTGGATTCTGGCTATGCAAGAAGAACTTAATCAATTCACCAGAAATAATGTGTGGGATCTAGTTCCCAGGCCCAGAGGATTCAACATCATTGGCACCAAGTGGGTATTCAGAAACAAGCTAAATGAGCAAGGAGAAGTTGTCAGAAACAAAGCAAGACTGGTTGCACAAGGTTATAGTCAACAAGAATGAATTGACTATACAGAAACCTATGCACCAGTCGCCAGGTTAGAATCAATTAGACTTCTAATCTCATTTGCTGTAAACCATAATATCATTCTATATCAAATGGATGTCAAAAGTGCATTTTTAAATGGTTATATTGATGAAGAAGTGTATGTACACCAACCCCCTGGTTTTGAAAATACAAAATTTCCAGAACATGTTTTCAAACTCAAAAAATCATTATATGGTTTAAAACAAGCTCCCAGAGCTTGGTATGAAAGACTAAGTACTTTTCTTCTGGAAAATAAGTTCATCAGAGGGAAAGTGGATACAACTCTTTTCAGTAAAAACATTAAAAATGATCTTCTGATATGTCAAATTTATGTTGATGATATAATTTTTGGTTCTACTAAAAGTGTCTTGGGAAAGGAATTTGCTAAGTCTATGCAGGCAGAATTTGAAATGACCATGATGGGAGAACTAAAGTTCTTTCTGGGAATTCAAATAAATCAAACACCAGAAGGAACGTATATCCATCAAAGCAAATATGTCAAAGAACTTCTGAAGAAATTTGATCTATCAGAAAGCACAATATCTAAAACTCCTATGCACCCTACATGTATTCTGGAGAAAGAAGAGGTAAGTAAGAAAGTAGATCAGAAGCTCTACAGAGGTATGATTGGATCTCTTCTATATCTAACTGCTTCGAGACCAGATATTCTATACAACGTATGTTTATGTGCTAGATTCCAATCAGATCCTAGAGAAACTCACTTAACAGTAGTTAAGAGAATCTTTAGATATCTGAAAGGTACTACTAATCTTGGTCTGTATTACAGAAGATCAGAAGAGTATAAACTTGTAGGATATTGTGATGCTGATTTTGCTGGAGACAGAACAGAAAGAAAAAGTACTTCTGGAAGTTGTCAATTTCTGGGAGACAATCTAATCTCTTGGTCTAGCAAAAGACAATCAACCATAGCATTATCAACTGCAGAAGCTGAATACATTGCAGCAGCTGGATGCAGTACTCAGATGCTCTGGATGAAAAATCAGCTTGAGGATTTCAATATCTATGAGAGTAACATTCCCATCCTCTGTGACAATACTTCTGCTATATGTCTTTCTAAAAATCCAATTTTACATTCTAGAGCTAAACACATAGAAGTTAAACATCACTTCATTAGGGACTATACTCAGAAGGGAATTTTAATGTTAAAATTCATAGATACAAATCACCAATGGGCTGATATATTTACAAAACCCCTTCCTGAAGATAGATTTAATTTCATACTAACTAACCTTAGCATGAAGTTATGTCCAGAATGAAAATGCTTTAATTATATGTCTTTACCTCTTATAAGTTCTGTAATTTATCCTCTATATTATTTCCTCAGAAGATACTATGTTCTAATTACTTCATTCTGAGAACTTTTGTTCAAAGGGATATCATGCAGATCTTCAAATCAACAAGTGTCAACAAGGCTCTAAGGACTCCCATCAGAATTAAAACAAGTGTCCAAATTCTGAAGAGTGACAGAACATGCATTGGACAACTGTCCTCTACAGAATGACATCTGTTAATCTTCTGGGAAACTGATACGGCTAACTTGACACCAAAAAGGCAAAAATCTCTTGGGTAACTGTTCCAGAATCTTTTACGCCTTACCCTATGTCAGCGCATTTATTGCATATAATCATCATGTTTTTTTTTAATTTAATTTTTCCCACTAATTTCTCGGTTTATTAATTGCATTATTATACCTATATAAGTAACGTTTCACTTTTACTTACACTTTTTACCCTTATTGAATTTTTACTGAAAAATCTTTTCACTCTCTCTTTTGCGTTCTCTTTGGAAAAAAAACCCTAAAACTTCATAAACCTCATCTTAGTAACAATGGCTTCTCCTCCTCAACAAAGAAAAGACTTCTCTGATGTGTTCTATGTTGAACCCATGAAGACCCTCACTACTCCTGCTGACAAACTGGAAGTTCTATGTGAGCTTTTTGTGGATTTCAACAGTCTGAAGGAAAATGGTTTTGTTCTCTTCCCGGACGTTCAAGCTCAGGGCTGGGAGAAGTACTTTGATCGCTTAATGGGACCAGTCTTCCCAAAACTGGTAAAGGAATTCTGGGCTTACGCAACAGCCACCAACTCACGTGTTACATCGTACGTGCTGGGTAAAAGGGTAATTATTTCTGAAGACCACCTTGCCAAACTAATAGAAGCTGATGGTAATGGCATCAAGTGCAGTGACATGGATAGGATGTCTGATACTACAGTGATAGCAAAGGAGATCTTCACCTCTGGCAAACCCTCAAATAAAATAAAGGATTTGAAGACCCCTCTCAGAATTTGGGCCAAGATCATTCTTGGGACAATCTGTCATAGGAAGCCTACCAATTCTCCAGACTACATCAATTTGGATAAACAATTTCTTCTTTACTTCATTGCCAAAAAGAAAAAGATCAACCTTGCACACACCTTATTCCAACATATGAAAACTAGTGTGAAGGAAACTAGAAATGGGGAGAAAACCAAGAGGGATTGGATTCCTCTAGGACGTGTTATTTCTGACATCCTCTGTCAAAACAAGCTGGTAGACTTTCTGGCAGAATTAAAGCAAACTCAACTTCTTGAAACAGATGTAGGAAAACCTCTGAATGCGAAGAACTTGAGAAAGATGAAGTTTATTACTTCTATTCAGCAAGAACCTGTCCTTCCTTCTAGAGAAGTGATCACCACCAGGAGGATTCCATTGGAAAACTTCCCTCTCTTCTCTTCTGACACACCTCCAGAAGTTGTGATAAATTACCTGGATATTTGCAAGCAACATGGTGTGGACCCCCAATTCAAGCCAACTGAACTCAAACAGAAAGCTCCAGATGCTGCCTCTGCAAGATTCAAGAAGAGAAAGGCTACTGAAGGATCATCTCAGAAGATTCTAAAATCAACCAGAAGATCAGGTAAAACTTCTGCCTCTAACTCTGAATTCATTTCTATAGTAGAAGCAGTTAATGTAGAAGTGTCTGAAAAACCTTCTAGCCCATTACCTTCTGACCCATTACCTTCTCTTGATATTCCTTCTGCACCAATCCCTTCTTCTGAACCACCTTAAACTTTTAATCCTATTCAAACTGAAATACCTGCATCTGCTGTTGTCGCATCCATCCTCTCATCACTTTATCCACCAGAAGCTGAACCCAATCAACCACAAACAATTTCTGACTTTGACATACCAATAGATACTACTCCTCTGTCTGACATTGATCGCTCTCCCATAACTGAAACACAAACTGCCCTGCAACATGTCCTATCAGATCTTGAAAATTTTCAATCCTCAGAATCTGTCCAAATTCCATCTCCTGAAAATGCACCTAGACTATCCCCTATAAGAGAAAGTTCACTATCCTCATATGAATCTACACCTCCAAACTCACCTGCCTTTATAAACATCCCTGACACTCCTCCAGAAGAAACTGTACATGATAATCCTCTTAGAACATCCATTAATTTTGAAGCTTTACAAAAATTATCCTCAGTCTCTAACAAAACAGCCATACCTGCACCTAAACCAAAACCCTCTAGGACAAACATTTCTGCTTAATTACTTGCTTTTGCAACAGTCTTGAAATTAAAGTTAGAGGATCTGAAGTCTGCGTGCTCAGAGCTTACAGATCCAGCTGCTTCTGACTTTCTGTGGGCTACCTTCAGAAAGTGGTTTAATACTGAGTCAAAAAGACTTAAGGACATCTGCTATGATATTGCTTACCAGAACTTCTGTGAGTATCTTCAAGCAGTTGTTTCTAATGTTGAACAGTCTAAACCCCTACTGCTGGACAATAAGCCTTAGACAGAGTCAG
This sequence comes from Lathyrus aphaca, assembly GCA_963966055.1. Taxonomy (NCBI): domain Eukaryota; kingdom Viridiplantae; phylum Streptophyta; class Magnoliopsida; order Fabales; family Fabaceae; genus Lathyrus; species Lathyrus aphaca. The sequence goes on from OZ014521.1 coordinate 90,648,676, forward strand.
AAAATCTGGAAGAACTCTCTGAACTTCAAATGGTTTTGGTACCTTCTGAAGAAGATCATGTTGATGAACCTGAAAATCAAGCTGCCCCAGAAGTTGAAGAACCTTTGACAACAAATTTTGTTCTGCAAACATTGGAAGAGCTGAAGAAAGAGAATCAAATGGTAAAGCAACGTCTAGATAAGCAAGATGAAACCACTGCTGAATTGAAGACCATGCTTGGCAAGCAAGTGGAATCATCATCTGAGATTAAATCTTTGCTGGAGACCTTAGTTACTAAGATGAACTCCTAATTTAATGCTTATCTTCTGCTTTAGTCATTTTTTGTTTTATCTTCTGCTTCTGCATAACTCTTTAAACTTCTACTGTTTTTTTTTTGTTTTGACAAGTTTTTTAATATAATTTATGGCAATTTTCTGGTTTTTCATTTGCTTTGACGCTTTTTGATTATGACAAAAAGGGGGAGAAACGTAGATGATTCTGATCCATAGCAGTTTACCATAATTTGCCTCTTACATATAATATTCTAATAAAACTATTTGAGTTGTGATCATAGAAAAGAAACAGGTCAGGTAACCAACTCAGGGGGAGCTAAGGATCATAGAACATCTGAAGAAATCTTGATAAGAAATATGTGATTCTATTAAAGGGAGTTTCTCTAATATTATTAAACTCTATTCTCATTATGTTTTGTCATCATCAAAAAGGGGGAGATTGTTAGAACAATTATGGTTCTGAACCTCCAAGTGTTTTGATGATAACAAAGATTGTTACAGAATAGAAGTTCTAATAAATATCCTTGTTCTTGTGTAGAAGATCAATTCTATTAAGTAAGACGTACTCGAATAGAAGATTCATTGAGCCACACGTAGAAGATACTCTTAAAGAAGAATCCATCATTTAATGACATATTTATTGGCTGCGCATCAAATATTTATTATCTCTGATCTCCGCTTAGAAGATGTTGATATTCATAATGAAGACATTAATTAAAGAATATTTTAATTAATGGTCAAGACAAGTATCTCTGATTATGGAAGGAAGTTATGGTATTAACTTATATCCTTAATTTAGCTCAAGATGTCTCCAACGGCTACATTCATTCAAGAACTATATAAAGGATTCATTTTGGAGAATTGGATAACAATACACTCACGCAAAAAGACTGAATCAACTTGTGTTAATATATTGTAACTTTCACTTAGTGATCTTTGCTTGTCAAGAAGCATTTTTAGTTACTTCCTTATTATCATTGTAATAGTTATTTTATTCCTTGAGTGACTAAGTTTAGTCAGAAGACTCAAGAGGACATTGACTATAGGTCAGTGTGTGTATTCAATAGTTGAATAGTGGATTAAGACCTCAGTAGAGGCAAAATCACCTTGGCGGGTGGACTGGACGTAGTTTGAGTTCAAACGAACCAGGATAAATTATCTTGTCATTAGAAGTTATTTTTAATTGATTAAGAAAACCCAATTCCAACCCCCCTTCCTTGTGTTTTGCGCACCTTCAGTATGAGTTGAGATTTCGCTCCTCGTGAAGTTGCTTTGTTAGCTCCAGGATTCTTTCTTGACTTGCTTTGTAATGAGTCTCAAAAGTATCCCTTTGCTCCTTCAACTAGATCCAGGACCTCTGTAAGTCTTCCATGTCAGTGGGCATGTCTGGGTGAAGGATGGTATAAGAAGTATCTCCTTCAGCAACAGGCTCCATGGTAACTGGCAGGATGGTGTTGCACCCCAAAATTTGCCCTCACAATACAAGACTTTGTGTGCTAAGAAGGTTCACAAGGTTCACAAGATTCATAACACTTACAAGACCTTTCATGAGGTTCATGAAGTCTACAAGTTACTTTATGAGGTTCACAAGGTTCACAAGATTCACAATGCTTACAAGACCTTTCATGAGGTTCATGAAGTTTACATGTCACTTTATGAAGTTCACAAGGTTCACAAGATTCACAATGCTTCCCATGAGGTTCACAAGACATTTTATGATGGTTCACAAGGTTCACAAAGTTCACAATTAGTCAGAAGAGTTGACAATTCCCTCAGACAATGCACCTCCTAAGCAGTGCATCCAAAACTAGGGTTTTGACTTTAGTCAGGCTAAATGAACTTCCAGGACTTCAAGTGAGCTTCATAACATCTTATATGTGTGTAAGAACCCCCATGACAAGTTTCAAGACTTTTCTCAAAAGTTTGCTCAGTCAAATGATCAGATAAGTCAAAATCAGTCAAAGTAGTTAAAAAGTCAAACTGAGGTCAACTGTGGTCAAACCAAAGTCAAACTTCATGATTTTTTGCCAACATCAAGTATATGAAGTAAAATTCATCATTTGATCAAGGGTTGATCATGATTCATCAAGGAGATTTCAGATCATCAAGAATCAGGAGTTTCTAAATTAGGGTTTCCTTAGTAAAAGTCAACTGAACTTTGACCAGCCATAACTTTCACATGCTTCATCACCAAGTCTCCATCCAAAGCTCATTTTGAAGGAAATTGAATTCTCTACAACTTTGTGTCTCACAAGCCAAGCCCAAAAATGCTTCATTTGGAAGGTATGAGCTAAGACATTATAGGTCCTTTTGAAAGTCAACAAAAAGTCAACAACTTCAAAGGGGCATAACTTGAGATTGGTAAATGATATGGACATGAAACCAGTGGGGTTGTTTAGAGGACTCTTCAAGCTTTTCAAAATGTCCAAGAACACCCTCATATCATTAAAATTGAAGGATGTGTGCCCTTGCAAAGTTGGGAAATTTTGGGTTGGTTCATGAAGAAAATGGAGGTCTAAAACCAATTTTTTCCAAATGGGCTTGCCAAATAATGACCCAATCCACTTCAAAACATCTTGCACGAAATTAAATTGATTTATTCATAATTTTATTCATTTTGTTTTTATTTATTATGATTTTTATATTAAAAAATCATTTTAAATTCAAATAAAATATAAAATAATGAAAATTAAATTTGATTTGGTTTCTAGAAGGTCTTAAATTATATTGAGACTTGATTGATACAAGAGTAATGAGAATCATACCAAAATAGCAAGTGTTTATGCAAAAAAATTTGATTTTCAAAGGCCATCTTTTTGAATCTTTTTGGATCAAATCTTCTACACAATGACCTAATTTTTCAGCCTCAATTGATCATCCTATAAGTACTTAACACAACCCTAGCACAAGACACGAATTTTCCAGCCTCTAAGAGTAAGCTTCACATTTCAAAAATTCAAGCAAAAACTCCAATTCGGTTTGGCACTTCTAGCCCTTTTCAAGACAAACCAAAGGTTGCAATTGATTCCTTGAAGTTCAGTGATTGATTTTGAATCATAACATCATTCATTCATGCCCTAAATCGTGAAAACCGAATGCACTTTGTTCATGTTTTTTAAAATTTTCGATTTGAATGATTTACATCTTGTTAATGAAAACTAACTGTTGGTTTGTGTTTATGATGATGTTTGGATGCTTTCTGGATAAATTAATTTGATTTTAGGTTCAAGATGGAGGAATCACCATTGCTAGGGTTTCGGCCAAGCTTTTAGGGTTCCATGATAAACCTAAAATAAATAAATTCTAAGAACACAGCATAATCGTGTGACCTCTGGGAATCATTATACACAAATTAATTTTGAGAAATTTCACTGTTTTGATGGTATTCCAAATTTCGTAGGTTTATGTTTTGGAAAATTCGCAGGAAATTGTGTAAGAAACTTTGCAGGTGATTTCGCAGGTAAAAGGTAGAAGAAGAAGAAGCTGCGCGCGTTTTCCAGAATTTGAATATTGTATATAATATTTTATGAATTAGTTATGGTTTTGTTTCACAGTTGGTTGCTTGGCCCAGTGGAAGGAGGTGCGCTTGTATTGTTTGAGGACATGCGTTCGAGTCCTGGTCTCACCATCTTTTTGTTATTTTTCCTGATATTCATTGGTTTTAATATATAATCAATTGTGGCCATTACATTGCCAGAAGCGCCCTCCCGGCTGGATGGAAAAGATGTTTGTGTGTATTGTAAGGGACCTGGGTTCGAATCTCCCCAGGCCCTTTTGTGTTATTTTTATTTTTGCTATGATTTGTTTCAGGTTGAGGACAAAAGGGATTAGTCCTTGTTTTTACTGCCAGCGCACGCATGGCCCAGTGGATGGAGGGCAGGTCTTGGAGGCTGCAAGCTAAGGGGACTGGGTTCAAATCCCAGCCCCAGCAGGTTTTTATTTTTTCATTCTTTTCTTTATTCTTTTAATTTAATTAATATTCTATCTAAAATAAATTCAAATAATAAATGATATATTCATATTATTTTTAAACTCATTTTTTTTTGTTATAGGAAAACTCATTTATTTTTTTTAAAAATTATTAATATTACTATTAAATTATATATGTAATTATTGTATTATTCTAAAAAAATGTATACAAAACCCTAATATTTTACAAATCCTAATTTATTTTTTCTAAAACAATTCAAAAACCCTAATTTCTTTTTCTATTCTTGTTTAATATTATTATTTGTATTTAATTTAATTTGTACATAAATATGTTAAAAATTTAAAATTCTTAATTTATTTTTTTATAATATGCAAATATGATCTAAATTGTTTATATTTTTAATTTTTGCATTTAAATAATTGTTAAATGTATGCTTAGGGATAATTAAAATTTTTAAAATAATTTTATAATTATAATTTTATTTTCATAATATGTTTAAGATGAATTTAATTTTTATAATTTGTATATAATTCAAATTGTTATAATAATTATCTAATTGTCCATATTTTTTGTAATTTTAAATAATTGTTTATATTGAAATCTAACCTTTAATTATTATATTTTGATTATTATTATTATTATTACTAATCATGTTTATTGCTAACCCCATTTAAAATTGTTATTATTATTATTTTTTTTACTAACCCCCTTTATTTTAAATTATGATTATTATTATTATTTCACTAACCCAATTTTTACTATTATTATATATTTTGCTTTATTTATTTAAATTGTTTATTTATCATTGTTGTAATTGTTTCTGGATGTAAATTTTAAATTATTTATTTCTTATGCTATGGTTAGTAAATAGGGAGTGAAAACTATTTGTATTTAAAATTGAATTTAGATCACTTAAATTATAAGATAAGTATTAATATTGAACACTCACACACGTAAGTCGATCTTTGATCGTCATCTCACTTTCTAGGGTTACCTCTCATTGTTGCCTAATCATAAGGTCAAGTGGGGTGTATAAAGCAAAAGTCCCTTAAAAGAAAAGTCATCTAGTCCCTTCATAATCAAAGATCAAGTCCCTTAAATGGTTGCCTTCATAAAGATCTTGTCTCTTTCGAATAATGATGACAGTCCCTCCAAAATTGCTTAATACACCCCACAGTTGCCTAAATAACAGATGACCCTTCACTTGTCCCTCACATCCAAGGTAGTGACTACCTATTCCTTAATAATAGGGATAGTCTTACCATTTAAAGGATTCAAGAACAGAAAGACTTAAACTTTAGGGTAGGTTCCTCATAGTTACTTGCTCACTATTCAAAAACTTTTCAAAACACTTCACAATTTCAAACAATTTTCAAACACAAGTTTTTTACGCATCCGTACATGGATCATTATCAAACTCATATGAAAATTTCTATTTACACACTTCACATTTTCAAAAACATTTTAAAGTGAGCTAAGTAACTAAGAGCCCATGGATAACCATGGATGTAAAGGGTGCTAACACCTTCCCTTTACATAACCTACCCCCCGGACCCAAAAATCTTTTATAAGGTCTTTCCTGTTCTTTTATGCCTTTCCTTTGGATAAAATAAAAGTCGGTGGCGACTCTTGCTATCCGCAACATAACTAAAGTCAGTTCTCCCACCGTGTTACAGAACTGGCGACTCTGTTGGGGATTTAATAAAAGAGGGGCACCCTTAGGAATTAGATCACTTTAAAATTGCTTGCCTTGTTTGCTTTATACTTACTTGTTGGGCTCTTATGTATGAAAGATCCTAACCCGAATCTAGTGTACCTTAGGTAAATGGCAATAGACCAAGGAAACTGTACAGCGTATACCGATATGGTTGATCTGGTGGCCATAGTTAGTGTGACCTCTTGGTTGGTGCTTATGTTCCTTAAGTCAAGTTGAGGATAATATGAGGCTGCCATATGTTGTCAATGCACTAACTAACTTTTAGAACCCTAGTTATCCCATCTTGGCCTTTAGCAAAGTAGTGAGATAACCGGCTTTGGTGCAGACTGAAGTTGGTTGATACTCGATACTACGCTCATTGAGATCTTAAACTTGGAGGGTTTTGGTTGGCAAGTAAGTTGCCTACTGAACAACCACCCTTGTGAAGGATCAATGATATTGAGATCCCTTAGAACCTGGTTACTTTTGTAGGACAGGATGAACCATCTAACTTCAGGGGAGGGTACTCACCTTTGAACCTCATGCAAGCCTTTAAACCTAGGGCTATGGTGTGACTTGTTTGTGTGTGCCACATGTTTGTGATTGAACATAACATCATGGCATCATCATGCATCATAAGCATAGCATTTTCACTAACCATTTCAAGGACCAAAGGATTTATCTTTGTTCTTTGTTGCAGGTCATGGCTTCTGCTCGTAGAAACACCATCAGGATCAACTTTGTGGGCATACCTGCTAAGCTTAAAGAGTTGGTTTCTCAAGTGTCTGATCATTCCCAGTTCATCAAGAGACATGGCCACCTATTGGATCTAGTCACCTCAGGGTTCAATGAAGACATGATGAGTGTTCTGTTTCAGTTCTTTGATCCTAAGCACCATTGCTTCACATTCCCTGACTATCAGCTGGTTCCAACCATGGAGGAGTTCTCTAAACTTCTAGGCATACATGTTCTTGATCAAAGACCCTTCACAGGCTTGGAGAAGGAGCTTAAACCAGAGGTTATTGATGCGGCTCTACATATGAAGAAGTCTGACATTGTTCTAGAAACGAGAAGCGGAGTTAAAGGTGTTCTTGCCAAGGTATTGATAGAGAAAGCTCAAGTGTTCTTGAAGTCCATGAGCTATGATGCTTTTGAGGAGATCTTAGCCTTGCTTATATATGGCTTAGTATTGTTCCCCAATCCAGATCATTTCATAGACGTTCATGCCATTAACATATTCCTGAGTCACAATCCAGTACCTACATTGCTCGGAGACATACTACATTCTCTTCATACCCGTACTACAAGGGCAAGAGGAACTTTAATGTGTTGCATACCTTTGCTATCTAGGTGGTTTATTTCCCACCTTCCTCGCTCAGTGATGAAGAATGAGCAAGGGTTCAGATGGTCCAAGAGGATCATGTCACTTTCTCACTCAGATATCCATTGGTGTTCCAGATCTATGGAGAATGTTACTATCATTGACCGTTGTGGGGAGTTTCCTAATGTGCCACTTCTAGGCATAAGAGGAGGCATCACCTACAACCCCTCTCTAGCTTTACGACAGTTTGGTTATGCTCGGAGTGATGGTCCACATGACATGTTGATTCAGGGCATTGTGTTTGATTACGACAACGATCTGCAAGGTTACCGTCAGAGATTCATACGAGCCTGGGGAAGAGTAAACAAGGTTGACAGCAAGACTCTGGAGCCTAAGTACACTATTCCTATGGAGGCTTATCTCAGATGGGTGCGATCTCGTGCTCAGACTTTCATGATGCCATATCCTGCTATCCTGCCAGTTACCATGGAACCTGTTGCTGAAGGAGACACTGCTTATACCATCCTTCACCCAGACATGCCTTCTGACATGGAAGACTTGCAGAGATCCTGGATCCAGTTGAAGGAACAAAGGGATACTTTCGAGGCTCATTACAAAGCAAGCCAAGGAAGAATCCTGGAAGTAACAAAGCAACTTCACGAGGAGCGGAATCTTAACTCATACCTCAACACAAAGAGGAAACGTCCATGGGAGACTTAAAACCCCATCTCTTGTATTTATTGCATTTCATTTTCTGTAAGCCCAAGAGGCAAAACCAGTTTATTACTAATAAAAGTTTACCTTCTTGTTTGTTTAAGCAAATTTAAATCCTGCGGTCCTTGAAAACATTGCATACGCATTAATACATCATATCATTGCATCACAGGTTTATTTGTGCACAGGTTTCTCATCTTCTCGCTGTTTATTTCAGTAATGGCTCTTGAACAAACAGTTAAAGATCTCCAGGCACAAAATGCACAGTTCCAAGAGCTGATCCTGAACTTGTCCAAGGGGCAAGATGAATTTAAGACACTGCTGGCCAAGAAGACTAAGAAGACTAGAAGGTCAGGTGGCCTGATCAACATGGGAAGGAGGTTCAAAGGTCTTGCCAAGACCAAAGAACCAGTTGAAGATTCTGAGTCTGAAGAGTCTGAAAAAGAGGGAGGCAGTCTCCACAACACTATGGGGGACTCTGATTCTGAGGCTAATTACTACCATGATCCTAATGAAGACAAATTCAAGATGCTGGTGGATAGAATGGATGCTATGGAGTTGCAGAAATCTTCTGGGCTGGATTTTGAAGATTTGAGTATGATATCTGGGGTTATCATACCCATTGGTTTCAAGGTTCCTACCTTTGTTGTTTATGATGGGGTCTCTTGTCCCAAGCTGCATCTGAGGTCTTATGTCAGAAGAATCCAACCTCACATTGCTGATAAGAAGTTGTGGATCCACTTTTTCCAAGAGAGCTTATCTGGAGCTCAGTTGGAGTGGTATTATCAATTGGAGAGTGTCAACATCAGGGAGTGGAATGATCTTGCTGAAGCTTTCTATAAGCAGTATCAATACAATGCTGACTTAGCTCCCACTCGCATGCAGCTGCAAAACATGTCTATGGGTGCCAAGGAAAGTTTTAAGGAGTATGCTCAGAAGTGGAGAGATTTAGCTGGAAGAGTTCAACCCCCTTTGACTGACAGGGAGTTGGTTGATATGTTCATGTGTACGCTGAATGGTCCGTTTTACAGTCATCTCATTGGAAGCTCATCATCTGGCTTCACTGAGTTGATCATGACAGGAGAGCGAGTGAAAATGGTATAAAGAATGGCAAGATCCAAGTGGGTGCTTCTTCATCAGGTGCTGCAAAGAAGCCTCCCACTGGGAAGAAAGAATCCAATGCTGTTTATGGTCAACCTGATCGTAATAGAAGGCATCAGTCTGTGAGTGCAGTTCACATCTCAAATCCAACTCCTACAACACCAGAGCAGCCACAGGGCAACCAACAGAGGGCTAGAAGGCAGTTCACGAAGATCAACATGTCAATGGCTCAGGCATTGCAACACTTGTTGAAGGCTGAACTTATTACTTTGAAAGAGGCTCCTCAAAATCCTAATGTTACCTCTCCCAGGTACAATCCCAATGCACGGTGTGCATATCATTCAAACTGTCAGGGTCATGATACTAATAATTGCTGGGTCTTGAAGAACAAAATTCAAGATATGATTGAGGCTGGAGAGATTGAGTTTGACCCTCCGGGTACTCCAAATGTGATTACTGCTCCCATGCCAAATCACGAGAAGACTGTCAATGCCATTGATGAAGATTTACATGTCTATTCAGTTGCGGAGTTGACCACACCATTATCTGTTATCAAGAAGAAGTTAGTACAAGTTGGGCTCTTTCCAGGTTGTCGTGATGATTGTTTGTATTGTACCTATAAGCCGGATAGTTGCTGGAGATTGAGAGATGGAATTCAGCGTCTCATGGATAAGTATACTATAGTGTTTGAGAGGACTCCATCGTCTGTGGAAAGTATGGTGGATCATATTACTAAAGGTAGGAAGACTGAAGAGGTTGATATGGTTGATAAAGTGCCAGTAAGGATCACTTCAAAGGGACCTATTAAAATCACCCATCAAGGTCCAATCAGGATTACTGCTGAAGGTCCTGTGAGAGTTGTTGATGAAGCCAGAGTGGCTCCTATGGTCATTACCACTCCTGGTCCTATTGTCGCTCCCGACAAATGAAAATGGATCAAATGAAGGTACAGACGCGAACGGTCGGCGAAGGGAACAGTGAGAACACACAGCCGTGAACTCACTGGAGAATGAAAAGAGTCGCCAGCTAGGCATTTTTATCCCGGAGGAAAGGTAATGCTGCATAGACCTAGAAAGAGATGGATAAGACGGTTTGCGAACCAGAGAGGCTGAGAAAGGGGGTTGGTTACAACCTGGGAAGGTATTAGCACCCAGATTGTCCGCCGTACTCGACGGGATCCACGCTTAAAAGATTTGTGTTTTAAAGGGGTAGTGTCAGTGCTATTTGTGCATAAAAGAGCTGGAAAAGATGTACAAGTGTCAGTGTAAAGAAATGTGATGTGTATAAATGTACAGTGTCAGTGTGAGATCAGGAATGAAATGCTCAAGAATATGAGGCTAAAGAATGAAGCTGGAAGGAGGGGGAATGTACAGAGACTTTTGTTCGATAACTGTTAAGTTATGCCTACGTATCCTCTCGTGCAATGAGGAAGTCAGAACACCGTAGTTCGACCCAAAGAGACTGAAAGGATTGACTGGTGAACTGCTTGCAGTCTATGCTCAAGTGTATGATCTGTCTGGCACAGATGCAAACTGTCTTGCATTAGACGGAAGAAGCAAGTTCTCGGTTGTGAGTGAAGATGATGAGAAAAGAATCCCGAAGGAGACGATTATTGTTTGTTCTTGTGTTTTCAGTCTTTTATTTCCTTTTGGAGTTTGTCATAAGATAATGAGCTTAAACCTAAATCAATGGATTTGGTAAACTCATCACATCATCCCTCTGATTAGGGGTAATGAGAATTACCTTAAGTGTGAAGTCAGATTCTCACACTTAATCACCTTTGATGTAGGGTTAAGATCATTAACCTACTTGTGATTAATTAGATGTTTTTGTGATTTTTGTTTAGTGTTAAGTAATGAGGTTAAGCCATAATCAGGGATTTAACAGGCTCATTACACTATCCTAAAAGAAGGATAATAGATGAGGGTGTTTAAGCTGAGGAAGGATCCTCAGCTTAATCCATGATTAGGGATTAAACCCATGACAGAACAAACCTTTGATTAAGTGGATTTTATTAATGATATGATGATGAAGTGTTTTTTATGATTTGTAAGACAACTTGAGGGGGACTTGTCCATTAACTTTAGGGTTAGTCCTTCTTAACCAATTAAGGAAGAATTAGAACCCTAATGCAAGGCCCAAGTTACAAGTGTAATGTCTTGATGATTATTAGATGGATTAATTAAGAGAGTTCAACACCTTAAGGGTCCAAGACTTAGGATTAAAGTTATACACTCCATCCTAAAAGAAGGATGCAGGCATGATCTTAATCACAAAGTCTTAAAGCCTTGAGGGTTTAGTCCCTGATTATGAGGTGAGGGGAGATGACTCAAGGAGAGACACAAAGGTAAAAACTATGGGGGAGACTAATCAAAACCCTAATTCATTATCATGCTTGGTTGGTCCTAATGTTTGTGAGGTTTTCAAGAACAATCTTCAGATGAACCACCAGGAAGCAGATGAACAAGATCAAGAGAAGCAAAGTGACTTGCTTCATTCAAGAAGTCAAGTCACTTGAAGAAAGAAAGTGGGAGGAGGAAGAATGAGCAAGCTCAAACTCAAACACACATAAGAATGCAGCAAGGTATGCAAGAGAGATGAGAATAGAGGTTATGAGAAGTGAAGGCAAATTCACTTCTCAAGTTACTTACCACCTGCAATGTTAGAAAGAAATGCAATGCAATGCAAGAGGAGATGAAATGGCATGAGGCAAAGCACAACCAGAAGCATGGTGATGATGATTATGATGCCATGAGGTGCTGCAAACATGAGGCAAGACCTGGAGATGTTCATACAAGGTTATGAATGCAAATGATGCAAGCTAAGGAACATGAACAAACATGAAATGTTATGGAACATACAAGACAAATGACATGGCAAATATGCAATGCAATGATCAATGATGCTTTCTACATGTCTTAAGATGTCAAATGAATCATAAGAATGCACAAAGTGAAATGACAAGTCAAGTTATGCAAGGAAATGCAAGAAGGATGCAAATGAAAGCCCAAATTAGGGTTCATGGATCAAACATCAAACACAAACCAAAAACAGAAGCAAACCTTAACCTAAAAAATGGAAAATGGTACCCAAAGAAACCCTAGGCCTATAATGAACCACTGCCCAAAGGGGAGCTCTCAACTCTCAACCAAACTCAAGTTATGAATTTTGCAAGTTATTAGGGCTTTTTAGGGTTTGCAACAAAAGAAATGCCAATCAATTAGAAAATGCAAGATCAAATCATGGCCTTTTTATCCTTGAAAGTTCATGCTAAATGGAAAACAATGCAAGAAGAATCAATGTCTCAACCTTCACCAATAGGCAGAAATGAATTTTCAAACTTATGAACAAAATAATGCATCAAAAATGATTTAATTCAATGAAAAATTCTTAAAATGCATCAAGATCAAAAAAGAAATTTGGTTTGAAGGTTGGACAATGTTTCTAAATGTCTTAGAACATTTCATGAATTTTTTTGTAATTTTTAAATACCTAAAAGTATTTTTAATTAATTAATTCTCATTAATCAATTAAAAATAATCTTTTAAATATTTAAAAATACTTTTTTAATGATAAAAAATAAAATAAAAATGTTTTTGTGTCATAAAAACTAATAAAACCTTAAAGAAAAAGTTTCATAATTTTTATGATTTTTTAACTATTTTAAATAAATTGTACAAGTTAATTGAAAATAAAATGAATCAAAATTAAATTAAATGAAAAGTAATCAAGATGGACGAATGAGATTGGCTCTGAGTTTGAAAATGCTGACCAGCGCGCAAATGAAGGGTGGAGATTGCATCTGGCCAGATTAAATTAAAAATGAATTAATTAATGTTAAATAAGTGGATTAGGGTTAATGACAAGATCCTGGCCATCAAAAAAGGTGGGAAGTCAGCCAGTCAACGCCATCTAACGTTCCAGATTTGAACCTCACTTAATGACTGAGATTAGGGTTAACTACTTTCAGGCTGCCGGAGAGGACCTCCGGTCGTCTTCTCCGGCCAGCCAAAACCCTAGAAAACGATTCAAGCCACCATCCAACAAATTTCCTGCCCAGAAACAACCTCCTATCCTAACTAAACCTTAATCCAAGATCAAAATACATTTATCTAACATGAACAAGGAGAATCGAAACGAAATGCATTCACGGGCCAAATTTCAGAGATGCATAAAATGCTCATTTTCACACCATTTTAAATTCTAAACACATCCCAGTGATCCTCAGAGCATGTATTTTTGATTTGAAACAAAAGGAACAAGCTTTAAAAAGTTTGAAGTTTAAGACTACCTGAGGTGACAAGTCCTGTTTCTGAGCTTCCAGAGCCGTTTCTTGATGCAAGCTGGCTCTAATGAATCCCCTGGTGTCAATGGCAGGCTTGAGATGAAGTTTAGCAAGCTATTTCAATGGCTACCAAACTGGTGTAGCAGAGAATGACCTTGGTGTACAGGCTGTTTTAGGCCAGTGTAATGGGTGGTTTGGACTCCTCTGAGTGTGCCTGACTTGTTGGTGAAGGAAGATGAAGTGTTTGAGGGATGGACAGTGAGATTCGAAGAGGACTGGTTCTGAGGATGAAGAATGGTGAGGTTCAAATCAGGCTTGATTCAGGCCTGAGCTTTGATGGTTTTAGGCCTATGGAGTGTATTGAGTTTAGTGATGAAGAAAGTTTTGGTGTTTCTTGGCTGTGGAGGCAAATTCGATAGATTTTGCAATGTGAAGGGATTTTGTGTAAGTGATGAGTGAGGAGGTTTCAGCTTGGCCTGCCCTTATGCTTTGCTTGCAAGTTGTCCATATGACTCTCTCTCATTGGTCAGATGATTGGACACATGCTTTTTTGATAGATAAGTCAACTTTTGCAAAATGTCCACCTTTTGTGTAAGTGATGCATAGCTCATGGCATAGGCAAGTACAATGTTGGTTCTGGTGCAGCATGGTGTGGGAGGGGCCTAGCAAAACTCAGCACTCAAGGCTGCAAGTTGGTGAGAGGTGTTCATGAGTTTTTGCAACTTGTGGTTTTATGTTTCACATGTGATCCTTTATCCAACCAAACATGAAACCATGGGCCAACCTAGTCCAATTCTGATTTTTGTAACTTAGAGGATGCTTACATGCTGGTTTGAAGTGGATTAGAGGTTGCATTTGACTTTGGTTCAAGACCTTGCAAAATTTCCACTTGGTGCATAACTTGAAAAACAATGATTTTTGCTAACTTTGCATTGCCATAACTTTTGATCCATGAAGAGTTTGATCATGTTCTTGTACTTTTTGAAAAGGGAAAGATGAGATCTACAACTTTCATGACCAAAGTTTTTCCATTTGAGGCCTTTTTGGATCATGAATCAAGGCTTGAAAATTGACCTAAAATGAGGCATTCTTGAAAAGTCAACTATACCCAAAAAGTCAACATTTGCAAAAAACCTAAATTCTTGATTTTTATGAACTTCAACCTTCTTCCATGATCAAATAAAGATCATATACACTCAAAATGATGAAGATCACCCATTGGTTGGGTCATTGGGGGCCTCAGATGCCCTGATTTTGCACTGACTTGTCTGAAAAGTCAACTCTTGATCAGATGACTTCCCCATGGAATTTCTTCATGAAAATTGATATGCATACTCCCTATACCATATAGAGACCAATGGAAACAAGAATGACCAAAAAATTTGGAGTTATAGCCTCTGAAACCAAAACCCTAATTTTCAGTCAACTGTGCAGTTCATCCTGGCTCTGCATCCACTCAAACCCTAGTTCTTGTGATCCCTCTGCAATTTTGACTTTGTGAGGATGTAACATGATATAAGAACACACATGGACCCCTTTGAGTTGATTAGTGGCCTTTGGAATGGCTCAAGATGCCCTGAGGTTGCTCAGATCACAAACCCTAGGTGCAGATGCCTTAGAAACTATCCAGTGAAACCAAATGAGACATGAGATGATGTGATTGTGTTTATGCATATGAGATGATCACAAGTCATGTGTGAATGGGTGAGGGCAAATTTGGGGTGTTTACAGCTGCCCCTATTCAAACATGAGTTAGCTGTGCAGGTTGTAAGCGTCGGCTTAACAGGCCAAACAAGATAACTTGTGGTTGAATACCAAAGACAGTCCAAAATTTGCACTCACAGAAATGAAGAAGAAAAGGGATATAGATTGTAAAAGCAAATAAAGTATATTGTAAAGTGTGGGCGACGGAGGACGACCGTCGAGCAGAGGACGACTGCTGGGTAAACGGGGACGGCCGACATGCTGGGGAAAGTGTGTAAAATAAAGCGATGACGGGGACGACCGACATGCTGGGGATAAAAGATAAAGCTAAGACGGGGACGGCCGACTAGCTGGGAAAACTAAGATAATATGATGGGGACGGCCATCAAGATAAAGTAGTAACATTCTCTGGGGATTGGTGAAACATGACGGGGACGGCCATCAAGTTCACAAAGGTAAAGTAACCAACGATGGGGACGGCCATCGGGTTAAAAAAGAAAAGGGACCACGACGGGGACGGCCATCGGGTTAAAGAATAAATGAAATAAACAGATGATGGGGTACGGCCATCAAAGGTGAAGGACGATCACCTAGCAGGGGACGGCTGCTCTGTTGGGCATAAAAGAAATATGATGGGGACGACCATCAAAGGTGGAGGACGACCACCTGGCAGGGTACGGCTGCCAAAATATCAACGATGGGGACGGCCATCGGATAGAAAAGGTCAACGATGGGGACGGCCATCGGACGAGCATGATGGAGGACGACCATCAAGAAGTGGAGGACGACCACTCAGCAGGGGACGGCTGCTCTCAAAGTTTATCATAACACAGGATGAGTGTTAGACAACTAAAATCAACAATGGGGACGGCCATTGGATAAAGTGATGAAGGACGATCATCAAAAGGTGGAGGACGACCACCTAGCAGGGGACGGCTGCTAAAATCAACGATGGGGACGGCCATCGGATGAGCATGATGGAGGACGACCATCAAGAAGTGGAGGACGACCACTTAGCAGGGGACGGCTGCTCTCAAAGTTTATCATAACACAGGACGAGTGTTAGATAAAAAGGAAATTTGACTGCGATCTACTGGGGATATAGTAAATACGGACGAGCGTTTACATCCAAGAAACAAAAGGTATAAGTGTTTGGTATTGTGTATAGATTAAAGATGCGGACGAGCATCCTTAAGACTATGATACGGACGAGTATCATGTAGAAACAAACTGACACGTGCTCAGAGCTGATGATACGGACGAGTATCAACTGGTTAACAAGGAACACGGACGAGTGTTGCATCTGAAAGTATCCTTCTGGGGAATAGTAGACACAGACGAGCATCTATATTCACGAAGACATAAGTGTTTGACACGGTGTATGGATTAAAGATGCGGACGAGCATCCTTAAGACTATGATACGGACGAGTATCATGTAGAAACAAACATTAGACGCAATGTTCTGAGATGATGGTACGGACGAGTACCAACTGGTTAACAAAGAACAAGGACTACTGTCGAATCTGCGGGGATATACATGGTGTATATAAGATACGGACGAGTATCTGAGTAGGTGTACCAATGAGTAGTGAGTATATAATGTATAGGTGAGTGTTTATCTGCTGGGGATATGACACGGACGGGTGTCAGGAAAGTGTATATACAAGTATAGGCGACCACGCTGGGGATATGACACAGACGGGTGTCAAGAAAGTGTATAGGTATATGTAAGTGCAAAGAGGGTGTCTTTGGCTTTCTGCTGGTGACACGACACGGACGAGTGTCAGGATGTATCTGCAATACTGGTGATCTTGTTTTGTAAAGTGTATTCAGGCAACCTGCTGGGGAAATGATGATACGGACGGGTATCAAAAAGGAGATATGCACTGGTGTTTGTGATATGGGGCAACTGCTTTTGCTGGGACTCTGATGGGGATGTATTCTGTATGCCGACAGATTGTCAACATTTACAAGTGTTCAAATCACAACATGACTTATGATTATGCTATGCATTTGATTTTTTGCCGTAATGCTCCGTATTAGACGGAATGCTACGCTCTGGGGGTGAATATGATGCGAATGCTATGATTATGCAAAGAGGCACCGATCCGGGATTCGGATCCCGTTGCTGCAAAGATCTCTGATCGATCTGCTTGAAGTGAACATCCCAGCTGGGGATGAGATCATTGATAGATCTGTAGTTGTATCTGCTTGGGGATATACGTCATCGATTGACATATTCTTATAATACGGGACCCAGCTGGGGTTTGTAGAAGCTTTCTCTCTCTCTGTTGTGACTTCTTCGTGCGCTGCTCTTCTGAATAGAGGCCTGAAGCTCTGTGGGGAGATGATTCCTCGATTCTCGCATCCTGCTGAGGAATAATGGTTGGTATTACAGCTGGGAGATGCTGTTGGTAATTCAGCTGGGGCGAGCAATGGGAAGCAACTCGACTGGGGATAGAGCATTTCGGATGCCGATATCTTTTGTAGATTTGCCAGCTTGCTGAGACGTAACTTGTATGCCCCAAGTTGTGTTCTGGATACCTGCAATCCTGCAAAGATAAAGAAACGCACAAATGGTCCCGAGGTATCTTTTACTGAGATTCCGTCATAGGAAATAAGTACTTTCGAGAGTAAGTATATTCCCTGCAAGCATGTGTTTTATTTTTAGAGAGAGGCATCTGTACTTATGCAATTGTGTTTTTAGAGACATCAGACAACTCTTTGCAAAACATAAATGTAAAAAACGAGACATGACTGAAAATCTGATTATATTAATTCGTGTGCCCTGAATTGGCAAGATACAGTCAGAGAAACATATCTCCTGAAATGAGGAGATTGTTACAAATTGAGAAATAAAGTGCTGGCGGTGCTGGCGATGCTTTCAAGGAGCTTCCTCTTCTGCTATGACTCGTATGACAATGACGTTCTTCTCGTCTTGCTTTCTGGAGAGAGTTGATTCTGATTGCAGCTTGATCCCTTGGAGCTTACCAAGTTGTAGGTGATACAGACGAATTCAGAATGCAGTTGTTCGCTTATTCCCTTATTTTGCATGGATCGCCCTTTCGGGTTTTCAATCCATCGGGATACCCATTTTTGCCTGAGCTGTCCAATGCGGCTTTTCAACTCAGCGGGTGTACATTTTTTGCTTATTTCCCTTATTTTTGCCTGAGTCTTTTATTCTGTCTTTGACTCGCCGGGAGGCCCTATTTTGCCTGGACTTACATTCTGTTTTTATGTCCAGCGGGTCATTTTATGCGAAGTATTTTTTAACTGCATCTGAATTCACAGGGGACGGGAAATCTTCACCATCCATGGTGCTGAGCATCAGTGCTCCACCAGAGAAGACTCTCTTCACAACAAATGGTCCTTCGTAATTGGGAGTCCACTTGCCCCTGTGGTCTGTATGAGGAGGGAGGATTCTCTTCAACACAAGATCTCCCACCCGGTACTCTCGGTGCCTGACTTTCTGATCGAAGGCTCTCTTCATTCTTTTCTGATATAGCTGCCCGTGACAGATTGCAGCCAATCTTTTCTCTTCGATCAGACTTAGTTGTTCGTATCGGGCCCGAACCCATTCTGCTTCGTTTAGCTTAACATCCATCAGTACCCGTAGGGAGGGTAGTTCAACTTCAACAGGTAGGACTGCTTCCATACCATACACAAGTTGATACGGTGTTGCCCCAGTGGATGTCCTGATTGATGTGCGGTACCCATGCAAGGCAAACGGTAGCATTTCATGCCAATCTTTGTAAGTGACTACCATCTTCTGCACAATCTTCTTGATATTCTTATTTGCTGCCTCAACAGCGCCGTTCATCTTTGGCCTGTAAGGAGAAGAATTGTGATGTTGGATCTTGAAGTCCCGGCACAGCTCTGCCATCATTTTGTTGTTCAAGTTGGAACCATTATCAGTAATGATTCGCTCGGGCACTCCATACCGACAGATGATATCTCTTTTCAGAAATCTGGCTACCACTTGCCTTGTGACATTTGCATATGAGGCTGCTTCAACCCACTTTGTAAAATAATCGATGGCGACCAGGATGAATCTGTGGCCGTTCGAAGCAGTTGGCTCAATTTTGCCAATCATGTCAATGCCCCACATAGCAAAGGGCCATGGTGAAGACATTATGTTCAGGGGATTGGGAGGCACATGCACCTTGTCTGCATAAATCTGGCATTTATGGCATTTTCTGGCGTAAGCACAACAGTCTGCATCCATTGTGATCCAGTAATAGCCTGATCTTAACAACTTCTTAGCCATGGCATGCCCTCCTGCATGGGTACCAAAGGATCCTTCGTGCACTTCATGCATCAACAAATCTGCTTCTGTCTTGTCAACACATCTGAGGAGTACCATATCAAAGTTCCTCTTGTATAAAGATCCATCAGTGTTCAGAAAGAAACTTCCAGCAAGCCTTCTTAAAGTCTTTTTATCATTGGAAGATGCCCCAGGTGGGTACGTTTGATCCTCCAAGAAGCACTTGATGTCATGGAACCAAGGCTTATCATCTTTAGCAATATCTGCTGCAAATACATATGCTGGTCTATCAAGTCTCGATACTGAAATCTGAGGTACAAAGTTAGCAGCTTGAACTTTGATCATGGATGAAATGGTAGCAAGAGCATCCGCAAACTGATTCTCGTCCCGAGGGATATACTCAAGCTTGACTGTTGTGAAGAAAGTCAATAACCTTCTTGTATAATCCCTGTAAGGTATCAGATGATCTTGGTGGGTGTACCATTTTCCGTTGGTCTGATTGACTACCAAAGCTGAATCTCCGAATACGGTCAATGTCTTGATCCTGAGGTCAATGGCTTCCTCAAGACCCATAATGCAAGCTTCGTATTCAGCTTCGTTGTTAGTGCAGTTGAAAGTGAGCTTTGCCGAGAAAGGCATGTGAACCCCTTTAGGTGTAATGAGTACTGCACCAACACCACGGCCATTCATGTTGACAGCCCCATCAAACATCATAGTCCATTCTTCTTCTGGGTCAGGCCCTTCAGTGTGAATAGGCTCTTCATGATCTTTTGCTTTAATGAACATGATGTCTTCATCGGGGAAGTCGAACCTCATAGGCTGGTAGTCATCAATGGGTTGCTCAGCAAGATATTCAGATAGTACACTGCCCTTGATGGCTTTCTGAGATGTGTACTGTATGTCGTATTCTGTGAGAATCATCTGCCATCTTGCAACCCGTCCGGTAAGAGCTGGCTTCTCGAAAATGTACTTAACTGGATCCATTTTTGAGATCAATAGAGTAGTATGGGTCAACATATACTGTCTCAGTCGGCGAGCAGCCCACGCTAAAGCACAGCAAGTTTTCTCGAGCAGTGAATAACACTGTTCACAGTCGGTAAACTTTTTGCTTAGGTAGTATATCGCATACTCTTTTCGACCAGACTCGTCATGCTGACCTAGTACACACCCCATCGATTCTTCTAATACTGTCAAGTACATAATCAGAGGTCTTCCTTCAACTGGAGGCATAAGGATTGGAGGTTCTTGCAAATACTCCTTGATCTTGTCAAAAGCTTTCTGGCAGTCTTCGTTCCACCTGACCGTTTGCTCCTTTCTTAACAGCTTGAATAAGGGTTCACAAGTTGCTGTAAGGTGAGATATGAACCGTGAAATGTAGTTCAATCGACCTAAGAACCCTCGAACTTCTTTCTCAGTTTTCGGTGCAGGCATTTCTTGAATAGCTTTGACTTTATCAGGGTCAACTTCAATCCCTTTCTCACTTACAATAAAGCCCAGCAGCTTACCGGATCGCACCCCGAATGTGCATTTGTTGGGGTTCAACTTTAGTTGGTATTTCCTCAGACGCTTGAATAACTTGAGCAGATTCACCAGGTGATCTTCCTCTGTAAGGGACTTGGCGATCATATCATCCACATAACATTCGATTTCCTTATGGATCATGTCATGAAACAATGTTACCATAGCCCGTTGATACGTTGCACCAGCATTCTTCAGTCCGAATGGCATCACTTTATAACAGAACGTGCCCCAAGGTGTGATGAATGTTGTCTTCTCCATGTCTTCAGGTGACATCTTGATCTGATTGTATCCCGAAAATCCATCCATGAAGGAGAATACCGAGAACTGAGCCGTGTTATCCACCAATACATCAATGTGAGGTAATGGGAAGTCATCTTTCGGGCTGGCTCTGTTCAGATCCCGGTAATCAACACACATTCTTACTTTTCCGTCCTTCTTAGGCACAGGTACTATGTTAGCAACCCACGGAGGATAGCTAGTCACAGCAAGGAACCCGGCGTCCCATTGCTTTTGTACCTCTTCCTTGATTTTCATAGCCATGTCTGGGCGAGTTCGGCGCAACTTCTGTTTGACTGGTGGGCATTCTTCCCTCAAAGGCAGCTTATGCACAACAATATCGGTATCCAACCCTGGCATATCTTGGTAGGACCAAGCAAACACATCAACATACTCTTGAAGCAGATCTATCAGCTGTCTCTTCACTGAGTCTTGCAGGCAGGCCCCGATTTTGACTTCTTTCACGTCTTCCTCCGTACCAAGATTAATCACTTCAATCTCCTCCTGATGAGGAGTAATAACTTTTTCCTCCTGTCTCAGCAACCTGGCTAGCTCTTCAGGAAGCTCATATTCTTCATCAACCCCTTCATCAGCTTGATTGATCGGATTGTCAAAGTCATACGATGTCATAGCTGTGCTGTTGTCGGTGCTGTCTGGAAGGCACTCTCTGCAAGGGTTAAGTCGGTTCATTTTAGTGATTGATTTTAATCTTGCTTTAGAAAAAAGTGAAATGAAGTTATCATTTTGAAAACACCGCCATTTATTTTTGTACAAAAAGAAAAATGGAAAAACAGTGAGCAGAAAAGAAAAAGACTCGTTTGCAAAAAGATTGTCTGATATTTCATTAATTTAATCTTGTTTGCACAAAAGTACAGATGGCCCTGATTACAAAATGAGTCTTGTCATCTTGGGCAAGATGCAAGACTTTGATGCATGCTATAAAAGATACAGGAAATAATAATTACTCTGCTCGAGTAACACTTATAATTCCCTGGGAAGACCAGTTCGAGACACTGCTCCCCGGGACCTTTGGACGAATCCAATTCTCCAGGTTGCGTTCTTCTTCCAGCTCGTCTTCCAGACAGTTGATAGCATCGGGGGTTAGCATTCCCCCACTGACAAATCCTGGCTCTGCAGCAGCCTTTGCTTGACGTTGAGTTGGTTTGTAACCCAACCCAAATTTGTCCTTCTTCTCCTCCACAGCTAAGACCTTGCCCCAGCCTAGGGCAGTTCCTTCCTCAACAATCTTCCGGGCTTGTTGATATGACGACATGGAGATACCAGATACAGCAGATGCTTCATTCACATTCAAAGCTTCAAACCCCTGGCTCATTGTTTCATGGATTTCCCCATCCATCTCAATGTACTTATAGGTTGCCAGGTGGCTGACAAAAATGTCCTCCTCTCCACAGATTTTGACAACTTGACCTTCCCACTCAAATTTTAACTTTTGGTGAAGGGTAGACGTTATTGCGCCGGCGGCGTGAATCCAGGGTCTACCCAACAAACAGCTGTAGGCGGGCTGAATGTCCATCACATAAAAGATAGTTTTAAAGGTCTGTGGGCCAATTGTCACAGGCAGCTCAATCTCTCCCAGAACCGATCTCTTAGAACCATCAAAGGCTCTTACTACCAGGTTGCTGGGTCTCAATGCCAATCCATCATATTCAAGCTTCACCAGAGCCTTCTTTGGTAAGACATTCAGGGAGGAACCTGTGTCCACCAGCACATGAGAAAGGACAGCTCCTTTGCATTCCATAGTTATGTGCAAGGCTTTGTTGTGGTTACGACCATCCACTGTCAAATCAGAGTTGGTAAACCCTAGCCCGTTGCTAGCAGTAACATTCCCAACCACCGTTTCCAACTGGTTGACAGTAATCTCCTCTGGCACGTAAGCTGCGTGCAGGACTTTCAGTAGTGCATTCCGATGGGCTTCGGAGCACATGAGCAGTGAGAGGATGGAGATTTTGGATGGAGTTTGGTGAAGTTGATCCACAACTTTATAATCACTCTTCTTGATGATCCGCATAAACTCATCAACTTCCTGATCAAATGGAGTCTTCAGGGCTTCTTTGGCAGCTGGATCTTCCTGCACCGGTCCTTTACCCTTTGCCTTGGCAGCAGCTTCTGCTTCGGCAGTGGGTCTTTGGACTTGTGAAGCGAAGAGACGTCCGCTTCGAGTGAAGCCTCCGCCTCCCCCCACATTATCAACTTGTGGTGCAGGTGATGATGTTTCCAGAGTGATTCTTTTCCCTTCACAGTACAAGTCAGAGCCATAGTGCCAAGGGATGGCCCTATTGCTTTCATATGGTACAGGTCCAGGTACCGTGACGGTGACTGGACTGATTGCTGCTGCTGAGGGGACTGTTATTGTCTGTGGATCATAAAAGATTGTAACTGGTGCTCTAGTGGGAGCAGCACCTTCTGAATGATAAGCGGAATTGTTTTCTGGATCGTAGAATATGGTAACAGTGGAGACATCTTCGTGATTGTTTGCTGGTGTTGTAGAAGGTTCTGTTGGAAGAACTGTTGTTGTTGTTGATGGGGAGTCGAAGTGGACTGAAGCTGAAGTTGTAGCAGGAGAAACTGTTGAAAACTGATCATTGGGTAGAACAGATGAAGTACTTGCTGATGTTGCTGATGAATTGTTGGGAACAATTGTTGCTGTATTTGTAGGAGGATCTGAAACCATTGCTGATGAAGTCGTCGGGTTTGCCGGGAATGATGTAGTGATCTGCAGTAAGCCACTCTGAATAAGGCTGTCAATGCCATTCCTCAAGTCTTCACACCCATTCCAAGAAATATTGCAGTATGGGCACCCTAGTTCACACCCCGGAAATATATTGCTTTCACGGAGTTGAGCCTTGATTTCCACCAATGGTGTCCTGATCTGATCCACACTGGTTATCAAATAAGACGGTTGGTCTTCTTCGATAGCATTAATTCGGGGACCACCATGGTGTGGCATTGGGTTTTTGTTGACGTTGGGCGGAGGTGCAAAGTTCAAAGCCTTGGAGTCTACTAAGTCTTGTACCTTCATATGCAGTGCCCTGCATTTTTCTGTACTGTGACCAGGCGCGTTTGAGTGAAAAGCACACCTAGCATTAGAGTCATAGTTTCTTGGTAGACTGTTTGGATCCGGAGGTGCCAACGTTCTCAGCTCAACCAGGTTGAGTTTCAGAAGCTGTGGCAGCAAAGCAGCATACGGCATTGGAATCGGGTCGATCACTCGATTAGCTTGAGAGGGCCTTTGTTGGAATGGCCTCTGTTGATTGTTGTTGTTGGAGTTGTTGTTGTTGTAGTTGCTTCTTGGAGGATATTGATTCTGATGATACTGAGGTTGTTGTTGGAAGTTTTGTTGAGGAGGTTGATAGACTGGCAGAGGATGTGCTGGAGCAGGGATAGTGACTGCTGCTATGGACCTTTGAACATATTGGGGCCTACCCCTGTTGGTATGAATGGCATTGGTCTCGCCAGCTCTTCTAGGGCCTGCAAAAGGCTTCCTTGTACTGCTGGACGAACTGGCGCCATTATCGGAAATTTTACCCATTTTTAACAGGCTTTCAATTCTCTCCCCAGCTATAACAACATCTGCGAAGCTAGTGGACGAGAAAGCAGCCAACCTGTCAATATACGTTCCCTGGAGAGTGTTCATAAACATGTCTGCCATTTCTCTCTCAGACATTGGTGGTTGAACAGCAGCAGCCAATTGCCTCCATCTCTGGGCATATTCTCGGAAACTTTCCCTTGACGACTGTGACATTCCCATTAGGAGAGTCCTGTTGGGTGCCATGTCTAAGTTGTATTGATACTGTCGGATGAAGGCCTCTGCCAGGTCCTTCCAGCATCTTACAGTTGCCCTTGTCAAGTGGGAATACCATTCCCTTGATGCTCCAGTCAAACTGTCTTCGAAGTAAAACATCCAGAGCTTCTCATCCATTGTATAGACCTTCAGCCTTCCCAGAAACGATTGCAAATGAGTCCGGGGGCATGAAGTCCCATTATATCTTTCGAAACAAGGAGGCTTGAACTTATGAGGGATCCTGACCCCCTCTACTAAACCCATGTCCATGACATCGAACCCCAAAGAATTTTGGGATTCCAAAGACCTCAACTTCTCAGCTATTTCATCCAATCTCCTATCATAAGCATCCTCTCCGGCACCCATTACTGTAAATTGGTCCTCCTGAGGATCCTCTTGAAGTACTCTGGCCGCGGTGGCTGTCCCTTGAACGTTTGCAGGGATATTAATCTCAGGATGTAGGTGTGGACCAAACACCGGGGGATTCACATGTGGTTGCACCCTTTCATTATTACTGGTGCCTGCAGTCCCTACATGAGGCTCATCTTGGTTCTGCCTTTCCACCATAGCTCTCAGTCTCTCCTGGCTCTGAGCCATGTTGTTCATAACCTCCATGAACTGCGTCATCTGTGTTCTCATCTCCAATCTTTCATTGGCTAGCTGATTTCTGACATCAGTAAGATCTTGTTGAACTTGATCCATCTGAATTCCCGGAAGGTTGATTCTAGTTGGATACCTGTGTGGCCTGTTGAGAGGAAATACCCGGCGGCGAGCAATAATTCCTGAACATCACAACAGAGGTTAGCAACAACAAAACCTACAAAACAAACAAAGGGGTTAGCATGCAATGCAGTTATGCTTATTTGCTATCAAGGTATCCGGTTTAGCCTTCAGTTTTGACCCTTCCAGACCCTTGAAGATGATGCTGTTGAAGTTGCTTTTGATGCGAACACAAATATATTACAAAGGTGAAATAATTTTGTTCATTTTACAACACAAACCCTCGAAGGGGCCAAAATACATCACAAAAAAAGCAAAAGTACATGGAAAAGGAATAACAACAAGCAAATGATCAAACTCCAAGGCCAAACTCATCCTCACGAACTTCCTTGAGAAGTGCTTCGGTCACAGGATCAGCCGGGCGCTCCGTGAGACTTCTAATGAGAAGGTTTCTTGTTGCAACAGCTGCAGTCAATTTCTTGCTCTGACTTTGGTCCTTAGACCTCTTCAATCCTGCTTTGATTTTCAGCTCTGATATTTCTTCCTGGGCTGCTGCCAGGGCCTTCTCCATCTGCTCCATCTTGTCTTGAGCTCTCTTGTCTTCTAGAGTACGGGCCTCAGTGATCCGGACCCACCTGGCCTGACTCTCTTTCAAATACAAGTCTGTTCTTGCTCTCTGAAACTGGGCTTCTTTACAAGCATTCTTCAGAATCTGCTCACCAGCTTTAGACTTGTTGATATAGTCTCCAGACTTCTCAATCTTAGTCAAGTGTTCCACTCTCAGCTTCTCCAATCTTTCAATCTCCCTTACACCTTCACTCCTCTCCCTGAGGGTCTTCTGCAGGGCTTGGGATAGCTTCTCATTTCTTTCTTTCAAGCCTTCAAACTCTTCCAAACTGACAGTAGCAGGGGGTGGTGCTGATGATGACTCAGGCATGTCTTTGA
Organism: Lathyrus aphaca; assembly: GCA_963966055.1. Classification (NCBI taxonomy): domain Eukaryota; kingdom Viridiplantae; phylum Streptophyta; class Magnoliopsida; order Fabales; family Fabaceae; genus Lathyrus; species Lathyrus aphaca. Next base: position 90,675,229 of record OZ014521.1, read on the forward strand.
TGGTGAAGGGCAATCCTGAGATTTGGGCCCTAGCATAGGACCACTCATGATATTGGGCTGATGCCACATTATTGCACTTCCCCAGAATGGTGATTCCCTTGGTTTGAACATGATCCCAGGCCCAGGCAGCCTGCCTAACAACAGTCAAACTGATCTTGTTCTCACAGTAGAGGGTCTCAACCAGGTCTTGTTCCCTAGGAGCATGAACCAGTGCATAGCCTAATTGCCTCTTGAACAGCAGGGGGTTGTAGTTGATACTTCCCTTAACTCCTACCAAAGGTACATTGGGAAAGTGCCCACAGCTTGTGATCATATCTCTGCCCTTGGTGCCTTGGGTGCACCATCTGATGTCTGCTGCAGTGAGAGTAGTGAGCCTCTTAGCCCAGTTGCTTTGCTGATGAGGATTCAGGAATGCATCTGTCCTGGGTAGATGCTTGAGAAGCCAAGCATGGAATAGTGGAGCACAACACCTCACTAGCTTACCCCTCTGTTTCTCATTCCTCTGATGTACTGAGTAATAGAGGTCACCCAACAAGGTTGGCACTGGGTTCTTCAGGATGAACAGGTGGATGGCATTCTTGCTGATGAATCTGGGCTCATCTGCAAACAACACAATTCCATATACACTCAAGGCCAACAATGCACAAACAGCTTTCCAATCCCCCAGGGAGGCCTTCAAACTAGCTTGAGAAATCAGGAAGTCCAGATGAAAACCAGGGATCCCAGCTTTAGAGGTCATATGCTGCTCAATCAAAGCAGGTTCCAGGTGCAAAGCTCTTGCTATCTCTCCATTGCTGGGAAAGACCATTTCAGGGTTAAAAGGAATTTCTCTCTTGATAGGCAAACCAACCAAAGATGCATATTCTTCTAAGAGAGGTCCCAACTGAAAGTCTTGAAAGGTGAAACACCTCAATGGGGGGTCATAGAACTGGATGCAGGTATGGATCAGGCTCCTCTGAGATGGGTCCATGTCTATAACCAAGTCAAGTATATCCCCATAATGCTCCCTGAACAGAGGTATGTGATCTGGGGTCATCAGGGTTTGGACCCTCCTGATGTCTGACAAGTCTGGTTGGAAGAAATGATAGGTGATATTGCTTTTCTTTGGAGCCATGATGCTGAAGACTGGGTAGAGTGCTGATGACAATGCTGAAGTAGAGAAAACCACTGACTGGCTGGTGCTGAAGCAGACAGCTAAACTGAAGCAGATGCTGGTGAAGATGGGTCAAAGCTGCAGATGGGGTCAAAACCAAAACCTGATGAAAATGGATACCCTGAAAAACAAATAAGCACATGTTAATATGATGCAATGAGGATGTATGCAAATGATATGCAAAGGGTTTGTGACTGAGCTGGATCTGGATAAACTGCCTTGGTATAGATCCATGTGTGTTCAAGAATTCCGGATGGAGGTCTATAAATCCAGTAACCAAGGTGGGGGACTCAAATAAAGAGCCACATGTCCAGGGTTTTAGAATCACAAGAACTATCCAACATGGAGCATTCTTAACAAAGTCAAAGTAACAGGGTATTCTGAGGTCAAGGTACCTGCAAACCTGTAAACAGCCCAACCCCCTCACAGGTAGTGATCTAGAACAAGGATCCTCAGACTTGGATCAGTTATGAGAAGTGTAAACACTTCTAACCCGGAGGTACAGTGTTTACAATAACCATAACAATTCCTCCTCTAATTCACCTCAATTTCTGAAGGTCAATACTAAAAGGTCATTCAGACTTAGCAGGCTTCCCAGATCCCCCTAGCACTACAGGAAATCCGTAGCACAGAGTTCTCAAGAAGAAACCCATATCTGAACCGTGTTTCATATTCCCGCACCAGACCGAAATGGAATGGGAAAGAATATGATTCACTCTAGCCTAGGTGTCACTCAGGTCCCAGGTATAGGACCTTGGCTCTCAATAGAACCCCACCCACTAGAACAAAACCAGATCCAGCACAGACAGCATGACAGTATGATATATATAAATGCAATAAAGAAAGCAGTAAAGTAACTGTACATAAAGCAATGAATAAAAATAAATACAAGCACAAACAAGCACATAACACCCCCAATAAACACAAATCAATCAAGCGCTAGGAGGAACCCACAAAAAGAACCAGAAGCCCTGGTTGCAGTATAAGGGTCCCCAGCAGAGTCGCCAAGCTGTCGCTCCCGACAAATGAAAATGGATCAAATGAAGGTACAGACGCGAACGGTCGGCGAAGGGAACAGTGAGAACACACAGCCGTGAACTCACTGGAGAATGAAAAGAGTCGCCAGCTAGGCATTTTTATCCCGGAGGAAAGGTAATGCTGCATAGACCTAGAAAGAGATGGATAAGACGGTTTGCGAACCAGAGAGGCTGAGAAAGGGGGTTGGTTACAACCTGGGAAGGTATTAGCACCCAGATTGTCCGCCGTACTCGACGGGATCCACGCTTAAAAGATTTGTGTTTTAAAGGGGTAGTGTCAGTGCTATTTGTGCATAAAAGAGCTGGAAAAGATGTACAAGTGTCAGTGTAAAGAAATGTGATGTGTATAAATGTACAGTGTCAGTGTGAGATCAGGAATGAAATGCTCAAGAATATGAGGCTAAAGAATGAAGCTGGAAGGAGGGGGAATGTACAGAGACTTTTGTTCGATAACTGTTAAGTTATGCCTACGTATCCTCTCGTGCAATGAGGAAGTCAGAACACCGTAGTTCGACCCAAAGAGACTGAAAGGATTGACTGGTGAACTGCTTGCAGTCTATGCTCAAGTGTATGATCTGTCTGGCACAGATGCAAACTGTCTTGCATTAGACGGAAGAAGCAAGTTCTCGGTTGTGAGTGAAGATGATGAGAAAAGAATCCCGAAGGAGACGATTATTGTTTGTTCTTGTGTTTTCAGTCTTTTATTTCCTTTTGGAGTTTGTCATAAGATAATGAGCTTAAACCTAAATCAATGGATTTGGTAAACTCATCACATCATCCCTCTGATTAGGGGTAATGAGAATTACCTTAAGTGTGAAGTCAGATTCTCACACTTAATCACCTTTGATGTAGGGTTAAGATCATTAACCTACTTGTGATTAATTAGATGTTTTTGTGATTTTTGTTTAGTGTTAAGTAATGAGGTTAAGCCATAATCAGGGATTTAACAGGCTCATTACACTATCCTAAAAGAAGGATAATAGATGAGGGTGTTTAAGCTGAGGAAGGATCCTCAGCTTAATCCATGATTAGGGATTAAACCCATGACAGAACAAACCTTTGATTAAGTGGATTTTATTAATGATATGATGATGAAGTGTTTTTTATGATTTGTAAGACAACTTGAGGGGGACTTGTCCATTAACTTTAGGGTTAGTCCTTCTTAACCAATTAAGGAAGAATTAGAACCCTAATGCAAGGCCCAAGTTACAAGTGTAATGTCTTGATGATTATTAGATGGATTAATTAAGAGAGTTCAACACCTTAAGGGTCCAAGACTTAGGATTAAAGTTATACACTCCATCCTAAAAGAAGGATGCAGGCATGATCTTAATCACAAAGTCTTAAAGCCTTGAGGGTTTAGTCCCTGATTATGAGGTGAGGGGAGATGACTCAAGGAGAGACACAAAGGTAAAAACTATGGGGGAGACTAATCAAAACCCTAATTCATTATCATGCTTGGTTGGTCCTAATGTTTGTGAGGTTTTCAAGAACAATCTTCAGATGAACCACCAGGAAGCAGATGAACAAGATCAAGAGAAGCAAAGTGACTTGCTTCATTCAAGAAGTCAAGTCACTTGAAGAAAGAAAGTGGGAGGAGGAAGAATGAGCAAGCTCAAACTCAAACACACATAAGAATGCAGCAAGGTATGCAAGAGAGATGAGAATAGAGGTTATGAGAAGTGAAGGCAAATTCACTTCTCAAGTTACTTACCACCTGCAATGTTAGAAAGAAATGCAATGCAATGCAAGAGGAGATGAAATGGCATGAGGCAAAGCACAACCAGAAGCATGGTGATGATGATTATGATGCCATGAGGTGCTGCAAACATGAGGCAAGACCTGGAGATGTTCATACAAGGTTATGAATGCAAATGATGCAAGCTAAGGAACATGAACAAACATGAAATGTTATGGAACATACAAGACAAATGACATGGCAAATATGCAATGCAATGATCAATGATGCTTTCTACATGTCTTAAGATGTCAAATGAATCATAAGAATGCACAAAGTGAAATGACAAGTCAAGTTATGCAAGGAAATGCAAGAAGGATGCAAATGAAAGCCCAAATTAGGGTTCATGGATCAAACATCAAACACAAACCAAAAACAGAAGCAAACCTTAACCTAAAAAATGGAAAATGGTACCCAAAGAAACCCTAGGCCTATAATGAACCACTGCCCAAAGGGGAGCTCTCAACTCTCAACCAAACTCAAGTTATGAATTTTGCAAGTTATTAGGGCTTTTTAGGGTTTGCAACAAAAGAAATGCCAATCAATTAGAAAATGCAAGATCAAATCATGGCCTTTTTATCCTTGAAAGTTCATGCTAAATGGAAAACAATGCAAGAAGAATCAATGTCTCAACCTTCACCAATAGGCAGAAATGAATTTTCAAACTTATGAACAAAATAATGCATCAAAAATGATTTAATTCAATGAAAAATTCTTAAAATGCATCAAGATCAAAAAAGAAATTTGGTTTGAAGGTTGGACAATGTTTCTAAATGTCTTAGAACATTTCATGAATTTTTTTTGTAATTTTTAAATACCTAAAAGTATTTTTAATTAATTAATTCTCATTAATCAATTAAAAATAATCTTTTAAATATTTAAAAATACTTTTTTAATGATAAAAAATAAAATAAAAATGTTTTTGTGTCATAAAAACTAATAAAACCTTAAAGAAAAAGTTTCATAATTTTTATGATTTTTTAACTATTTTAAATAAATTGTACAAGTTAATTGAAAATAAAATGAATCAAAATTAAATTAAATGAAAAGTAATCAAGATGGACGAATGAGATTGGCTCTGAGTTTGAAAATGCTGACCAGCGCGCAAATGAAGGGTGGAGATTGCATCTGGCCAGATTAAATTAAAAATGAATTAATTAATGTTAAATAAGTGGATTAGGGTTAATGACAAGATCCTGGCCATCAAAAAAGGTGGGAAGTCAGCCAGTCAACGCCATCTAACGTTCCAGATTTGAACCTCACTTAATGACTGAGATTAGGGTTAACTACTTTCAGGCTGCCGGAGAGGACCTCCGGTCGTCTTCTCCGGCCAGCCAAAACCCTAGAAAACGATTCAAGCCACCATCCAACAAATTTCCTGCCCAGAAACAACCTCCTATCCTAACTAAACCTTAATCCAAGATCAAAATACATTTATCTAACATGAACAAGGAGAATCGAAACGAAATGCATTCACGGGCCAAATTTCAGAGATGCATAAAATGCTCATTTTCACACCATTTTAAATTCTAAACACATCCCAGTGATCCTCAGAGCATGTATTTTTGATTTGAAACAAAAGGAACAAGCTTTAAAAAGTTTGAAGTTTAAGACTACCTGAGGTGACAAGTCCTGTTTCTGAGCTTCCAGAGCCGTTTCTTGATGCAAGCTGGCTCTAATGAATCCCCTGGTGTCAATGGCAGGCTTGAGATGAAGTTTAGCAAGCTATTTCAATGGCTACCAAACTGGTGTAGCAGAGAATGACCTTGGTGTACAGGCTGTTTTAGGCCAGTGTAATGGGTGGTTTGGACTCCTCTGAGTGTGCCTGACTTGTTGGTGAAGGAAGATGAAGTGTTTGAGGGATGGACAGTGAGATTCGAAGAGGACTGGTTCTGAGGATGAAGAATGGTGAGGTTCAAATCAGGCTTGATTCAGGCCTGAGCTTTGATGGTTTTAGGCCTATGGAGTGTATTGAGTTTAGTGATGAAGAAAGTTTTGGTGTTTCTTGGCTGTGGAGGCAAATTCGATAGATTTTGCAATGTGAAGGGATTTTGTGTAAGTGATGAGTGAGGAGGTTTCAGCTTGGCCTGCCCTTATGCTTTGCTTGCAAGTTGTCCATATGACTCTCTCTCATTGGTCAGATGATTGGACACATGCTTTTTTGATAGATAAGTCAACTTTTGCAAAATGTCCACCTTTTGTGTAAGTGATGCATAGCTCATGGCATAGGCAAGTACAATGTTGGTTCTGGTGCAGCATGGTGTGGGAGGGGCCTAGCAAAACTCAGCACTCAAGGCTGCAAGTTGGTGAGAGGTGTTCATGAGTTTTTGCAACTTGTGGTTTTATGTTTCACATGTGATCCTTTATCCAACCAAACATGAAACCATGGGCCAACCTAGTCCAATTCTGATTTTTGTAACTTAGAGGATGCTTACATGCTGGTTTGAAGTGGATTAGAGGTTGCATTTGACTTTGGTTCAAGACCTTGCAAAATTTCCACTTGGTGCATAACTTGAAAAACAATGATTTTTGCTAACTTTGCATTGCCATAACTTTTGATCCATGAAGAGTTTGATCATGTTCTTGTACTTTTTGAAAAGGGAAAGATGAGATCTACAACTTTCATGACCAAAGTTTTTCCATTTGAGGCCTTTTTGGATCATGAATCAAGGCTTGAAAATTGACCTAAAATGAGGCATTCTTGAAAAGTCAACTATACCCAAAAAGTCAACATTTGCAAAAAACCTAAATTCTTGATTTTTATGAACTTCAACCTTCTTCCATGATCAAATAAAGATCATATACACTCAAAATGATGAAGATCACCCATTGGTTGGGTCATTGGGGGCCTCAGATGCCCTGATTTTGCACTGACTTGTCTGAAAAGTCAACTCTTGATCAGATGACTTCCCCATGGAATTTCTTCATGAAAATTGATATGCATACTCCCTATACCATATAGAGACCAATGGAAACAAGAATGACCAAAAAATTTGGAGTTATAGCCTCTGAAACCAAAACCCTAATTTTCAGTCAACTGTGCAGTTCATCCTGGCTCTGCATCCACTCAAACCCTAGTTCTTGTGATCCCTCTGCAATTTTGACTTTGTGAGGATGTAACATGATATAAGAACACACATGGACCCCTTTGAGTTGATTAGTGGCCTTTGGAATGGCTCAAGATGCCCTGAGGTTGCTCAGATCACAAACCCTAGGTGCAGATGCCTTAGAAACTATCCAGTGAAACCAAATGAGACATGAGATGATGTGATTGTGTTTATGCATATGAGATGATCACAAGTCATGTGTGAATGGGTGAGGGCAAATTTGGGGTGTTTACACCTATTCCGTATACGTCTGATAAAGCTGTGCCTTGGCATTATGGGTCTGATGTTTACATCCATGGTGTTAAGCAGGAACCCCTAGCTGATGTGCCTGTTGATGTTGACAATATTGCTGGATCTAGTAAGATCACACGAAGTGGAAGAGTCTTCTCTCCTCCAGTGACTTCCAAGAATGCAGTCACTCCTGCTGCTACCTCCACCACTGATGCTCGGGGCAAAGGTCCTGTTATTGAGCCGATACCTACTGATGTGCCAGCTGCTGATGATCTCTCTAAGCAGATGGAAGAAGTATTGAAAATCATTCGCAAGAGTGATTATGACATTGTTGATCAGTTGGGGCATACTCCCTCAAAGATTTCCATGCTATCCTTGTTGTTATGTTCTGAAGCTCATGCAAAAGCTTTGATCAAGTTTCTAAAGACTGCTCATGTACCCAATGCAATTTCTGTTGACCAGTTTGAGAATTGTGTTGCCCACCTGACCTATGATAATGGGTTGGGATTTTCTGATGCTGATTTGACCCCTGCCAAGAGGGATCATAACAGGGCTCTGCAGGGGCACTACCCTGTCCCATGTATTGATAGACAATGGCTCCTCTCTGAATGTGTTGCCCAAGGAAGTCCTGAACAAGCTGAGCCCTGAAGATGCTGTGCTGAAACCCAGTAATATAGTGGTGAAGGCTTTTGATGGTTCTAGAAGAGTGGTGCATGGAGAGATTGACTTGCCCATCAAAGTTGGTTCACAGATTTTTAATGCTACATTTTATGTGATGGATATTCGTCCTTCATACTCTTGTCTGCTTGGTCGTCCCTGGATCCATGGGGCAGGTGTTGTAACCTCTACATTACATCAGAAGCTAAGATATCCGGTGGAAGGAAAGGTTGTTACTGTCTATGGAGAAGAAGAATACTTTGTCAGCCATGTGAATATCTTCAAGTATCTGGAAATGGAAGGTGAATACATTGAAACTCCGTGTCAGACATTTGAAGTGGTTCCTTGGATTGTTAATGATTATGTAGCTCCTCCGGTTGCCAAGAAAGTTCCTGTAGTCACCAGAATACCTCCAACAATGGCAATGGCCTCCCTTAAAGATGCTAGAGCTGTGGTGGATGAAGGTGGTTGTACTATTTGGGGTCAGCTTCCTGATATCCCATACAAGTCTGACAAGTTTGGTTTGGGTTTCACTGCAGAGTCCCAGAAGGCTGTTCGTCGTGCTCGTGCTGTTCATATCACCAATCAAGGGGTTATAAAAGACCAGATCAATGTTGTGGGAGACTATGATGAAGACTACAACTTGGATGCTTGGATTTTTCCTACTGTGGGTGCTGGACTCAATAATTGGAAAGCTGAAGATGTTATCCTTATCTCCTTTAGTCAGGAGTAAATACTATTATTGTGTTGTTGCTTTTTTAAGTTTGTAATTTCTGAACAATTAAAACTCTCAAGCCTTGTGTCTTACCCGGGGCACAATGGTGTGCTTGTTACGGGCTGTCATTTCATTTGCATACTTCATTCAATAAAATCAGTGGACGTTTCGTTTTAGTAAATATTGTGTTCCTTGTCTTTCTTTTCTTTTATTTTTGCTTTATCAGCTATGTGTTCTTACACACACCCACATCACTAAAATGCAGATCCTCATCCACTCTGGATCCTGTTGATAACAGTTCTACTATTGCCAATTATAATTTTGAGAATCCGATCTATCAAACTGAAGACGGAAATGAGGACGATTGTGAAGTACCTGTAGAGCTTGCTAGGTTGTTACAACAAGAAGAGAAAGCCATACAGCCACATGAAGAGCCAGTCAAAGTTGTGAATCTGGGAACTGAAGAAAACAGGAAAGAGGTCAAGATAGGGGCTGATTTAGAGGATAGTGTCAAGAGCAGGTTGATTCAGATGTTACGTGACTATGTGGAGATCTTTGCTTGGTCTTATGAAGATATGCAAGGGTTGGATACAGACATTGTGGTTCACCGTTTACCAGTAAAAGAAGATTGTCGTCCAAAAAAGCAGAAGGTTCGTCGTATGCGTCCTGAGATGTCAGAAAAGATCAAAGCAAAGGTAATGAAACAGTTCAATGCAGGGTTCTTAGCAGTGACTTCTTATCCTCAGTGGGTTGCAAATGTGGTGCCAGTACCTAAGAAAGATGGTAAGGTACGTATGTGTGTGGACTACAGAGATTTGAACAAGGCTAGCCCCAAAGATGATTTTCCACTTCCTTATATTGATGTTCTGGTAGACAACACTGCTCAGCATAAGGTATTCTCTTTTATGGATGGTTTCTCTGGTTACAATCAGATCAAGATGGCACCTGAAGATATGGAGAAGACAACCTTTGTTACACAGTGGGGCACTTTCTGTTATAAGGTGATGCCATTTGGTTTGAAGAATGCAGGGGCAACATATCAGCGTGCTATGGTGGCTTTGTTTCATGATATGATTCATCATGAGATAGAGGTATATGTGGATGATATGATAGCCAGGTCCCAGAATGAAGAGCAACATCTTGATCATTTGCATAAATTGTTGGAGAGGTTGAAGAAATACAAGTTGAGACTGAACCCAAACAAGTGTACTTTTGGAGTTAGGTCTGGAAAGCTCCTGGGTTTTATTGTCAGTGGAAAAGGTATTGAAGTGGATCCTGCCAAAGTGAAAGCTATACGAGAAATGTCGGCTCCCCGTACCGAGAAGGAGGTTAGAGGTTTCTTGGGACGATTGAATTACATTGCAAGATTTATTTCCCAATTGACTGCCATCTGTGAGCCAATCTTCAAGTTGTTGAAGAAAGATCAGGTGATGGAATGGAATGATGAGTGCCAGACTGCCTTTGATGAAATCAAGAGATATCTGCTGGAACCACCAATTTTGATGCCACCAGTTGATGGAAGACCCTTGATTATGTACTTAACAGTGTTAGATAACTCAATGGGGTGTGTGTTGGGGCAACATGACGAGTCTGGTCGAAAAGAGCAGGCAATATACTACCTTAGCAAAAAGTTTACCGACTGTGAAACAAGATACTCACTGCTCGAGAAAACTTGCTGCGCTTTGGCATGGGCTGCTCGCCGACTAAGACAGTATATGTTGACTCATACTACCTTATTGATTTCGAAGATGGATCCAATCAAATACATATTTGAGAAACCTGCTCTCTCCGGAAGAATCGCAAGATGGCAAATGATCTTGACAAAATATGACATACAGTATACTACTCAGAAGGCCATTAAAGGGAGTGTTGTGGCTGAACATTTGGTTCATCAAGCAGTGGATGATTACCAGTCAATGAGTTTTAAGTTTCCTGACGAAGACATTATGATTATTACCAAAGAACCTGGACAATATGACGGACCTGAACAAGGATCCCGATGGACTATGGTTTTTGATGGTGCTTCCAATGCACTTGGTAATGGTGTTGGCGTTGTGATCAGTTCCCCGGAAGGTTGCCATACCCCGATTACTGCCAGACTTTGTTTCTATTGTACCAATAACATGGCTGAGTATGAGGCGTGTATCCTGGGTATTAAAGCTGCTATTGATATGAAGATTCAGTTCCTTGATGTGTATGGAGATTCAGCCCTGGTAGTAAGTCAGGTTAAAGGAGATTGGGATACCAAGCATGATAACCTCATTCCTTACAGAGAGCGTGTGTTTCTTTGATCCCACATTTCAAAGAGATTACTTTTGGACATATTCGACGAAGAGAGAATCAGTTGGCAGATGCATTAGCCACCATGGCATCCATGTTTGAGATCAATTGGGATGATGAAGCTCCCAAGATTACTATTGATAGATTTGAGAAGCCTGCATATTGCAATGAGATTGACACTGAAGAAGCAGAGGAGAAACCTTGGTTTTATGAAGTGAAAAGATATCTTGAAGCTCAGGAATTCCCTGAAGGAGTATCTGTCAAAGATAGGAAGTTTCTGAGAAGATTTTCTGCTAAGTTCTTTTTGAGTAATGGGATTTTGTACAAGCGCAATCATGATTCAACTTTGCTTCGTTGTGTGGATAAGAAGGAAGCAACTGAGATTATGGAAGATATGCATGATGGGATCTTTGGCACTCACTCTAGTGGTCATACTATGGCAAAGAAGATATTGAGAGCAGGTTACTATTGGTCTACCATGGAAGCTGATTGCTATCAACACTCTAGAACTTGTCACAAGTGTCAAATTTATGCTGACAAAGTACATATACCTCCATCACCATTGAATGTGTTGACTGCTCCTTGTCCCTTTGCCATGTGGGGCATTGATATGATTGGTGAGATCAAGCCTACTGCTTCTAATGGGCATCGTTTCATCCTGGTTTCTATTGATTACTTCACGAAGTGGGTGGAGGCAGCTTCATTTGCATCTGTTACCAAGAATGTTGTGGCTCGATTCATTAAGAATAATCTCATATGTAGGTATGGCATCCCTGAAAGGATTATTACTGACAATGGCTCTAATTTGAACAACACTATGATTACTGATCTCTGCACGCAGTTCAAGATTAAGCATCACAACTCTTCTCCGTATCGTCCAAAGATGAATGGGGCAGTTGAAGCTGCTAATAAGAACATTAAGAAGATTGTACAGAAAATGACTGTTACTTACAAGGATTGGCATGAGATGTTACCATTTTCTCTTCATGGTTATCGTACTACAATACGTACTTCAACAGGGGCAACTCCATTCTCCTTGGTCTATGGTATGGAAGCAGTTCTGCCCATTGAAGTTCAGATCCCCTCCTTAAGAATTATGAAGGATGCAGGCTTGGATGAAGATGAGTGGATTCAGACTCGACTTGACCAGATAAATTTGATTGATGAGAAGAGGCTAGCAGCAGTTTGTCATGGCCAGATGTACCAAAAACGAATGATCAAAGCTTTTAACAAGAAGGTTAAGCCAAAGGTATATCAGGCTGGTGACTTGGTAATCAAGCGTATCATATTACCACAGGGTGATCCTAGGGGCAAGTGGACTCCTACGTATGAGGGGCCATTTGTAGTCAAGACAGTATTTTCAGGAGGTGCCATGATACTTACTACTATGGATGGTGAAGACTTCCCGCAGCCTGTAAACGCAGACATAGTTAAAAAATACTACGCATGAAAAGAGACCTGCTAGGTTGACAGGCCTAGGCAAAAATAAGGGCATCCCGGCAAACCAAAAGGGTTTGGGCAAAAATTAGGGATATATATAAAAAGATGTACACCCGGCAAGTCGAAAACCTGAAAAGGCGGCTTGGGCAAAAAAGGGTATCCCGGTGGATTGAAAACCTGAAAGGGCAATCCAGGCAAAAGTTAGGGATTAAAGCGTATGACTATGTCTCGTTTAGATCACCCATGAAACTGCAACCAGTTGTGTTACTTACTCAAGTTCGAACAGATAAAGCTCAATCCAATCGTTTTCGTCTCAACAGCAAGAAGATGAGATACTTGAAGATAATGGCAATAGTAGAATTGAAACTCAATAGGATTATTTCCCACATAGCTGATTCTCCTTGTTTTGTAAAAACTTTATGACAAAGTCCTCTTACTAGGATTTCTGTCTCCTTGTACAAATTTACCTATGTATAGGTCACTTTTTGATATGAATAAAATTCCATCTTTGAATCCAGATTTACTTTTACCCTATTTACATAAGCGAAACGTCCATTGGTTGTGTTTGAATGTATGTAAGCTTTTGAATATGATTGATGTTTACCAGAAATGCATGTATGTTTAATATGATTGATGTTTACCAGAAATGCATGAAAAATAGTAATAGTAGTTACTAAGGACGAACGAGGGAAGGATTTCAACGAAGCTTCGCCGGTTTATCTTTACAAGACAGTTACAAACCCTCAGTAGGACAAGTCCATCTTCATAAAGTCACATCTCCCCTGGAATTTATATCCATCTCTTTTATCCTCATACGGATATTCAGGAATTCACCTTCCAATAAGGGTACGACGAACGAAGACGGGATGTTATATCTACCCTACAATCAAACGAAGACGAAGGTTATGTATACCTTACTATCCCCAGCATACGGGAGGTTATATATACCTTACTATCCCCAGCAGACGGGAGGTTATGTATACCTTATTATCAAACAAGACGGGAACGAGTTCCTCATATTCTTCAACAACGAATCGGGATTTATTTTCCCTGGCCAGCAGTTGTTATACGAAGATATCCGGACACTTCAGGCAGTACCATATCATACATACATCATTTACAGCATACCATAACATACATATCCATAGATACATAATACATTACTTAAGTGCATCATATTATATATGCATACATAATGCATAAACTAATACTACCATATAGAATGCTACCTTGATTTCAGGTTAATTCTCCAGCAGACAGACTTCATCAACAACTTGTGACTATCAGGACTGCTTTATCCTCCTGCAAATTATCACTCCATCAGGATTACTTTATCCTCCTGAAAGCTTATTATTACCTCAGGATTGCTCCATCCTCCTGAAAGCATATCATCCATCAGGATTGCTCTATCCTCCTGAAATCACATTATTACCTCAGGATTGCTTTATCCTCCTGAAAGTTATCACAATTACATCAGGATTGCTTTATCCTCCTGAAATCACAATTACATCAGGATTGCTTTATCCTCCTGAAATCACATTACTACATCAGGATTGCTTTATCCTCCTGAAATCATATTGTTACCTCAGGATTGCTTTATCCTCCTGAAATCATATTGTTACCTCAGGACCGCTTTATCCTCCTGACAGCTTATTATTACCTCAGGACTTTATCCTCCTGACAACTTATTATTACCTCAGGACCGCTTTATCCTCCTGACAGCTTCTCTTACCTCAGGATTGCTTCATCCTCCTGAAAGCTTATCACTGTATCAGGATTGCTTCACCCTCCTGAAAGTTATCGTCATTACCGCAGGATTGCTTTATCCTCCTGAAAGCATATCATCCATCAGGACTGCTTTATCCTCCCGAAAGCTATCATTATATTTTGGATTGCTTTATCCTCCAAGAAATGTATATGAAGAACTTTTCTCCAAGTGGCATATTTAAGCCCACTCAAACATCAGTATCACTCTATGCACTGGTGAGTGCAAATTTTTGGGCTTTTGTGTTCAATCCCCTTCAACCTTCCAGGTCACGACTGGAAAATATACCAATCTAACCCCTCAGGTTTCAGAAAATTGAACAGGGGCAGCTGTTGCATCCCAAAATTTGCCCTCACAATACAAGACTTTGTGTGCTAAGAAGGTTCACAAGATTCATAACACTTACAAGACCTTTCATGAGGTTCATGAAGTCTACAAGTTACTTTATGAGGTTCACAAGGTTCACAAGATTCACAATGCTTACAAGACCTTTCATGAGGTTCATGAAGTCTACATGTCACTTTATGAAGTTCACAAGGTTCACAAGATTCACAATGCTTCCCATGAGGTTCACAAGACATTTTATGATGGTTCACAAGGTTCACAAAGTTCACAATTAGTCAGAAGAGTTGACAATTCCCTCAGACAATGCACCTCCTAAGCAGTGCATCCAAAACTAGGGTTTTGACTTTAGTCAGGCTAAATGAACTTCCAGGACTTCAAGTGAGCTTCATAACATCTTATATGTGTGTAAGAACCCTCATGACAAGTTTCAAGACTTTTCTCAAAAGTTTGCTCAGTCAAATGATCAGATAAGTCAAAATCAGTCAAAGCAGTTAAAAAGTCAAACTGAGGTCAACTGTGGTCAAACCAAAGTCAAACTTCATGATTTTTTGCCAACATCAATTATATGAAGTAAAATTCATCATTTGATCAAGGGTTAATCATGATTCATCAAGGAGATTTCAGATCATCAAGAATCAGGAGTTTCTAAATTAGGGTTTCCTTAGTAAAAGTCAACTGAACTTTGACCAGCCATAACTTTCACATGCTTCATCACCAAGTCTCCATCCAAATCTCATTTTGAAGGAAATTGAATTCTCTACAACTTTGTGTCTCACAAGCCAAGCCCAAAAATGCTTCATTTGGAAGGTATGAGCTAAGACATTATAGGTCCTTTTGAAAGTCAACAAAAAGTCAACAACTTCAAAAGGGCATAACTTGAGATTGGTAAATGATATGGACATGAAACCAGTGGGGTTGTTTAGAGGACTCTTCAATATTTTCAAAATGTCCAAGAACACCCTCATAGCATTAAAATTGAAGGATGTGTGCCCTTGCAAAGTTGGGAAATTTTGGGTTGGTTCATGAAGAAAATGGAGGTCTAAAACCAATTTTTTCCAAATGGGCGTGCCAAATAATGACCCAATCCACTTCAAAACATCTTGCACGAAATTAAATTGATTTATTCATAATTTTATTCATTTTGTTTTTATTTATTATGATTTTTATATTAAAAAATCATTTTAAATTCAAATAAAATATAAAATAATGAAAATTAAATTTGATTTGGTTTCTAGAAGGTCTTAAATTATATTGAGACTTGATTGATACAAGAGTAATGAGAATCATACCAAAATAGCAAGTGTTTATGCAAAAAAATTTGATTTTCAAAGGCCATCTTTTTGAATCTTTTTGGATCAAATCTTCTACACAATGACCTAATTTTTCAGCCTCAATTGATCATCCTATAAGTACTTAACACAACCCTAGCACAAGACACGAATTTTCCAGCCTCCAAGAGTAAGCTTCACATTTCAAAAATTCAAGCAAAAACTCCAATTCGGTTTGGCACTTCTAGCCCTTTTCAAGACAAACCAAAGGTTGCAATTGATTCCTTGAAGTTCAGTGATTGATTTTGAATCATAACATCATTCATTCATGCCCTAAATCGTGAAAACCGAATGCACTTTGTTCATGTTTTTTAAAATTTTCGATTTGAATGATTTACATCTTGTTAATGAAAACTAACTGTTGGTTTGTGTTTATGATGATGTTTGGATGCTTTCTGGATAAATTAATTTGATTTTAGGTTCAAGATGGAGGAATCACCATTGTTAGGGTTTCGGCCAAGCTTTTAGGGTTCCATGATAAACCTAAAATAAATAAATTCTAAGAACACAGCATAATCGTGTGACCTCTGGGAATCATTATACACAAATTAATTTTGAGAAATTTCACTGTTTTGATGGTATTCCAAATTTCGTAGGTTTATGTTTTGGAAAATTCGCAGGAAATTGTGTAAGAAACTTTGCAGGTGATTTCGCAGGTAAAAGGTAGAAGAAGAAGAAGCTGCGCGCGTTTTCCAGAATTTGAATATTGTATATAATATTTTATGAATTAGTTATGGTTTTGTTTCACAGTTGGTTGCTTGGCCCAGTGGAAGGAGGTGCGCTTGTATTGTTTGAGGACATGCGTTCGAGTCCTGGTCTCACCATCTTTTTGTTATTTTTCCTGATATTCATTGGTTTTAATATATAATCAATTGTGGCCATTACATTGCCAGAAGCGCCCTCCCGGCTGGATGGAAAAGATGTTTGTGTGTATTGTAAGGGACCTGGGTTCGAATCTCCCCAGGCCCTTTTGTGTTATTTTTATTTTTGCTATGATTTGTTTCAGGTTGAGGACAAAAGGGATTAGTCCCTTGTTTTTACTGCCAGCGCACGCATGGCCCAGTGGATGGAGGGCAGGTCTTGGAGGCTGCAAGCTAAGGGGACTGGGTTCAAATCCCAGCCCCAGCAGGTTTTTATTTTTTCATTCTTTTCTTTATTCTTTTAATTTAATTAATATTCTATCTAAAATAAATTCAAATAATAAATGATATATTCATATTATTTTTAAACTCATTTTTTTTTGTTATAGGAAAACTCATTTATTTTTTTTAAAAATTATTAATATTACTATTAAATTATATATGTAATTATTGTATTATTCTAAAAAAATGTATACAAAACCCTAATATTTTACAAATCCTAATTTATTTTTTCTAAAACAATTCAAAAACCCTAATTTCTTTTTCTATTCTTGTTTAATATTATTATTTGTATTTAATTTAATTTGTACATAAATATGTTAAAAATTTAAAATTCTTAATTTATTTTTTTATAATATGCAAATATGATCTAAATTGTTTATATTTTTAATTTTTGCATTTAAATAATTGTTAAATGTATGCTTAGGGATAATTAAAATTTTTAAAATAATTTTATAATTATAATTTTATTTTCATAATATGTTTAAGATGAATTTAATTTTTATAATTTGTATATAATTCAAATTGTTATAATAATTATCTAATTGTCCATATTTTTTGTAATTTTAAATAATTGTTTATATTGAAATCTAACCTTTAATTATTATATTTTGATTATTATTATTATTACTAATCATGTTTATTGCTAACCCCATTTAAAATTGTTATTATTATTTTTTTTTTACTAACCCCCTTTATTTTAAATTATGATTATTATTATTATTTCACTAACCCAATTTTTACTATTATTATATATTTTGCTTTATTTATTTAAATTGTTTATTTATCATTGTTGTAATTGTTTCTGGATGTAAATTTTAAATTATTTATTTCTTATGCTATGGTTAGTAAATAGGGAGTGAAAACTATTTGTATTTAAAATTGAATTTAGATCACTTAAATTATAAGATAAGTATTAATATTGAACACTCACACACGTAAGTCGATCTTTGATCGCCATCTCACTTTCTAGGGTTACCTCTCATTGTTGCCTAATCATAAGGTCAAGTGGGGTGTATAAAGCAAAAGTCCCTTAAAAGAAAAGCCATCTAGTCCCTTCATAATCAAAGATCAAGTCCCTTAAATGGTTGCCTTCATAAAGATCTTGTCTCTTTCGAATAATGATGACAGTCCCTCCAAAATTGCTTAATACACCCCACAGTTGCCTAAATAACAGATGACCCTTCACTTGTCCCTCACATCCAAGGTAGTGACTACCTATTCCTTAATAATAGGGATAGTCTTACCATTTAAAGGATTCAAGAACAGAAAGACTTAAACTTTAGGGTAGGTTCCTCATAGTTACTTGCTCACTATTCAAAAACTTTTCAAAACACTTCACAATTTCAAACAATTTTCAAACACAAGTTTTTTACGCATCCGTACATGGATCATTATCAAACTCATATGAAAATTTCTATTTACACACTTCACATTTTCAAAAACATTTTAAAGTGAGCTAAGTAACTAAGAGCCCATGGATAACCATGGATGTAAAGGGTGCTAACACCTTCCCTTTACATAACCTACCCCCCGGACCCAAAAATCTTTTATAAGGTCTTTCCTGTTCTTTTATGCCTTTCCTTTGGATAAAATAAAAGTCGGTGGCGACTTTTGCTATCCGCAACATAACTAAAGTCAGTTCTCCCACCGTGTTACAGATGGCAGGATATGGCATCATAAGGGTTTGAGCACGAGATCGCACCCATCTGAGATAAGCTTCCATATGAATAGCGTACTTGGGCTCCAGAGTCTTGTTGTCAACCTTGTTCACTTTACCCCATGCTCGTATGAACCTTTGACGGTAACCTTGCAGATCGTTGTCATAGTCAAACACAATACCCTGAATCAACATGTCATGAGGACCATCACTCCGAGCGTAACCAAACTGACGTAGAGCTAAAGAAGGATTGTAGGTAATTCCCCCTCTTATGCCAAGGAGTGGCACATTAGGGAACTCCCCACAATGGTCAATGATAGTAACATTCTCCATAGATCTAGAGCACCAATGAATATCTGAATGAGAAAGTGACATAATCCTCTTGGACCACCTGAACCCTTGTTCATTCTTCATCACTGATCGAGGAAGGTGAGAAATAAACCACCTAGATAGCAAAGGTATGCAGCACATCAGAGTTCCTCGTGCCTTCGTAGTACGGGTATGAAGAGAATGTAGGATGTCTCCAAGTAATGTAGGCACTGGGTTATGAGTCAGAAATATGTTGATGGCGTGAACGTCTATGAACTGATCTGGATTGGGGAACAATACTAAGCCATAAATAAATAAGGCTAAGATCTCCTCAAAAGCATCATAGCTCATAGCCTTCAAGAACACTTGAGCCTTCTCTATCAACACCTTAGCAAGAATTCCCTTAACTTCACTCCTTGTTTCTAGGACAATGTCTGATTTCTTCAAATGTAACGCTGCAACAATGACTTTAGGTTTAGGCTCCTTTTCTAAGCCTGTGAAGGGTTTCTGATCAAGGATAGGTATACCCAGAAGCTTGGAGAACTCCTCCATTGTAGGAACCAGCTGGTAGTCGGGGAATGTGAAACAATGATGTTTAGGATCAAAGAACTGAAACAGAACACTCATCATGTCTTCATTGAACCCTGAAGTGACTAGATCCAATAGGTGACCATGTCTCTTGATGAATTGAGAGTTTTCAGAAACTTGAGAGACCAATTCCTTAAGCTTAGGAGGTATTCCTACAAAGTTGATCCGGATAGTATTCCTACGAGCAGAAGCCATGACCTGCAACAAAGAACAAAGATAAAACCTTTGGTCCTTGAAATGGTTAGTGATAATGCTATGCTTATGATGCATGATGATGCTATGATGTTATGCTCAATCACAAACATGTGGCACACACAAACAAGTCACACAATAGCCCTAGGTTTGAAGGCTTGCATGAGGTTTAAAGGTAAGTACCCTCCCCTGAAGTTTAGTTGGTTCATCCTGTCCTATAAAGTAACCAGGTTCTAAGGGATCTCAATATCATTGATCTTTCACAAGGGTGGTTGTTCAGTAGGCAACTTACTTGCCAACCAAAACCCTCCAAGTTTAGGATCTCAATGAGCGTAGTATCGAGTATCAACCAACTTCAGTCTTCACCAAATCCGGTTATCTCACTACTTTCTAAAGGCCAAGATGGGATAACTAGGGTTCTAAAAGTTAGTGTATTGACAACGTATGGCAGCCTCATATTATCCTCAACTTGACTTAAGGAACATAAGCACCTACCAAGAAGTCACACTAACTATGGCCACCAGATCAACCATATCGGTATACGCCGTACAGTTTCCTTGGTCTATTGCCATTTACCTAAGGTACACTAGATCCGGGTTTTTGGAGTTTTTGTTTAGTGTTAAGTAATGAGTTTAAGCCATAATCAAGGATTTAATGGACCCCATTACACCATCCTAATAGAAGGATAATAGATGAGAACATTTAAGCTGAGGAAGGCTCCTCAACTTAATCCATGATTAGGGATTAACCTCATGACAAAACAAAGCCTTTATTGAAGTGGTTTTTAGTTAATGGTAAGGATTAAGAAGTGAATTTTATGGTTTGTAAGACACTTGAGGGGGACTTGTCCATTAACACTAGGGTTAGTCCTTCTTAACTAATTAAGGAAGAATTAGAACCCTAATGCAAGGCCCAAGTTACAAGCTTGATGTCTTGATGATTATTATGTGAATTGATTAAAGGGTTTAAACACATTAAGGGTTTAACACTTAGGATTAAAGTTATACACTCCATCCTAATAGAAGGATGCAGGCATAAGCTTAATCACAAAGCCTTAAAACCTTTAAGGTTTAGTCCTTGATTAAGAGGTGAGAAGAGAAGACTCAAAGATGACACAAAGGTAAAACTAATGGGGGGACTAATCAAACCCTAATTGTGATCATGCTTGGGTGTTCCTAGGGTTTGTGAGGCTTTCAAGAAGATCCTCAAGAGAGCCACCAAGGAAGAAGCAGGATGAAGGAAGGAGGATCAGAAAGAAGCAAGACAACTTACTTCACTTAAGAAGATAAGTTGCTTAAAGAAGGAAAGAGAAGAAGGAGCATGAATGAGCAAGCTCACTCTAATACAAAAGTAAAATTCAGCAATGAATGCATAAGAGAGATGAGAAAAGATTATGAGAAGTGAAGGCAAATTCACTTCTCAAACACTTACCACCTGAAAGGTTAGCACAAAGAACTGAAATGAAATGAAAATGGGATGAAATGCAATGATGAAAACCAAAGTCAGAAGCATATTCATGATGCAAATGATGCTATGAGATAGTATGAAAGCATGCCAAGAGATGGGGATGATCATACAAGAGATGAGAATGCAAATGAGACAAATAAGAGGCATGAAAGTTCATGAATGCATATGACATCACATGAAAGAAAAAACATGGCAAATGGATGATGCAATGATCAAACATGATTCTAATATGTCTTATATGTCATGTGGATGCACAAAATGTCATGGCAAGTTCAAGTATGCAAGCTTATATAAGATGAATGCTAATGAAGACAAAAATTAGGGTTTACATACAATATGCAATGCAAAATTCAAAATCAGAAGCAAATGACATGATAAAAAATTGAAAATGGAATCAAAGGTACCCTAAACCCATATGATATCACACCCCAAAGGAGGAGACCTAACTCTTAACCCTAATGAAGTTATGATTTTCCTAAGTTATCTAAGGTTTTAAGGTACTTCACAAGGAAAAATGCAAAACAAATAAAAAATGAAAGATAAATTCATTCCAATTTTATCCTAGAAATTACATGATATGTGGAATGCAATGCAAAAAGAACCATTATCAAACTCTTCATGGTTAGGCAGAAAAGATTTTTCTAAGTTAGGGTCAAAATATTGATTTTTAAGAACCCTAAATCCAAAGAAAAATGTCAAAATGGATCAAGAACCAAAAAGAAATTTGTATGAATGGTTTGATAATGTCTCTAAATGTGTCAAGATGCAATGTGATTTTTTTTGTGATTTTTAGAAACTTAAATGGTATTTTAATTAATTAATTTCCATTAATTAATTAAAATAAACATTTAAATATTTTAAAAATACAAATTTATTGCAAAAAATAAAATAAAAATTATTTTTGGGTTAAGAAAAATATTTTAATGCAAAATGCAGAAGAAAAGATTTTTTAGGGTTTTCTAGGTATTTTAAATAAATGATACAAGAAAATTGATAAAAAATGAATTGAAAATGAATTAAAACAGAAGTAAGTTGATCTGATGGCTTAGATTCAAAGCTGGGGAATTTGGTTTAACCTGGCGCGCAAATGAATGGACAAGATCCACTCTGGATTAATTTTCACTAATTAATTAATTAAATTTAATTAAATCAGAATTAGGGTTAATGAAAAGATCCCAGCCATCTAAAACACGCGCTAAACACAAATCCAATGGTCCAGGTTTAAACTTGGCTAATTAATGAGGTTTTGCCCTAATCACTTTCAGGCCACCGGAGAAGAGCTCCGGTCGTCTTCTTCGACAGCCTCCTCACCCTATCTCTCTCAATACGCAATGAAAACTCACCAAATTCTCCAGAAACACTCCTCTAACAATTCTAAACAAGATTCAGCCCTCAAAATCCATTTAATTCCACTCAAAACCAAGAATCGAAAGCAAACGGAAAATATCACAGAAATTCCAGACATTCAATACATGCTCAATACTTGATCATTTTCGAAACCAAACATATCAGGATCATCAGTGCATCATGGAGAATCAATTAGAAACTTAAAAACACATTTCTGGAAAAAAGTTTGAAGGGGTTACCTGAGCTTTGAACCTTGCAACTTTGAGCTTTCTGGACCTCTTCTTTGTGCAAAATCGCTCCCTTTGGCCTCCTGATAAAGCTTCAATGCTTGAGAAGCTTTGAGAGTGGCTGGTTTGAGAGCTTGCTACCTTGCTGCACCAGAATCGTGTTTTGGCTATGGGTGCTTTTAGGCTTGTTTGAAGGGTGGGAAAGGGTCCTTTAGTGATGTTGAGTTGATTGGTGAAGGTAGTTTTGAGTTTTAGTCAGTGAGCTATGAGTTTCGAAAGCTTTTGCAAGTTGGAGTGTTTTTGTGTATGCTGAGAAATCTGAAGTGTTAGGTTGCAATGTTGTGTGTTATAGCTTGGGTTTGATCCACATAACAAGCAGTGATAGGCCAGAGAGTGGGTGGTGGCTGCAGCTGATTGGTATGGGCTTCTTGCCAAAAAGTCAAAAGTTTTGTACTTGAGGTATGGGCAAGTGGCAGGCTTGGATTTGGGCATGGCTGTTGTAACACGGTGGGAGAACTGACTTTAGTTAAATGTTGCGGATAGCAAGAGTCGCCACCGACTTTTATTTTATCCAAAGGAAAGGGCATAAAAGAACAGGAAAGACCTTAAAAGATTTTTGGGTTCGGGGGGTAGGTTATGTAAAGGGAAGGTGTTAGCACCCTTTACATCCATGGTTATCCATGGGCTCTGAGTTACTTAGCTCACTTTAAACTGTTTTGAGAAGTGTAGTGTGTGATTGAAAATTTTCTTAAGTACTTTATAATGATCCTTGTACGGATATATATAAAGACTTTGTTTTGAAAATTGTTTGAAAATGTGAAGTGTTTATGAAATGTTTTTGAATGAGTGAGCAAGTACTTAAGAGGAACCTACCCTATGATTAGATCTTTACTATTCTTGAATGTTCTTTCAATGGTAAAACTATCCCTATTATTAAGGAATAGGTAGTCATTACCTTGGATGTGATAAGGGACATGCGAAGGGTCATCTGTATTTAGGCAACTGTAAGGTGTCTTAACAATACGAAGGGACTTATCATCTTTTATTCGAAAGGGACAAGATCATTTACGAAGGCAACCTCGAAGGGACTTGATCTTATAATCGTAAAGGGACTTGATGATATTTTAGAAGAAGGGACCTTGCTTTTAGACACCTTACTTGACCTTTTGGTTTAGGCAACCTGAGGGATAGCCCTTAAGAAGTGAGATGGCGATCAAAGATCGACTTACGTGTGTGCGTGTATAAATTCATATATTTATCTTATAATTAGTGATCTAAATTAATTTTACAATACAAACATGTTATCACTCCCTATTTTACTAACCATAGCAATATATTTATAAATAAATAAACAACAAAATACTACGACTATTACACGGCTTGTACAGTTACATTATAATAAAAGCAAATTAAATAATGATTATATAACAAAATAAGCAATTAAATAAATGGTTAGCGATAAAATAATTATAAGAAGAGAGGTTAGTAATAATATACAATATATATACATAAATCAATTAACAATTTTAAAGAATTTTGAGATGAAAATAAGATAATAAAGATATACTAATTTATTTACAAAATAAACTGTGATTAATTTAGTTAATTATATACATTAGAAAATTTAATTAATTTTAAGATCTAAATAAAATAATAATTAGGGTTAGGATTAGGGTTTTAATTATACATAAAAAATATTAGGGTTTCTAATTTAATTTACAATATTAATTTAATAATTAAATAAATATATACATATTTTGATTTAAATATATAATAAAAAAAACTAGGTTTAGAATTTAGAAAATAAATTAGAAGTTTTTTTAGAAAAATATGAAGTTACATATATATATATATATATATATATATATATATATATATATTTACATATTATTATTTGAATATATTAAAATTAATTAAATAATAATAATAACAAAACAAAATAGTTAAAGAAAATAAAAATTAAAAACTTACCTGGGGCAGGGATTGAACCCACGCCCTAGGCTTCATCACCCTTGGACCAGCAAGCCATCCACCAGGTTGTGCGTGCGTTGGTGATAGTGATCCAGGTGGTAATCCTTTTCTAAACAACCTGCAAAACAAAATAAATCCTAGCAAAAAAAATACCTTGGCCGGTTTCGAACCCAGACCCTCCATTATTATGTACACGCATCAAAACCATCTGAGCTACACGCTCATTTATGAAATAATATCAGAACCAAATAATAAAATATTATGCTTCATATTTGAATTCATGCTGCGCGCCAAGACTTCATCTTCAACCTCTGGCTCTGCGCATTTACCTGCGAATTTTTCCACGAACTTTCCTGCGAAATTTTAAATGGCAGATAATCCTACGAAACTCAATCATCATCATTCATGTATAATTTTGTTAAATTAAACACACAAACATAATCCAGAGGTCATTTACGATTGATCTACGGTTTTAGAATTTGTTTATATTCATTTAATCACAAAACCCTAACTTGAAGGTCAAGAACCCTAGAATGGCATCCCTCGATTCGGCCACTGTTTCTTCAATTAAACTGCCCAGAATTCATCACAAACCTTCATTGAACACAAATCACTAAACAAAATTCATTAATAGCATGTAAATGATCATGAACGGAAAAAATCAAAAAAATATGAAAAGTTGGATTCGGATTATGCATATGGAGGTGTTTTAGGTGTTGTTTATGATCCAAATATGTTCAATAGACATCATAGAACACATTGTCACCTTTAAATTGCTTTGAAATCTTCTCTAACTCGAAATCTGAATTGGAGTTTTTGAATGATTTTGTGAAGTTTGAACAAGGTTTTGGAGGCTGTGAATTCCTGGCTTTGAGGCTGCTAAATGTTGTTTATATATGAGTACATCAAATTAGGTCAAGACTTTGATCCATCCTTTGAATTTTTTGATCCATAGAGATTGAAAAAGATTTGTTCTTAAAGTTTGAATATCCTTGATCTAGCCTTGCTATTTTGGTACAATCTTCATTATTCTTGTATCAATCAAGTCCAAATATGATTTAAGACTTTCTAGAAACCAAATCAAATTAAATATTCATCATTTTATATTTTATTTGAATTTAAAATGATTTTAATATAAAAAATCATAATAAATAAAAATAAAATGAATAAAATTATGAATAAATGAATTTAATTTCGTGCATGATGTCATGGAAGTAATTGGATCACAAAAAAGCAAGCCCATTTGGTGAATTATGGTTTTAAGACCCCATTTGCTTCATAAACCTCTCAAAAATGTCCCAACTTTGCAAGGGCACAAATCCTTCAATTTTAATGCTATGAAGGTGTTCTTGGACATTTTGGAAAGCTTAAAGAGTCCTCTAACCAACCTCTTTGGTCTCATGTCTATATCTTTTACCATTCTCAAGTTATGCTCCTTTGAAGTTGTTGACTTTTTGTTGACTTTTAAAAGGCCCTATAATGTCTTAGCTCATACCTTCCAAATGAAGCATTTTTGGGCTTGGCTTGTGAGACACAAAGTTGTAGAGAATTCAATTTCCTTCAAAATGAGTTTTAGATGGAAAATTTTTGATGAAGCATGTGAAAGTTATGGTTGGTCAAAGTTCAGTTGACTTTTCTTGTGAAAACCCTAATTTAGAAACTCCTGATTCTTGATGATCTGAAATCTCCTTGATGAATAATGATCAACCCTTGAACAAATGATGAATTTTACCTCATATACTTGATGTTGGCAAAAAATCATGAAGTTTGACTTTGGTTTGACCACAGTTGACCTCAGTTTGACTTTTTGACTGCTTTGGCTGATTTTAACCTATCTGATCATCTGAGTGAGCAAATCTTTTAGGAAAGCCTTGAAACTTGACATGGGGATTCTTGAACACATATAGGATGCTATGAAGCTCACTTGAAGTATAGGAAGTCCATTTAGCCTGATAAAAGTCAAAACCCTAGCTTAGGATGCCTTGCTTTTGAGGATGCTTTGTCTGAGGGAATTGTCAAACTTGTCAACCAATTGTGAATCTTGTGAACCTTGTGAACCTCATGAGATGTCTTGTGAACTTTGTGAACCTTGTGAACCTCTTAGTACACAATGTTTTGTCCTGTGGAGGGCAAATTTTGGGGTGCAACAGCTGTGCACAACAAAGATCAAGGAAAGCTTATGGATCAGATTTGATGAGCTGTAACAAGTGGAGGTATGGTTACATGAGCTTTTGCAAATTGGTGCAACTTTGTCCCCTTTGTGATTTCTTGATGTGTAAGGTATGAAACTTTGAAATTCTTGGGCCAATTCTGAATTATAGGTCATGTATGATGTTTGTGTAATGGTTAGAAGTCAATTAGAGGTCACAAATTGCCTTGGTATGAGTTTTTGCAAGTTTCCCTTTTTTGGTGCATAAGTGAAATTTTGTGATTTTTCCCAACTTTGCAAGGCCATAACTTGAGTTCCAAAATGAATTAGATCTTGTTCTTGTACTTTTTGAAAAGGGAATGATCCAATCTACAACTTTCATGGCCAACAATTTTTCATTTGAAGCATTTTTGGTTGAGAAAGAGGAGGTTGAAAAACTTTCCCAAAATGGAAAGTTTACATTACAAGTCATTTCCATTTTTGGCAACTTTTGGTTTTGCTCACTTTTCTCCAAATTTGTGAACTTCTAAACACTTCAATGATCAAATAAAGACCATATCACTTCAATTTGATGAAAAATCCACTTTGGTTCCATGTTGGGGGGCCTCAGATGCCCTGATTTGGCTCTGACTTGCTCAAGAAGTTACCCAGTGATCAGATGACTTCCACAATGAATTTCTTCATCAAACTTGGTATGTATGATCCTTATATCACATTAAGACCAATAGAATAAATAATGACCAAACATTTGGAGTTATGGCCTCTGAAACCAAAACCCTAATTCTAGGTCATCTGTGCAATCAAGCTTGGCTCTGCTTCCATACCTTTCTCAGTTCTTGTGATTTTCTGACTTTATTGATCTTGGGAGGATATAATATGATGCTTGAACATACATGGACCCTCTTGAGATGATTGGAGACCTTTGGAGTGGCTCAGATGGCTCAGGGATGGCTCAGATCACAAACCCTAGATGCAGATGACTTTGAACCAATGCAGTGAACCAAAAATGCAACATGATGATATGATTGAACTTATGAAAATGAAAAGAATCACAAGCCATGGTGAAATGAGTGAGGGCAAATTTGGGGTGTTTACAGCTAGCACGAGAAAAAAAGGCGGAAACAAATCAGTAATCCAGGAAATCCTTCCTCGACCTAGTATCGAGAAGCCGCCTCCCCCACTGGAGGTTAACCTGATCGGGGATACTCATTGTTGGATGACACCCATCTATGATTACCTCACAAAGGGCGAACTCCCCGCTGACCCTAAGGAGGCGACCGTCACCAAACGTAGGGTGTGTTCGTACGTCCTCCTTGAAGAGAAACTTTACCGTAAAGGACTCTCCATCCCGTTACTCAAATGCGTCGAAGAAGAGAGAGTTCCTCACATATTGGGGGAAATGCACCGAGGAATCAACGCCCAACATCCCGGCGGACGATCGCTCGCACGCAAGGCTCTTCGAGCAGGCTACTATTGGCCGACTATGCAACACGACTCCAAGGAACACGTCAAAAAATGCGACAAATGTCAACGGCACGTTGACATGCACCTTGCACCCCCGAACGAACTAAAAACACTCTCCTCTCCTTGGCCCTTCGTGTGGTGGGGCATGGACATCCTCGGACCCTTCCTAACCGGGTCATACCAGAACAAATACCTCATCGTAGGGGTAGACTATTTCACCAAATGGATCGAAGCAGAGGCACTGGCCAAAATAACAACACAAAACATTCTTCAATTTTTCAACGAAATATCCTCGCTCGGTTCGGCATACCTCAAGTCCTCATCACGGACAACGAGACGCAATTCACGGACGGAGGATTTCAGGACTTCGTGGCTAGCTTAGGCACTAAACAACATTTCACATCCGTCGAGCACCCTCAAACCAACGGACAAGCGGAGGCGGACAATAGGGTGTTCCTCTGCGGATTAAAGCGCAGACTCGGCGAGGCAAAAAGGGCATGGGTCGAGGAATTACACAACGTCCTATGGGCATACCGCACAACACCACATTCCACGACCGGGGAAACCCCATTCCGACTAACATACGGCACCGAAGCAGTCATCCCAATAGAAATACGAGAGTCGACGAGACGCATAGAGGAACCCCTCGACGAGGAGATGAACGACGAGGCACTTAGAGCCGAGCTGGATCTCGTCGACGAGATCCGCTCCGAAGCAGCCCTTAGGGAAATATCCCTCAAACAAAAAATAGCCTTGCGCCACGACGCGAAGGTCATAAAGAGAGAGTTCCAGGTGGGCAGCCTGGTCCTCAAAAGAAATAAAAAAACCAAGAGAGGGTAAACTGGCCGCCAACTGGGAGGGTCCCTACCGCGTCCGCGACAAGACGAGCAAAGGAGCCTACTATCTGGAAAATCTACAAGGTGAAGAACTCGCTCGACCATGGAACGCAAAGAAACTTAGACAATATTACAGCTGAATATGTCACGGGGAGACGTGGGAGGTACAACCACGCTCTTCACCAACAAAACTACAGGGAGGATCCATGCTATCCAGGTACGAACACGACCCCTCCAGCGGACACAACCCTCCCCGACATTTGGGACCTCGAGCGAGCCCCAGCGTCGCAGTACCAAGATCGGCAGGGCACCCAGCTCGCGATGGGAAGGCCCAAGCCCCGAGGTCAGAGTTCTCCAATCGCGAACTCGGCCTTGATTTTAGGCGAGCACAACGCCCGCTACCTCATCGGTTCCCTAAACCGGCGAGACCAACATAGTCGAGCATAAACAGTTCACAAACATAGTCTAGCATAAACAGTTCGCAAAAATATAGCAAATGAATAAAATCGAGCAAGGTAAACAGCTAAAACAAAACATTCATTCAAACGCAGCCATAGCCGAAAGGAAATACAAGTATGCCCGAAGGCTAATATTCATACAGGATGGGCGCGCAGGCCATACAAATTAGGCACGCAGGCCATACAGATAAACAAAATAAAAATCTAAAGACTCCGCCCGGAGTTACTCTTCCTCTTCTCCCAGTTCCTCCTCCGCTTCAAAGGGACACACAATCTCCCCGTCCTGGACGCAGTAATTGTGAGTTGACCCCTTCGTCGCCAACCCAGGGTTCAGTATCTTCAGTTGGTTGACAACATTATCAAACCCTTCTTTGAACACAACCACCAGATCCTAGTTGAGCAAACGGATGTGTCCCACCAGTTCACCCCGGGAACGGAGAGCGAGCTCCTCTTCATTTTCATCCGCCAAGGGACGGACGTTATCCTCGAGCAGAGCCAGACGAGCACGAAGCTCAGCATTCTCCTCGGCCACTTTCTTATGCTCAGCGGCTTGCTCCTCCAGGGTCGCCTTTTCCGTCTTCAGCGTATCCCGCTCCCCTTTCACTTCCTCCAACTCTTTCTTCAGCCCTTCCTGCAGCTGATGCTCCTCCTTATAGTTCGACAGGTCCTTTGACAGCTTGTCATTTTCAGAACGGACCTTCAGCAGGGCATCCTCCAGGGAAGCCGTGGATACGGCAGTATCGGTCAGAACCATGTCCGTCTCCATCACCCTGATGACTGCGGCCAGATCCCTCGCCAACTCCTTCCGCCGGACATCAGCCTCCTGGCTCAGGATGGCCTTCGCCTCCGGCGCTGACACAATAACAACACCTTCAACTTTGAAAAAATCCTGCTCTATGTAGCAAGGAGGCAGTAAATAGCTCTCGGGGCCACCCGGACTGCTGCCCCCCGCCAAGGCAAACCTAGCAAGTGTCTCATCCGGGCGCTTCCGCTTATGGAGAGGGGAGGTAGATGGAGGCGGGCTATTTGGTATATGGATCGGATTCCACCAGTCCCAGAGGTAGATGGAGGTGGAGAAGTGGGCACTGGGCTAGCCGTGTTCGAGGTCCCGGCCCTAGAGTCACCAACTACTTCCTGGACACGAGGAGCTACCTTCTTCTTTTTCTTGGGAACCCTGTCCGGGGCTCCTGCTTGATTGGCCAGCTTAAGAACTCGGTCACGAGCAGAGGGCATAACACCTGCAAAACAAAAACACAAACATCAGCGGGCAAAACACGAGACAAAAGAACATAGGAATAAAAGAACACCTACTCAATAATTCCATAGTCTGATCGTTAGTATCACATTCGAGCAAAGCCTTCGTGTTGATGAGACGGGGTTCGCAGAGCGGCATCCCGGTCTCATCGACATAAGGGACACCTTTTCGGTCAACCCAAACCGCTAGGTTGAAACTCTGCACGAATTCCACCAGCTTCTTATAAGTAAGTCTGTCCTCGACACCCAGGCTCGAGAACTTCACCCGATAATGGCTAGTGGAAAGATCAAAATGGTCAGGCTGCCACCTCAACGGTATCCTCGACATGAGCTTCTCCTCCCCATCTGCTTCTCGCTTGTAATAATAAAGAGAATGCAGGGCGAAACGGGTGATCGGCCTCACCACATACCATCGCCCTTTGAAGTGTCGGGCAGAATCCACGTACGTCTTGAATAACCTCACTAGCTGCTTGAAGGAAACCCAGCTGTGACGCCCTCGAAGACCGGACCGTTGAAGGTGAAAAATATGGAAGAAGAGAGGCCGAGTGCACCCAATGCCGAGGAACCGACAAACTAATTCGTACGCCCGCATGAAAGCGATGGCGTTGGGGTGCAACTGCGACGACGCCAACCGAAGCCACTTGAAGATCGACATTTGAAATAAGTTGAAGGTCAGCCTAACCCTCGCCTCTCGAAAAGTGAACTCGTACATGGAAAATTGTTTCCCCGGGAAGCAATGACATATCTGGTCCGCCTCTTTAGGAGCACGACACTGCCAATTTTCAGGCTCCTCGGGACCCCGATCTTCCACCACGGCATAGGCATGGGTCGACTCATCACAAAAATAAGACTCCTCATCCAAAGATTCATCCGCAACCCAGGAGAGGTCGTTTTGCCCAGACGAGGAGACGTGCTCAGTGCCCCCCGACACTTTCCTCCTCGACATTTATGCGCACAACATCTGCTTCTACGGGCCGTGGTTCAGTATCTTCTCCTCTGGGTTGAAGACGCCCAGTCACACCTGAAACGCAGACAGAAAGAGTGAATTCGACATCGTATCAAATCCACCCTTACATCGCAAGTCAAGTGAAAGGGCGTAGGACTAAAAACGCATGCCCCGAAACCTGACTACTGGTCTAGGACTGACGAAGGGGCGACCCTCGTGAGCAAGTGAAATCCTGGCCCGCGAAGTGACACTGACGTAGACTCTACGCCCGCGACCACCAGGCCCTCACTTGAGAAAATTCACACACATACCTGCTCGCGACAGTCGTATGCGTATGAATTTTTAGCCCGAGTCATTCATACGCATATGAAATTTTTGCCCGGTTCATTCATACACATATGAAATTTCTGCCCGGGACATCCTAACCCTACCGAAAATTTTCACACTTACAATCTAATACACTGTTTCTAGGCTAATTTTACCTACTCTATGCAAATAAATCATGCAATCCCTAGCTACCAAACGCAAAAAACAGAAAGAAAAAAAACAGAGGATTTGAGGTGGTACCTGACATAGTGAAAACAAGGAGAGGTAACAGCGACGCTCGGGCAGAAACGGCGTTTCAGGTGGCGGAGACGGGCGAAGAAAGGAGTTTTCTTCAGAGCTTTCGGTGAATGTCTGAGCGAAAAAAGTTCAAATGAAATGGTTTACCCCCTTTTTATAGCCATAAGCGCGTGGATTGACGCGTCAAGTCATCATTACCTACTGCCTACGCCGCCGTTGGCACAATAAACGAAGCGACGTACCATTAATGCTGAGACACGTCAATCCATAAGGAATCCTGAACGACGCCGAGCAACTGTATGCCTCCCCAACTCTATGAAATGTCCTCGACTCTCTGAGACGTCCTCGACTCTCTTAAGCGTCACATGTCCGACGAAAATTTTCAAGCTCGACTCTACGAAACGTCCACGATTCCATGAGATGTCCTCGACCTCATGAAACATCCTCGACTCTGTTGAACGTCCCGCGCCCGTCGAAAAAGAATACAACTGTCAACTCTGTAAACATCATGCTCGACTCGGCTATGCGCCAGCTACTTTGCCCAACGTGCTTGCGCCCGACTACATTACAATTCGTCACTCCGACTCGGAGACTCGACTTGGGGGGCTCCTGTTCTGGGTTGGGCCCCAAGACTAAATTAGGCTATGACCCAATTTACCGGGCAGAGGCCCATATACTCGAGCAGGGACGCCTAACAGACAGGCAGAGACATCTAGTGGTCGGGCATACGCTCTGGACGGGCGAAGAGCAAGTCTGCCAGGTCACTTGACACATCACCCAACTGTCCCTTATTATCTCCTGAATGATAGGGGCAGTTGGACCAAGGACCAGACCTTTTTGCTAGGTCTTTACGCTTTTCACGCATTCCTTGGCAGTTCTTCCTTAGGCTTAACTGATCCAGCCCAAAGAAGGATCTTGGACCAGCGTTGGGGGCTCACTATAAATACCCTGATTCAGATATAACTTACCTATTCTATTGTACTTATACTTACTTAAGCATTGAAGTGCCTTGCAGGTACAACCCCCCCGTTCATTTCTCACGTTCTTTGGCCGTACATCAAGTCACTGGAAGGTCCTCCTGATCAGGTAAGATCACTAGATAACATGAATGAAAAACTCAAATTGTCGCGGACAAAATCGAACTTTTGCCCGCCCGAGTCGTCACCTCTGATCTAAGATTTCAAGGTGTTGTCTTCCATTGTCGCCGACCACCTCTTTCAGATAACCTACATGTAGTTTCTACACCTTCTGACTTCTTTTACGGGTTTTTTAGTTTCTGCAATCTCGAAATATATTTTCATCCTCTTCAAAAATTAAGGTTTCAAGACACACTTCAATAATTTTCACCTTGAGTTGAAAACATGGTGATGCCAATATATCCATCAACCACTTTAGTTCTCTCTACCATGTTGAATCACTATTTAACAACATTGATAAAGTTGAAGTCATTCTTGAACGTTGATCTTGCTACTTGCATCCAGTGGTTTCTTGCCACTTTATTATGCTTGAATAGTTTAACAAACCCACAAGTATGGTTCTTCAACCATTTTTGACTTCACCTGCTTTCGAATGCCTCTGTGAAGGACCCTGTTTTTAAGTTTTGAAATGCTTTCGCCACATTCAAAGCATAACATTAAAGACATTCATAACCATATCTTTGAGATTACACAATCTTCCTCTTTACCTTATCACGAGTCAAATGATATGTAATATTTCACTCACTACTTCTAGTATCCATAGTAGGAATCTCCACCTTAAACTAGCTCCTCACGGCGGGTTCGAGATGTTGTCAAATTGAAAGGTTCAATCACACCAAAATATTTGTTGTGTGGGGACAAAGAATAATGGTAATAAAAATAAATGTATTTTAGCCAAAATAACTCTCTGTGCAATAAGACACAATTTTATATTAGCAGAAGAAGATAAAGTAAAGATAATAAACACGATAATTTGTTTATGCAATTTGATCATTTACTTTGGAAGAGAGAGCATATCTCTGATTCATTATACTTCAAAGAGTTGTTACATATGAGTAACAAGAAAATAATAACCCAAGTTGCCAAGTGCAAACCCTATTTTTAACCCCCAAGTGTTTAACAATCTCTCAAACTCTATATATATGAATCACTCAAACTTATGATGCATAGAAGTGTTTCCCAATCCTCTTAGATATATCCACAGGTTTTTCAAATTTTTGCACGCTTAAGGTTACGACTAGGATTCCGAAACTCTTCTTTTTGTTTTTAACTATAAAGTTTTAAATATTGTGATAAAAAGAACCCAATAGATACATATTTATAACTGCTAAAAGCCAACAGATCCATAACAAGTTAAAACTCAACTCATTAACAAACGGACCAACAAATCAAAATAAAGAATCCCAAAACATACGAATCGAGAAAATTGGATAGGATGATCGAAAACTTAAATTGATGAAGATTGATCGTAATCGGCCACCGTCATTGCCATATTTTTTATTTCTGACGATTGTCTCCTGCTGCTTCTGTTGCCTGCCTATCTTAAAGTTTTAAGATATAATAATAATAATAATAATAATAATAATAATAATAATAAGAAAAATATTTCTTTAGCCTTAATAGCCGGATTCTGTGTAAACTTGATGCCAAGATAGCATTTCTAGATGGTAAACTAAAAGAGAGAATGACTACATTCTTATCTTTATTGGTGTTACTCTTACTAAGCAAAATCAAGTTTATAAAAGTGGTATGAGAAACCGTTATTACTTATTTAATACAATTACCACCTAGAAATCTCTAATCACCCACTTTTCGTCAAAATGATTATGGGTGTGTTTGGATTGACGGTGAACATAATTGATTCTAACAGAATTGAGTTTGATAGAATTGATTTTAAGAGAATTGAGTTTAGTATAATTAATTTATATTTAATAGAAGTGAGTTAACCAATAAATTTCAGTATAAAAATCACCCATAATCAATTCTGGAAGTAGAAGTGATTTTGGGCCCCCCTTTTTTTTTAATGTTTTTTTTAGTGTAATATAATTTTGTGGAAAACAAATTTACAAAGAAATTTTTCATAAAAACTTTAAATAAAAAAAATATTTAAATAGTTATTCTTAAAATGTTATGTTACATATTTCATCTTTTTATCGGAAAAAAAAAATTGGATATCAAAATTTCAAAAAATTACTTAATTTTAAAGTTATTTTAAATAAATTTTCATAAAAATCATTTTCGAGATACAATTTTTTTCAAAAATCGTAATTTCAACTATGTTTTGATCTTCAATAATATATATTTATGTTTTGTGATGTCAAAATTAGTATTCCAATTTGGAAAAAATGAATATTAAAAACTTGCAATATTTTGAAAAACTGTTTTACAATATCCATTTTTAAAAATATAAAGAAAAAATCCTTTTTTTTAAAGCTAAAATAGAATGACCCAAATTATAACTTCAAAAAGAATCAATTCTGAAGGTAAAATCAATTATATTTTTTATAAACCAAATACCTCAAAATCACCCGGAATCAATTCTACGTCTGTAGAATTGATTTTGAATCTTCCAAACGAGTCAATCTAAACATGTACTACTTGATCTTTCACATTATTGCCTCTTTATGTGAATGATGTGATCGTTGCTATTCTTTCAGGATTCCATCTTACCAAAATTGTTGTGCATAATTCCTTTTAAATTAAGGACCGGAGATAACCCAAGTACTTATTTAATCTCTAAGTTGCTCATTCTAAAAAATGAACTGCTCTATGTCAACAAAAATAATGGTTGACTTCTTATCTTATTCTAGTTTATTGGGTTCAAAACTAATTTTCACACCATCTGATCCTTCTTTAAAACTCCATTAGGATGACAACAAACTTTATCCCGATGTTCCATCATATATATGCCTTGTTGGAAGACTACATTACCTGAATATAATACAAATATACATCAATTTTTAAGTCAATTCTGATATGCACCTACCACTGCTCATTTTAGTGATGAACTCATGTTTTGCTACCTCATGAATTACCTAAGTTGTGGCTAATTATTTCCAAGAGATTCTACCATTCTTCCAAGTGACTTGCTGAGATTTATTGATGTTTATTGGGTGGAATATACGAATTCTTGGAGATATATTTTTGACCAAAGTTTTTTCTTTGGCATGTCACTCATTTCCTGAAGAACCAAAAAGAAACACACAAAGTCTAGATCATCTTTAAAGGCTGAATACCGTACATTCGTAACTAACAAAAGTGAATTACTATGGTTACTTTATCTAAGAGATTTGCAGTTGCACACATTTTCTTATCTTCTATTCTGAAACAAGTTCCATAGCTCATTTAGTTTTTTTTAAGAAAGAACCAAGAATTTGAAGATAGATTGTCATCTTGCTTGAGAGAAGTTGCAAGCACGATTCTTGTAACTCCTCCCGAGAGTAGGTGATGAGTATTGGTAAGAAAATTACAATCCAGAGGTCCCATGTCAATAAATGCAGGGTAGTTTTTTACCTCTTGCAAACCAGCAGTCCCATGAAAAATGCACCATGTATTTTGCTAGTTATCAATAAAGTTGAAAAAACAGTGCATAAAACAAATGCCACAGCATGACTAAAGGTAGCATTTTCATATCAATAATAAATCTTCAAAGTACTTTTCAAATGTTAACTGCAAAGATTCCACAATAAGGAAATACCATAGTCAGACAGTTTGAAGTTTAAGCATAAAAATTACTACAGCATTTGCATGTACAAAAGACCTGACAGATTTCACTTTGAAGTTTAAGCATAAAAATTACTACAGCATTTGCATGTACAAAAGACCTGACAGATTTCACTTCTTACCACCCTTTTTCCTCCCCTTCCTTTTTTTGGAATTGTTTTTCTTCACATTGTTATTTTCCTTGGCCTTTCCATCTCCTGATTTTACTGCATCTTGAGAATTATCTGCCACATTATCTTTTGCTTCCTTCAAAACATTTTGCCCATGTTGGTCATCATTGCCTACGGCAGCGCTGGCTTGAGACGGATCGGACTCAACATTGGTCTTTCTTTCTTTGATCTGTCCATCCAAGGCCTGATCTGAAACAGAAGTATTCGCTTCACCTGTTACTGCTGCGGTTTCCACACCAACGTTGTCAACCACACTAGGAAATAATGTTTCTAATATAACCTCTCTTTCTCTGCATGTTGTTAAATCCACAAACACAGCATCTGGACAAGCAATTTGGGAAGATGTGTTCCTAAGTTTGGCAATTACCAAGGGGTTGCCAATTACTTTAAAAGCCTCGGCAAAGACTTTCAAACCCAAGTGTTTCTTTCCCTTTTGAAGAACATTGAAGAACTCCAATGGCAATTGAGTGGTTATGTTTTTCTTCCACAACAAATCACGAAGTAACTGCAAATACTTACCATTGCCAGAGCTGAGATGAAGCAAACAAACCGAAACAACCAATCTCAGGAGAAGCGAAGGAAAATAATTCTTCACATTCAAGTTCGATCTTTTAATCCAGGATTTTGTGTTATGTTCGTCACAGAGGAACTCACAGAGGATATTCGCAACAAAATCATGGACACGGCTCATGTCTTGCCATTGTACAGCCATAAAACTCAAATTTGTGAGAGAGTTTTCATTTTGGCTAATAAGCCATTCGGTGAAAGATGACTTTGTAGCATAAATGGACCCCTTCAAGCATGATGTCAACAGCAGTAACCGTTCAACAAGATACATAAAGCAACTCGGAGCTATATAGTCATTTTCCACAATCCAATTCACACTGCAAGTATCCGCCAATGCTTCCTGAAGCTTAACCATGCGATGCATCTCTAAAACCGCTTTATTTCCCGGTACATTTTCATGTTCTGAACACAAACGTAAGCTCTGAATGAAATCTTTCCATGGCCCGTTCGCTTCAAACTTTGTCATAATTTGCACAAACAGATCATCTTTAACATTTGCTGTGCCAAAAATCATAACTACCACCCTTCCAATTAGACCATAGGTCAATTTACCTTTTTGTTTTGTGTTTTCATAGATGAGCTCTTTCATAATTTCCTGCCACACTTCAGATATTCTTTGATAAACCATTTCTTCTTTCAGTAATTTCTTCCAGTCAAGGGGATTTACATAGCGGAATAAACACTCAATTGGCAGCCTGTAAAATGCCTCCAACATTTTCAAGTTACCATGGCCATGGCTAAAGCATTTCGACTTCAGAAGAAACTTTGAGACCTCATAGATATGCAATAAAGACTGTACTTGACGGAACTCAGAAAAAGCTTTATTAACTGAAACATTGTAGAGTGCATCAAGGTTGCGCAAGACATCCATGCCAACAGATAATATTTCTGAGCTCCAATAGCTCTGAGCATATGAGACTAAATGTTGAACATCAACAGAGACTATCCTACCATTCTGCTTTAGAAATTTATCTCCCAATTTCATCACCCAGTTAGCATCAGGGATGAGCAAAAGGTACATGTCCTGTTGATTATAAATCTGCTTTTGAACACCCAAATAATTCAATGCAAACTTGACATAACTGCTTTGCTGCTGATGAGGCTCTAGAGTTTTGAAATTTGAAAGGAAATCCAGCATTTGAACAATGTTATCCTTCCAGCATGTCCAACAATAAAACAATGTCTCCACAGTAAATTGATTCTTTGTAATCATACCTTCAACTGAAACTCCAAACATATTGTCGTGCCAGACATACTTCGATGAATTCAGCCGAAAATGAGAATCAAGCAGTTTCCACAAACATAATATTTCCCCTCTGATACTCCTATGGATGCGAGAAGATTTCAACTGATTCATTATTTCAGAACTATTGTCATGCTTATTTGATAGTATTTCAGCTTCTGCAGATGCAAGTTCATAAAAGCTACTTGACACTCCCTTTGCAAATGTCAATGCTTTTCCCAAAAGCTCGGCCTTCTGTGTAAACGGCTTTAAGGGCCATCCTTTGCTCCCACCAGACCAAAGAGAATTTGAAAGAACATAGAAAAACACAAGCTCATATGCTTCCAAGGATTCACCAGCTTTTCCAAGCAAATCAGCCTCACGGATAACATCACCTAGCATCTTAGCAATGTGTACAGCCTCCATATAGTTGCCTGACTCCTCTTCTAATTCAAGAAGCTCGCCAAGTAAGTTTAATGATTTTAAGAAATCGCGCTTCAAATCCATTGAATGAAAAGCTTTAACAAATTTCGTCATGGATTTGAAATCTTTCTTGTCAAAATAACTACGGGCACAATTCTCCAGAAATTTTTGTTCAATTGCATATAGGTCATGACTATTAGCCCAACCAGGGTCAGCCCTTTTATTTTGTTTCCAATGCTGTACGTAATGCAAGCCAATGTCAAACAATCCACCTTTGGCACAAACATTCAAACATTCAGAGTAGAAACTTCCTCTAGCATACACTTGAGCTGCCATTTCATAACAACAAGCCAAATAAAAGCAATCTCCTGCCCTTTTTAAATCGGGCTCTTCACAGTTTTCTAAGTAAAGTTTCCCTGTTAGCAGAGACATGATTAATTAATTATATAAAGAAAAAGTTGACAATTCAAAAAATACCCTAAACATGAGAATCAATAAAAATGTGGGGTAAGCTTAGATGATATAAAAATAATAGCCTAGATGAGATGTAAATTCTACACAAATCTGCGTAAACCTTTTAAATCTTGCAACAATTTACCATAAAAAAGTTTTAGTACAGATTATATAATAGATTATATCTTGCAAAACCTGGCCATTTAGGATAAATTTGCTAATGGTTTTCTAAAATGATATT
This sequence comes from Lathyrus aphaca, assembly GCA_963966055.1. Classification (NCBI taxonomy): domain Eukaryota; kingdom Viridiplantae; phylum Streptophyta; class Magnoliopsida; order Fabales; family Fabaceae; genus Lathyrus; species Lathyrus aphaca. The sequence goes on from OZ014521.1 coordinate 90,715,372, forward strand.
CTAATGTTTTTCAATAGAAAAGGACATAAAACTATAAACATAGATGTCAAACTTGAAGTTCATACCAGCTCTTTCATAATCTCCCAAATCAGAAAAACATTGGGCAGCAGACTCGGCCATTCCTATGCTTTCAAAAATTTCAGCAGCTTCCCTAAGGATTGCATTTGCATCTTCAGGATTAAGGTCAAGTAAACAATTTGCAGTTGCCCTGAGACCGGCAGCCTTGGACTTTTTTTCCCAATAAGAGTCTCCTGCTCTTTCAAAACACATTGTTGCCATCTCATAGTTATTTTGATAATATAACTGCACACGAACAATCAAAATAATACATCATTAGGAGCAAAACTATTTGCCACATAGCATAGTATCACCTACAAAGTATTTAGATATACGGGTAAAATAAGTTGCAAAGAAAATTATAATAACAAACTAACAAATAGCATTGCTTAATAATATATAAAATAAGACATTAATAAAATCAATTAGTAGGAAAACACATTGAATGTAATGGTGACTACGGAAGCAACCTTTTTGCCACGTGACTTCCATTCTTCAGGACTACTTGCAACTTTCATTGCCTGAGCAAGTGAATCATCCAGTTCTTTGAATTGTACAAGACACTTCCTTTTCCAATAATCAAACATAGGTCTACAATATTCCTCTGCATTCTCACATATCCACAATCTTTGTCTCGTCCGAGTTATAGCCACATACAGCTGTTTCAGTTCAGAACACAAAATATTGTGTTTAGAATCATTGAAACTTGGAAAAGACTTGGATTCTGTTGGTTCCAACATATCTTGTTCACTCATGTACTCATAAATCACTCTCCATCGGTTTTTCAAAGGTGAAGTTCCAAAAAAGTTGTACAGTAAGACATCCTGCAAAAGAACACAAATGACAAAAGAGACTATTTTATAAGGAGAAAAAAAGCTACAGCAAACACACCCAAAATCAAACATGACGAATTTATAACTACCTGAAACTCAAGCCCTTTGCATTCCAAAATAGTTAAAACAAGAGCCTGTTTCCCAACATAGTCTAAAATTTCCTTCCGAGCACAATCATCACGTACCAATATCACTTGCTCAGCTCCAAAGCCAACAATTTTCCCACCATCATGTCCAGTGTTGCCAAAAATAGTTACAATAGCATTTTTTCTGCTTGTACATTCAAGAACAACAGGAGCTTCCCCGTATATCAAACTTGTCTCAGGCTTTAAGACATCGATCGAGTGAGGGAAAAAACGGAAAAGAAGCTCTATGGTGCTCTGAGACAACTTAAGCACTCCAGCATGGGTCCGAAAGTTCTGATTCAACAAAAATGTTTCCGAAACTTTCCCTTTATCCTTTCCTTGGTTATAAGCACTTCTCTTTGATTCTAGCACAAACTTCTTGTAAAAGAGAGACTTGATATCCTGGAATCTAAAATCAATTCCCCTGGCTATGGTCTGTGCAGTATCCCCGCAAAAGACAAAACCCTCTTCTACATTTTGACAGATATATTTAAATAAAGCAATTTGACTCATGGTTAGATCCTGCACTTCGTCAATGTATACGTAGTGCATTTCATCCCCCTCATATTTGTTAATTCGGAGTCGGCGATGAAGGTCAGCAACGATATCAGCCAAATCAAAATCCCCTCTATCCATTTTCATTCTCTCATAACTTTGATAAATATCATAAATGGTCTCCCTCTTCTGCTTGCTTAAACTTGACGATCGGTTTTCAGACAATGAAAGATAATCCTGACGACTTAACTTCCCTTCATCGTACTCCACAGATTGAAGGCCGCCTTTTATATGTGACACAATTTCTCTAAACACTCTGGATGAATCTAACGTCTTGGTATGTTGGGAGTTGAAATGCGGCCAATATAATGAATCAAACCGGTCATAAGTCACTTCCTTCTTCCTTATAAAAGTCTCCAAAGCAACAGATCTTGCACCAAGGTTCTCAGAAGATAGTTCACTAAATCTTTCAAAATAAGAATTCCCCACAGTTCCATCAAGCATCATTAGAAATTTCTTAAATGTTATCACAAGTGGATATGAATTAGCGGGAAGATTAACAAAAGAGTCGGGTATGTTCTTAAACTGTATTGATGTATCAACATCATCTATATCTTCATCGATTAAACAGCTTTTGTCAGAAATATCCCCACCGCATATGAATCTGTATGCACAACAACAAAAAAATTGATACCAATTAAATATTGCATAGAAAACTCAGAATCAAACATGAGGACCAAATTATTTCAAAAAACTTGCACGAGTTCCATACCTTTTCATTCTAACAACCTGGTGTTTCACTGCTTGACATAGTTTAGGACTCACTGTTACAAATAATTGGTGTAAGACAGGTCTGCCATTCACAGAAGAGCTGTCTTTATCCTCTTCAGAGTAATTCAAACAATGAACTTCAGACCTCTTAATTCCATATGCATTTTCAAGAGCAGCATGGTGCAATTCCTCCTTTTTAAATAATTTCATGGTCAAGACAGTGGTTTTCCCAGTACCAGAGCGACCCAGTACAAATGTACTTCTGGAAAAGAGTATTATGTCATGTTCTTCATCTGATACCTCAAACGGAAGTTCCAGTTCATTACTATTACGATCAGAAAGTAAATGGTTAACCACAACAGATGATAAAGAATAGAACTTCATCAGCAGAAAACTCTCCTCGACCTTGGAATTCTCAACATAAATTCTTTGGTCACAACAACTCGATTCTGCTTCATTTCCATTATTATCAAGATTCTTAATTTTGATGATTTCTGTTGATTTTCCCCAACTCACCGGAACCTCCATTTTCCTAGAAAAGAAGCAAAACACAAACTATCAGTTAGCTAAAGCACCTTAGGTGTAATGAAATACAACTCAAAGTACTTACCCCTCAAAACATTGCTCACTGCAGCGACTTATAAAATCATCCGTATAGCTTCCAAAAATACTATCCAGACGTTTCACTACCTTAGGAACATCCTCAGTTGGCAGTATATCCCATACCCTTAAAACTTGAGTGAAATTCGATTCTTTTACTATGTCCTTTGAACAAACAACAAAAAGACCTTCAACTTTATATTGCTTTAACATCTGGGAAGAATTTCCCCACAGCAGGTCCACTTTTATCCTCTTTGGTCTCCACCCACTAGAGAGTTTGAGTAATAGGTTAAGGATTGACTTCTTTTTCCTCTTTGATGTAAGATTTTTAAATGACTTCAGAAAATTATCACTAAAAAGAACCTGCACAAACATTGAGAAAGAAATATGAACTAAAGGTCAAGCATGTGAACGCAATAAGTAATATTACATGAACGGCGATCCAATACCTTCCACCTAGAGTTTCTAAAAACGACACTGTCAGCATTAAGCAAATCATCAAGTTGATCCAGCTCTTTCTTGGTATCCCAAATACTTTTCGCTAAATCCTGGTCTTCATCAGCATTGAAGAAACATTGACGTTTTTTAACGTCAAGCACCAAAGCTTTCCATACATTTTCCTGACTGATGAGTGTCCTTTCATTTCCCAATATCCATAGACAATGCCTGTTATATATAAAAAGCAACAGCAATGACACAAACATATTTTTGAACAAGCAATTCTTTTTACCAAAAACAAAATGCATTTGTAACAGTGGATAGTATATTCTACCTAGCCCTAGTAAGAGCAACATTTGTCCTCTGGTTATTAGAAATAAACTGAAGTGGAGAAGTGCAATCAGTTCTAACAGTAGATAAGATAATTATGTCTTGTTCTCCACCCTGAAAACCATCAATTGTTTTCACCTTCACATCGAAATCTTCGTGCTTATCATACCTCTGTCCCAGCATATCCTGAATTGCAACCACTTGTGCAGCATATGGCGACACTACACCTATACTAATGTGCTCGTTTGAGCCAAACCAAGCTGCACCATTCAAGAAAAAAGAATTAAGGCAGAAGTACTTTTCTTAGAAAATAGGTCCACACTAATAAAGCACTCAAAAATCATAATATCTAGTACATACCACATTTTTAACCTATACCTTTCGTTGAGTCAGTTGCTTGAGGGTATCGGTAGGAAAATGTCATTTTAATATAAAAAACAATGTTCTCTTGACAAAGTTGATCATGTTATGAATACTATTATACTTTATGCAAATTGTAACCATGCAGCTTAAAAATCTAAAAATAATTGTCTTATAATCAACAAGGAAAAGAGAAAAACAACATTATGTTAGTGTTTGAAATGTTACGTAAAACAAATATTAAGCTGATAACAAATATTTTCTCTACTGACTTGTATTCTCCTATGCATGGAATAAGAAATTGCTAACATGGTAAATCACAACCAAAGAGTCATAAAGATAAACATATATTATGGGCGCACACACAAACCTCTAAAACAGTTTTTAATTATTCTCATAATAACCGCTGCTTCAACCATATTTTTCCGACTTCGTCCAGCATCATCAAATTCTTCGGCTCCACCAATTATATTTATAAAAGAACAAGGACCAAACATTTTTCCTGGTAGATATTGCTTCCTGTAGTTCTTGGCAATGACATTTGGAGCGTCAAGAATTTGATTCAAGTAGAATCGTGAGTTTGGAAAAGAGCTTATGGCCGGATGCATCCTGTACTGTATATTGAGGAAGTGATTTGGATGACCCAATGTGCTCAACCTCGCAAATAAGCTTCTTCCAAAACCAACTTCAAAAGAAACCTTAGAGATATCAAGAACAAACATTAGTATTAATAGCCAATGAAAACATCTCATTAGTTAAAATGTATCTGGGGTACTAAATTAACAAAACAGGATATTTTTAGAATACATACAACACTTTCAACCATCGCTGGTAGCTGGCATTCATCTCCAACAAGAATAGCATGGTTTATGTCAGGAAGTAGTAGAGGAATGATTGATTCACATTCCTTCAACTGGGCAGCTTCATCAATCACTAAAATGTCAAGTGGCTCCATGGCGACAGAATGCAGCTTAAAGGAACTAGAAGCTGTAGAAAATATTAATGAAGATTCTTGTAAGCAAAACTCTTTGATTGACTCTTCAGTCCCAACATCTGGCAGATTGAGGTTACCAAGTGAAACTTTTAGAGATTTTAATAGAGTCAGGCATTCGGTTCTGATTAGGTGTAATGAGAGTTCAGCCCCTGCAACCGACTCTAAGGAACTGAGTTGACTTTCTGGAGAGAAAAGCTCTTCCAATACTTCACAAACAATATTATTTTCCAACAATAAAGCTTGAAATGTATCAAGATAGCGGATAAGACAAGCCAACTCTTTCATGTTATGTTCCAAAATAAAACTTCTGGCTATATGCGTGCATAAGATAGAAACAGAGTCTTTGAGTGGTGATGCTATAGATAGAAACCTTTCTCTGACGAACTCAAGAAAAGATTTGTGCATGCTCGCACCAGAATCAGAAGATTTGTCATCTTTTGCCCTGTTAGAATTATCACCATCAACTTTATCTTGTTCCCTTCTCATCTCATTCTCGATGAATATATGATAATGGGAAACACAATCTTCAAGAAGATCAATCATTGAAGCAAAACAATATTTCCAACCATTAGGTGGAGTAAAACACTGTACAAGTTGCTTTACTCGATAGTCCAAATATATCTCTTCAATTTCTCCACCAACTTTGAGTCTCTCGTGATTCCCAAATAACAGAATGTCTCCCAAATTACATATCATATCATCCGCATTTCTATCAAACGAATCTCTCACCATGCTCAAGACACGCGATGCCACTTCCTTAATAGCAACATTTGTCGGAGCACAAACAAGTGTCCTACAGTTCATTTTAAAAAAAGCATAAAGCAGTGTGCCCAAAGTTTTTGTTTTCCCGGTTCCCGGTGGACCCCAAATAAGATCCACAGTAGACTTATGATTGCAATGAAACGAAGAAAGACAAGCAGAAATAGCCTTATTTTGTGACTCATTCAACTCAGATGACAACCTTTGATATGTTTCATCTTCGCTAAGAGCATTAGTCTTCGGAGAACAGTAATCACAACCTTCCTCAACCTGCACCTATTACATCCATACAAAAAAAAACTTAGTAGTGTATTTAGAATTTCAAACACAACTCAAATTCTTAATAATAAAAACAACTTTCTTACCACATCACTAGCACATAAAATCTTCCGGATCAGCTTTGAATCTCCATTCATATGCAATGCATTCCATATTCTTCTATTAGGAGTTATATTCGTCAGAAACATAATAAACAAAGACTTCTGCCCCATTTCATCAATATCAATATCCTTAGAAGCAATCACTTTAAAAGTAGACATAACTTTACTACCATCATCATCATCCTCATCCTTAATCTCTTCATCAAGAATCCCCGCTGACAACACAAAACTCCACACCCTTCCCGACCTTTGCAAATCGTTAACAGTTTCCGGCTTAAAATCGGCCAAAATAAAAACATCTCCAGACAATGTTTTATACAACTCTTTTCCATGACCAGACGACCTATTTTTCCAACTATCAGTTTTAACAACATAGTGATTCCTACCATATGAATGTGATCGTGAATGTTCAAGAGAAACCACTTCAGCATAAGGCGAACTAGATAAAATCTCCATACTCGAACATAGGTTCGCTCTAGTTTCATCCAATAAAGGATACACAAACGACCGAAAATATTTCTCCAAAGAATGGAACGATAAATCAATATTTTCAACCTACAAAAACAAAAAATCAATTAAAATCTAAATAACAATGTGATACAGTAGCGTATCAGAAGAAAGATGAAAACCTTGCTGACGTAAAGATCTTCGTTGAAAATGTCTTCAAGAGTCCATGAAAACACAGTGTTGAGGAAGGGTTGATCATTGTAGTAACTAGTATATCTCTTGCTTGAACTTGAAATCGAACGATTCATTGTGTTTTTCATCTTTCTAATCAAGATGAAGAAGGTTTCACTTATGAAACACTGAACTAAGTAGAAAAATGAAAATGCATAACAGAAAGTTGAACAGTGGAAATGGATTTCTTAATAAGCAAGAATAGAAGTTAAAAGGAGTATCGTACTATATATACAGTGCATGCTCTCTCTTTTTCTTGGTTGAAGAAAATGAAGTGATCCTTAGAGTTTTGATTGTAAAGAAACTTGGAACCGTAAAGATTGGATTTTGAAAATAAAGTAAATTTCCAAAAAAACAGTTTGCTTTTAAAAATGAAAAGGAAAAGGTTAGTTAATTTTTTACTAGGCAACTTTTTATTAAAAAATGAAAGGTTTTTTTTATTAGTAGTACTATTTTTGGATGATGATTATTAGTAATTTTGATGAGTTTTTTTTATACTATTAAAAAAAGTGAATAAATGCGTTTCCTTCCTTTGGAAGTTTTTTGCATTGGGAAATTTGTCTGACTCTAACCATAGAAGTCATTACCGAGGTCACACAACTCACAAAGTCGTTTCTTTTCCTTGCTTTTTCTTCTTCTTTTCCCACATTACTATTCTCTTCTTTTTCTTTTTCATTATAATTGGCTTTAGTTAATCATTGATTAAATTTCTTATTCCATCTTATGATACGTAAGAATATCCAATAAAATTTTGTAAAATTGTCATAAGATTTTAGAAATGTATCTTTTGAGTATTTTATATTATTGTTTTCATTAGATATGGTCTATTATGATATTTTCCCCAAATTTATTGTGTCTCTGGATTCCAAACGTGTTATTGTGAATGAGGTACATGTTAATAACCAATTTAAATATAAACAAAAGTTTGAATTTCGTAATCACGTGCTTCAATGGATTTGTATGGAGTCGTCTAAAATGGGGTTTGGTGTTGTGATCGGAAGGTCCAATAATGGTTCGAATATAAGAGGTGCATTTGTAGCAATGACATACAAAAGAAATGGAAAGTATTATACCGTGTCTCTGGAATTTCAAACGAGATGACACTGGTTCAAGAAAATGTGAGTGCTCCTTTAAGTTGTGTGGTTATCTGCTGGTAAATAATAAATAGAGATTTAATATGATATGTGGTATACATAACCATGAGTTGTGTGAAAAATTAGTTGGTAATACAATTGCATGTCACCTCATGTTAGAAAAGAAGAAATGTGTTTCAGACATAACATTGAATTTGTACAAAAAGCATACTTGCAACGTTAAAATGTAAAAGACTCAGAAATATCAGAAATATCAGACAAGTGTACAATATTAGGTACCAAAATAACAAGGTGCCAAGGAAGGATGGAACTGAAATGCAACAACTCTTGAAATTGTTGGATGATAATAGTTATGTATTTAAGTATCAAACGTGCATGATAAGTAATCTTTAGAGATATATTTTGGACTCATATTGTTTCCATCAAGTTGGTCAACATTTTTCCTACTATATTCATCATCTATTCAACGTATAAGACCAACAAATACATGATTCCACTATCGGAAATTGTTGGTGTTACCTCTACTGAGAAGACTTATTCTGTCGGGATTGCATTTCTAGAGAGCAGAAAAGGATAATGTTACTTGGGCTTTAGAGGCGTGACATGCAATTTTGAAAGACCAAGAAGACATATCAAAAGAAATTATTACCGGCCGCGATACCGCTTTGATGAATTTGGTTGCAAAAGTATTTCCTACTTCTTATGCATTACTTTGTAGGTATACATAACAAAAACTGTGAGAAGTTGTAACACCCAAATTACCCCACGACATTATTTGTAATTATCAGAGAAAAATTTTCATTTAAAACTATTTGAGTGTCACAATTCAACATAAAACAACTCGGCTCAATAATACGTTTCCAAATAAGTATTCAACATGCAGCGAAAATATTTTTAAATCGACATCAATCAACTTCGATTACAAGAAAATGTCTTCTAAAAGAATTAAACAAATAAAACAACGTCGTCCCGACACCCTAAACGAAGTATCATAGCCGACACCCTAATGACATAAAGTACACTGACTTCACTGACCACCACTCGGCATATCCTGCTCACCTGCACGTTACCAACATAGGGGCAATATTCAAACAGAAGGGGTGAGATACTTACATCACATAATAGTAATATAATAAGAATTAGCAAGTATCATAAATAAAACACCGCTTCTTCACTCACACTACACAACCATGTCACATTCACAACAACATCATATTTTCCACAACATACATGTCAGCAACAACATCATATACATCAACAACAACAATCATGTAATGAGACCCTACTTAACTCTATGCATGTGGTACCATATCTGATATCTATTTCAAGATCTAGTTCCCGTCAGAAATCTCGACCCCTCTTTCATGGTCCAGTATGTAATTTAGAAATGCGCCTAAGAGAGGGGGTGAATTAGGTGTTTGACAAATTCTTCGAGTTCTTTTTCCGATTTCCGATTTTTCTTGACGTATGTAGTTTTAGTGCTTGAAAATAAAAAGCAGAAAGTAAAAATGACACAAGAGAATTATCCGGGTTCCCTTCATAATCCGAGAGTACGTCCAGTCCCCTTACAACATGTAAGAGATTTCACTATAGTTTAGAATGATTGTACAAGCCTAATCACACAAATGGTGAAACCTACTATCTAATCTATAGGTAGCTAAAGTGTAGGAAGAACAATCCTCTTCAAACACTCAATTGTTTCCAAAAATCCTGGACAACAAGGTAATCACACTAATTTATCCCTAACAATCCTAAGGATAAATAGTCACAATGATGCAAAGAGATAAGTAGTTCTTGAATAGATGAAAATTGTGAAGTTTTGAACTTTTTATCAATACAAGTATTGATCTTCTCCTTTGATGAATTTTTCTCTCTCACAATAATATATATATAAGTGTTCACTATTTTATGAAATGAAACTTTAAAAATGATATGAAAATATTTAATGTAAAGTTTCACTTTTTGAAGATTTTGAATAATTGTACTCAAAATTGTATAAAAATGTAGAATAAGTGAGTAAGAAAATATTTATGAAATTTTTTGGAGGTGACGGAAAAAATTATGATTATAAAATATATTTATAAGTGCTTAACACATTTTTGAAACATTGTAAAGTTATGCAAAAATATCATGAACAATTGTCAAGTTAAAAGAAATTGTTTCATGAAAAGATGCATGAAAAGGTGTTAAAAAAATTGTTGTTTTTTCAAATACGTACAAGACTTGTTAAGTCAATTTTAACATATACCTGACTTAACAAATGCATAACTATTTTTTAATTTCAAAATTAAAATACTGCTTCAGACGAGTGCAAATTACGACGATATTTGTTCCTGTTACGATGGTTCAAATTGCCATAATTTATCAAAAACTGCATGTTTAAATAAATTAAAAAAATTAAAAATTTGTCTAAATGTTTGAACAAATATTATGCAATGTCTATTGATTTGTCCAAATCAATAGATTATATTTGAAAGTGATTTAACATGGTTCAAATATGAAAAATAAATTTTCAAATGTATGATAAAAAAATTTGTTTTTTAAAGCTAGAAATAGTGATATATTTTCAACCAAATGAACCATGCATGCAAATGAGTTTTGGAGATTATTTTGAGCACTATTTTATTAATATATATTGCATGTTTATACCTCAATAAATAAAGATCAATGCAACTCTTCATAATACTGCAATCTTGATCCATAACCATATTGCTTCATGATGCTTTTTCTCATCATTCGATAAATGCACACATAGTAGTTGTCTTCATCAAAACATGATATTGAAGAAGCTTGACTTCACATTCTCCCCATTTTTAATGATGACAACCCAATTTTGAAAATTTTCTATAATATTGTTTCTCTAACACAAAAGGCTCCCCCTTGATCCATGCTCCCCCTAAATTCATGATTTTAGAGAGTCTTTGCTAGCTGCATTTTGTTAGAGAGAAAAAAAAAACACAAACACATACATCTTAAACGCATACATCTTCTCCCCCTTTGTCATTAGCAGAGAGAAGGGAAAAAATAAAAAACATTGATTTGAATTGATGTGCATGAATGACCATTCAATGGACCAAACATAATGAGAAAAGAATAAAAAAAATAACAATTTTTGGCAATGTTACAGGTGCAAATCGATTTGCACTAGTGTGCAATCGATTGGCATGAGTGTGTAATCGATTGCTTATGTGAAAATTTGCCAAAAGCATAAAACACACATGCAACAAAACATATTTTAACCATACTTTAATGTATATCAAACATAATAAACAATTATAAGAAGGAGTAGAATGAGAGATGCACTAAAAGTAAATTTCAAGAACAATTAGAAGAATTAAAGACATTTGTGCACCTTTGATGTATAAAACGGATGAAGAATCTATATGGCATTGTCATCCAAAATTTCAAGTTCACGACGAATCTTAAAGAATGCCTCTTTTGAAAGAGGTTTTGTGAAAATATCTGCAAGTTGATTTTGTGTATCGATGAAGGAAATCTCGATGTCACCTTTTAATACATGATCGCGAAGGAAGTGATGCCTTATATCAATGTGTTTGGTTCTTGAATTCACTATTGAATTCTTTGATATGTTGGTTGCACTTGTATTGTCGTATTTGAGAGAGATGCTTCCTAGATTTACACCATAGTCACAAAGTTGTTGCTTCAACCAAAGTATTTGCGAACAACAGCTACTGGCGGCGATATATTTTGCTTCTGCAGTACGAAGAGCCACACTTGCTTGCTTTTTACATGACCAAGAGACTAAGGCATTTCCAAAAATGTGACACGTACCCCTTGTGTTTTTTCTGTCTGTCTAATGTAACATCCTTCTACCCCAAAGCAAATTATTTAGATTAATATCAGAGTACCACAACAAGAAGGGTATCACATATCTATCGAAAACATCAAACCTATAGTGTCCTGTCCCGTAACACGGGTTAATCAACATCATTAAACAATATATATTCATTTCGCAGCGGAATCAAACTTAATAGTTCAAAAATCATCATTTCTCCTCATAAACATAACTTTATCAATCCATAATTTAACATCATAAAATAAAGGAAAATTATCTTCAATAAAATATAACAAAAATAAGTTTAATAACTAAAACTCCATCCCGATGTTACATGACACAGAGCAGGACACAAAGAATCCAAATCACTCCTAAGGTAATATAAGGTACGCTCCGAGACTCTGAAAAACTCCTCTTGCACTGCAAGACTAATCTTTATCATCTGCAAGTTACCCACATAAGAGGCAACATTTCCAAGCAGGCAGGGTGAGTAATCATAATTCATTATAAATATATACAAGGACATGGAATATAAATAAATCATCATAAACATATTGCAACAACATCAACAATAAAATTCAGCAACAAATGTCATCATAAACGCATTCCAAGAAAAATGCAATTCCAACTATCATGATATGCACAATGCATGTGGTACCAATTTCATCGTGAGATGGATACATTATCATCAACCCTCCACAAGGGAGCACATTGTAATCACCGAATCACTCCAATCAGCACAATGGGATTGAAGCAACCAAATAGGCCGAAGCCCCATTGTGAATGTCATGAAATGCAATGATGCGTTACTCCGTAAAAATTCACTGAAAATCAAATGTGAATCATTCATTTCATATCCAGTAATTCAAACATCAAATAATCATATATTTCATTACAATAACACACCAAAAACCTTCATTTATCTACAACTCCAACCCATCAAGACATAACTCAATCCAGGTAAAATTATAAGGCAATTTTAATCGTTTTTCTAAAAACTCAGTTCATAAAATTATCTCACCTCTCTCATTTTCAATCATCAAAATAAAGTTCATTTTATGCTTTTTCCGACGCTTAAAACGAAATGCAAATCGGACTTACGGTTTAAAAGTTATGAATTTTTAAAAAACCAAAATCTGCCACCAACACAGTGTTAACCGGTTAACGCATGCGCAACTTTAGAAAAACCCCATTTTTGAAGTGGTTAAACCATAGCGTTAACTGGTTAACGCACGTATATCAACAGTTTTCTGCTGTTTACAAATTCAGCACCCAAAATCCCCAAATTTTCATATGATTTCCATCTCATTATACTCCAAAACTCCTTCACATCACTCATCAAACACAAACAACAATAAAGCAATAATTCACACATCATGCATTAAGCATAATATCAGGTCGACTAGCAGTTAGATATAATAAAGATCCGATCATACCTCGATATTTTGTAATATCAATTGGAACTCTGGATTCGTCATGATCAAGATAAGTACCGGATCCCATTGGAGTTGCTATCTCTTTGCATGAATCCATGTCAAATATTTTGAGAAGCTCTTTGCATTACTTAGATTGGTTGGTAAATATTCCATCCTTTGTTTGTTTAATATGCAACCCAAGGAAGTAGTTCAACTTACCCATCATGGACATTTCAAATTCTCCTTGCATGATTGATGAGAATTCTTCACATAAGGATTTATTTATGGATCCGAATATGAAGTCATCTACATATATTTTCACTAAGATAGTATGACTGTTATTTCTTTTGATAAACAAAGTAGTATCTACTTTACCTTTTTCGAAACCATGTTCGCATAGAAAATTACTTAACCTATCATACCACGCCCTTGGTGCCTGTTTCAATCCATACAAGGCCTTTTTGAGTTTGTAAACATGATTAGGATGTTTGAAATCTTTAAATCCCTGAGGTTGACTTACATAAACTTCTTAAAGTATGTAACCATTTAGGAAGGCGCTTTTAATGTCCATCTGGTACAACTGAAAATTCAAAGAACAAGCCAATGCTAACAATAATATAATTGCCTCTAGTCCAGCAACGGGTGAAAATGTTTCCTCAAAGTCTATACCTTCCTCTTGATTATAGTCTTGGGCTACTAATCTTTCCTTGTTCCTTATAATGATATCATTTTCATCTAGTTTATTTTTAAAAATCCATTTAGTACCAATAGTATGCTTACCTTTTGGTCTTGAAACTAAGTCCCATACATGATTTCTTTCAAATTGATTTAGTTCTTCTTGCATGGCTAGAACCCATTGATCATCATCTAAGGCATCTTGGACTTTAGAAGTTACTATTTGAGAAACAAATTCCATGTTGAGACAAGCATCTTTAAGATTTAACCGAGTTGAAACTCCTTGAGATATGTCTCCAATAATCTTGTCAACAGGATGATCTCTATGTGTCCTCCATTCCTTTTGTAGATTATTTACATTTCATTCTTGTTGAATTTGTTCTTCTTGAAAATCTGCTTGAATTTCATTTGAGACTTTGGAGTTGTCTTGAGAAGTTCTATAAAATCATCATCATCTTCACAAACAATAGTTTCCTCTTTCGAGGGGTTAGATTCATCAAACTTGACATGCATAGATTCTTCTATAGTTAAAGTTCTTTTATTAAAAATTCTAAAAGCCTTACTAGAGAGAGAGTATCTAAGAAAAATACCTTCATCGAATTTCTCGTCAAACTTACCAAGATTGTCTTTGTCATTGTTTAGGACAAAGCACCTGCACCCAAAAATATGAAAGAATGAAATATTTGGTTTTCTCTCTTTGAAAAGTTCATAAGGCATTTTCTTTAGAATATGCCTAATATTAACATGATTACTTACAAAACATGTCGTACTCACTGCATCCGCCCAAAAGTACTTAGGAAGATTTGAATCACTTAGAATTGTCCTTGCAAGTTCCACCAATGACCTATTCTTCCTTTCTACGACACCATTTTGTTGTGGAGTTCTTGGTATAAAGAAATTGTGTGAGATTCCACGTCCTTCGCAAAATTCTTCAAATAAGGCATTTTGGAATTCTCCACTGTGGTCGCTTCTAACGAAGGCAGTTGTAAGAGACTTATCTTTTTGAATTTGTTTTGCATACTTCTTGAATGCCTTGAAAGCTTCACTTTTCTGCATTAAGAAGAAATTCCAAGTGTATCTAGAAAAATCATCTACAATTACTAATGCATAAACATTACCTCCGAAGCTTTTTGTTCTCGATGGACCAAAGAGATCCATGTGCAACAGTTGTAGTGGCCTAGTTGTGGACACCACATTCTTGGATGTGAAAGTTGACTTAGTTTTCTTTCCTTTTTGGCAAGCGCCACACAATCTATCTTTGATGAATTTGATCTTCGGCAATCCAATGACTAAGTCATGTTTGATCAATTTATTCAAGTGCTCCATATGAATGTGAGCAAACCTCTTTGGAGTATGACTTCAAAGACAAGTTATCTAAGGAAATTAAAAATATATTATTAAAGTTTTTACCTTTTAGCATAACTTCATGAGTAACTTCGTTTTCAATCAAGCATTCATTTTTAGTGAAGTATATTTTGAAACCTCGGTCACACAATTGGCTAATGCTAAGGAGACTATGCTTTAGACCTTCCACATATAGGATATCTTCTATAGTTGTTGAAGGCGGTGAACTAATGATGTATACGCCAAGGATTCTTCCTTTCTTGTTGGAACCATAAGTAACAAATCCTTCGGCCTTAAGCGTTAGATGTGAAAATTTGCTTAAGTCACCTGCCATGTGCCTCGAATATCCACTATCAAGATACAAATGATTTGAAGAGGTTTTCAAGCATACCTACAAAAAAAGGTTAAGTTTTATTAGGTACCCAAATTTCCCTGGGTCCTTCAAAGTTATTCCCTTTCTTAACCCATACATAATGGCCTTGAGGAACACTAAAGTTTCTAATATAACATGCATTTGGAGTATGACCTTTTATACTACAATAGAAACAAGTAGGCTCAAAGTTGCTTTTATATCTAGGGGGATAAGATATCTTCTTATTATAAGACTTCTTTTTATTGTTTCTTTTCTTTTTGGCATATTGATGAACCATTTTATGCTTGTCACACTTTTCTATAGGAATTTGTTCTTTAGCTTTTACAAAGATGGCCTTGTTAAAAGTTTGTTTAGAAAATTTTGAGTAACCAATACCACTTTTATCATTTGAGTATCTTTGACTGCTAAGAACACATTCCAATCCAATTTTTCCTTTCTCATATCATTCTAGGACTCTTTTTAATTGAACTATTTGAAAAGAAAGTGACTCACGTTTAGTGCATGCAAAATTCTTAATTAATTCTTCATTTTCATCTTTAAAATTATTTTCCATTTTCTCAATATTTTCTTCTAACATTGATATTTGTTTCTTTTGAGATGAAATAGTTTTATATAGAATTTTTCATTTACTCAAAATTTCATCAATTGCTCTTTGAGCATCATTATCAAAAATTGAAAACTCACTACTAACCTCATTGTCTTTATCGTCAGAATGATGTGATGCCATCAATGCTAGATTTGCGCTTTGATCGCTATCGGAGTCCGATGAAGAACTTATTCTGTTGCCATTCCAAGCAATGTAGGCCTTCTTTTTGTAATCCTCCATTCCTTTGTAGTCACGATTCTTTGTGAGTTTAGGACATTCCGGTTTGATGTGACCTTGCTTTCCACATTCATAGCATTTAATGTCTCCATTGGATGTTGATGTTTCTCTTTATTTATTCTTTGAAAACTTCTTTATTTTCATAAAACTAGAGTTTCCAATATTATTTTTTGCACCAAAATATTTTTTAGTCTTTTTACAAGAAGCATTAAAATTTTCACCATCTTCGGGATTGTCTTCTTTCTCCACTTCTTTGGATTCAACTTTTAAGACAATTCTCTTGGATTTCTTTTCTTGAATTTCATGTTTCTCCAATCGTCCAAGTTCTATCTCATATTCTTGAAGCTTTCCGAATAAGGCATTGGATCTCATTGTTGATAGACTTTTCTTTTCGGAAATCGTCGTCACTTTGGGTTGTCATTCTCTTGATAAAGACCTAAGTACTTTAAGATTAAGTTCATCATTTGTAAGTATCTTACCAAGTGCATTCAAGTGATTTGTCAAATGCACGAATCTTTTCTTCAAGTCGAGGATTGATTTTCCTGGTTGCATTCTGAATAACTCGTACTCTTGGCTTAATGTGTTCAATCTGGATCTTTTGACTTCGGTGGGTCCTTCGTGAGTTTCTACAAGAGTGTCCCATATTTGCTTGGCCGTTGTACATGTTGAAATTCGGAAGAATTCATCCATTCCAAGTTCACTTTGTAAGATATTTATCGCCTTTTTGTCATAGAGAAACTTTTTCTTATCATCATCATCCCATAATCCTTGCGGCTTTGTTGAACTAACTCGGTTGAGAACTGTTGTAGGAATAAAAGGACTATTTTGGACAACCTCCCATATATCACTTCTTTGTGCTTCTAAATGCGCCTTCATGCGGATCTTCCAGAAGTCGAAATATTTGCCACAAAACAAAGGAGGTTTGTTGCTACTACCACCATCTCTGAATACAAGATTGTTATTTGCGGAAGCCACCTGAATCGAGTAGGAATGGGTTACCTATCACCTGCTCTGATGCCAATTGTAATTTAGAAATGCACCTAATAGGGGGTGAATTATGTGTTTAACAAATTCTTCGAGTTCTTTTTCCGATTTCTGATTTTTCTTGACGTATGTAGTTTAAGTGCTTGAAAATAAAAAACGGAAAGTAAAAATGACATAAGAGAATTATTCTGGTTCCCCTCACAATCCGAGAGTACGTCTAGTCCCCTTACAGCATGTAAGATATTTCACTATAGTTTAGAATGATTGTACAAGCCTAATCACACAAATGGTGAAGCCTACTACCTAATTTATAGGTAGCTAAAGTGTAGGAAGAACAATCATTTTCAAACACTCACTTGTTTCCAACAATCCTGGACAACAAGGTAATCACAATAATTTATCCGTAACAATCCTAAGGATAAATAGTCACAATAATACAAAGAAATAAGTAGTTCTTGAATAGATGAAAATGGTGAAGTTTTGAACTTTTTATCAATACAAGTATTGATCTTCTCCTTTGATGAATTTTTCTCACTACAATAATATATATAAGTGTTCACTATTTTATGAAATGAAACTTTAAAAATGATATGAAAATATTTAATGTAAAGTTTCACTTTTTGAAGATTTTGAATAAGTGTACTCATAATTGTATGAAAATGTAGAATATGTGGGTAAGAAAATATTTATGAAATCTTTTGGAGATGAAGGAAAAAATTCTGATTATAAAATGTATTTATAAGTGCATAACACCTTTTTGAAACATTGTAAAGTTATGCAAAAATATCATGAACAATTGTCAAGTTAAAAGAAATTGTTTCATGAAAAAATGCATGAAAAGGTGTTAAAATAATTATTGATTTTTCAAATTCGTACAGGACTTATTAAGTCAGCTTTAACGAATATCTGACTTAACAAATGCAGAACAATTTTTGAATTTCAAAATTAAAATAGTATGATTGTTATTTGTGGATCCGAATATGAAGTCATCTACATGGATTTTCACTAAGATAGTATGATTGTTATTTCTTTTGATAAACAAAGTAGTATCTACTTTACCTTTTTCGAAACCATGTTCGCATAGAAAATTACTTAACCTATCATACCATGCCCTTAGTGCCTGTTTCAATCCATACAAGGCCTTTTTGAGTTTGTAAACATGATTAGGATGTTTGAAATATTTAAATCCCTGAGGTTGACTTACATAAACTTCTTAAAGTATGTAACCATTTAGGAAGGCGCTTTTAATGTCCATCTGGTACAACTGAAAATTCAAAGAACAAGCCAATGCTAACAATAATCTAATTGCCTCTAGTCCAGTAACGGGTGAAAATGTTTCCTCAAAGTCTATACCTTTCTCTTGATTATAGTCTTGGGCTACTAATATTTCCTTGTTCCTTATAATGATATCATTTTCATCTAGTTTATTTTTAAAAATCCATTTAGTACCATTATTATGCTTACCTTTTGGTCTTGGAACTAAGTCCCATACCTGATTTCTTTCAAATTGATTTAGTTCTTCTTGCATGGATAGAATCCATTGATCATCATCTAAGGCATCTTGGACTTTAGAAGTTACTATTTGAGAAACAAATTCCATGTTGAGACAAGCATCTTTAAGATTTAACCGAGTTGAAACTCCTTGAGATATGTCTCCAATAATCTTGTCAACAAGATGATCTCTATGTGTCCTCCATTCCTTTTGTAGATTATTTACATTACATTCTTGTTGAATTTGTTCTTCTTGAAAACCTGCTTGAATTTCATTTGAGACTTTGGAGTTGTCTTGAGAAGTTCTATAAAATCATCATCATCTTCACAAACAATAGTTTCCTCTTTCGAGGGGTTAGATTCATCAAACTTGACATGCTTAGATTCTTCTATAATTAAATTTCTTTTATTAAAAATTCTAAAAGCCTTACTAGAGAGAGAGAGTATCTAAGAAAAATACCTTCATCGGATTTCTCGTCAAACTTACCAAGACTGTCTTTGTCATTGTTTAGGACAAAGAACCTGCACCCAAAAATATGAAAGAATGAAATATTTGGTTTTCTCTCTTTGAAAAGTTCATAAGGGATTTTCTTTAGAATATGCCTAATATTAACACGATTACTTACAAAACATGTCGTGCTCACTGCATCTGCCCAAAAGTACTTAGGAAGATTTGAATCACTTAGAATTGTCCTTGCAAGTTCCACCAATGACCTATTCTTCCTTTCTACGACACTATTTTGTTGTGGAGTTCTTGGTGCAAAGAAATTGTGTGAGATTCCACGTTCTTCGCAAAAATCTTCAAATAAGGCGTTTTGGAATTCTCCACCATGGTCTCTTCTAACGAAGGCAGTTGTAAGAGACTTCTCATTTTGAATTTGTTTTGCATACTTCTTGAATGCCTTGAAAGCTACACTTTTCTGCATTAAGAAGAAATTCCAAGTGTATCTAGAAAAATCATCTACAATTACTAATGTATAAACATTACCTCTGAAGCTTTTTGTTCTCGATGGACCAAAGAGATCCATGTGCAACAGGTGTAGTGGCCTAGTTGTGGAGACCACATTCTTGGATGTGAAAGTTGACTTAGTTTGCTTTCCTTTTTGGCAAGCGCCACACAATCTATCTTTGATGAATTTGATCTTCGGCAATCCAGTGACTAAGTCATGTTTGATCAATTTATTCAAGTGCTCCATATGAATGTGAGCAAACCTCTTTGGAGTATGACTTCAAAGACAAATTATCTAAGGAAATTAAAAATATATTATTAACTTTGTTACCTTTTAGCATAACTTCATGAGTAACTTCGTTTTCAATCAAGCATTCATTTTTAGTGAAGTTGATTTTGAAACCTCGGTCACACAATTGGCTAATGCTAAGGAGACTATGCTTTAGACCTTCCACATATAGGATATCTTCTATAGTTGTTGAAGACGGTGAACTAATGATGCATACGCCAAGGATTCTTCCTTTCTTGTTGGCACCATAAGTAACAAATTCTTCGGCCTTAAGCGTTAGATGTGAAAATTTGCTTAAGTCACCCGTCATGTGCCTCGAACATCCACTATCAAGATACCATTGATTTGAAGAGGTCTTCAATCATACCTACAAAAAAAGGTTAAGTTTTATTAGGTACCCTAATTTCCTTGGGTCCTTCAAAGTTAGTCCCTTTCTTAACCCATACATAATGGCCTTGAGGAACACTAAAGTTTCTAATATAACATGCATTTGGAGTATGACCTTTTATACTACAATAGAAACAAGTAGGCTCAAAGTTGCTTTTATATCTAGGGGGATAAGATATCTTCTTATTATAAGACTTCTTTTTATTATTTCTTTTCTTTTTGGCATATTGATGAACCATTTTATGCTTGTCACACTTTTCTATAGGAATTTGTTCTTTAGCTTTTACAAAGATGGCCTTGTTAAAAGTTTGTTTAGAAAATTTTGAGTAACCAATACCACTTTTATCATTTGAGTATCTTTGATTGCTAAGAACACATTCCAATCCAATTTGTCCTTTCTCATATCTTTCTAGGACTCTTTTTAATTGAACTATTTGAAAAGAAAGTGACTCACATTTAGTGCATGCAAAATTCTTAAGTAATTCTTCATTTTCATCTTTAAAATTATTTTCCATTTTCTCAATATTTTCTTCTAACATTGATATTTGTTTCTTTTGAGATGAAATAGTTTTATATAGAATTTTTCATTTACTTAAAATTTCATCAATTGCTCTTTGAGCATCATTATCAAAAATTGAAAACTCACTACTAACCTCATTGTCTTTATCGTCAGAATCATGTGATGCCATTAATGCTAGATTTGCGCTTTGATCACTATCGGAGTCCGATGAAGAACTTATCTTGTTGTCATTCCAAGCAATGTAGGCCTTCTTTTTGTAATCCTTCCTTCCTTTGTTGTCGCGATTCTTTGTGAGTTTAGGACATTCCGGTTTGATGTGACCTTGCTTTCCACATTCATAGCATTTAATGTCTCCATTGGATGTTGATGCTTCTTTTTATTTATTCTTTGAAAACTTCTTTCTTTTCATAAAACTAGAGTTTCCAATATTATTTTTTGCACCAAAAATATTTTCTTAGTCTTTTTACAAGAAGCATAAAATTTTCACCATCTCCGGGATTGTCTTCTTTCTCCACTTCTTTGGATTCAACTTTTAAGACAATTCTCTTGGATTTATTTTCTTGAATTTCATGTTTCTCCAATCGTCCAAGTTCTATCTCATATTCTTGAAGCTTTCCGAATAAGGCAGTGGATCTCATTGTTGATAGATTTTTCTTTTCGGAAATCGTCGTCACTTTGGGTTGTCATTCTCTTGATAAAGACATAAGTACTTTAAGATTAAGTTCATCATTTGTAAGTGTCTTACCAAGTTCATTCAAGTGATTTGTCAAATGCACAAATCTTTTCTTCAAGTCGAGGATTGATTTTCCTGGTTGCATTCTGAATAACTCGTACTTTTGGCTTAATGTGTTCAATCTGGATCTTTTGACTTCGGTGGTTCCTTCGTGAGTTTCTACAAGAGTGTCCCATATTTGCTTGGCCTTTGTACATGTTGAAATGCGGAAGAATGCATCCACTCCAAGTTCACTTTGTAAGATATTTATCGCCTTTTTGTCATAGAGAAACTTTTTCTTATCATCATCATCCCATGATCCTTGCGGCTTTGTTGAACTAACTCTGTTGAGAACTGTTGTAGGAATAAAAGGACCATTTTGGACAACCTCCCATATATCACTTCTTTGTGATTCTAAATGCGCCTTTATGCGGATCTTCCAGAAGTCGAAATATTTGCCACAAAACAAAGGAGGTTTGTTGCTACTACCACCATCTCTGAATATAAGATTGTTATTTGCGAAAGCCACCTGAATCGAGTAGGAATAGGTTACCTATCACCTGCTCTGATGCCAATTGTAATTTAGAAATGCACCTAATAGGGGGGTGAATTAGGTGTTTAACAAATTCTTCGAGTTCTTTTTCCGATTTCTGATTTTTCTTGACGTATGTAGTTTTAGTACTTGAAAATAAAAAGCGGAAAGTAAAAATGACACAAGAGAATTATTCTGGTTCCCCTCACAATCCGAGAGTACGTCTAGTCCCCTTACAACATGTAAGATATTTCACGACAGTTTAGAATTATTGTACAAGCCTAATCACATAAATGGTGAAGCCTACTATCTAATTTATAGGTAGCTAAAGTGTAGGAAGAACAATTATTTTCAAACACTCACTTGTTTCCAACAATCCTGGACAACAAGGTAATCACACTAATTTATCCGTAACAATCCTAAGGATAAATAGTCACAATGATACAAAGTAATAAGTAGTTCTTGAATAGATGAAAATGGTGAAGTCTTGAACTTTTTATCAATACAAGTATTGATCTTCTCCTTTGATGAATTTTTCTCACTACAATAATATATATAAGTGTTCACTATTTTATGAAATGAAACTTTAAAAATGATATGAAAATATTTAATGTAAAGTTTCACTTTTTGAAGATTTTGAATAAGTGTACTCAAAATTGTATGAAAATGTAGAATAAGTGAGTAAGAAAATATTTATGAAATCTTTTGGAGATGAAGGAAAAAAATTCTGATTATAAAATGTATTTATAAGTGCATAACACCTTTTTGAAACATTGTAAAGTTATGCAAAAATATCATGAACAATTGTCAAGTTAAAAGAAATTGTTTCATGAAAAAATGCATGAAAAGGTGTTAAAATAATTATTGATTTTTCAAATTCGTACAGGATTTATTAAGTCAGCTTTAACGGATATCTGACTTAACAAATACAGAACAATTTTTGAATTTCAAAATTAAAATACTTCTTCAGACGAGTGCAAATTACGGCAGTTTTTAATCTTGTTACGACAGTTCAAACTGCCATAATTACCAAAAACTGTATATTTATATAAATTAAAAAAAAATTAAAAATTTGTCTAAATGTTTGAACAAATATTATGCAATGTCTATTGATTTATCCAAATTAATAAATTATATTTGAAAGTGATTTAACATGGTTCAAATATGAAAAATAAATTTTCAAATGTATGATAAAAAAATTGTTTTTTAAAGCTAAAAATAGTGATATATTTTCAACCAAATGAACCATGCATGCAAATGAATTTTGGAGATTAGTTTGAGCATTATTTTATTTATATATATATATATATATATATATATATATATATATATATATATATATATATATATATATATATATATATATATATATATATATATATATATATATACCTCAATAAATAAAGATCAATACAATTCTTCATAATGTTGCAATCTTGATCCATAACCATATTGCTTCATGGTGTTTTTTCTCATCATTTGATAAATGCACATAGTAGTTGTCTTCATCAAAACATGATATTGAAGAAGCTTGAGTTCACACATTATGATCCCTATTTCATGATCACACCTCATCAACCCCTATTTCATGGTCCAATATGATTCCTATTTCATGATCACACCCTCGTACGATCCCTGTTTCATGATCGCACCAACATCACAACAACTAACATACCCCACCTTGGTATGTCATCCAACTATGTAACATGTCATGCAACACCAATGACATATATGCATACTCACAATGATTACATCATATAACATCAACAACAACAATGATCTATCGCAACATCGATCAATATACAACAATTCATTACCATCACGATTATCATGCATTCTTAACATATAATCACATAATTCAACTTAGACCACGACAATGCGACATAATACATACTCTAACATATCACGTACTCATGTATCATCAACAAACATACGAAACACATCATCACAACAACTACTCATAACAACAACAACAACAACATCAACACCAACAAACATATCAATTATGTTTATAGTTAAGTTACACTAATTATCCATACAATTATGCGTATAACTCTTCTTTCAGTACCTCCAGCTACACCACATTGATTCCTAAGCATTACTAAAGTAATTAGGTAATTTTTCAGTAATTTTTTGGAATTAAAAATCAACTTTTCATGCTCCAGGTCTCGCTCAGTGAGGGTCGTTGCTCGGTAAGAGAGCAACTCAATGACTCTAGCCTTTCCCACAAACTAACTTGCTCGCTAAGCGAGCTTTGCGATTTTGCAGTTCTCCTCTCTGCACTCTGCACTAAAACCTGCACGGTTTTTCATCCCCAAAACATCAATTCACAACCAGAATTCATAGTAAACTCATTTTATCACCTAATTCATTACATTATTAATCAACAACAACAAATTAACACCAACTCAACCAAAAACCTACTCAGCCACCAAAACCCCAATACCTCATCTTCAACCTACCCAATTCCCATTATAAAACCCTTAGAGATGGAAGAATCCCACCCTTACCTTAGTTTTTGACGAGAATTTCTCTTCCTCGCGGATTCTTCTTCACGAACAAGCTCTTTCCTCTTATTCTCCACTTCACAACTTTTACGACCATTCTTCTCTTTTTTCCCAAAATACAATCCTTTTCTCTTTTTACCACTTAATCCCATAGACCAATTTAGGGACTTCCACTCTTATCCTCACTAAACCCACCAAATGACCACCTTGTCCTCTACCTCATATTTTATTTCATTTATTTATTTTTCTTAATAATATAATTATCCACCATAATATAATTCTCAATTTAAAGTTATATTTGATAATCTACTATTCTACACAAACCAACACATAATATACCGAATAAAATAATTAAATAAAAATCGGGCGTTACAACTCTCCCCCACTTAAAAGGTTTTCGTCCTCGAAAACTTACCTCAAGCAAAAAGATTCGGATACGACACTCGCATCCTGCTTTCCAATTCCAATGTCATATGCCCACCGACAGCTCCTCCCCAAACCACTTTCACAAGGACAATATCCTTGCCTCTCAACTACTTTACCTCCCGATCATCAATTTGTTCTGGTAATGCCTCAATCGTAATATTATCTCTTACTTTAATTTCATCCATCGGTATCACATGCGACGGATCCGAAACATACTTCCGAAGCCGCGACACATGAAATACATCATATAAATTGGACAATCTCGGTGGCAATGCCACTCTATTAGCAACAGGTTCAACTCTTGCTGAAATCTAATACGGCCCAATAAACTTAGGAGTAAGCTTTCTTAACTTCAAAGCTCTTCCCACACCGGTCATCAGAGTAACCCTAAAAAACACATGATCTCCTTCTTGAAATTCAAGATCCTTTCTTCTCTTGTCATGGTAACTCTTCTGACTACTTTGTGAAGTCTTCATCTTATCTCGAATCAACTTTACCATCTCAGTAGCTTGTTGCACAATATCAGGTCCAAGTACAACACTCTCACTTGACTCATGCCAACACAAAGGTGTCTTACATCTTCGACCATACAAAGCTTCAAACAGTTCCATTCTGATACTGGAATGATAACTATTGTTATACGTAAACTTAATTAAAGACAAATGACTATCCCAAGCACCTCCTTGTTCCAGAACACAAGCCCTCACAAAATCTTCTAAAGATTGTATCATCCTCCCTATCTGTCCATCAGTCCGAGGATGATAAGTTGAACTCAACTTCAACTTAGTACCCAAAGCCTCTTGCAAACTCTTTAAAACCTCGAAGTAAACTGCAAATCTTTATCCGACACAATATTCAGTGGTATTTCATGCAACTTCACAATCACATAACCATATATCTATGCCAATCTCTGCAAAGAGTAAGTAATCCCAATTGGATTAAAATGCGCTGACTTAGTCAACCTATCAATTATCACCCAAATAACATTACACCCTCTTGGAGTAGTAGGTAACCCCGTAACAAAATTCATCGATATGTTATCCCATTTCCACTCAGGAATATCCAACGGTTGCATCAAACCAGCAGGCTTATGATGTTCCAGCAGGCTCATGGCCAACTTTTTGCCTCGCCCATGACCTAGTTTTGCCTTGATTTTCCTCAACTTTGCAAGATCATATATTTCTCATTTTTTATGATATGGAAGAGTTCCACCAATGGATTTGAAGATCAATATGCCCTTTTAATTGGATCCAAGTAGAATCTTCATATCTTTCTTATTTTGGGAGAAGGTCTCATTCAAAGTAGCTGCAAAAATAGCCAAAACTTGCCATTTTTGGAAACCCTAATTTTCCAAAAATGGTAAGTTTTGGTTTTCTTGATTTCTCTTGATTCCTTCATCATTTTTTGATCAAATTTGGATCATAGGATCTTTGTAACCCTAATTTCATGATTTTGATCTCAAAAAGTCAAGAGTTGACTTTTTCCCCAGCATGTTTGACTTTTCCCCAATTTCCTGATTTTCAATCATCTGACCAATTGAACCTCTTCCAAAATGAATTTGTGGATGAAATTTGAACCCTATACACTTGTTGTCATATAGAACACAATGGAATCCACTTTTTGTAAAAAATTAATGGAGAAGACCTTCCCAAATGAAACCCTAATTTGGATCATTTCATCAAGAGGTGTTGCACTGCTTGCCTTCCTTGGAGCCATTCACTTCTTTCCAAGACTTGAGGCTTCAAATGGAGACTTGTGGGATGTTGTAGACCCCTTATACATGATTGAGGAGCTTTGTGGCATCTTTATTGCCTTTGTATAGCCTTCAGTTTCTCTGACCAATGATCACATACTTATGCCTCAGCTAGGCTACACATGATGCAATGTTTTTGGTTATTTTATGAACTTATGTATACTAAATGATATGCACAATGTTGATGAAATGAGAGGGCAAATTTTGAGGTATTACGCTTATGCTTTCAAAGTGTGTGTGTGTTTTTAGCATTCCTTTGCTTACTTTTACACAACTCTATGCTAATTCCCCTTTAGGATCAACTTAGCTTCATTAGGAAGTAAGTTGTATTATATTTCCCTTCTTCTTTTCCTTTTCGCATTAGGACTAGAAAACCTCACTAAACTAGGTTCATACATGCATGACAACACTTATGATAATTAGTCCCCCTTTAGACTTTTTACCTTTTGATCGCTTTTGCTTTCTCTTTCTCATCTCAAAAGAAAAGCTAAAAAACACTTCAATAAGGATTGAAGTAGTCTTAGATACAGAGACTTATTCCATGGAGCACTTGTAGTCTTCCCATCTTGGGATAGTACAAGCTTGTCTCTCATGACGTACAAGTCTGATCTTGAGACTATTTTCACAAACAATAAAAAGGAAACACTTCTTTAAAAAACATCAAACAAAGAAGAATCGTCTTTTCCTGCAAAAATTATTTTCTCGCCTCATTCACTCTCAACGCGAACTTGCGATGACTTGTCTCATTTGCAAGACGGTAACACACTCGTGCCAGACAAGCCTGCAACACCTAAGCATAGACATATGCAGTTCCACTGCATAAAAACCACATAATAGTTTTCGCCTTAGTTAGGTGAACTACGTCGACTCTGATCCTCATATTCCCGATGAGGTACGTAGGCAACGAGGTAGGGCCCGTTCGAGTATATTCTTTATTTTCCCTACATTTTCCCCTCCTTTCCTTTTCAATCTCTTTTCCAGTTCCCTTTCTCATTTCAATTTCCATTCCAGTTAGCGGTTTTGTTCAGCAACATCTTATTTCTCACCCTTTGAAACAGACTAACAAACGTGGATCCCGTCGGGTACGGAGGACGGTCTGGGGTGCTAATAACTTTCCAAGTCGTAACCGACTCCCGAACCCAGATCTTTGGTTTACAGGACCTTGTCCTTTCCTTCTTCCTTAGGTTTGTGCAACATTACCTTTCCCGTTCCTTCGGGATAAAAATGCCTAGCTGGCGACTCTGACTTTTCCGTGCCACTTTCGCGTTTGTACTAGGATGAAAATCCCGAGAGCGTAAGGTTGATGCACACAAATTAGGAAACATAATGAGTAAAAGAATAAATGTAATGATTTTACAAAAATGTCCTTAATTTTTATTGGTTACACATGCATAGTCATAAATGTAGAATGTGAGTCAATGCATTGAGAGTAGTGCAGATAATATTAATTAGGGGTAAAATTAGTAAAAATGAATTAATATTGCATTGAAAAGGTAAAATGACACTTATTTTGGGACAAAAATTTTAGGTTAAAAAGACATTTATTTTGAGACGGATGGAGTAAATATGATATAGGCGGAGCCTTGAAGAAGGAGAGAAATTAGACCGGAATCACATGTAAAACTGATTTTAGGATGACAATTCGACCACCAATGGAAAAATGTTTGTTCTTCCAATTAGACAATCTTGATGTCACTGTATTTATCACACCAGACCATGTGACCAACCATTTTTCATTTGCACCAATTGGTAACTTGAGGTACGTGATAGGCATGGAACTCACACCACACCTTAACACACCTGCAACCTCCAAAAGCCACTCATTTGCAACATTTATCCCTACTAACTTGCTATTTATTAAGTTTACTTTCAACCTGGACATGAAATCAAACAACATTATTAACCTTTTAATAGTCATAATGTTATCCCATGATTTCTCGCAAATTATCATAGTGTCGTCTGTATACTTCAAGTGTGTGACTTGCTATTTTCCTACATAAAATTTGTAACCTTGAAATTTCCTTAACATTGTTGCCCTTTTCAACATCACATTAAATACTTAAGCCACAAATAGAAAAAGAAATGGAGATAATGAATCTCCTTTCCGAAGTCCCCGACCCATCATGAATTCATGTGTTGGGCTTCCGTTCACCAAAACCGAAATCCTCGAGGAACTTAAACATTAAAAAATCTAGTTACACCATTTTATAGGAAATCCCGTTTTTCCATAAAATAAATAAGAAATCTCCAATCTACACTATCATATGCTTTTTCGAAATCCAGTTTGAAAAGCACCAATTTTTTCTTCCTTCTCCTAGCTTCATCTACAATTTCGTTCGCCACCAAAATCCCGTCAAAAATCTATCTACCTGAAATGAATGTTGATTGTGTTTCTGAAATAATTTTGTCGATCACCTTTTTCATCCTATTAGCCAAAACCTTATATATTACCTTATATATACATCCAACAAGTGAAATTATCCTGAAATCACTAACTTTTGAAGGGTTTTTTTCTCTTAGGTGTAAGTACCATAAAATAATTGTTTGCACCTTAACCATTTTTCCATTCGTATGAAATTCTACCAACATTTTTAGAAAATCACCTTTGATTAGGTCCTAAAATTCTTTTATAAAATCAAAATTGATTCCATCCGGTCTCGGGGTTTTAGATCCTTCACACTCCCACACCGCGTCCCTAACTTTTTATTATGAGAATTCATGGATTAAGTTCTCCTTATCTAATTCTTCTAGCATTGCAAACTCCATGTTGTCTGGTTGTAATCCCACTCCCATTCTTTCGAAAATGTTCTTGAAATGGTAAAATATTACTTTCTTTATATCTTTTGCCTCTTTCATCGATCTTTCCCCCATTTCTAAGGCCTGAATTTCATTCTCTTTTCTCCTCCTATTAATGCACCCATGGAAATATTTTGTATTAACATCACCTTCTCTCAACCACCTAATTCTCAATCTTTGGCATTGAATACTATAATTGAGACTCAATAGCTTATGCAACTCTGTCACCACTTCCTGTTTATGATTCATTCACCTTTGTTGGAGATAAAGGTTTGACTTTGCTTTTCAGTTCCAATATGTTATACTCTTCTTTTGCTGCTTTGATTTTCCCTTCCAGATTTTGCGTTTGTGTTATATGCCATTCTTTTAATTTGGACTTCAGCATCTTAAGTTTTTCCTTCAA
The DNA here is from genome assembly GCA_963966055.1 of Lathyrus aphaca. Lineage (NCBI taxonomy): Eukaryota > Viridiplantae > Streptophyta > Magnoliopsida > Fabales > Fabaceae > Lathyrus > Lathyrus aphaca. Next base: position 90,745,461 of record OZ014521.1, read on the forward strand.
AACAAACATACTTCACCCTTTCACCTTCATACTTAACCACTGATCTCTAACAAACCGATGATATCCTTCCATTTGTTTCCAACATTCCAGCATTCAGAACGACCTCTGTCCCCAATCTTGCTCTGATTTGCCTAACATAAGTGGACAATAATCAGAAAACCATTTTTTAAGGCCCATTGAGAACTGTTAGGCCACATTCGACTCCATTCTTCTAAAATCAAGAATATGTCAATACGAATCATTAATGGCCCCCAATCTATATCAAATGTACTTTCTGCATATGAGTGGCAGATCGATGAGATCAGTGTCTTTTACGAAGTTATCAAATGCTTCCATCTCCTCACTTCTGATTGTATTGTTTGAACCATATTTTTCTTCTATATTTCTAACAACATTAAAATCACCGAGAACATTATCCACTTTTATCATTTATTCTATCTTTTAATTATGTCCAAAGCATCCATTTTTCTCTACCATTACAAGGTGCGTATACGTTAACTACATTTATTTTCCTCCTCTCATCACCCCACTATCCTTCCACCCACACGACATGCTCCAATATCTTCACATCATGAACCTTTAATTTAATGATATCCCAAATAGTTTATATTCCACCTGATATCCCAATAAATTGTTTGCTAGCGTACTCGGAATTATTTTCTCCCCACAACGAATCACATATTATTCTATCTGCTTCCTCTATCTTGGTTTCTTGAATGCATACAAATGATGGTTTATGTTCCTTAATAATACATATAATTTCCTTTTTCTTAGCTTTGCCACCTAATCCTCTGATATTGTAACTGATGATCTTCATGGACATTAAACAAATACACTTATGTCCTGATGTAACCTTATGCTTACTTATGGTATCGTAACCTTCGTTATCCCCTGAAACCTCCTGGTATGCTGGGTCATCAAGAAATTGAAGATAATCACAAATTTCTTATGTTATACAGGCAATGAATACTTCATCATTAATCTGAATTCTCTTTGTCTTGTTTATGAACTCTAAGATTGGATTTCTAATTAATACTCAATCCATGTCAAGTCTCTGTAGATTTTCTGTTGAAACATCAACCTTTATGAACCTTCCCATAGTATTGAAAAGGCTAGAGAAAGTCTTTGTTCGCCAAGCATGAACAGGGACCCCATAACTACGACACCAGACAAATCTTACTGCATTTACATCTTCAGTTTCCCATTCTCTAATTACACTAAACCATGTATAAAACAATGATTGTGATTCCTTTAACAATTCTTTAAAATACTCATATTCATTTATCTTTAAGAAAACCTTCTCTCCACTTAAATGTATTACTTTGACTGTGTTTATGCCTTCATCTGCCATACATTTTTGCAGACCCTAAATCTCCTTTGCTTCCCTCATACACCCTACAAAACCACTTCTTGCCCATTGTATTTCTTCTTCGCTAACTGAAATGGATAATCATGTCCATGCATGTGTCTCCATCTTATGATCTGCCTTGCCTTCATAATTATTCCCAACTTTTCTAATTGCATCAACATAGGATTTTCCTTCCTTTCTTTTACTATCCATAAATCCTTTTCTACTAGCTATGTCATTAACTCTGTCTCTCTTCATCTCCTTTTTTTTTGTCTGAATGCATTCTTCATTCGACTTTTCGTTACCTGCATACCTTGTTTTTCTTTCAAATTTTGATATATTCACCCATTTTGTAAGTTTTGAACCATATGTTCCTGAGGTTATTCTCTAACCATTTTAAATCCTCAACTCCTTCATATCTAACAAACCCAAAGAGTTTTCCCCACTTATTTCTTCTTTTTGCTACGTAAACATCCATAACTATGCCCTATTCTGCGAACACCCTTTTCATTTTTTTCTCGTTGATGTCCTCTAGAAGATTATTTACATAGTAGGTTGTGATTCCTTTGTTGGTCGATGTCCTCCTGTTTATCTTACCGCGATCTGTTTCTCTATCTCTCATCCTTCTTGGTCTGACTTGAATCCAATTCTCTATGCATAGTTTTTTGTTTGTTTACAACCTTAAACATGTTATTGATCTTCTCCAAATCCCTCTATTTGTAGTGGAGTAGTGGGTGTTGGAATATTTTATATTTAAGTGTTACTATCTCCGTCCTAAATTTTAAGTCACTTTGTAAAAATAAAATTATCCCAAATTATAAGTAATTTTACGATTCCAATATAATATTAATAATATTTTTTTTAATATACCTCTATCTTTTATTACTATTCATTATTTTAATTCTTTAACTTTGTGTTTCATACATAATAAATTAAAGACAAGATTGTAAAATTATACATAATTTTTCTTCCCAATATAATATTAATTATGTTTTTTAATTCGTGTGAAATGTTTAAAAATAAATGTAGTTTGCTTCTGCTATTGAGTTCTCAAAAAGTTGGTTGGGAATGTTTTTGTTTTAATTTTATAATGATAAGTTTATTGAATAAAAAATTCTTATGTTGAATTGCTAAATTGTTCTCGTGTTATCTCTCACTTTTGTGTTCATGAAGATCATGATTGAATTATATATGACTTCAGATGACTATCTCTTTATTGGTTGATCCTCTCTCAATTGACTATTCCCCTTCTCATTGGTTCTTCTATTTGGTTGCTTCTCTCTCTCTCTCTCTCTCTCTCTCTTTTTGGTTCTTCTATTTGGCTAATCCTCTCCCTCTTGGTCATTCTATTTGGTTGATTCTCTCTCTCTCTCTCTCTCTCTCTCTCTCTCTCTCACACACACACACACATTGCTTCTTCTATTTGGTTGCTTCTCTTTATCTCTCATTGGTTCGTAAATTTTAGTTACTCCTTTCATATTTTGATTCGGTTACCTCTTTCTCCTTTGATTTTCCCTTTTATTGGTTATTCTGTTTGATTGCTTCTCTCTCTCTCTCTCTCATTTGTTCATCTATTTGATTATTCCTCTCTCTATTGGTTATTCTATTTGGTTTAAATTGAATTGGTTTAATTTGATATGATTTGATTAAGTTTGGTTTGATTCATACTGATTTGGTTCAATTTGATTTGTTCCTTCTTTGGATGCTATCTCTCTTTGACTACTTCAACGACTTTTTCTCTCTCATTGTTGCTCATCTCTTCGTTGTTTCTTCTTATTGGTTATTGTTTTCGGTGATTATGATATTAGTTAATTTGGTTTATCACTTACTCTTAGGGATAATTTGTAACAAACTTTAACTTGAAGGGGAGTGTTTGGGTATGTTTTTATTTATTTATTTTTAGAATCTCTAAATTTTTCATGTTAATATGCATTATGAATTTGAGGAGAGGTGTTAGATAAAATGTAATTGACATTTATATATAATTGGACTATGAATAGTTTTGTCTATTTATGACTTATTATATTCTTTGTAAACCTTATTTACATAACTATGTTATTCATATTATTGAAACCCTTTGTTATCTCTATTGTTAATGCATTATGAATTTGGGGAGAGATCTTAGATAATACTATGTAATAGATATTTATTTATATTTGGACTATGAATAGTTGTCTATTTATGGCTTATTATATTCTTTGTAAACCTTGTTTACATAACCTATGTTATTCATATTATTGAAACCCTTTGTCATCTCTATTGTTAAGAGTCTGCCCATGAAAAAAAAACATACCATGTCAATATTTCTCTCTTCCTAACCATATAGGAGAACATTAATAGAAAAAATGTGAAGTGCAAGAATAACTGTATATAACTAAATCCACCCTTGACTTAACTAATGTACATTGCGATTTTAAACCACAGATTTTTAGGATGAATACGCACTTGTACATTTTATAGTAAACAATGACCAAATGATCCTACAACCAAAATTTTGCAACCAATCCTGAGGAATGGCTGCTTAACAAAATTATCAACTGTGACAACATACATTTATGTAACAACCGAACATTAATGAAAGACTCTGCATGATGACCATTACTATTCACATAAGCTGTCTTTTTGTGAGTCAACTTTCCAGGTGACGTGCGAGTATATTCTCTGTACAGAATGCGTGATAGTTAGATAATCTAACACCAAATCTCACAGATATGCGGCAGAGAAAGGAATATATCAATAAAAAACAAAAATTATAACAGCAACAATCTTCTGTTTAAATTTTCTTTTATCCTCTAATATAAATCTGTTCCCTGAAAAGTAGCATGTAAACAATTTTGAAGGACAACAGTAGAAGTCTGGCTTGAATGTGTGAATTCCATTCGGCGTGCAATGAGAAAGAATAAAGGCTATTAACTGATATTGTGACATGATTACAGATCAGGGTCAAGACGGTAATTCATCAAAACTCTTGCTTCTTTCTGAAAATGAAAAACATGATAGGATTCATATTAGATTGTACATGTATACAAAACTTGCTCATAACATCCATAAGATGGCAACCCAATACAGAGCTAACAGTCAAGAAAACCAAAGTTTTATGCTTTGTAGAAGGGTAACGGTCTAACAGAGACCTTTTAATATTATCAATTTATCATATTACCAATCCCAGAAACAAGTTCCAAATAAAGAAGAAAATTAAAAATCCTTACTTCCTTTCAATTATTATAATCAACAAAGGCAAGAAGAATAGTCAGAAAATTCCAATTCATATATAGCAAGCACCAATTTTAAGATTCACTAACATGATCACCTTCCAGTATTAATCCTGCTAGATTCAATAAAAGATACTATATCTTCTTTGCATTTATAGACAACAAAGGTTTCACATGATAGTTTTAATCTTCTCCAAAGAAAGGCTAAAGAACTGCAGAAATAAGTAGATTGACTTCAAAATAAATTCAGCCACAAAATAAACATAGCAACTGCACCATCCCCTTAGTTCTAGAGGCATGCTTCCATCTAATTCCATGTGTTCATGATGAGTGTTAATCAAAGCATTTTGCACTCTAGAATTGCAAGCACAAACTCACCATTTTTAGTCTATAGATTTGCAGAACTTATAGCAGCCAAAACAATAGCTACTCTTTCCTTTTTAGCAATAACTAGAATCACAAGATAATCAATATCAAGATCATCTTCCAAACAACATTTGTCTAAAACAAATTTATTTCAAGATACACAAGAAAATAAAGGACAAACCTAGAAATTTTATCACAAAAGAACCTGGAAAATGATAAAATTAATGCATTGATTTTTATAGATAAAATCAAGTTTACTAATGAGCTCGACTCTCAATGCAAAAAGTTTCTTGAAGAATGATATGATAGGTAAAGTTTTGGTTTAACCTTCTTAAAAAACCATAGTATCTTGTGTTACTATTGTAGGTGATACACAACTTCGTTGCCCTCCATCGTTAGGCTCATTCATTATATCAATTTGTTTGATGTCAACCATTGAAAAAATGCTATTAACTATTAACAAGTAATGAGCAAAATGAAGACAATACAAAAGGAGAAATGAGCAGAAGGCATAAAGTTACCAAATTCCTCCACCTCTGCTTTTTCAATAATAATTGATAGAAGATTTTCGGTCAAAGCTCTAATTTGATGAAGTTATTTGCATGCTTCAAGGCATGCAATAATTTGATGAAGCTGATATTATAACCTTGTTTCTCACATGCTAATTAGCACTTTCTTAAGAGGTAGAATTTTGATCCTCTGCATGAACTTACCACTAGAAGTTGACATTTCACAATATCATATGTTAAATCTGCAAACGAAAGAATAAAAAAGATTTTTGTTGCTTAAGTGTTTAGCTTGGATGAACTTGGTTGGCTTTGAAGGTTCTTGCACCTCACTCAATAGTTGAGTTGTACATACGCGGTTTGCACAATTAACATAAACTATTTTTTGCGTAAAGACTTAGGAGTCCCTATCTTCCATTGAAATTTACTTAAAGATAACTCTATAAATAAAATAAATTTGACAACAATTTTAGTTTGGCTACTATGAAGACACTATGAGAATAGATGGAATTATAATATTTGTAAAACTATGAAATCCAATGTTAATACAGAAAATTACATTTAGTCACATTTAATACATTGGAGATTTAAGACATTTTCTAAAAATTAATTAAAGAAAGAATGTAAGTAAAAGATACAAATGAAAATTTCTTGATGCTGGTATATTCATTTCTATATGATTGTGATTTTTAAGGGTCTGCACACTAGTCAAACTATAACTCATAAATTTTTTATTTGTAGAGCGACCGTGAAAGGAAATTTCAAAAGAAGATAAGAACTCTTCTATAGTCTACCGCATAAAAACATTCTAAATCAATTATGCAAAGACGAACGGTACAACCTTGCTCTAAAGTCAAGGCAGCATGAGGGGCAAGAACATTCAAAGGCAATCAAACAAATCCAAGCAAAACACTAAAAGAGCAAAAGTCTTTGTTAAGACATTGTTGTAGACTTTTCATCTGATTTTGTAAAATGTCAACTTTTAGTGTCAAGTTCATGCAGAGAAACAAATTATCCATTATCAATAACCTCAAGGAAATTTACACAATTCACAACTATGTTCCTTCAAAGTCACTACTTTAGCTCTGTAGATGCTCCCTCCAAACTTCCCATCAACAAAAATCTCTACATGCAATATGACAAAGTTACCCGGCAATTGTATCACTGGTAAAATAAAACATAATCAGGAAAAATGATATTAATGCATTAGATCAAACAATTGTACTGCATCCATGGAATTCATGACCAAAAGCTTTACCAGGTATATTAACTCAACAAATCAAGGGTTTGAAACAACTCACCATAGCAAACGAAAGAGTATTGCGATCACGATGTTAGCAAACTGCATAGCCATATTTGCATTAGAGTTTCTTCCATAGTCTTTGATGCATTTGTGTTGATAGAGGGATTCCGCAGCTACTGGTCAAACTATGGTTCTATTATGATAAATTACACTTTAAATACTAGATCATTTAATGGATCTAATTGAATGGGCCAAAGACTCATTAACAATGAGGAATCTTTTTGACACCCCACTAGTTAAACCTGACACCCTATATTTTTCTCATAATGACAAAAATACTCTTGTCAAAATTTAAGCAAAGATAGTCAACAAAAATCTGGTTGTAAAATTTGAAAAATCCGGTACGTTTTGTAATTTGTTTTAGTTTATTTTTTGAAAAATCATTTTGATATGTAAAACAAACTGAAATTAAAACTATCTGACATTTCGGAAAATTAGCACAATATAGTTTTATTTTTTTAAATCGATGAAAAATCATATTTTTGAAAAATTCGGTAGAAATTTGTTAAATACTCATATTTTTGAAAAATTCAGTTGTGTATTGAAAAATCTAGTAAAAACTCATAATTTTTGAAAAAATCTGGTGAAAACTAGAAGTTTTTTGTATTTTGAAAAATCGGATAAAACTCTTTTTTTTTTTTGTTGAAAAAACCAGTAGTTTATTTTGAAAAATTCGATAAAAATTCTTAATTTTTTGAAAAATCTAATAAAAATTCATAGTTCCATAAAAATGATTTGGGCATGTGTTGGAGCTATGCGTAGCTAGAGGTTTAGATAATGTTGTGGTGTTTGGGTTAATGTAGGTTGACATTGGATAATGTTATTGGACATTTGAGGGGGTAATGGTTTTGATTTGGGGGTCTGATAAATTTAGGTTTTGGATCTTTTAACTTGGCCTCAATCAGTTTGGTCAATCCTACGACTACTGAAATAGAAGCGTTGGATAGCTAATTCATTTCAAAATTATCGAATTAAACATAATATGAAGCAATTAAGTATTGCACATGGTGGTAATCTTAGTACTTTATTTCCTAATTTTTCGAAATTGACTTGGTATTCTGAAATAGATCCATGTTGTCTTAGCTTTTAGAGTTGAGTATGGTTATTTCCTAAGGTTGAAGGGCCAAAATGTAGTTCAATAGACCAAGAAAACGATTGTCAATCAGTTACTTAATGTTTTTGAAACATCCACTTATATTATCCTAAGGCTTCCTTTTTCATATAAAAAGCAACAATGGGAAACTGGTTTTCAAAAGGAATGTTATAAAAGGTAAACAAATTATTCAGCTTGAAATAGCCATTCTAAAGCACCAATTCCATCAAAAATCACTCGTTTAATTTTAGGGGTTCTAAAACATGGTTGAGGGTATTGGTATTCTACAAAAAGAGGGAAATAAATGATTTATTGAGTATGATGTGGTTGAAATGGGGTGGTTGGGGACAATTGTCAAAGTTGAGTTAGTAGAGTGTAAGTGGGCAGGGTATGGGTAAAAGAAAATGGGGTGGGGTGGTGGAGTGGGTAATTGAGCGGTGGGTATATTTCCCATTGTGTGAGTGAGGTGAATGGATAAGGGTATATGAATAAATGGGAAAATGTGTTGATTACAAAAACATTGTTCTTTGAGGAAAAAGTTGTCACGACATCAAACTGTTGAGTCATGCGAGAGGTGAGTGCTACAAAGTTTGCTTTCATGTAGTCATAAATACTGCTATCCAACTGACCCAACTACATCGAAAGATATTGATTCTTGTTTTCTACCTGACTCAACTACACAAATATGGAATGATTTCTATCTTCCATGGTTGTTTCAAGGTTATGGTTGTGGGTGATGAGTTCATCAATACGTTGGTTTGTTACTTGAAGAGAGTCATCAAGGTCTTTTTAGGTAGGAGTTTTAATTTTATGAGGCATTGAGAAAGAAGATGAAAGCACCAATGATAGATGGATTCTGCAGTTACTACCCAGACTAGGGTTTCACCATGAGACTTAAAAATAAAATATGAAGGAAAACAAATAAAATAAAATTACGAATGTTCATATGTCATTAATGCGATCCATTACACCTTTAAATATTAGGTTAACTAATGGATCTTGACTAATTAGGCAAATGCTCATTGAAAATAACAACTAATGTGCTTAAGGCCACTTGTAAGAATTTAAATAGATAATTTCTTATTGCACCATATATGTTTTTAATGCACCAAGTAAATTTTCACATATGCCCCCTGATTCTGGAGATACATCTCCTGACGCACCCAAAAACACACTCAACAAAGGCCATTATGAGCTACAACATTTATTTTGGTTTAACTTATTCTGGAGATGCATCTCCAGAACATTTTAAGAAAAAACATTTTAATTGTTCAGTTCAGTAGATATTCCGGAGATGCATCTCCGGAATTATGGGAGACATTTTGAAATATTTTGTCACATTTTCATGTCAGGTATTTTCGGAGATGCATCTCCGGAAATATTTGATATACAACCTGAATGCATGATCAATCCTCCATTGTCGACATACTTGTTTTTCACACAAACCCTTCACCCTAAAAATCCTTCATTCTCAATCCATTTTTTCACTCCAAATCTTTATTTTTTGTTTAAACATATCATAGGGAGCAAAATAAGATAGAATTTCAGGTAAAAAATGTTCTTTTCCCTCTGTATTTCTCACATTAATCATCTATTTTTCTGGAAAAAAGTTACATTATGTCTAGAAATTTATCTTCGAAACGTGTATAAACTTGTTCTGAGATGCATTTCTGGAAGTTGTATATGTTCGTTTTTGCATTAAATATGCAATAATAGTTTACCTTATGTTCTATTATTGTTTTAATTGTTTTCATTAGATATGGTGCACCCTGGTGTTTTCCCAAAAAAGTTGTCTCCTAATGTTCAAAGGGTTATTGTGAAGGCGGTAGATGTTGGCAGCGACTTTAAAAACAAACAAGAGTTTGAATCTCACGATCAAATGCTTGAACGGATTCATACGGAGGTCTCTAAACTTGGATTTGATGTGGTTATCGGAAGATGAAATATTGGTTTGGATAAAAGATATGTCTTTGAGACAATGATATGTGAAATAAGTGGAAAACATCGAACTTCTCTCAAGAATTTTAAAAGAGACGACACGGGTAGTAAAAAATGTGAGTGTACATTTAAGGTTCGTGGTTACATGTTGGAAAACAAAATTGGATATTTAATGTGATATGTGGTTTGCATAACCATGATTTGTGTTTGAAATTATTCAGTCATCCTAGTGTATGTCGGCTCATGCCGGAAGAGCAGGAATGTATTACTGACATGGCCTTGAATCTTGTTCAACCGAAAAATATACTTGCAACATTGAAATAGAAATAACCCGATAATATATCAAATATCAAGCAAATGTATAATATTTGGTACCTCACTAACAAGGTGCTTAGGGGGGATATAACTGAGATGCAACAACTCTTGAAACTTTTGGACTCATCCTGATTCCATAAAGTTATTCAACATGTTTCCTACGGTGCTCATACTTAATTCAACCTATAAGACCAACAAGTATAAACTTCCATTATTTGAGATGGTTGGTGTTACCTTAATTGAGAAAACATATTCGGTTGGTTTTGCATTTATTGAGTGTAAAAAAAAGGACAATTTTACTTGGGAATTAGAGGTGTGTCAGTCACTTTTGAAGGTCCAAGGTGAGATGCCTAAATATATTGTTACCGATTGCGATAACTCATTGATGAATTCGGTTGCAAAGGTATTTCCTTCTTCTTATACATTACTTTGTAAGTATCACATAACAAAGAATGTGAGAAGTTGGATTAAACCCGTGGTAGGGACGAAACAAATAGAGTTCGAAGGTAGAAAATTAGTGAAGGCATGTGTGGTTGTGTAAAAAATAATAGATGCATGGAATCATATAATGAATTCTTCCATAAAAGAACTATATGCCGATTTCGTTATTCATTTCAAGAAAGTGTGTGAAAAGTATCTAGATTTGTTGAAATATATTGAAAGCAAAATTATTAACCAAGTGAAAGAGAATATAGTTTGTGCATGGACTGATAATATTAGACACCTTGGAAATACAACAACTAACAAAGTTGAGTCTACCCATGCTACTTCAAAAATTTGGTTGGGAAATATTAGTGGGTATTTGTGTATAGACTGGGACTTTGTGAACCACACGATTCAAAAATAGCATAATGAGATACAAACAACATTAGTTGGATTATCATAGTTTTGGAACACAGATTTAAATACAATAATTTATATTCTCATTTGATTGCTAACATTTCTCGGGCGGGTTTAAACTTGCATAATGATAACCAATTCCGAACATGTCTTCTTTCTTGGGGACTTTGATCATTTTTCCCCAGCCTTCGGTGTTGCCAGATTCAATCACCTCGAGTGCTTGTTTGTATGATGCAATGGAAATTCCCCTCTTTATCTCTGCAGACGCTGATGATGGCGCTTCTTCAACTTTGATTGGCTCAAAAGCTTTGCATAAATTTTCATATATTTCCCCATCCATCTCGACATATTTGAAAGAAGACAAATTGCTTATGAAAATGTCCTCTTCCCCGCACACCGCAACGATCTGCCCTTCCATGACGAACTTTAACTTCTGATGTAAGGTGGAGAACACTGCCCCAACTACATCACGAGTGTCCCAGTAGACAACTATAAGCGGGTTAAATGTCCATCACATAGAAATTTGCGCTGAAGACCTGTGGGCCCATTTTGATTGGGAGTTCTACTTCGTCAAATACAGATCTCTTTGAACCATCAAATGCACAGACCACCATGTCGCTGGGTCGGAGAACTACACCATCATAATCCAACTTGATCAAAGTCTTTTTCGGGAGCACACTTAGTGAGGATCCTGTGTCAACGAGTACATGTAAAAGCACAACTCATTTACACTCCATGGAGATATGTAAAGCTCTATTATGATTCCGTCCTTCCGTGGTCAAATCAAAATCTGTGAAACCCAGACCGTGACTAGCATTTACACTTGCAACGACGGTCTCAAGCTGATTTACGGAGATCTCCTGAGGGACATAGGCATTATTCAAAATCTTTAGCAAGGCATTCCTGTGAGACTCTGAACACAACAACAGGGACATGATAAAAAATTTGGATGGAGTCTGGTGGAGATGATCAACTATTTTTTTGTCACTCTTTTTGATGATTCGGAGGAATTCCTCAGCTTCCTCCTCAAAGGTAATTTCTGGATTAGGAGTAGGGACTTCATCAAACACAACTTGCTTACCCTTAGCATTAGCCAAGGCCTCTGCATTGTCACTTGGCGATTCCCCACTATTTCTCAATGTTTACGGCACGAACAATCTTCCGCTCCTAGTGAAACCTCCTACACCCACATTTTCAACTTGAGGTTGCACTAGCAGGGACATGATAGAAATTTTGGATGGAGTTTGGTGGAGATGATCGACTATTTTGTAGTCACTCTTTTTGATGATTCGGAGGAATTTCTCAGCTTCCTTCTCAAAGTTAATTTCTGGATTAGGAGTAGGGACTTCATCGAACACAACTTGCTTACCCATAGCATTAGCCAAGGCCTATGCATTGTCACTTGGCGATGCCCCGCTATTTCTCAATATTTACGGCGCGAACAATCTTCCGCTCCTAGTGAAACCTTATACACCCACATTTTCAACTTGAGTTTGCACTATTCCTGAAGTGGTTGTATCTTTCCTCTGACCATTGCAATAGACTTCAGCGCCATAGTGCCATGGAATGGCTCTCTCGCTCTGATATGAAACAAGTCCTAAAACAGTAATCGTGACAAGTGTTGGCCTTGCCGGTGCTAGAATCTCAACAAGGGTCAAATATATGGTCATTGTAGAGACCTCGTCCACTTCTTTAGAAACACGATCAAACTGAATGCCCCCCTCATTAATCAATTTCTAAATACCAGTCTTCAACTTTCCACACCCTTTCGTAGATTTCTCAATATCTTGGGAAACTTCCCCGCAACCTGGGAATAACCCCTTTTTTGACAAACAATCCTTCATTGCTAACAATGGAGTCTTTATGGAGTTGACATCATATATAAAGTTCAGTCTGTCACTGTCTCCTACAGCCCCCACATATTTCCCATATGAGGCATATGATTCTGGAGAACATTAGGAGTGGGAGCAAAGTTGATAGCTTTCGAGTCCAACAGGTCTTGCACCATATGTTTCAAAGTCTTTCAATTCCCAGTCGTATGGCCCAGTACGCCAAAGTGAAACTCATAATGAGTGTTAGCATTATAGCCATCTGGGATTTGTCCGGGTGTTGGCAGTTTTAAAGTTTGGAGCTGGATCATCTGTAGTTGTAGAAGATTTTGCAAAAGTTGAGAATATGGTATAGACGGGGTCTCGAAATGTCGTTCGACCATCCTAGGTCTCGGTTGATAACTCTACCGGGAAACTCTTTGTTGTTGTTATGGCGCATGTTGGTTGGTCATGGCTGGAATAGTGACAGCTACAGTCTGGTAATACGAAACCTGATTTCCTCTCTTTCGTTGGGCGTACACTGCTCCTGTTTCCCCGTCCCTTCTTTTCAGACCATTCGAGAATGGTTTCTTAGTTCCGGACGTGCAAGCACCATTGTTCTGGATCTTTCCTAGCTTCATCCAGTTTCAATTCTTTCCCCTGCCATTACAATGTCAGAAAATCCGTTTGATGAACACCCTTCGATGGGCTCAATGAAATTCCATGGGAGAGTATCCATGAACAAATCTACCATTTCTCTTTCAAGTAGAGGTGGTTGAACTCTAGTAGATAATTCCCGCCACCTTTGCGCATATTCTTTAAAGCATTCAGAGTTCTTCCGCGACATGTTTTGTAGTTGGGTATGACTAGGAGCCATGTCGATGTTATATCGGTATTGCTTCAAGAATGCTTCACCAAGCTATTTCCAGTTGTGGGCGGTTGTTCTCTCCAATTTCATATACCATTCAAGGGATCCACTAGACAAACTGTCTTGAAAAAAATACATCCAGAGTTTTTCATCTTTGGTATAAGCAGATATTTTGCGATGATGGGCCTGAAGATGAGTCTTAGGACAATAACTTCCATTATACTTATCAAACCCGGGAGATTTGAACTTTGGCGGGATCATCAGACCTTGCACAAAACCCATGTCAGAAACATTAATCCCTAGAGTGTATTTGCATTCTAAGACCCTAACTTTTTCTGCTAGCATTTGGAATTCACGATGACCACCACCAACACCAAAACGCATGTCCTCATTCAACAGTGAGAACTGATTAGTCTGGTTATCTTCCATATGGGGAATTGGAACGGGAATACCGACCGGAGTAGGGGGTCTTTCAGCTCCCACAGGCGCACCAACAATGTTGATGGGATTCCCTTGCGCATCCAAATTGGCTCATGCGCTTGGAACCTCCATTTGTGGTACATCGAGCCTCTTAATAACGACCCACAAATCTTGTTGCTCCAAGGAAAACCCTTGCATAATGTTCATGAATTCATTCATTCATAGGAGAAGCTCAACCAACTCAGTCTGCACAACGTCCATAACGTACTGTTGATTCTGATGGGTGGCGTACTTGTGAGTGTGATGGCTTACAATCCTTCCTGAAATAATTAAATAAGTTAGGAAACCTAGATGACCTGTAAAAATTCAAGAAATTATATACATGAAATGAATGCTTATGATATGTTTATTCATTTTTAGGGCCTCCCATCCCCTAATTCCAACTTTGCGAAGTTGAAGCAGATAGAGACACTCTGATATTTGCTGCAGACAATAAATAATGTTGACAATATAGGGTGCGTGTGTGCAACAGATGTGCCATATAATACTGAGAATACGAAAGCCAATGTGTGCATGCTGCAGATGTGTAAGATACATTGTTGAAACCATAAAGCCGAAACAACATGGATCAATAGATGAAAAAAGCCCCATTATATCGATAAAGCACAAACATGTGCTGATAATGTTGGAAATACACAGAATAAAGGTCATAAACCTAAGTACATTAATCAAAAGACTCCATCAACAATCCTGATGATAGTCTCACAACAACTAAGCAACTATATCATTATGATCTTCAATCCGTGCTCGGGTTGCTCGAGCCAACATTTGATCCTTACTTTAGTGATTCAATAAATGCACTTGTCTGTGCTTGGTCGTCTTCCAACCTCTTTGATGCGTGTTTTTCGCAAGTGTACGAACACGTCAGAGTAATATAAAAGATTGTCGAATCCACAGAGACCAAGTGTCAATCTATCGTACCTGTTGTTATGGTGTGTATCTAAGGCAACTGAATATAAGGGTTTTAAGGAGTGCGCAGTGGTAAATAAAATAATAGTTTTAAACAATTAATAAAAGACAGGCTCGAATGTAATTCACGTAATCAATTGATAGTCCGGTACTTGTTAATAGAACTACTTATGGGCAATGTTTTCTACTTTGAAAAGAACTAATTTAACAGGAACTGTCGCTTTCGCGTATTCAGAACCGAGTTGTACTCTCTAAGCAACCCCTCCTATTGTCACAGATAAAAAGGTGCTTACTGCGTTAGAATAGTAAACCTATTTTTAAGAAATATAGTATCTTAACTAAGTTGAAAAGTACTATAACCTGGATTTCTTAGCAAAAAGAGGTTCTCACGAACCAGACTCTAAACTTCTTAACGCGTCCGAAAATCGTTTTAAAATCCCTTTTCTTTTTAATCTAAAAACTCCTAATGAACTAGACAAAGCGCTTTTAGCTGTCTTTGAAATAGTTAAAAACAATTAAACTTATATTGAAAGTTAAAATAGCCCTTAAGTGTTTCCAGGAACAATTGTACGGATTACTGGTTCAATTACGATCCTTACATTCTAACCTTTATGGATTTAGTTAGACATGGTAAAGTAAAAGTTCTTTTTATAATTTTTCATAAAAGTAATTAGTGCGAGTGCGGAAAGTAAATAAAAGTAGTGCGAGTGCGGAAAGTAAATAAAAGTACTGCGAGTGCGGAAAGTAAATAAAAGTAGTGCGAGTGCGGGAAATAAAGGTATTTAAAGCGAGTGCGGAAAATAAACGAAAGTAGTGCAAGTGCGAGAAATAAATAAAATAAAGCGAGTGCGGGAAATAAATAAAAGTAAAGCAATGCGGAAAATAAATGAAAGTAAAGCAATGCGGAAAAATAAAATACGAACTGGAATTAAAATGGCGGCATGATTAACTTCCTCCCAGAGTGCTCCAAAACTCGATCACACAGACGTATATAGACTCGATCACTCGATTGCAGTAACACCCCGATGTGGAATGATAACTACTTTAAAACTGATATATGCCTAAGAGATTCTAAGTTTGGATGAAGAAAATGAAATTCTAAAGTCCTATTTATAGGAAAATATTAAATGGGAAATGACCAGGATGCCCCCCCCTCCACTAAAAAGTGGAGGGAACCACTTTTGCCTTGTGGCGCCCGCCACAAGGCCATGGCGCCCGCCATGAGAGCAAATG
Organism: Lathyrus aphaca; assembly: GCA_963966055.1. Classification (NCBI taxonomy): domain Eukaryota; kingdom Viridiplantae; phylum Streptophyta; class Magnoliopsida; order Fabales; family Fabaceae; genus Lathyrus; species Lathyrus aphaca. The sequence goes on from OZ014521.1 coordinate 90,761,680, forward strand.
GGTGAAGAAAGTGGGGATCATGGGTCTTGGCAGTTGTGGAGTGGTCTTGAGACGTGGCCACGTCATGGCAGACCCCATGGCGCCAGCCATGGCGGATGCCGTAAGTGTAAAAAGCTGAATTTCTTGGTTTTCGTCCGTTTCCACTCCTTTTTCGCTCCTCTTATCGATTTAAGCCCTAATTACATAGAAAACCTGAAAATAAAGAAAAACAAAGTAATAACATAACAAAATAACAATAAAAGCTAAGAATGCATGCGAAATCGGAGTCAGAAATACGGTGAAATTTAGTGTTATCAAATCCTCCCACACTTAGACCTTTGCTTGTCCTCAAGCAAACATAAAAAAATGAAGAAAACTGGTGTCAACACGTGATTCGGGCTAAAGGGCTTCTAAGTTCAAGTCAGGATGCAGTGACAGGTACTAACTAAGTGAACCAATGGTACCATAATAACACAGACACAAACTTCAATCCTATATTAACCACCCCATGTCATCCCACAATACCTAGGCCTATCTTCTCATCTCTTTTTGGGTCATTTTCATTCAGGCGCAATCACATTAAGCCCGTTATCCGTACATGCTTCATAGTAGAGTGACCGGCTAGTGATTCTGATCCATAACATAAGGTTTCTGGCACATAAGCATGTGTAAACCTATTTTTATTTTGCCTAAATGTAGCTGCGGAGGATCGAATCGTAATCCGCCCTACCAAGTTCAGTGCTAGATACCTCTGAACCAACTAACAATAGGTGACTGCAATTTTTTTTTCTTTTTGTGGCAAAAAAAATTTCTTCTCTTTTTTCGGTTTAAATGACTTTGTGAGGGTCACCTATCCCAGAGTTTGCTTTTTTCTTTTTTATTAGTACTAGATCATTCACTTATGTTCATCGACCCCCTACGTAGAGCATGCTTAGGCCGGAGCTGACTGCTAGAATAAACTACTTAGGACAATTTTTTGAATGATAATAAAGGCCATGATGTGCGGGGTTTAGGAGTGATTCCTATATTCAAGAGGTCTATGGTGCTAAAATGGTACTGATGTTTCAAAAAGTTGACCTAAGTCACCACATCCTAATCCAAACCTGTCTCAAAGCCCAAAAAACATGTGAAACAACATTGTTTTCTTTTTAAATTTTTTTTGGTAAGGCTAAGGAAATGGGAAAAAATGAGGATATACTAAAGATACACTATACTGGTGACTCGTCAGACTCATGCATTTATCTAAGAAAAGTTAAACTAGATAACTTACCGGAAAGGGAAATAACAGAAAGCAAATAAATAACTAGAAAGGGAAATGACAGAAAGAAATGAAATCCCCTCCCACACTTAAATCGAACATTGTCCCTAATGTTTCGAAATAAGATAAGGAGGGTAACCTGAAAAACTACTGCGGAGGAGCACTGGTGCCCTCGCCGTCCTGCTGTGATGGTCTGGAACGACGGGATCTACTGCGTTGCTGGTCCCTCCGGTCAAGTCGTGCCGATAAGGCAGCCTGGGCACTCCGGACCTCTCGAAGGTTACCTAGGATGGAACCCTGAGTGGCCTCCATAAGCTGGTAGTGCCGGCGGTTGACTTCTCGCTGATGGGACTGCTCTGATGTGATGTCGGTCAAGGCATGACAGACGTTACTGTAGGCACGATCCAATACCGATCGCGATTGTTGCATGAAGCTCATGTTGTCCGTCAGTTGTTGTGAAAAATCCATGTGGGCTTCGCGTACCTTTTGTCTTCGGGGGGTCCAGATAATGTTTTCTTCTTTCTTCTAAGGCACAAAACTTGCATATTTTTTATGAAGGCAAAAATAAAAAATATTTTTCCCTTTTTTTTCATTGTTATACATAAAATAAAATGAAAGAAAAATAAAAATGAGTATTAGTGCATGAAATAATATAAAAAATCAAAGTACATGGAAAATATAATATATGCGATAATATAAAATATGCCTGGAGATGCGAGAAATAAAATAAAGCATGAAAAAGAAATTAAATACTAGAGTAATAATGTCAGTGTAAAACGATCATGTGGTAGGCCTCTCTTCCTGGTTCGATCCACGAATCTCAGTTATCTCCCTCTGAAGCTCTTCAATCTCCTGATATAGAGAATCGACCTTTGAGGCATGAGTGAGATAAGATACCTCGATCTGTAATGCCAAGTCCGCTACTTCCTGCTTGAGCAGGGCAATCTCCATACATAGCTCATAAATCTGGGTTTGTAGATTAGGCGGCTGCAAAGACATATTATTAGACATAACAGTGATTCGGGGAGAAAGAGGTGTAGGAGTGTACTCAGCGGCGGGAGGTGATTTTGGCTCTTCGACAGTCTCTCCATAACCCTCTAAAGCATAACTCCAATTAGCAGGGTCGTGGACACTGGTCATCAGCGGGTCTGGTAATGTAAAGTAATGTATCACTTCGCCGTTGATCAGTAATCTAAACGTGTTGGGCTCAAAAGAGGCCCTCCTCATCAATCCTCTGTCAAGACAAAAGTCAACATCTAGCAAACCGAGGAAAGAGTGTGCTAGAATCATCTGGAAGTACCTTAACGCAGGGTTGTGGATTACCTGAGAAAACTGAGTGGAAGGATCTTGGTTCCCTCCACCTGAGATGTTAGACCAAAACTTTTCCACTTCTCTGCTCATAAAATACCCCATCGGTGTCTCTGGAATAGCATCAGGAGTAGTCTGAAAACCTAGTAAATCACCAAAATCTTTGTGAGAGAAGGAGTAGTCAGTCTCGAACAACCTGAAAACAGCATGTCCATCGGGTCCAGCCCAAGGATCATAATGAAACGAGCTGAGGAACTCTAGGGTTAAGTTCCTGTAAGTGTTGTTCATATCATCAAATTGGTCCCACTGGAGTTAGTGGCATAAGAATCTGACGCTTGGCTCTATCTCCAAGGCATCCATGCAATCTTGGTCTGGGTACCTGGTAGGTGCCATAGGGCGTCTCATGTGGACATAGTAACGCTCTCTCTGTGTGTCGTCTCTAAAGGCCACGTGCATGTCATCAGGGTTCTGCATTCTGCACAAGGTTAGCAAACAAGTCCTGAAATCACATAAAACATTCAATCGTTAGTCCTGACATAATTAAAATAAAGTAAAAATAAATAAAAAGTATGTAAATAAGAAAACCATGGGTTGCCTCCCATGCAGCGCTTGTTTAACGTCATTAGCTCGACGACCGGATTTTATACATCATTTGAAGGATATGGTGGATCACTCAGAGTATGGCAGGTGTATGTTGTTGGGATGTCACTTCCTTCGTAGGCTTCAACCTCTGTCCATTGAAGATGAACGGTTTACATGTTTGGTTCTTGATTTCAATAGCACCAGATCTTAGAATCTTAGATACTTCGAAAGGGCCAGTCCATCTCGAACGAAGCTTCCCTGGAAAAAGTCGTAACCTAGAATCGAACAGGAGAACAGGATCACCTATTTTGAAGTCTTTTCTTATGATTCTTTTGGCATGCCAAGCTTTTGTTCTTTCTTTGTATATGATGGCATTTTCGTAGGCAGATTGTCTGAGCTCCTCTAATTTGTGGATATCAAGGATACGTTTTTCACCAGCAGTTAAGTAATCCAAATTCAAAGTTTTGATGGCCCAATAGGCCTTATGCTCCAACTCAAAAGGTAAGTGGCATGATTTTCCATAGACCAGTTGATAAGGGGTTGTTCCTATAGGGGTTTTGAAAGTGGTTCTATAGGCCCATAATGCTTCTTGAAGTTTCTGCGACCAATCTTTTCTAGATATAGAGACAGTCTTCTCAAGAATTTGTTCGATCTCCCTATTAGATACTTCCACTTGTCCATTGGTCTGTGGGTGGTATGGTGTTGCTACTATATGCTTAACTCCATACTTGCTTAAAAGTTTATCAAATATTCTCGATATGAAGTGTGATCCTCCATCACTTATGACTAAACGGGGGGTTCCAAACCTGGGAAATATATAGTTTTTAAACAATTTGATGAATACTTTGGTGTCGTTCGTGGGTGCGGTGATAGCTTCAATCCATTTAGACACGTAGTCAACAGCTACTAAGATATACTGATTTCCTAAAGATGGTGGGAACGGTCCCATAAAGTCTATACCCCATACGTCGAAGAGTTCTACTTCTTGGATATTTCTTAGAGGCATTTCATTACGTCTTGAAATATTCCCCGTGTGTTGGCATCTGTCACATTTGACAATGAAAGCATGGACATCACGCCACATGGTAGGCCAGCTTGAAGAATCTTGGCGTAGGTCTTAGATGGGCTTGCATGTCCACCATAGGGTGCAGAGTGACAATGCTCAATTATATTATATACCTCTTCTTTTGGAACACAACGGCGGGAAATGCCATCTTTACCTCTCTTGAAAAGAAATGGTTCGTCCCAATAGAAGTTTCTCATATCACTATAGAACTTCTTCTTCCGGTGGTAGTTTAGATCAGGGGGTATGATGTCAGCGGCTAGGTAATTAACAAAGTCAGCATACCAAGGTAAATTACTTATAGCTAAGGATTTATGAGAATGCTCATGTGGGTCTGGGTTATCATCTTCAATAGTTTCTAGTTGGGCTATCAGTCTATCATAGGCAAAATCGTCATTTATGGGTACTGAGTCAGGTTTCAGGTATTCTAGCCTAGAAAGGTGATCAACTACTACATTATCTGTGCCTTTCTTATCACGGATATCTAAATCAAACTCTTGCAGTAATAGAATCCATCGAAGTAACCTAGGTTTGGCATCCTTTTTACTTAGTAAGTAACGAATGGCAGCATGGTCGGTGTATACTATAATTTTGGCTCCTACTAGATAAGATCTAAATTTGTCTATGGCGAAAACTACAGCTAGGAGCCTTTTTTCGGTTGTTGCGTAGTTAAGCTGTGCAGCGTCTAGGGTTCTACTGGCATAATAAATCACGTGTAACTTTTTATCTTTTCTCTGACCTAGAAGGGCTCCTACAGCATAGTCACTAGCGTCACACATTATCTCAAACGGTTCTGACCAATCAGGGGGTTTCGTTATAGGTGTTGAAATTAGAGCTTGCTTCAGAAGATTAAATGCTTCAGTACATTTTTCATTGAAGATGAATTAAGCATCTTTCATTAAAAGACCAGTTAAGGGCTTTGTTATTTTGGAGAAGTCCTTGATAAAACGTCGGTAAAATCCGGCATGTCCAAGAAAACTTCTTATTTCCCTGATAGTCTTCGGCGGTTTTAGATTCTCTATGACTTCTATTTTATCTTTGTCTACCTCTATACCTTTTTCGGAAACTATGTGTCCTAAAATAATCCCTTTGGTGACCATGAAATGACACTTTTCCCAATTTAGCACAAGGTTTACCTCCACACATCTTTCCAGGATTTTTTCAAGGTTGATAAGAAATTTTTTGAAATCAGATCCACAGACTAAGAAGTCGTCCATAAATACTTCCATGATTCCATCTAAATAGTCTGCAAAGATAGACATCATGCAGCGTTGGAAAGTGGCAGGGGCATTACAGAGTCCAAAAGGCATTCTTCTGTAGGCAAAAGTTCCAACAGGGCATGTAAAGGTAGTTTTTTCTTGATCTTCGGGGTGAATAGGTATTTGGAAGAATCCTGAATATCTATCTAGGTAACAAAAGTAAGAGTGTCTGGCTAGGCGCTCCAACATTTGGTCTATGAATGGTAATGGGAAATGGTCCTTCCTAGTTGCTTTATTTAATTTTCTATAATCTATGCACATACGCCAACCTCCAACAGTTCTTTTTGCTACAGGTTCGCCCTTCTCGTTTTGCACGACTGTGATGCCTCCCTTTTTAGGTACTACATGCACAGGACTCACCCATTTACTGTCCGAGATCTGATATATTATACCTGCCTCTAGTAACTTAAGAACTCCAGTCTTAACTACTTCACTCATCATAGGATTTATTCTTCGTTGGTGTTCTTTGGAGGGTTTTGAATCTTCTTCAAGCGAAATCCGATGCATGCATACGGATGGGCTTATTCCTTTTAGATCTGAGATCTTATATTCTAAGGTTGAGGGGTACCTTCGTAAAACATCTAACAATTGGTTGGTTTCCTCTTGGTTTAAGGTAGCACTGACTATAACTGGACGGTTCATTTCTTCATCAAGAAATTCATATCTCAGGTTTTTAGGTAGTTCCTTAAGTTTTACGGTTGGTTTCATAGGGCAAGGCATAGGATCTGGGGTAAGAGATAAACATTCGTGAAGGTTATCATCAATGTAGGGTTTTTTATAACTGTCATCTTCCCAAATAAGGGTTGATGGCAATTTTATAGATTCAGTTTCTTCTTCTTGTTCTAATTCCCTAATGCATTCATCAATGATATCTAAGGCATAACAAGCATCTCCTATCACAGGTGCCATAAGGAATTTCGAAAGTACAAATTCTATCTTCTCGTCACCTACCTCAAAGGTTAGTTTCCCTTTTTTAACATCTATTATGGCTCCAGCAGTCAATAAGAACGGTCTACCTAGGAGGATTGGTATGTCGTCATCTTCTTTAATGTCCATGACAACAAAATCAGTAGGTATAAACAGCTGATCTATCCTAACAGGGACGTCTTCAAGTATACCTATAGGGTATTTAACGGATCTATCAGCCAATTGAAGTGACATCTTAGTAGGTTGTAATTCTCCTAAGTTTAATCTCTCACAAACTGCTAAAGGCATTAGGCTCACACTAGCTCCTAAGTCTAGAAAAGCCTTTTCGATGACATGATTCCCCAAAATACAAGGAATGGAAAAATTTCTGGGATCTTTATCTTTCTTTGCTAACCTATTTTCGGAAATAGAATTACATTCCACGAGTTTCGGATCTTCAAGTCTACGTTTATTTGTAAGTATATCTTTGAGAAACTTTGCGTAAGAAGGTATTTGGGTGATGGCTTCTGTAAAGGGGATTTCTACGTGAATTTTTTCTATAACCTTAACGAATTTTTGATACTGATTATCGATTTGGGTTTTCTTTAGTCTTTGAGGGTATGGTATTGGTGGTTTGTATGGCGGCGGCGGTACATAGGTTTTGTTTTTAGGTTCTTCTCCTTTTTCTTGACTTTCCGGGTTTTCAGATTCCTCTGGTTCCTTCTCTTCATTTCTCTCAGAAGTTTCGGGCTCACTTAATCTAGGGTTTGAAGGTTCCTTATAAGCGGTTCCACTTTGTAGAGTAATGGAATTTGCTTGCCCTTTTGGGTTTTGTTGAGGTTGTCCAGGGAGCTGTCCTCCAGGTGTAGTCTGAGGGGCTTGGTTTAAAGCTACCTGAGAGATCTGGGTTTCAAGCATCTTGTTATGAGTAATAATTTGATCAACCTTGGTTCCTAACTGGGTAATTAGTTCGTTAACATGGACGTTTTGGTTCATGAACTCTTTGTTTTGTTGTGTTTGAGCGGTGATAAAATTTTCCACAATTTTCTCAAGGCTCAGACTTGGTGGTATAGGTTGCATAGGTTGATTTGTTCTTGGGGCTTGGTAACCTTGTTGTCTCGGAGGTGCTGTATTTTGGATAGGGTTATTATTTTTATAGGAGAAGTTTGGTGATTCCTCCATCCAGGGTTGTATGTGTTTGAAAATGGGTTCCATTGGGTGTAGTTCACTTGCTCAGGGTTGGTTTCATTTAACAGATTGCATTCAGCGGGTTGGTGTCCTTGCGTCCCACATATCTCACAATTCGGCGAAACTCCAGCTACAGTATTCGGGGTTGTACACATATGTGTCGCTCCCACCTGATGACACGGGGCCAAGAGGGGTACAGACGCGAACGGTCGGCGAAAGGAGGTGAGAACACACAAGGGTGAACTCAGAAGACAAGAGTCGCCAGCTAGGCATTTTTATCTCGGAGGAAAGGTAATGCTGCATAGACCTAAGAAAAGATGGATAAGACGGTTGCGAACCAGAGAGACTGAGAAAGGGGGTTGGTTACAACCTGGGAAGGTATTAGCACCCAGATTGTCCGTCGTACTCGACGGGATCCACGCTTAAAAGATTTGTGTTTTAAAGGGGTAGTGTCAGTGCAATTTGTGTATCAAAGCTGGAAAGAATGCAAGTGTCAGTGCTAAAAGAAAAAAAGGTGAAGTGTATAAGAGAAGTGTCAGTGTGAGAACAAGAATGAGATGCCCAAGACTATGAGGCTTAAAGAATAATGCTGAAAGAGGGGGAATATACAGAGACTTTTGTTCGATAACTGTTAAGTTATGCCTACGTATCCTCTCGTGTAATGAGGAAGTCAGAACACCGTAGTTCGACCCAAAGAGACTGAAAGATGAATTGACTTGTGAACTGCTTGCTTGTCTATGCTCAAGTGTATGACTTGTCTGGCTCAAGTGCAAACTGTCTTGCATTAGACGGAAGAAGCAAGTTCTCGTTTGTGAGTGAATGAGATGAGAAAAGAATCCCGGAGGAGACGATTATTGTTTGTTTTTGGTGTTTTCAGTCTTGTATTGCTTTTGAAAGTTTGTCATAAGTTAATGAGCTTAAGCCTAAACCAATGGGTTAGTAAACTCATCACATCTTCCCTCTGATTAGGGGTAATGAGAGTACCTTAAGTGTGAAGTCAGCATCTCACACTTAATCACCATGGTGTAGAATTAAGATCATTAACCTACTTGTGATTATTTAGATGTTTTAGTTGTTTTTGTTTAGTGTTGAGTAATGATATTAAGCCACAATCAAGGATTTAATGGACTCATTACACCATCCTAATAGAAGGATAATAGATGAGAACATTTAAGCTGAGAAAGACTCCTCAACTTAATCCATGATTAGGGATTAACCTCATGACAAAACGAGGCCTTTATTAAATGGATTTTAGTTAATGATAAGATGATGAAATGAGTTTTATGGTTTGTAAGACAACTTGAGGGGGACTTGTCCATTAACACTAGGGTTAGTCCTTCTTAACCAATTAAGGAAGAAATAGAACCCTAATGCAAGGCCCAAGTTACAAGCTTGATGTCTTGATGATTATTAGATGGATTGATTAAAGGAGTTAAACACATTAAGGGTTTAACACTTAGGATTAAAGTTATACACTCCATCCTAATAGAAGGATGCAGGCATAAGCTTAATCACAAAGCCTTAAAGCCTTTAGGGTTTAGTCCCTGATTATGAGATGAGAAGAGAAGACTCAATGAGACACAAAGGTAAAATCTAAATGGGGGGACTAATCAAAACCCTAATGATTGTCATGCTTGGTTGTTCCTAAGGTTTGTGAGGTTTACAAGAAAGATCTTCAGAGAAACCACCAGGAAGCAGATGAAAGGAGCAAAGAGAAGCAAAGTAACTTGCTTCATTTAAGAAGACAAGTCACCTTAAGAAAGAAAGTAAGATGAAGAAGAATAAGCAAGCTCAATCTCAAGCACAAGACAAAATGCAGCAATGATGTATAAAGGAGATGAAAAGAAATTGTGAGAAGTGAAGGCAAATTCACTTCTCAAAGTGACTTACCACCTGGAAAGTTAGTGAAAGGAATGCAATGCAATGCAAATGAGATGCAATGGGATGATGCACACCAAAACCAGAAGCATGAATGTGATTTTAATGATGCTAAGAGATGATGCAAACATGAGGCAAGGCATGAGAATAATCATACAAACATATGGATGCAAGAGAAGCATGCTTAGAACCATGAACATACATGAAAAGTTATGGAATGCAAATGACATACAACATGGCAAATGAAAGATGAAATGATCAAACATGATTCTAATATGTCCTAAGATGCATTATGAATCAAATGGGTGCACAAAATGTCATGGCAAGTCATGGTATGTAAGCAAATGGAAGATGGATGCAAATGAAGGCCCAAATTAGGGTTTATGATCAATGCACAAAACAAAAATCAAAACCAGAAGCAAACATCATGATAAAAAAATTGAAAATGCATTCAAAGGAGCCCTAAACCTACACAAACTCACTGCCCAAAGGAGGGGTTCTAACTCTTAACCTAATGAGGGTTATGAATTTCTTAAGATTGCTAGGGTTTTAAGGTACCCTGTCAAGAAAAATGTCAAACAAATAGGAAATGCAAGATCAATTCATGCCAATTTAATCCTATAAACTACATGCTATACAAGATGCAATGCAAGAAGAATCAAGGTCCAACTCTTAAAGGCTAGGCAGAAATGAATTTTTGAAGATTGGATCAAAATAATGCCTTGAAATGAAATTAAATCCAAAGAAAATTATCAAAAGGCATCAAAAACAAAAAATAAATTTGTTTTGAGAGTTGGACAATGTTTCTAAATGTTTTTAAATGTTACATGAATTTTTTTGTGATTTTTAAATACCTAAAAGTATTTTTAATTAATTAATTTTCATTAACTAATTAAAAATAATCTTTTAAATGATTTAAAAATAAATTTTAATGCAAAAATTAAAAATAAAAATATTTTTGGGTTCTGAAAATTAATGAAATGTTTGACAAAAAATTTCAGAAATTTTCAAAGTGTTTTGCTATTTTTTAAAATTCATGCAAATAAAATACAAACAAAATGAATTAAAATTGGTTAACAGAAGAATGAATCGATTCATGCTTGGATGAATCGATTCATAATGATCAATTTTTGAGAAACATAATTAGTTAAACAGCATGAATCGATTCATAATGGGATGAATCGATTCATTTTGCGAAATCCAGGAACCACTCAACAGAATGAATCGATTCATGCTAGAATGAATCGATTCATTATGCTGATTTTCAAAAAAAATCATAATCAAACTCATTCCCTAGGCTGTCTTAAGTGCTCTAAGTCTCCATATTTCATCCTCTACCCACCCCAAACATGAATCAATCACAAGATCACATTTACAAGGCATCAACAACAAGATTTGAGCAAAGTCAAGGAAACTGCTAAAACTTCAGAACATGCATACACACTCATTTCTCAACCATTTTCAGTGTTTCAAAGCTTAACATGATCAGTGAAACAAACTCTATCATCCTATAACAAGAGATTGCATTTCTAAAAAAAAAATTCTTGATGATACCTGAACTGGAGCTTTGAACTTTGGAGTTTTCTGGCCAGTCCTTTGCTTCAAACAAGTTCCAATGGTCCTCCTGATGATGGAATGAAGCTTAGAAAACTTTGAGAGTGGCTGGTTTGTGTTGTTTTGCTCTGGTGTAGCAGAAATGAAAGTCTTTGTGTGTGATGTTTCAAGCTGTTTCAGGGGGTGGTTTTTGTTCTAAGGGTGATTTGTGACTTGTTGGTGAAAGAAAAAGTGAAGTTTGATGGCTGTGTGAAGAAAAATTTAGAGAAGAAGTTTGGGACAGATTTTGTGCAAGTTGGATTGTGTCTTGTTTCAATGCCAAATGAGCTGCTATATCACTCCCATAAAGTTTGAGTAGGCTGTGGAGCAGGTTAGTAGAGGCTGCTGGTCACTATTCCAAAAGCATGGGAGAAAATGCAAAAAGTCATGGTTAGGTGTACTTGAGGCATGGGCTGTGGCAGAGGCTATTTTAGGGTTGCTTTGGGTTCAGCTGCCTTCAAGGATGGCCATGGGATGAACTGATGTGAGCTGGAATGGATGAAGGGTGAGATCTCACATGTTTTGCAACTTTGCAACTTGTGACATTTTGTGACTTTTGGCCATGAACATGTGACATCTCTTAAGAAATATGCAGCAAAATGCATCACATAATGTTGTTATGACACTTTGATAATGGTTAGAGACCAAACAAAACCAAAAGAACCCTTCTTGCAAGATTTCCTCTTTGGAGAATTTCATGGAAAGTGGTTTATGATACTTGGACATCAAGGCATGAAAATGAGAAATTTCTTGGGCCAATCTGAATTTTAGGCACTGCATTGTGTTGGTATGAAGATTAGAAGTCACTTTGAAGTCATCTTTGGCCTTGGCATGAGGTTTTGCAACTTGGTTCATCTTTGGCCCTTTTGAAGTTTCTTGATCCACAAGTCATAAAAATGAGTGATCTTTTGATGCAATCTGACTTTTAGGCCTTGGTTTATGCTTGTGTGAAGTTTAGAAGTCCATTTGAAAGCTCAATTTGCCTTGGCAAGGGGTTTTGCAACTTTGCCTCTTTGGTGGAAAACTTGAAATTATGTGATTTTTCCCAACTTTGACAAGCCATAACTTTTGATCCAAAATGAATTAGGTCAAGTTCTTGTACTTTTTGAAAAGGGAATGATCCATTCTACAACTTTCATGACCAAAGTTTTCCCATTTGAAGCATTTTTGAATCAAAAAGCAAGGGTTGAAAAAGTTTCCCAAAATGGCAATTTTCAATTACAAGTCATTTTCCCAAAAAGTCAACTTTGCAAATGGCTTGAAATTCTTCAAATTTGTGAACTTCTAACATCTTATATGATCAAATAAAGATCATACATAATCAAAATGATGAAGAACACCTTTTGGTTGGGTCATTGGGGGCCTCAGATGCCCTGATTTTACACTGACTTGCTCAAAAAGTCAACCCTTGATCAGATGCCTTCCCCATGGAATTTCTTCATGAAAATTGATATGAATGATCCCTATACCATATAGAGACCAATAGAAACAAGAATGGCCAAAAATTTTGGAGTTATGGCCTCTGAAACCAAAACCCTAATTCTAGGTCATCTGTGCAGTCAAACCTGGCTCTGCTTCCATGCCTTTCTCAGTTCTTGTGATTTTTTGACATTCATGACTTTGAGAGGATAGAATATGATGCTTGAACACACATGGACCCCTTTGAAGTGATTGATGGACTTTGTAGTGGCTCAAATGGCTCAGGGATGGCTCAGATCACAAACCCTAGATGCAGATGACTTAGAAACAATGCAGTGAAGCAAAAAAATGCAACATGAGATGCTATGATTGAACTTATGCACATGAAAAGATCACAAGCCATGTTGTGAATGAGTGAGGGCAAATTTGGGGTGTTTACAGCTGCCCCTATTCAAGCAGGAGTTAGCTGTGTAGGATGTAAGCAACGGCTTAACAGGCAAACAAGATAACTTGTGGTTGAATACCAAAGACAGTCCAAAATTTGCACTCACAGAATGAAGAAGAAAAGGGATATAGATTGTAAAAGGAAAAATAAAGTATATTATAAAGTGTGGGCGACGGAGGACGACCGTCGAGCAGAGGACGACTGCTGGGGAAAGAGCAATGACGGGGACGACCGACATGCTGGGGAAATGCGGGAAGTAAAGCAATGACGGGGACGGCCGACATGCTGGGGATATAAGAGATTATGATGGGGACGGCCATCGGGAGTCTCTGGGGAATTATAGGTAAAAATAAATGATGAGGTACGGTCATCGGGTTCATAAAGTAATGTAAGCAACGATGGGGACGGCCATCGGGCTAAACTGATGAAGGACGATCATCAGGAAAAGGAAAAGGGACCACGACGGGGACGGCCATCGGGTCAAAGAATAAATGGAATAATGATGAGGGACGGTCATCAAAGGTGAAGGACGATCACCTAGCAGGGGACGGCTGCTCTGAGGGGATAAGATGAGGGACGGTCATCTAAGGTGAAGGACGATCACCTGGCAGGGTACGGCTGCCGGAAGTATCGCGACATGGGACAAATGCCGGATAAAAGGTCAACGATGGGGACGGCCATCGGACGAGCATGATGAAGGACGATCATCAAGAGGTGAAGGACAATCACCTAGCAGGGGACGGCTGCTCTCAAGGTTTATCATGACATAGGACGAATGTCAGATAAAAAAGATCAACGATGGGGACGGCCATCAGATGAGCATGATGAAGGATGATCATAAAGAGGTGAAGGACGATCACCTAGCAGGGGACGGCTGCTCTCAGGGTTTATCATGACATAGGACGAATGTCAGATAAAAAATATCAACGATGGGGACGGCCATCGAATAAAATGATGAAGGACGATCATCAAGAGGTGAAGGACGATCACCTAGCAGGGGACGACTGCTAAATATCACGACATAGGACGAATGCCGGAAAAAAAGATCAACGATGGGGACGGCCATCGGATGAGCATGATGAAGGAAGATCATCAAGAGGTGAAGGACGATCACCTAGCAGGGGACGGCTGCTCTCAGGGTTTATCATGACATAGGACGGATGTCAGATAGAAAAGAAATTTTGCTTTGCTGGCGGCCTACTGGGGAATAGTAAACACGGACGAGTGTTTATATCCAAGAAATAAAAGGTATAAGTGTTTTGACATTGTGTATAAATTAAAGATGCGGACGAGCATCCCTAAGATTGCGATACGGACGAGTATCGGGTAGAAACAAATACTTGACACGTGTTCAGAGATGATGATACGGACGAGTATCAACTGGTTAACAAGGAACACGGACGAGTGTTGATTCTGAGGGGACTCTTCTGGGGAAAAGTAGACACAGACGAGTGTCTAAATTCAAGAAGATAAGAGTGTTTGACACGTGTATGCATTAATGATGCGGACGAGCATCTCTAAGACTGCGATACGGACGAGTATCAGGTAGAAACAAATGCTTGACACATGCTCTGAGATGATGGTACGGATGAGTACCAACTGGTTAACAAAGAACACGGACGAGTGTCGAATCTGAGAGGGTATAAGTGGTGTATACAAGATACGGACGAGTATCTGTATAAGTGAAACAAGAGTAATAAGTATAAGTGGTGTATAGATGAGTGTTTAACTTGCTGGGGAGAGTGACACGGACGAGTGTCAAGAGAGTTATATACAAGTATATGCTTTATAAAGTGTTTAGGTAATTACGCTGGGGAAGGTGACACGGACGAGTGTCAAGAAAGTTATATATATGTATATGTATCTGTGAGTGCAAAGGGGACGCTTCGGCTTTCTACTGGGGATATGACACGGACGGGTGCCACAAGGAGTATGTACTGGTGTTTGTGGGTGTAAGGCAACTGCTTTAGCTCTTCGCTGGGGAATCTGGGGAGCATTCTGTATATTGTTGATGGATTGTCATTATTCACAAGTGTTTGATTCAGACCATGACCTATGATTATGCAATATGTTTGATTTTTGCCGTAATGCTCCGTATTAGACGGAATGCTACGCTTTGCGGGGTGAATATGATGTGAATGCTATGATTATGCAAAAGATAATGATCCGGGATTCGGATCCCGTTGCCACGAAGATCTCTGGTTGATCTGCTTGAAGTGGACATCCCAGCTGGGGATGAGATCATTGATAGATCTGATGAGTTGTATCTGCTTGGGGGAATAGGTCACTGATAGACCCATTCTTGGTAATGAGGGACCCAGCTGGGGTTTGTAGAAGCTTTCGTCACTCTGTTGTGATTCCTTCGCGTGCTGCTCTTCCGGGTAGAGGCTGAAGCTCTGTGGGGAGATGGTTCCCTGACTTTTGTACTTGGCTTGAGGAGGAAGAATGAATGGCAACTCGGCTGGGGAGAAATAACAAGTGGCAACTCAGCTGGGGAGAAATAACAAGTGGCAACTCAGCTGGGGAGAAAACACTTCGGGTGTTGAGTGAGTATTGATTTGCCAGCTTGCTGGGATGAAGTTTACATGCCCCATGTTGCGTTTTGAATACCTGCAATCCTGCAAAGACAGAGAAACGCACAAGTAATCCCGAGGTATCCCTTACCGGATTCCGTTGTAAGAGTTCAGACACTCCCGAGAGTAAATATATTTCCTGCAAGCACGTACTTTAGAAGCATCTGTATTTATGCAATCAGTATCTTAAAGACATCGGACGTTTTGCAAATGAAAATAAGATGTACGAGACGAGACATGACTAAAAATCTGATTTTATTAATTCGTATGCCCTGAATTGGCAAGATACAGTCAAAGAAACATATCCCCTAAAATGAGGAGATTGTTACAAATTGAGAAACAAAATGTTGGCAATGTTGACGACGCTTCAAGGAGCTTCCCTTTTGCTATGACTCGTATGACATTTGACGTTCTTCTCGTCTTGCTTTCTGAAGAAGGCCGATTCTGAAAGAAGCTTGATCCTTTCGAAGCTTACCAAGTTGTAAGTGATACAGATGAATTCAGAATGCAGTTGTTCGCTTATTCCCTTAGTTTGCATGGATCGCCCTTTCGGGTTTTCAATCCATCGGGATACCCATTTTTGCCTGAGTTGTCCAATGCGGCTTTTCAACTCAGCGGGTGTACATCTTTTGTTTATTTCCCTTATTTTTTCCCGAGTCTTTTATTCTGTTTTTGACTCGCCGGGATGCCCTATTTTTGCCTGGACTTACATTCTGTTTTTATGTCCAGCGGGTCTTTTTTATGCAAAGTATTTTTTAACTGCATCTGAATTCACAGGGGACGGGAAGTCTTCACCATCCATAGTGCTGAGCATGAGTGCTCCACCGGAAAAAACTTTCTTTACTACGAATGGTCCTTCATAGTTTGGAGTCCACTTGCCCCTGTGGTCTGTATGAGGAGGGAGGAGTCTTTTCAGCACAAGATCTCCTACTTGGTACTCTCGGAGCCTAACTTTCTGATCGAAGGCTTTCTTCATTCTTTTCTGATACAACTGCCCATGACAGACTGCAGCCAATCTTTTCTCTTCAATCAGACTCAGTTGTTCGTATCGGGATTGGACCCATTCTGCTTCGTTCAGCTTAACATCCATCAGTACCCGCAGGGAGGGTAGTTCAACTTCAACAGGTAGGACTGCCTCCATACCATACACAAGATGATACGGTGTTGCCCCAATGGATGTTCTGATTGATGTACGGTACCCATGCAAGGCAAACGGTAGCATTTCATGCCAGTCTTTGTAGGTGACTACCATCTTCTGTACAATCTTCTTGATATTCTTATTAGCTGCCTCTACAGTACCGTTCATCTTTGGCCTGTAAGGAGACGAATTGTGGTGTTGGATCTTGAAGTCCCGACATAGCTCTGCCATCATTTTGTTGTTCAAGTTGGAACCATTGTCCGTAATGATTCGCTCGGGCACTCCATACCGACAGATGATATCTCTCTTTAGAAATCGGGCTACCACTTGCCTTGTAACATTTGCATAGGAAGCTGCTTCAACCCACTTGGTAAAATAGTCAATGGCAACCAGGATGAATCTGTGGCCGTTTGAAGCGGTCGGTTCGATCTTACCAATCATATCAATGCCCCACATGGCAAAGGGCCAGGGTGAAGACCTCACGTTCAGAGGATTTGGAGGCACATGCACTTTATCCGCATAAATCTGGAATTTATGGCATTTTCTGGCATAGGCACAGCAGTCTGCATCCATTGTGATCCAGTAATAGCCTGATCTTAGAAACTTCTTAGCCATTGCATGTCCTCCAGCATGGGTACCAAAGGATCCTTCGTGCACTTCGTGCATCAACAAGTCTGCTTCTGTTCTATCAACGCACCGGAGAAGTACCATATCAAAGTTTCTCTTGTACAGGGAACCATCAGTGTTCAGGAAGAAACTACCAGCAAGCCTTCTTAAAGTCTTCTTATCATTGGAAGATGCCCCAGGTGGGTATGTTTGATCCTCCAAGAAGCATTTGATGTCATGGAACCAAGGCTTATCATCTTTGACAACGTCTGCTGCAAATACATATGCTGGTCTGTTAAGTCTGGATACTGAAATCCGAGGCACAAAGTTGGCCGTTTGAACTTTGATCATGGATGAAATGGTGGCAAGAGCATCTGCAAACTGATTCTCGTCCCGGGGAATATACTCAAGCTTGACCGTTGTAAAGAAAGTCAATAACCTCCTTGTATAATCCCTGTAAGGTATCAGATGATTCTGGTGGGTGTACCATTTGCCATTGGTTTGATTAACTACCAGAGCTGAATCTCCGAATACAGTCAAAGTCTTGATCCTGAGGTCAATGGCTTCCTCAAGACCCATAATACAGGCTTCGTATTCAGCTTCGTTATTAGTGCAGTTAAAGGTGAGCTTTGCCTAGAAAGGCATATGAACTCCCTTAGGTGTAATGAGTACTGCACCAACACCACGACCATTCATATTAACAGCCCCATCAAACATCATAGTCCATTCTTCCTCCGGGTCAGGCCCTTCAGTGTGAACAGGCTCTTCATGATCTTTTGCTTTTATGAACATGATGTCTTCATCAGGGAAGTCAAATCTCATGGGCTGGTAATCATCAATAGGTTGCTCAGCAAGATAATCAGACAATACACTGCCCTTGATGGCTTTCTGAGATGTGTACTGGATGTCATATTCTGTGAGGATCATTTGCCATCTTGCAACCCGTCCGGTAAGTGTTGGCTTCTCGAAAATGTACTTAATTGGGTCCATCTTGGAGATCAATAAAGTAGTGTGGGTCAACATATACTGTCTCAGTCGGCGAGCAGCCCACGCTAAAGCACAACAAGTTTTCTCGAGCAGTGAATAACGTTGTTCACAGTCGGTAAACTTTTTGCTTAGGTAGTAAATTGCATACTCTTTTCGACCAGACTCGTCATGCTGGCCCAGCACACACCCCATTGACTCTTCTAATACTGTTAAGTACATTATCAGAGGTCTTCCTTCAACTGGAGGCATAAGGATTGGAGGTTCTTGCAAGTACTCCTTGATCTTGTCAAAAGCCCTCTGGCAGTCTTCGTTCCACCTGACCGTTTGTTCTTTTCTTAACAGCTTAAACAAAGGCTCACAGGTTGCTGTAAGGTGAGATATGAACCGTGAAATGTAGTTCAATCTACCTAAGAAACCTCGAACTTCTTTTTCTGTCTTCGGTGCAGGCATTTCTTGAATGGCTTTGACTTTATCAGGGTCAACTTCAATCCCTTTCTCACTTACAATAAATCCCAGCAACTTACCAGATTGCACCCCGAATGTGCATTTGTTGGGGTTTAACTTTAGTTGGTACTTCCTCAGACGCTTGAATAACTTCAACAGATTCACCAGGTGGTCTTCTTCTGTGAGGGACTTGGCAATCATGTCATCCACATAACATTCGATTTCTTTATGGATCATGTCGTGGAATAATGTTACCATAGCCCGTTGATAGGTTGCACCAGCATTCTTCAGTCCGAATGGCATCACCTTATAACAGAACGTGCCCCAGGGTGTGATGAAAGTTGTCTTCTCCATGTCTTCAGGTGACATCTTGATCTGATTGTATCCTGAAAATCCGTCCATGAAGGAGAACACCGAGAACTGAGCCGTATTATCAACCAATACGTCAATGTGAGGTAAAGGGAAGTCATCTTTCGGGCTGGCTCTGTTTAGATCCCGGTAGTCCACACACATTCTCACCTTGCCATCTTTCTTAGGCACAGGTACAATATTAGCAACCCACGGCGGATAGCTAGTCACAGCAAGGAAACCGGCGTCCCACTGCTTTTGTACCTCTTCCTTTATCTTCATTGCCATATCTGGGCGAGTACGGCGCAACTTCTGTTTTACCGGTGGGCAGTCATCTTTTAATGGCAACTTGTGCATGACAATATCGGTGTCCAACCCTGGCATGTCCTGATAGGACCAAGCAAAAACATCCACAAACTCCCGAAGCATATCAATCAATTGTTCTTTCACTGAATCTTGTAAGCAGGCCCCGTTCTTGACTTCTTTCACGTCTTCTTCCGTACCAAGATTAATCGTCTCAACCTCCTCCTGATGAGGGGTGATAACCTTCTCCTCTTTCCTTAACAACCTGGCTAGCTCTTCAGGAAGCTCAAAATCTTCTTCAACCCCTTCATCAACTTGATTGATTGGATTGTCAAAGTCATACGAAGTCATAGCTGTGTTGTTGTCGGTGCGGTCTGGAAGGCACTCTCTGCAAGGGTTTAGATTGTTCATTTTAGTGATTGATTTTAATCTTTGTTTAGAAAAAGTGAAATAAAGTTATCATTTTGAAAACATTGCCATTTTATTTTTGTACAAAAAGAAAAAATGAAAAACAGTGAGCGGAAAAGGAAAAAAAGACTCATTTGCAAAAGACGTCCGATATTCATTGATTGATCCGTTTGCACAAAATTACAAGATGGCCCGATTACAAAATGAGTCTTGTCATCTTGGGCAAGATGCAAGACTTGATGCATGCTTAAAATATACAGGAAATAATAATTACTCTGCAGGAGTAACCCTTATAATTTCCTGGGAAGACCAGTTTGAGATACGGCTCCCCGGGATCCTTGGACGTATCCAGCTCTCCAGGTTGCACTCATCTTCCGACTCATCTTCCAAGTTGTTTACTGCATCAGGGGTGAGCATCCCCCCACTAACAAAACTGGGCTTCCTAGCAGCCTCTGGTTGATCTTGTTGAGTTGGTTTGTAACCCAACCCAAATCTGTCCTCTTTCTTCTCCACGGGCAGCAACTTGCCCCAGCCTTGGGCAGTCCCCTCTTCAACAACCTTCCTGGCTTGCTGATAAGATGTCATGGAAGTCCCAAGTACAACAGATGCTTCATTAATGTTCAGGGCTTCAAATCCCTGGCTCATGGTCTCATGGATCTCTCCATCCATCTCAATGTATTTGTACGTAGCCAGATGGCTAACAAAGATATCTTCTTCACCACAGATGGTGATGATATGGCCCTCCCACTCGAATTTCAGCTTCTGGTGAAGGGTAGACGTAACTGCGCCAGCGGCATGGATCCAAGGTCTACCCAACAAACAGCTGTAGGTCGGCTGAATGTCCATCACATAGAAGGTAATTTTAAAAGTCTGTGGGCCAATCATCACCGGCAGATCAATCTCTCCTAGCACTGATCTCTTAGAGCCGTCAAATGCTCTTACCACCAGATTACTTGGGCGCAAAGCCAAGCCATCATACTCCAGCTTCACCAAGGCTTTCTTTGGTAAGACATTGAGCGAAGACCCAGTGTCTACCAGTACATGCGATAGAACAGCACCCTTGCATTCAAGAGTGATGTGTAAAGCCTTGTTGTGATTACATCCCTCAGTTGTTAGATCAGCATTGGTAAAACCCAACCCATGGCTGGTATTGACATTTGCTACCACGGTCTCCAACTGATTAACGGTGATCTCCTCTGGCACGTATGCTGCGTGCAAGACTTTTAGTAATGCATTCCGGTGAGCTTCGGAACACATCAGCAGGGATAGAATGGAGATCTTTGAGGGAGTTTGGTGAAGCTGATCCACCACTTTGTAATCACTCCTCTTGATAATTCTCATAAACTTGTCTACATCTTGTTCAAAAGATGTCTTTTGTGTTTCCTTGAGAATGGGTTCTTCAGCTATTACACTCTTTCCCTTTGCTTTGGCAGCAGCTTCTACTTCGGCATTAGGTCTTTGTGATTGCGAGGCAAAAAGGCGTCCGCTTCTGGTGAAGCCTCCGCCTCCCCCGACATTATCAATCTGCGGAGAAGAGGTTGAAGAGTCAAGAGTGATTTTCTTCCCATTGCAGTAAAGGTCAGAGCCATAATGCCAAGGGATGGCATTACTGCTTTCATATGGAACGGGCCCAGGTACCGTGATGGTAACCGGGCTGACTGCAGCAGAGGAGGATGTTGAAATAGTGTATGGATCGTAGTAGATGATAACTGGTGACCTGGCAGGAGATGCCATTGTTTGTTGTTGAAAATTATTGTTAGGAGGAACATAGGACGGATCATAATAGATGGTGACTGCTGAGATGTTTGTTGGCGTTGTAGAAGACTCTGAATAAAGGGGTGCTGATGTTGTAGAAGAGATGGTGGTAGATATCTGGTTTGTTGAAGTGATAGATGAAGCATTTGTTGATGAATTTGAAGAATTGTTTGGAACGATTGTTGTTGCAGTTGTAGGAGACTCAGGAATTGTTGTTGGAGAGGTTGTCGGATTTGAAGGTGTTGACATTGTGATTTGAAGTAAGCCACTCTGGATAAGACCATCTATGCCGCTTCTCAAGTTATCACACCCATTTACCGAAATGTTGCAATCACCGCACCCGAGCTCACACCCGGGGAATATCTGGCATTCTAGGAGTTGAGCTTTAATCTCTACCAGGGGTGTCCGGATCTGCCCAACATTGGTTATTAAGAAAGACGGCTTATCTTCCTCAATAGCATTAATCCTTGGTCCTCCATGGTTGGGCATGGGGTTCTTGTTGACATTTGGCGGGGGTGCAAAGTTTAGAGCTTTAGAATCTACCAAATCTTGTACCTTCATTTGTAAGGCTCTGCACTTCTCTGTACTGTGGCCAGGTGCATTGGAGTGAAAAGCACATCTGGCGTTGGCGTCATAATTTCTCGGCAGACTGGAAGGATCGGGTGGTGCCAATGTCCTTAACTCAACCAAGTTGAGCTTCAGGAGTTGTGGCAATAGAGTGGCATACGGCATAGGGATTGGATCAATCACCCTATTGGCCTGAGATGGTCTCTGCTGAAAAGGTCTTTGTTGATTGTTGTTGCTGGTGTTGTTGTTGTAGTTTCTCTGAGGCGGATATTGAACTTGTTGCTGGTAATGGGGTTGTTGCTGTGGTTGATATGCGGGTTGCTGAGGAATTGGAGCGGGAATAGTGACAGCTGCCACTGACCTATGAACATATTGAGGTCTGCCCCTGTTGGCATGAATAGCGTTAGTCTCACCTGTTCTTCTAGGCCCCACAAAAGGTTTTCTGGGGTTGCTGGACGAGCTCGCACCATTGTCAGAAATCTTGCCCATCTTTAATAGGCTTTCAATTCTTTCTCCAGCTATGACTACGTCAGCGAAGCTGGTGGAAGAAAAGGCAGCTAGCCTGTCAATATATGTCCCTTGAAGGGTGTTCATAAACATGTCGGCCATTTCCCTTTCCGACATGGGTGGTTGGACAGCAGCAGCAAGCTGTCTCCACCTCTGGGCGTATTCCCGGAAGCTTTCCCTGGATGATTGAGACATTCCCATCAGGAGGGTCCTGTTAGGAGCCATGTCCAAGTTGTACTGGTACTGTCTGATGAAGGCCTCAGCCAGGTCCTTCCAGCATCTGATGGTTGCTCTAGTCAAATGAGAGTACCATTCCCTTGAAGCCCCTGTCAAACTGTCTTCAAAGTAAAACATCCATAGCTTCTCATCCATGGTGTATGCCTTCAGCCTCCCCAGAAAGGATTGTAAGTGGGTTCGTGGACAGGAAGTTCTGTTGTACTTCTCGAAGCACGGGGGTTTAAACTTGTGGGGAATCCTTACCCCGTCCACTAAACCCATGTCCATGACATCAAAGCCCAGGGAATTTTGAGACTCCAGAGATCTCAATTTCTCAGCAATTTCATCTAGCCTTCTGTCATAGGCTTCATCCCCAGCTCCCATCACAGTGAATTGATCTTCTTGGGGGTCTTCTTGTAACACTCTGCCCGCAGTAGCATTCCCTTTCATATTAGCAGGGATGTTGATCTCTGGATGAAGGTGAGGCCCATACACAGGTGGATTAACATGAGGCTGAACCCTCTCATTGTTGCTCGTTCCTCCAGTCCCTAGGTGGGGTTCCTCCTGGGTCTGCCTTTCTACCAATGCCCTTAATCTTTCTTGGCTTTGAGCCAAACCATTCATAACCTCCATGAACTGGGTCATCTGGTTTCACATTTCTAGCCTCTCATTGGCCATTTGGGTCCTGACCTCTGTAAGGTCCTGCTGTACTTGGTCCATTTGTATACCCGGAAGGTTGTTGCGAGTGGGATATCTGTGCGGACGGTTGAGAGGGAACACCCGGCGGCGAGCAATAATTCCTGAATCACAACAGAGTTAGTGACAAACAAAACAGATCCTACAAAACAAAACAAGAGTTAGTATGCAATGCAGTATGCTTATTTGTTTCCAAGGTATCCGGCTTGGCTCTTGGTTTTGACCTTTCCAGACCCTGAGGAAGATGCTTTGATGTTGCTTGGGAGAAAGAAACTCAAATGAAACAAACTAATGAATATATTACAAATGGTGAATCATATGTAGTTTGTTTTACAACATATGCCCCTGAAGGGTCAAAATACAACAAAAGAAAAAGTACATGAAATGAAAGCAACAACAAGCAAAAAGTCAGACACCAAGACCAAACTCATCCTCCTTCACCTCCTTCAGAAGTGCTTCCGTTACAGGATCAGCCGGATGCTCTGTGATGTTTCTGATAAGAAGATTCCTGGTGATAATAGCAGTGGTCAGTTTCTTGTGTCTGCCCTAGTCCTTTGACCTTTTCACACCAGCCCTAAGCTTCAGTTCTGAAATTTCCTTCTGGGCTGCCAGCAAAGCTTCCTGTTGCTTCTTTTCATTGGTTTCCAACTGCTCAATCCTGTCCTGAGTTCTCTTATCTTCCTGAGTGCGAGCTTCAGTGATTCTGACCCACCTAGCTTGACTTTCTTTTAGATAGAGATCAGTCTTAGCCTTCTGAAACTAGGCCTCTTTGCAGGCATTCTTCAATATTTGCTCCCCAGCTCTTGATTTCTTGATGTAGTCCTCTGCTTTCTCAATCTTGGCCAGATGTTCTACCTTAAGCTTTTCCAACCTCTCAATGTCTAGACAACCATCACTCCTCTCCCAGAGGGTCTTCTTCAGAGCTTGAGACAGGTTCTCATTCCTTTCCTTCAGCTTCTCAAACTCTTCCAGGCTGACAGTGGCTGGAGGTGGTACTGTGGATGGTCCAGGTGCATCCTCAATGGTGAAAGGCATCCCAGAAATCTGAGCCCTAGCATGAGACCATTCATAATACTGAGCTGAAGCCACATTATTGCATCTTCCCAGAATGGCCATCCCTTTGGTCTGGATGTTGTCCCAAGCCCAGGATGCTTGCCTGACAACAGCTAGATTAGGCTTTATCTCACAATACAAGGTTTCAGCCAAATCTTGCACTCTAGGAGGGTGGACCAGTGCATAGCCTAATTGTCTCTTGAACAGCAAAGGATTGTAGTTGATGCAACCCTTCACTCCTACCAAAGGTACATTTGGATACTGCCCACAGCTAGTGATGATGTCTTTGCCTTTGGTGCTCTGAGTGCACCATCTGATGTCATCTGAGGTCAAAGCAACAAGTCTCCTAGCCCAATTCTTCTGTTGGTGAGGATTCAAGAAGGCATCAGCCTTGGGCAAGTGTTTGAGCAACCAGGTATGGAACAGGGGAGCACAGCTTCTCACTAACCTTCCTCTTTGCTTTTCATTCCTTTGGTGAACAGAGTAGTAGAAATCTCCCAGTAAGGTGGGCACTGGGTTCCTCAGAATGAAAAGATGAATGACATTCTTGCTAATAAACTTAGGCTCATTTGCAAATAATATAACCCCATATATGCTGAGGGCTAACAAAGCACAAACTGCCTTCCATTCTCCCAAGGAGGCCTTCAGGATAGCCTGAGAAGTCAAGAAATCCAAGTGTAGACCAGAGATTCCAGCCTTTGCTGTCATGTTCTGCTCAATCAGTATAGGTTCCAGATACAGTGCTTTTGCCACTTCTTCATTACTGGGAAAATCCA
Organism: Lathyrus aphaca; assembly: GCA_963966055.1. Classification (NCBI taxonomy): domain Eukaryota; kingdom Viridiplantae; phylum Streptophyta; class Magnoliopsida; order Fabales; family Fabaceae; genus Lathyrus; species Lathyrus aphaca. Next base: position 90,786,935 of record OZ014521.1, read on the forward strand.
TCTCGGGGTTGAAGGGGACACCACCCCTGACAGGTACACCAATCAGTGATGAATACTCTTCCAACAAGGGTCCCAACTGAAAATTCTGGAAGGTGAAGCATCTCAAAGGAGGATCATAGAACTGTAGACAAGTGTGAATAAAGCTCCTCTGAGAAGGGTCCAAATCCATAACCATATCAAGGATGCCTCCATAATGTTCTCTGAATAATGGTATATGGTCTGGAGTGATAAGGGCTTGGACCTTTCTGATGCTAGTCAGCTCAGGCTCAAAGAAATGATATGAGATGTTGCTCTTCTTGGGTGCCATGTCTGCTGATGAAGAGCTGAGACAGATACTGATGATGATGACTGATACTAGAAGATGAGCCACTGATAGGCTGATACTGGTGATACAGGTGACTGAAGCAGGTAGCTGATGAAGATAGCTGAAGCAGATACTGATGAAGATAGGTCTATGCAGATGAAGGGGTCAAAACCAAGCCAAATATGATGTGGATACCCTGAAAAACAAATAAGCAAATGTTAAATGATGCAATGATGATGTATGCAAATGATATGCAAGGGTTTGCGGTCAAGCTGGATCTGATTACTGCCTTGGTATAAGTCCATGTATGTTCAAGAAACCCAGATGGAGGTTCATAAGTCCAGTAACCAAGGTAGGGGACTCAAATAAAGAGTCACATGTCCAGGGTTAAAATCACAAGAACTGTCCCAAAATGGAGTACTCTTAATCAAAACAAAGTAACAGGGTATGCTGAGGTCAAGGGTACCTGCAAACCTGTAAACAGCCCAACCCCCTCACAGGTGATGTTCTAAAACAAGGATCCTCAGACTTGGATCAGTTATGAGAAGTGTAAACACTTCTAACCTGGAGGCACAGTGTTTACAATAACCATAAAAGATCCTCCTCTAATTCACCTCAGTTTCTGAAGGTCATAATAAAGGTCATCCAGACTTAGCAGGCTTCCCAGATAGCCCTAGCACTACAGGAGATCTGTAGCACAGAGTTCTCAAGAAGAAACCCATATCTGAACCGTGTTTCATATTCCCGCACCAGACCGAAATAGAATGGGAAAGAACATGAACCACTCTAGCCTAGGTGTCACTCAGGTCCCAGGTATAGGACCTTAAACTCTCAATAGAACACCCACCCACCAAAGCAACAAAACCAGATCCAGCCAAAACAGTATGACAGTATGATGTATATAAATCTGTAAAGAAAGCAATAAATAACCGTACATAAAGCAATAAATAAAGCAACTATACATAAATAGCACATAACACCCTAGTAAACACAAATCAAACAAGCGCTAGGAGGAACCCACAAAAAGAACCAGAAGCCCTGGTTGCAGTATAAGATTCCCCAGCAGAGTCGCCAAGCTGTCGCTCCTACCTGATGACACGGGGCCAAGAGGGGTACAGACGCGAACGGTCGGCGAAAGGAGGTGAGAACACACAAGGGTGAACTCAGAAGACAAGAGTCGCCAGCTAGGCATTTTTATCCCGGAGGAAAGGTAATGTTGCATAGACCTAAGAAAAGATGGATAAGACGGTTGCGAACCAGAGAGACTGAGAAAGGGGGTTGGTTACAACCTGGGAAGGTATTAGCACCCAGATTGTCCGTCGTACTCGACGGGATCCACGCTTAAAAGATTTGTGTTTTAAAGGGGTAGTGTCAGTGCAATTTGTGTATCAAAGCTGGAAAGAATGCAAGTGTCAGTGCTAAAAGAAAAAAAGGTGAAGTGTATAAGAGAAGTGTCAGTGTGAGAACAAGAATGAGATGCCCAAGACTATGAGGCTTAAAGAATAATGCTGAAAGAGGGGGAATATACAGAGACTTTTGTTCGATAACTGTTAAGTTATGCCTACGTATCCTCTCGTGCAATGAGGAAGTCAGAACACCGTAGTTCGACCCAAAGAGACTGAAAGATGAATTGACTTGTGAACTGCTTGCTTGTCTATGCTCAAGTGTATGACTTGTCTGGCTCAAGTGCAAACTGTCTTGCATTAGACGGAAGAAGCAAGTTCTCGTTTGTGAGTGAATGAGATGAGAAAAGAATCCCGGAGGAGACGATTATTGTTTGTTTTTGGTGTTTTCAGTCTTGTATTGCTTTTGAAAGTTTGTCATAAGTTAATGAGCTTAAGCCTAAACCAATGGGTTAGTAAACTCATCACATCTTCCCTCTGATTAGGGGTAATGAGAGTACCTTAAGTGTGAAGTCAGCATCTCACACTTAATCACCATGGTGTAGAATTAAGATCATTAACCTACTTGTGATTATTTAGATGTTTTTGTTGTTTTTGTTTAGTGTTGAGTAATGAGATTAAGCCATAATCAAGGATTTAATGGACTCATTACACCATCCTAATAGAAGGATAATAGATGAGAACATTTAAGCTGAGAAAGACTCCTCAACTTAATCCATGATTAGGGATTAACCTCATGACAAAACAAGGCCTTTATTAAATGGATTTTAGTTAATGATAAGATGATGAAATGAGTTTTATGGTTTGTAAGACAACTTGAGGGGGACTTGTCCATTAACACTAGGGTTAGTCCTTCTTAACCAATTACGGAAGAAATAGAACCCTAATGCAAGGCCCAAGTTACAAGCTTGATGTCTTGATGATTATTAGATGGATTGATTAAAGGAGTTAAACCCATTAAGGGTTTAACAATTAGGATTAAAGTTATACACTCCATCCTAATAGAAGGATGCAGGCATAAGCTTAATCACAAAGCCTTAAAGCCTTTAAGGTTTAGTCCCTGATTATGAGATGAGAAGAGAAGACTCAATGAGACACAAAGGTAAAATCTAAACGGGGGGACTAATCAAAACCCTAATTATTGTCATGCTTGGTTGTTCCTATGTTTTGTGAGGTTTACAAGAAAGATCTTCAGAGAAACCACCAGGAAGCAGATGAAAGGAGCAAAGAGAAGCAAAGTAACTTGCTTCATTTAAGAAGACAAGTCACTTGAAGAAAGAAAGTAAGATGAAGAAGAATGAGCAAGCTTAATCTCAAGCACAAGACAAAATGCAGCAATGATGTATAAAGGAGATGAAAAGAAATTGTGAGAAGTGAAGGCAAATTCACTTCTCAAAGTGACTTACCACCTGAAAAGTTAGTGAAAGGAATGCAATGCAATGCAAATGAGATGCAATGGGATGATGCACACCAAAACCAGAAGCATGAATGTGATGTTAATGATGCTAAGAGATGATGCAAACATGAGGCAAGGCATGAGAATGATCATACAAACATATGGATGCAAGAGAAGCATGCTTAGAACCATGAACATACATGAAAAGTTATGGAATGCAAATGACATACAACATGGCAAATGAAAGATGCAATGATCAAACATGATTCTAATATGTCCTAAGATGCATTATGAATCAAATGGGTGCACAAAATGTCATGGCAAGTCATGGTATGCAAGCAAATGGAAGATGGATGCAAATGAAGACCCAAATTAGGGTTTATGATCAATGCACAAAACAAAAATCAAAACCAGAAGCAAACATCATGATAAAAAAATTGAAAATGCATTCAAAGGAGCCCTAAACCTACACAAACTCACTGCCCAAAGGAGGGGTTCTAACTCTTAACCTAATGAGGGTTATGAATTTCTTAAGATTGCTAGGGTTTTAAGGTACCTTGTCAAGAAAAATGTCAAACAAATAGGAAATGAAAGATCAATTCATGCCAATTTAATCCTATAAACTACATGCTATACAAGATGCAATGCAAGAAGAATCAAGGTCCAACTCTTAAAGGCTAGGCAGAAATGAATTTTTGAAGATTGGATCAAAATAATGCCTTGAAATGAAATTAAATCCAAAGAAAATTATCAAAAGGCATCAAAAACAAAAAATAAATTTGTTTTGAGAGTTGGACAATGTTTCTAAATGTTTTTAAATGTTACATGAATTTTTTTGTGATTTTTAAATACCTAAAAGTATTTTTAATTAATTAATTTTCATTAACTAATTAAAAATAATCTTTTAAATGATTTAAAAATAAATTTTAATGCAAAAAATAAAAATAAAAATATTTTTGGGTTCTGAAAATTAATGAAATGTTTGACAAAAAATTTCAGAATTTTTCAAAGTGTTTTGCTATTTTTTAAAATTCATGCAAATAAAATACAAACAAAATGAATTAAAATTGGTTAACAGAAGAATGAATCGATTCATGCTTGGATGAATCGATTCATAATGATCAATTTTTGAGAAACATAATTAGTTAAACAGCATGAATCGATTCATAATGGGATGAATCGATTCATTTTGCGAAATCCAGGAACCACTCAACAGAATGAATCGATTCATGCTAGAATGAATCGATTCATTATGCTGATTTTCAAAAAAAATCATAATCAAACTCATTCCCTAGGCTGTCTTAAGTGCTCTAAGTCTCCATATTTCATCCTCTACCCACCCCAAACATGAATCAATCATAAGATCACATTTACAAGGCATCAACAACAAGATTTGAGCAAAGTCAAGGAAACTGCTAAAACTTCAGAACATGCATACACACTCATTTCTCAACCATTTTCAGTGTTTCAAAGCTTAACATGATCAGTGAAACAAACTCTATCATCCTATAACAAGAGATTGCATTTCTAAAAAAAAATTTCTTGATGATACCTGAACTGGAGCTTTGAACTTTGGAGTTTTCTGGCCAGTCCTTTGCTTCAAACAAGTTCCAATGGTCCTCCTGATGATGGAATGAAGCTTAGAAAACTTTGAGAGTGGCTGGTTTGTGTTGTTTTGCTCTGGTGTAGCAGAAATGAAAGTCTTTGTGTGTGATGTTTCAAGCTGTTTCAGGGGGTGGTTTTTGTTCTAAGGGTGATTTGTGACTTGTTGGTGAAAGAAAAAGTGAAGTTTGATGGCTGTGTGAAGAAAAATTTAGAGAAGAAGTTTGGGACAGATTTTGTGCAAGTTGGATTGTGTCTTGTTTCAATGCCAAATGAGCTGCTATATCACTCCCATAAAGTTTGAGTAGGCTGTGGAGCAGGTTAGTAGAGGCTGCTGGTCACTATTCCAAAAGCATGGGAGAAAATGCAAAAAGTCATGGTTAGGTGTACTTGAGGCATGGGCTGTGGCAGAGGCTATTTTAGGGTTGCTTTGGGTTCAGCTGCCTTCAAGGATGGCCATGGGATGAACTGATGTGAGCTGGAATGGATGAAGGGTGAGATCTCACATGTTTTGCAACTTTGCAACTTGTGACATTTTGTGACTTTTGGCCATGAACATGTGACATCTCTTAAGAAATATGCAGCAAAATGCATCACATAATGTTGTTATGACACTTTGATAATGGTTAGAGACCAAACAAAACCAAAAGAACCCTTCTTGCAAGATTTCCTCTTTGGAGAATTTCATGGAAAGTGGTTTATGATACTTGGACATCAAGGCATGAAAATGAGAAATTTCTTGGGCCAATCTGAATTTTAGGCACTGCATTGTGTTGGTATGAAGATTAGAAGTCACTTTGAAGTCATCTTTGGCCTTGGCATGAGGTTTTGCAACTTGGTTCATCTTTGGCCCTTTTGAAGTTTCTTGATCCACAAGTCATAAAAATGAGTGATCTTTTGATGCAATCTGACTTTTAGGCCTTGGTTTATTCTTGTGTGAAGTTTAGAAGTCCATTTGAAAGCTCAATTTGCCTTGGCAAGGGGTTTTGCAACTTTGCCTCTTTGGTGGAAAACTTGAAATTATGTGATTTTTCCCAACTTTGACAAGCCATAACTTTTGATCCAAAATGAATTAGGTCAAGTTCTTGTACTTTTTGAAAAGGGAATGATCCATTCTACAACTTTCATGACCAAAGTTTTCCCATTTGAAGCATTTTTGAATCAAAAAGCAAGGGTTGAAAAAGTTTCCCAAAATGGCAATTTTCAATTACAAGTCATTTTCCCAAAAAGTCAACTTTGCAAATGGCTTGAAATTCTTCAAATTTGTGAACTTCTAACATCTTATATGATCAAATAAAGATCATACATAATCAAAATGATGAAGAACACCTTTTGGTTGGGTCATTGGGGGCCTCAGATGCCCTGATTTTACACTGACTTGCTCAAAAAGTCAACCCTTGATCAGATGCCTTCCCCATGGAATTTCTTCATGAAAATTGATATGAATGATCCCTATACCATATAGAGACCAATAGAAACAAGAATGGCCAAAAATTTTGGAGTTATGGCCTCTGAAACCAAAACCCTAATTCTAGGTCATCTGTGCAGTCAAACCTGGCTCTGCTTCCATGCCTTTCTCAATTCTTGTGATTTTTTGACATTCATGAATTTGAGAGGATAGAATATGATGCTTGAACACACATGGACCCCTTTGAAGTGATTGATGGCCTTTGTAGTGGCTCAAATGGCTCAGGGATGGCTCAGATCACAAACCCTAGATGCAGATGACTTAGAAACAATGCAGTGAAGCAAAAAAATGCAACATGAGATGCTATGATTGAACTTATGCACATGAAAAGATCACAAGCCATGTTGTGAATGAGTGATGGCAAATTTGGGGTGTTTACAGCTGCCCCTATTCAAGCAGGAGTTAGCTGTGTAGGATGTAAGCAACGGCTTAACAGGCAAACAAGATAACTTGTGGTTGAATACCAAAGACAGTCCAAAATTTGCACTCACAGAATGAAGAAGAAAAGGGATATAGATTGTAAAAGGAAAAATAAAGTATATTATAAAGTGTGGGCGACGGAGGACGACCGTCGAGCAGAGGACGACTGCTGGGGAAAGAGCAATGACGGGGACGGCCGACATGCTGGGGAAATGCGGGAAGTAAAGCAATGACGGGGACGGCCGACATGCTGGGGATATAAGAGATTATGATGGGGACGGCCATCGGGACTCTCTGTGGAATTATAGGTAAAAATAAATGATGAGGTACGGTCATCGGGTTCATAAAGTAATGTAAGCAACGATGGGGACGGCCATCGGGCTAAACTGATGAAGGACGATCATCAGGAAAAGGAAAAGGGACCACGACGGGGACGGCCATCGGGTCAAAGAATAAATGGAATAATGATGAGGGACGGTCATCAAAGGTGAAGGACGATCACCTAGCAGGGGACGGCTGCTCTGAGGGGATAAGATGAGGGACGGTCATCTAAGGTGAAGGACGATCACCTGGCAGGGTACGGCTGCCGGAAGTATCGCGACATGGGACAAATGCCGGATAAAAGGTCAACGATAGGGACGGCCATCGGACGAGCATGATGAAGGACGATCATCAAGAGGTGGAGGACAATCACCTAGCAGGGGACGGCTGCTCTCAAGGTTTATCATGACATAGGACGAATGTCAGATAAAAAAGATCAACGATGGGGACGGCCATCAGATGAGCATGATGAAGGATGATCATAAAGAGGTGAAGGACGATCACCTAGCAGGGGACGGCTGCTCTCAGGGTTTATCATGACATAGGACGAATGTCAGATAAAAAAGATCAACGATGGGGACGGCCATCGGATAAAATGATGAAGGACGATCATCAAGAGGTGAAGGACGATCACCTAGCAGGGGACGGCTGCTAAATATCACGACATAGGACGAATGCCGGAAAAAAAGATCAACGATGGGGACGGCCATCGGATGAGCATGATGAAGGACGATCATCAAGAGGTGAAGGACGATCACCTAGCAGGGGACGGCTGCTCTCAGGGTTTATCATGACATAGGACGGATGTCAGATAGAAAAGAAATTTTGCTTTGCTGGCGGCCTACTGGGGAATAGTAAACACGGACGAGTGTTTATATCCAAGAAATAAAAGGTATAAGTGTTTTGACGTTGTGTATAAATTAAAGATGCAGACGAGCATCCCTAAGATTGCGATACGGACGAGTATCGGGTAGAAACAAATACTTGACACGTGTTCAGAGATGATGATACGGACGAGTATCAACTGGTTAACAAGGAACACGGACGAGTGTTGATTCTGAGGGGACTCTTCTGGGGAAAAGTAGACACAGACGAGTGTCTAAATTCAAGAAGATAAGAGTGTTTGACACGTGTATGGATTAAAGATGCGGACGAGCATCTCTAAGACTGCGATACGGACGAGTATCAGGTAGAAACAAACGCTTGACACATGCTCTGAGATGATGGTACGGATGAGTACCAACTGGTTAACAAAGAACACGAACGAGTGTCGAATCTGAGAGGGTATAAGTGGTGTATACAAGATACGGACGAGTATCTGTATAAGTGAAACAAGAGTAATAAGTATAAGTGGTGTATAGATGAGTGTTTAACTTGCTGGGGAGAGTGACACGGACGAGTGTCAAGAGAGTTATATACAAGTATATGCTTTATAAAGTGTTTAGGTAATTACGCTGGGGAAGGTGACACGGACGAGTGTCAAGAAAGTTATATATATGTATATGTATCTGTGAGTGCAAAGGGGACGCTTCGGCTTTCTACTGGGGATATGACACGGACGGGTGCCACAAGGAGTATGTACTGGTGTTTGTGGGTGTAAGGCAACTGCTTTAGCTCTTCGCTGGGGAATCTGGGGAGCATTCTGTATATTGTTGATGGATTGTCATTATTCACAAGTGTTTGATTCAGACCATGACCTATGATTATGCAATATGTTTGATTTTTTCCATAATGCTCCGTATTAGACGGAATGCTACGCTTTGCGGGGTGAATATGATGTGAATGCTATGATTATGCAAAAGATAATGATCCGGGATTCGGATCCCGTTGCCACGAAGATCTCTGGTTGATCTGCTTGAAGTGGACATCCCAGCTGGGGATGAGATCATTGATAGATCTGATGAGTTGTATCTGCTTGGGGGAATAGGTCACTGATAGACCCATTCTTGGTAATGAGGGACCCAACTGGGGTTTGTAGAAGCTTTCGTCACTCTGTTGTGATTCCTTCGCGTGCTGCTCTTCCGGGTAGAGGTTGAAGCTCTGTGGGGAGATGGTTCCCTGACTTTTGTACTTGGCTTGAGGAGGAAGAATGAATGGCAACTCGGCTGGGGAGAAATAACAAGTGGCAACTCAGCTGGGGAGAAATAACAAGTGGCAACTCAGCTGGGGAGAAAACACTTCGGGTGTTGAGTGAGTATTGATTTTCCAGCTTGCTGGGATGAAGTTTACATGCCCCATGTTGCGTTTTGAATACCTGCAATCCTGCAAAGACAGAGAAACGCACAAGTAATCCCGAGGTATCCCTTACCGGATTCCGTTGTAAGAGTTCAGACACTCCCGAGAGTAAATATATTTCCTGCAAGCACGTACTTTAGAAGCATCTGTATTTATGCAATCAGTATCTTAAAGACATCGGACGTTTTGCAAATGAAAATAAGATGTACGAGACGAGACATGACTAAAAATCTGATTTTATTAATTCGTATGCCCTGAATTGGCAAGATACAGTCAAAGAAACATATCCCCTAAAATGAGGAGATTGTTACAAATTGAGAAACAAAATGTTGGCAATGTTGACGACGCTTCAAGGAGCTTCCCTTTTGCTATGACTCGTATGACATTTGACGTTCTTCTCGTCTTGCTTTCTGAAGAAGGCCGATTCTGAAAGAAGCTTGATCCTTTCGAAGCTTACCAAGTTGTAAGTGATACAGATGAATTCAGAATGCAGTTGTTCGCTTATTCCCTTAGTTTGCATGGATCGCCCTTTCGGGTTTTCAATCCATCGGGATACCCATTTTTGCCTGAGTTGTCCAATGCGGCTTTTCAACTCAGCGGGTGTACATCTTTTGTTTATTTCCCTTATTTTTTCCCGAGTCTTTTATTCTGTTTTTGACTCGCCGGGATGCCCTATTTTTGCCTGGACTTACATTCTGTTTTTATGTCCAGCGGGTCTTTTTTATGCAAAGTATTTTTTAACTGCATCTGAATTCACAGGGGACGGGAAGTCTTCACCATCCATAGTGCTGAGCATGAGTGCTCCACCGGAAAAAACTTTCTTTACTACGAATGGTCCTTCATAGTTTGGAGTCCACTTGCCCCTGTGGTCTGTATGAGGAGGGAGGAGTCTTTTCAGCACAAGATCTCCTACTTGGTACTCTCGGAGCCTAACTTTCTGATCGAAGGCTTTCTTCATTCTTTTCTGATACAACTGCCCATGACAGACTGCAGCCAATCTTTTCTCTTCAATCAGACTCAGTTGTTCGTATCGGGATTGGACCCATTCCGCTTCGTTCAGCTTAACATCCATCAGTACCCGCAGGGAGGGTAGTTCAACTTCAACAGGTAGGACTGCCTCCATACCATACACAAGCTGATACGGTGTTGCCCCAGTGGATGTTCTGATTGATGTACGGTACCCATGCAAGGCAAACGGTAGCATTTCATGCCAGTCTTTGTAGGTGACTACCATCTTCTGTACAATCTTCTTGATATTCTTATTAGCTGCCTCTACAGTACCGTTCATCTTTGGCCTGTAAGGAGACGAATTGTGGTGTTGGATCTTGAAGTCCCGGCATAGCTCTGCCATCATTTTGTTGTTCAAGTTGGAACCATTGTCCGTAATGATTCGCTCGGGCACTCCATACCGACAGATGATATCTCTCTTTAGAAATCGGGCTACCACTTGCCTTGTAACATTTGCATAGGAAGCTGCTTCAACCCACTTGGTAAAATAGTCAATGGCAACCAGGATGAATCTGTGGCCGTTTGAAGCGGTCGGTTCGATCTTACCAATCATATCAATGCCCCACATGGCAAAGGGCCAGGGTGAAGACCTCACGTTCAGAGGATTTGGAGGCACATGCACTTTATCCGCATAAATCTGGAATTTATGGCATTTTCTGGCATAGGCACAGCAGTCTGCATCCATTGTGATCCAGTAATAGCCTGATCTTAGCAACTTCTTAGCCATTGCATGTCCTCCAGCATGGGTACCAAAGGATCCTTCGTGCACTTCGTGCATCAAAAAGTCTGCTTCTGTTCTATCAACGCACCGGAGAAGTACCATATCAAAGTTTCTCTTGTACAGGGAACCATCAGTGTTCAGGAAGAAACTACCAGCAAGCCTTCTTAAAGTCTTCTTATCATTGGAAGATGCCCCAGGTGGGTATGTTTGATCCTCCAAGAAGCATTTGATGTCATGGAACCAAGGCTTATCATCTTTGACAACGTCTGCTGTAAATACATATGCTGGTCTGTTAAGTCTGGATACTGAAATCCGAGGCACAAAGTTGGCCGTTTGAACTTTGATCATGGATGAAATGGTGGCAAGAGCATCTGCAAACTGATTCTCGTCCCGGGGAATATACTCAAGCTTGACCGTTGTAAAGAAAGTCAATAACCTCCTTGTATAATCCCTGTAAGGTATCAGATGATTCTGGTGGGTGTACCATTTGCCATTGGTTTGATTAACTACCAGAGCTGAATCTCCGAATACAGTCAAAGTCTTGATCCTGAGGTCAATGGCTTCCTCAAGACCCATAATACAGGCTTCGTATTCAGCTTCGTTATTAGTGCAGTTAAAGGTGAGCTTTGCCTAGAAAGGCATATGAACTCCCTTAGGTGTAATGAGTACTGCACCAACACCACGACCATTCATATTAACAGCCCCATCAAACATCATAGTCCATTCTTCCTCCGGGTCAGGCCCTTCAGTGTGAACAGGCTCTTCATGATCTTTTGCTTTTATGAACATGATGTCTTCATCAGGGAAGTCAAATCTCATGGGCTGGTAATCATCAATAGGTTGCTCAGCAAGATAATCAGACAATACACTGCCCTTGATGGCTTTCTGAGATGTGTACTGGATGTCATATTCTGTGAGGATCATTTGCCATCTTGCAACCCGTCCGGTAAGTGCTGGCTTCTCGAAAATGTACTTAATTGGGTCCATCTTGGAGATCAATAAAGTAGTGTGGGTCAACATATACTGTCTCAGTCGGTGAGCAGCCCACGCTAAAGCACAACAAGTTTTCTCGAGCAGTGAATAACGTTGTTCACAGTCGGTAAACTTTTTGCTTAGGTAGTAAATTGCATACTCTTTTCGACCAGACTCGTCATGCTGGCCCAGCACACACCCCATTGACTCTTCTAATACTGTTAAGTACATTATCAGAGGTCTTCCTTCAACTGGAGGCATAAGGATTGGAGGTTCTTGCAAGTACTCCTTGATCTTGTCAAAAGCCCTCTGGCAGTCTTCGTTCCACCTGACCGTTTGTTCTTTTCTTAACAGCTTAAACAAAGGCTCACAGGTTGCTGTAAGGTGAGATATGAACCGTGAAATGTAGTTCAATCTACCTAAGAAACCTCGAACTTCTTTTTCTGTCTTCGGTGCAGGCATTTCTTGAATGGCTTTGACTTTATCAGGGTCAACTTCAATCCCTTTCTCACTTACAATAAATCCCAGCAACTTACCAGATTGCACCCCGAATGTGCATTTGTTGGGGTTTAACTTTAGTTGGTACTTCCTCAGACGCTTGAATAACTTCAACAGATTCACCAGGTGGTCTTCTTCTGTGAGGGACTTGGCAATCATGTCATCCACATAACATTCGATTTCTTTATGGATCATGTCGTGGAATAATGTTACCATAGCCCGTTGATAGGTTGCACCAGCATTCTTCAGTCCGAATGGCATCACCTTATAACAGAACGTGCCCCAGGGTGTGATGAAAGTTGTCTTCTCCATGTCTTCAGGTGACATCTTGATCTGATTGTATCCTGAAAATCCGTCCATGAAGGAGAACACTGAGAACTGAGCCGTATTATCAACCAATACATCAATGTGAGGTAAAGGGAAGTCATCTTTCGGGCTGGCTCTGTTTAGATCCCGGTAGTCCACACACATCCTCACCTTGCCATCTTTCTTAGGCACAGGTACAATATTAGCAACCCACGGCGGATAGCTAGTCACAGCAAGGAAACCGGCGTCCCACTGCTTTTGTACCTCTTCCTTTATCTTCATTGCCATATCTGGGCGAGTACGGCGCAACTTCTATTTTACCGGTGGGCAGTCATCTTTTAATGGCAACTTGTGCATGACAATATCGGTGTCCAACCCTGGCATGTCCTGATAGGACCAAGCAAAAACATCCACAAACTCCCGAAGCATATCAATCAATTGTTCTTTCACTGAATCTTGTAAGCAGGCCCCGTTCTTGACTTCTTTCACGTCTTCTTCCGTACCAAGATTAATCGTCTCAACCTCCTCCTGATGAGGGGTGATAACCTTCTCCTCTTTCCTTAACAACCTGGCTAGCTCTTCAGGAAGCTCAAAATCTTCTTCAACCCCTTCATCAACTTGATTGATTGGATTGTCAAAGTCATACGAAGTCATAGCTGTGTTGTTGTCGGTGCGGTCTGGAAGGCACTCTCTGCAAGGGTTTAGATTGTTCATTTTAGTGATTGATTTTAATCTTTGTTTAGAAAAAGTGAAATAAAGTTATCATTTTGAAAATATTGCCATTTTATTTTTGTACAAAAAGAAAAAATGAAAAACAGTGAGCGGAAAAGGAAAAAAAGACTCATTTGCAAAAGACGTCCGATATTCATTGATTGATCCATTTGCACAAAATTACAAGATGGCCCGATTACAAAATGAGTCTTGTCATCTTGGGCAAGATGCAAGACTTGATGCATGCTTAAAATATACAGGAAATAATAATTACTCTGCAGGAGTAACCCTTATAATTTCCTGGGAAGACCAGTTTGAGATACGGCTCCCCGGGATCCTTGGACGTATCCAGCTCTCCAGGTTGCACTCATCTTCCGACTCATCTTCCAAGTTGTTTACTGCATCAGGGGTGAGCATCCCCCCACTAACAAAACTGGGCTTCCTAGCAGCCTCTGGTTGATCTTGTTGAGTTGGTTTGTAACCCAACCCAAATCTGTCCTCTTTCTTCTCCACGGGCAGCAACTTGCCCCAGCCTTGGGCAGTCCCCTCTTCAACAACCTTCCTGGCTTGCTGATAAGATGTCATGGAAGTCCCAAGTACAACAGATGCTTCATTAATGTTCAGGGCTTCAAATCCCTGGCTCATGGTCTCATGGATCTCTCCATCCATCTCAATGTATTTGTACGTAGCCAGATGGCTAACAAAGATATCTTCTTCACCACAGATGGTGATGATCTGGCCCTCCCACTCGAATTTCAGCTTCTGGTGAAGGGTAGACGTAACTGCGCCAGCGGCATGGATCCAAGGTCTACCCAACAAACAGCTGTAGGTCGGCTGAATGTCCATCACATAGAAGGTAATTTTAAAAGTCTGTGGGCCAATCATCACCGGCAGATCAATCTCTCCTAGCACTGATCTCTTAGAGCCGTCAAATGCTCTTACCACCAGATTACTTGGGCGCAAAGCCAAGCCATCATACTCCAGCTTCACCAAGGCTTTCTTTGGTAAGACATTGAGCGAAGACCCAGTGTCTACCAGTACATGCGATAGAACAGCACCCTTGCATTCAAGAGTGATGTGTAAAGCCTTGTTGTGATTACATCCCTCAGTTGTTAGATCAGCATTGGTAAAACCCAACCCATGGCTGGTATTGACATTTGCTACCACGGTCTCCAACTGATTAACGGTGATCTCCTCTGGCACGTATGCTGCGTGCAAGACTTTTAGTAATGCATTCCGGTGAGCTTCGGAACACATCAGCAGGGATAGAATGGAGATCTTTGAGGGAGTTTGGTGAAGCTGATCCACCACTTTGTAATCACTCCTCTTGATAATTCTCATAAACTTGTCTACATCTTGTTCAAAAGATGTCTTTTGTGTTTCCTTGAGAATGGGTTCTTCAGCTATTACACTCTTTCCCTTTGCTTTGGCAGCAGCTTCTACTTCGGCATTAGGTCTTTGTGATTGCGAGGCAAAAAGGCGTCCGCTTCTGGTGAAGCCTCCGCCTCCCCCGACATTATCAATCTGCGGAGAAGAGGTTGAAGAGTCAAGAGTGATTTTCTTCCCATTGCAGTAAAGGTCAGAGCCATAATGCCAAGGGATGGCATTACTGCTTTCATATGGAACGGGCCCAGGTACCGTGATGGTAACCGGGCTGACTGCAGCAGAGGAGGATGTTGAAATAGTGTGTGGATCGTAGTAGATGATAACTGGTGACCTGGCAGGAGATGCCATTGTTTGTTGTTGAAAATTATTGTTAGGAGGAACATAGGACGAATCATAATAGATGGTGACTGCTGAGATGTTTGTTGGCGTTGTAGAAGACTCTGAATAAAGGGGTGCTGATGTTGTAGAAGAGATGGTGGTAGATATCTGGTTTGTTGAAGTGATAGATGAAGCATTTGTTGATGAATTTGAAGAATTGTTTGGAACGATTGTTGTTGCAGTTGTAGGAGACTCAGGAATTGTTGTTGGAGAGGTTGTCGGATTTGAAGGTGTTGACATTGTGATTTGAAGTAAGCCACTCTGGATAAGACCATCTATGCCGCTTCTCAAGTTATCACACCCATTTACCGAAATGTTGCAATCACCGCACCCGAGCTCACACCCGGGGAATATCTGGCATTCTAGGAGTTGAGCTTTAATCTCTACCAGGGGTGTCCGGATCTGCCCAACATTGGTTATTAAGAAAGACGGCTTATCTTCCTCAATAGCATTAATCCTTGGTCCTCCATGGTTGGGCATGGGGTTCTTGTTGACATTTGGCGGGGGTGCAAAGTTTAGAGCTTTAGAATCTACCAAATCTTGTACCTTCATTTGTAAGGCTCTGCACTTCTCTGTACTGTGGCCAGGTGCATTGGAGTGAAAAGCACATCTGGCGTTGGCGTCATAATTTCTCGGCAGACTGGAAGGATCGGGTGGTGCCAATGTCCTTAACTCAACCAAGTTGAGCTTCAGGAGTTGTGGCAATAGAGTGGCATACGGCATAGGGATTGGATCAATCACCCTATTGGCCTGAGATGGTCTCTGCTGAAAAGGTCTTTGTTGATTGTTGTTGCTGGTGTTGTTGTTGTAGTTTCTCTGAGGCGGATATTGAACTTGTTGCTGGTAATGGGGTTGTTGCTGTGGTTGATATGCGGGTTGCTGAGGAATTGGAGCGGGAATAGTGACAGCTGCCACTGACCTATGAACATATTGAGGTCTGCCCCTGTTGGCATGAATAGCGTTAGTCTCACCTGTTCTTCTAGGCCCCACAAAAGGTTTTCTGGGGTTGCTGGACGAGCTCGCACCATTGTCAGAAATCTTGCCCATCTTTAATAGGCTTTCAATTCTTTCTCCAGCTATGACTACGTCAGCGAAGCTGGTGGAAGAAAAGGCAGCTAGCCTGTCAATATATGTCCCTTGAAGGGTGTTCATAAACATGTCGGCCATTTCCCTTTCCGACATGGGTGGTTGGACAGCAGCAGCAAGCTGTCTCCACCTCTGGGCGTATTCCCGGAAGCTTTCCCTGGATGATTGAGACATTCCCATCAGGAGGGTCCTGTTAGGAGCCATGTCCAAGTTGTACTGGTACTGTCTGATGAAGGCCTCAGCCAGGTCCTTCCAGCATCTGATGGTTGCTCTAGTCAAATGAGAGTACCATTCCCTTGAAGCCCCTGTCAAACTGTCTTCAAAGTAAAACATCCATAGCTTCTCATCCATGGTGTATGCCTTCAGCCTCCCCAGAAAGGATTGTAAGTGGGTTCGTGGACAGGAAGTTCTGTTGTACTTCTCGAAGCACGGGGGTTTAAACTTGTGGGGAATCCTTACCCCGTCCACTAAACCCATGTCCATGACATCAAAGCCCAGGGAATTTTGAGACTCCAGAGATCTCAATTTCTCAGCAATTTCATCTAGCCTTCTGTCATAGGCTTCATCCCCAGCTCCCATCACAGTGAATTGATCTTCTTGGGGGTCTTCTTGTAACACTCTGCCCGCAGTAGCATTCCCTTTCATATTAGCAGGGATGTTGATCTCTGGATGAAGGTGAGGCCCATACACAGGTGGATTAACATGAGGCTGAACCCTCTCATTGTTGCTCGTTCCTCCAGTCCCTAGGTGGGGTTCCTCCTGGGTCTGCCTTTCTACCAATGCCCTTAATCTTTCTTGGCTTTGAGCCAAACCATTCATAACCTCCATGAACTGGGTCATCTGGTTTCACATTTCTAGCCTCTCATTGGCCATTTGGGTCCTGACCTCTGTAAGGTCCTGCTGTACTTGGTCCATTTGTATACCCGGAAGGTTGTTGCGAGTGGGATATCTGTGCGGACGGTTGAGAGGGAACACCCGGCGGCGAGCAATAATTCCTGAATCACAACAGAGTTAGTGACAAACAAAACAGATCCTACAAAACAAAACAAGAGTTAGTATGCAATGCAGTATGCTTATTTGTTTCCAAGGTATCCGGCTTGGCTCTTGGTTTTGACCTTTCCAGACCCTGAGGAAGATGCTTTGATGTTGCTTGGGAGAAAGAAACTCAAATGAAACAAACTAATGAATATATTACAAATGGTGAATCATATGTAGTTTGTTTTACAACATATTCCCCTGAAGGGTCAAAATACAACAAAAGAAAAAGTACATGAAATGAAAGCAACAACAAGCAAAAAGTCAGACACCAAGACCAAACTCATCCTCCTTCACCTCCTTCAGAAGTGCTTCCGTTACAGGATCAGCCGGATGCTCTGTGATGTTTCTGATAAGAAGATTCCTGGTGATAATAGCAGTGGTCAGTTTCTTGTGTCTGCCCTGGTCCTTTGACCTTTTCACACCAGCCCTAAGCTTCAGTTCTGAAATTTCCTTCTGGGCTGCCAGCAAAGCTTCCTGTTGCTTCTTTTCATTGGTTTCCAACTGCTCAATCCTGTCCTGAGTTCTCTTATCTTCCTGAGTGCGAGCTTCAGTGATTCTGACCCACCTAGCTTGACTTTCTTTTAGATAGAGATCAGTCTTAGCCTTCTGAAACTAGGCCTCTTTGCAGGCATTCTTCAATA
Organism: Lathyrus aphaca; assembly: GCA_963966055.1. Classification (NCBI taxonomy): domain Eukaryota; kingdom Viridiplantae; phylum Streptophyta; class Magnoliopsida; order Fabales; family Fabaceae; genus Lathyrus; species Lathyrus aphaca. Next base: position 90,804,829 of record OZ014521.1, read on the forward strand.
TTTGCTCCCCAGCTCTTGATTTCTTGATGTAGTCCTCTGCTTTCTCAATCTTGGCCAGATGTTCTACCTTAAGCTTTTCCAACCTCTCAATGTCTAGACAACCATCACTCCTCTCCCAGAGGGTCTTCTTCAGAGCTTGAGACAGGTTCTCATTCCTTTCCTTCAGCTTCTCAAACTCTTCCAGGCTGACAGTGGCTGGAGGTGGTACTGTGGATGGTCCAGGTGCATCCTCAATGGTGAAAGGCATCCCAGAAATCTGAGCCCTAGCATGAGACCATTCATAATACTGAGCTGAAGCCACATTATTGCATCTTCCCAGAATGGCCATCCCTTTGGTCTGGATGTTGTCCCAAGCCCAGGATGCTTGCCTGACAACAGCTAGATTAGGCTTTATCTCACAATACAAGGTTTCAGCCAAATCTTGCACTCTAGGAGGGTGGACCAGTGCATAGCCTAATTGTCTCTTGAACAGCAAAGGATTGTAGTTGATGCAACCCTTCACTCCTACCAAAGGTACATTTGGATACTGCCCACAGCTAGTGATGATGTCTTTGCCTTTGGTGCTCTGAGTGCACCATCTGATGTCATCTGAGGTCAAAGCAACAAGTCTCCTAGCCCAATTCTTCTGTTGGTGAGGATTCAAGAAGGCATCAGCCTTGGGCAAGTGTTTGAGCAACCAGGTATGGAACAGGGGAGCACAGCTTCTCACTAACCTTCCTCTTTGCTTTTCATTCCTTTGGTGAACAGAGTAGTAGAAATCTCCCAGTAAGGTGGGCACTGGGTTCCTCAGAATGAAAAGATGAATGACATTCTTGCTAATAAACTTAGGCTCATTTGCAAATAATATAACCCCATATATGCTGAGGGCTAACAAAGCACAAACTGCCTTCCATTCTCCCAAGGAGGCCTTCAGGATAGCCTGAGAAGTCAAGAAATCCAAGTGTAGACCAGAGATTCCAGCCTTTGCTGTCATGTTCTGCTCAATCAGTATAGGTTCCAGATACAGTGCTTTTGCCACTTCTTCATTACTGGGAAAATCCATCTCAGGGTTGAAGGGGACACCACCCCTGACAGGTACACCAATCAGTGATGAATACTCTTCCAACAAGGGTCCCAACTGAAAATTCTGGAAGGTGAAGCATCTCAAAGGAGGATCATAGAACTGTAGACAAGTGTGAATAAAGCTCCTCTGAGAAGGGTCCAAATCCATAACCATATCAAGGATGCCTCCATAATGTTCTCTGAATAATGGTATATGGTCTGGAGTGATAAGGGCTTGGACCTTTCTGATGCTAGTCAGCTCAGGCTCAAAGAAATGATATGAGATGTTGCTCTTCTTGGGTGCCATGTCTGCTGATGAAGAGCTGAGACAGATACTGATGATGATGACTGATACTAGAAGATGAGCCACTGATAGGCTGATACTGGTGATACAGGTGACTGAAGCAGGTAGCTGATGAAGATAGCTGAAGCAGATACTGATGAAGATAGGTCTATGCAGATGAAGGGGTCAAAACCAAGCCAAATATGATGTGGATACCCTGAAAAACAAATAAGCAAATGTTAAATGATGCAATGATGATGTATGCAAATGATATGCAAGGGTTTGCGGTCAAGCTGGATCTGATTACTGCCTTGGTATAAGTCCATGTATGTTCAAGAAACCCAGATGGAGGTTCATAAGTCCAGTAACCAAGGTAGGGGACTCAAATAAAGAGTCACATGTCCAGGGTTAAAATCACAAGAACTGTCCCAAAATGGAGTACTCTTAATCAAAACAAAGTAACAGGGTATGCTGAGGTCAAGGGTACCTGCAAACCTGTAAACAGCCCAACCCCCTCACAGGTGATGTTCTAAAACAAGGATCCTCAGACTTGGATCAGTTATGAGAAGTGTAAACACTTCTAACCCGGAGGCACAGTGTTTACAATAACCATAAAAGATCCTCCTCTAATTCACCTCAGTTTCTGAAGGTCATAATAAAGGTCATCTAGACTTAGCAGGCTTCCCAGATAGCCCTAGCACTACAGGAGATCTGTAGCACAGAGTTCTCAAGAAGAAACCCATATCTGAACCGTGTTTCATATTCCCGCACCAGACCGAAATAGAATGGGAAAGAACATGAACCACTCTAGCCTAGGTGTCACTCAGGTCCCAGGTATAGGACCTTAAACTCTCAATAGAACACCCACCCACCAAAGCAACAAAACCAGATCCAGCCAAAACAGTATGACAGTATGATGTATATAAAGCTGTAAAGAAAGCAATAAATAACCGTACATAAAGCAATAAATAAAGCAACTATACATAAATAGCACATAACACCCTAGTAAACACAAATCAAACAAGCGCTAGGAGGAACCCACAAAAAGAACCAGAAGCCCTGGTTGCAGTATAAGATTCCCCAGCAGAGTCGCCAAGCTGTCGCTCCTACCTGATGACACGGGGCCAAGAGGGGTACAGACGCGAACGGTCGGCGAAAGGAGGTGAGAACACACAAGGGTGAACTCAGAAGACAAGAGTCGCCAGCTAGGCATTTTTATCCCGGAGGAAAGGTAATGTTGCATAGACCTAAGAAAAGATGGATAAGACGGTTGCGAACCAGAGAGACTGAGAAAGGGGGTTGGTTACAACCTGGGAAGGTATTAGCACCCAGATTGTCCGTCGTACTCGACGGGATCCACGCTTAAAAGATTTGTGTTTTAAAGGGGTAGTGTCAGTGCAATTTGTGTATCAAAGCTGGAAAGAATGCAAGTGTCAGTGCTAAAAGAAAAAAAGGTGAAGTGTATAAGAGAAGTGTCAGTGTGAGAACAAGAATGAGATGCCCAAGACTATGAGGCTTAAAGAATAATGCTGAAAGAGGGGGAATATACAGAGACTTTTGTTCGATAACTGTTAAGTTATGCCTACGTATCCTCTCGTGCAATGAGGAAGTCAGAACACCGTAGTTCGACCCAAAGAGACTGAAAGATGAATTGACTTGTGAACTGCTTGCTTGTCTATGCTTAAGTGTATGACTTGTCTGGCTCAAGTGCAAACTGTCTTGCATTAGACGGAAGAAGCAAGTTCTCGTTTGTGAGTGAATGAGATGAGAAAAGAATCCCGGAGGAGACGATTATTGTTTGTTTTTGGTGTTTTCAGTCTTGTATTGCTTTTGAAAGTTTGTCATAAGTTAATGAGCTTAAGCCTAAACCAATGGGTTAGTAAACTCATCACATCTTCCCTCTGATTAGGGGTAATGAGAGTACCTTAAGTGTGAAGTCAGCATCTCACACTTAATCACCATGGTGTAGAATTAAGATCATTAACCTACTTGTGATTATTTAGATGTTTTTGTTGTTTTTGTTTAGTGTTGAGTAATGAGATTAAGCCACAATCAAGGATTTAATGGACTCATTACACCATCCTAATAGAAGGATAATAGATGAGAACATTTAAGCTGAGAAAGACTCCTCAACTTAATCCATGATTAGGGATTAACCTCATGACAAAACAAGGCCTTTATTAAATGGATTTTAGTTAATGATAAGATGATGAAATGAGTTTTATGGTTTGTAAGACAACTTGAGGGGGACTTCTCCATTAACACTAGGGTTAGTCCTTCTTAACCAATTAAGGAAGAAATAGAACCCTAATGCAAGGCCCAAGTTACAAGCTTGATGTCTTGATGATTATAGATGGATTGATTAAAGGAGTTAAACCCATTAAGGGTTTAACACTTAGGATTAAAGTTATACACTCCATCCTAATAGAAGGATGCAGGCATAAGCTTAATCACAAAGCCTTAAAGCCTTTAAGGTTTAGTCCCTGATTATGAGATGAGAAGAGAAGACTCAATGAGACACAAAGGTAAAATCTAAACGGGGGGACTAATCAAAACCCTAATTATTGTCATGCTTGGTTGTTCCTATGTTTTGTGAGGTTTACAAGAAAGATCTTCAGAGAAACCACCAGGAAGCAGATGAAAGGAGCAAAGAGAAGCAAAGTAACTTGCTTCATTTAAGAAGACAAGTCACTTGAAGAAAGAAAGTAAGATGAAGAAGAATGAGCAAGCTTAATCTCAAGCACAAGACAAAATGCAGCAATGATGTATAAAGGAGATGAAAAGAAATTGTGAGAAGTGAAGGCAAATTCACTTCTCAAAGTGACTTACCACCTGAAAAGTTAGTGAAAGGAATGCAATGCAATGCAAATGAGATGCAATGGGATGATGCACACCAAAACCAGAAGCATAAATGCGATGTTAATGATGCTAAGAGATGATGCAAACATGAGGCAAGGCATGATAATGATCATACAAACATATGGATGCAAGAGAAGCATGCTTAGAACCATGAACATACATGAAAAGTTATGGAATGCAAATGACATACAACATGGCAAATGAAAGATGCAATGATCAAACATGATTCTAATATGTCCTAAGATGCATTATGAATCAAATGGGTGCACAAAATGTCATGGCAAGTCATGGTATGCAAGCAAATGGAAGATGGATGCAAATGAAGGCCCAAATTAGGGTTTATGATCAATGCACAAAACAAAAATCAAAACCAGAAGCAAACATCATGATAAAAAAATTGAAAATGCATTCAAAGGAGCCCTAAACCTACACAAACTCACTGCCCAAAGGAGGGGTTCTAACTCTTAACCTAATGAGGGTTATGAATTTCTTAAGATTGTTAGGGTTTTAAGGTACCTTGTCAAGAAAAATGTCAAACAAATAGGAAATGCAAGATCAATTCATGCCAATTTAATCCTATAAACTACATGCTATACAAGATGCAATGCAAGAAGAATCAAGGTCCAACTCTTAAAGGCTAGGCAGAAATGAATTTTTGAAGATTGGATCAAAATAATGCCTTGAAATGAAATTAAATCCAAAGAAAATTATCAAAAGGCATCAAAAACAAAAAATAAATTTGTTTTGAGAGTTGGACAATGTTTCTAAATGTTTTTAAATGTTACATGAATTTTTTTGTGATTTTTAAATACCTAAAAGTATTTTTAATTAATTAATTTTCATTAACTAATTAAAAATAATCTTTTAAATGATTTAAAAATAAATTTTAATGCAAAAAATAAAAATAAAAATATTTTTGGGTTCTGAAAATTAATGAAATGTTTGACAAAAAATTTCAGAAATTTTCAAAGTGTTTTGCTATTTTTTAAAATTCATGCAAATAAAATACAAACAAAATGAATTAAAATTGGTTAACAGAAGAATGAATCGATTCATGCTTGGATGAATCGATTCATAATGATCAATTTTTGAGAAACATAATTAGTTAAACAACATGAATCGATTCATAATGGGATGAATCGATTCATTTTGCGAAATCCAGGAACCACTCAACAGAATGAATCGATTCATGCTAGAATGAATCGATTCATTATGCTGATTTTCAAAAAAAATCATAATCAAACTCATTCCCTAGGCTGTCTTAAGTGCTCTAAGTCTCCATATTTCATCCTCTACCCACCCCAAACATGAATCAATCACAAGATCACATTTACAAGGCATCAACAACAAGATTTGAGCAAAGTCAAGGAAACTGCTAAAACTTCAGAACATGCATACACACTCATTTCTCAACCATTTTCAGTGTTTCAAAGCTTAACATGATCAGTGAAACAAACTCTATCATCCTATAACAAGAGATTGCATTTCTAAAAAAAAATTTCTTGATGATACCTGAACTGGAGCTTTGAACTTTGGAGTTTTCTGGCCAGTCCTTTGCTTCAAACAAGTTCCAATGGTCCTCCTGATGATGGAATGAAGCTTAGAAAACTTTGAGAGTGGCTGGTTTGTGTTGTTTTGCTCTGGTGTAGCAGAAATGAAAGTCTTTGTGTGTGATGTTTCAAGCTGTTTCAGGGGGTGGTTTTTGTTCTAAGGGTGATTTGTGACTTGTTGGTGAAAGAAAAAGTGAAGTTTGATGGCTGTGTGAAGAAAAATTTAGAGAAGAAGTTTGGGACAGATTTTGTGCAAGTTGGATTGTGTCTTGTTTCAATGCCAAATGAGCTGCTATATCACTCCCATAAAGTTTGAGTAGGCTGTGGAGCAGGTTAGTAGAGGCTGCTGGTCACTATTCCAAAAGCATGGGAGAAAATGCAAAAAGTCATGGTTAGGTGTACTTGACGCATGGGCTGTGGCAGAGGCTATTTTAGGGTTGCTTTGGGTTCAGCTGCCTTCAAGGATGGCTGTCGCTCCCGGGATTTTCATCCTAGTACAAACGCGAAAGTGGCACGGAAAAGTTAGAGTCGCCAGCCAGACATTTTTATCCCGAATGAATGGGAAAGGTAATGTTGAACAAACCTGAGGAAGAAGGAAAGGACAAGGTCCTGCGAACCAAAGATCTGAGTTCGGGAGTCGGTTACGACCTGGGAAGGTATTAGCACCCCAGATCGTCCGTCGTACCCGACGGGATCCACGCTTGCTTGCTTGTTTCAAAGGGTGAGAAAATACGAATGCTGCTGAATAAAACCGCTAACTGGAATGGAAATGAGGAGAGAACTGAAATAAGAAAAATGGAAAGAAAGAATGGGGAAAATGTAGGGAAAATAAAGAATGTGCTCGAACGGGCCCTACCCCGCTGCCTACGTACCTCATCAGGATAATGAGGATCAGAGTCGACGTAGTTCGCCTAACCTAGGCGGGAACTATTTGTTTGTGTTTTTTACAGCTGGAACTGCGTATGTCTATGCTCAGGTGTTGCAGGCTCGTCTGGTACGAGTGCGTTTACCGTCTTGCATGTGTGACAAGTCGTCGCGAGTTCGCGTTGTGAATGAATGAGATGAGAAAAGAAGTTCCCGCAGGATAGTCGCTTGTTATTTGTTTTTTGGCTTTTATGAGAAATGTTTTGAATTTGTTTGTGAACTGTCTTGTACTAAGACCTATCCATCACGGGAAGTATTTACACCTCGCCCCGAAACAGGACGCGTATAAACACTCCGCAACAAAGTCTCGTGTCGTACAAGATTGTTCGGTTTTTATTAAGTGTTTTATTGCTTTTCTTTTGAGGTGAGAAAGAATGACTCAAGTTGATAAAAGGCAAAAATCTAAGGGACTAAGACTCAATTCTAATTTTGTTTATTTATTTACAAAAGTGGTCCTATGGTTTGTGAAGTTTTCTATTCCTAATGAGAAACTAGAAACTACTAGAATTCAACTTACTTCTTAATGAAGATAAGTTGATTCTAAGAACAAAGGGGAAGCCTATACAAGTTGTAACAAGGCAAAACAAAAGAATTGAATTAAGAAAAATAAAGTTCTAAACAACACATTAAAGGCATGAATTAAAAATAGTCTATTTTATTTATTCTAGTTCTAATGAAAAAGGAACTTTAAGCCTAAGTACTAAATCTAAATTAAACCTAATACTCATCTAAAAAAAATCAAATTTTAAGACTAAATCTAATCTAGACTATTATTATTTTTGTATTGAACTTTATTTTTTTTAATGGCCTAAACTAATGGGAATTATGCATAACTAGGCCTAAGAAACTAATATTCTAAAAAATATTAAAACTTCTAGAAAAATTATGAAAATTAAACTATAGGGTCCTAACACTATCTCTAAAATTGTACTAAGAGGGATCCTAAAAATTTCTATTTTTTCTATGCCTAAAATTTAATTGATTTCAGCTAAGAATTAACCACTAATTCCTAAGGATTACATCACTAAAACCTAAGATAAAAGATCCTAAAAAATCCATAAAAAATATCCTAAACACTATTATGAGTCCTCTAATTACAGAAAAAAGAGTGACTCAAGAATCCTACTGGAAGTTACATAAATAAAATAAACAAAATCATGCATATTTAAAGGAAATTCCAATAAAAGATAATTAAAAGAAAAATCAGAATTAAATCAAAAATGGCTAAGATTCAGAAAAATAAAATTGAGACAAGTTCAAAAATGGTTTAATATTCTACTATGATTTTTAGGGATTTTTTATTATACATTTTGATATTTATTTGTGAATTAAATGAAAAATGGTGTAAAGTAGAAAAATAAAAGAATAGAAATAAAGGGGAGGGGAAGATAGAAATGTTTTTAAGTTATAAAACAGATTGGGCTTACAAATGAGGTGCAAGTAGTGAATTCCTAAGGCCCACTGGCGCTGAAGTGGCTAGGGTGCAAATAGAAATATTTTTAGTTAAAAAAACAAATGGGCTGCATATGGGGGTGCTGATAGGAATTCGCAGGCCCATAGTTAAAAATCACATACTAATAATTTCCTAATAATTTTCTTATGAGATTTTTTTATGAGATTTTTTAATAACAATTATTCTAATAATTTCCTTAATAATTTCCTAATAATTCGCAAGCTGATTAATGAGTTTTTTTATGAGATTCTATTTCAAATTATCAATTAATGGTTTTTAAATGAATTAATGGTGCAATTAGTGAAGATTATGAATCTATTAATATTTTTTCAAAAATTCCTAATAAACTAGTCAAATATAACTTAGAAAAGAAAATTAAAAGCTCAGATAAACTCCCCCCCAAACACGTTTTGCCTTCTCTTTCTCTCCCACTATTCATCTTCCTTAACACAAACCCTAATTCACGAATCGGCGGCGGCGGCGGCGGCGGACCCATCCGGCCAACCTTTCTTCCGAAAACCTAGTACGAAACTCACCTCTCTCTTCTTCATCTTCTCCGCCCTCAACACCCTAACATCACCTCCTCCGCCATCTAGCCTATCCGTCTTCTCCTTTTTCCGCCACCCCCTCACGTTTCTGATACAAGTCCGAAAGATCAACCTTCTATCTTCAAATGGGAGATTCGAACCTATTCTAATCCAATTTGCTAAAAACCTAAATCCAACACGTATCTATCATGAAATCCAGCAACGACAACTCACATTCTTCAAGAACTACTCGACCTAACCTCCTCGAATTCACTACCGAACGAAAACCAGGAAGAACAAACCAGAAGTGCAGCTAAATCGTACAAAGAAAAATGCGAACTCGTACCTTATGAGTTGATCGTGTCGAGGATGACACCACAGTTGCCCAGTCACTACAACACCGGCTACGACTTCACTGAGGGCTTCGAGCAGTACGTGAGCGCCTTCAGGTATGTCTCGTTTTCGCTCCTTCCTCTTTGCTCTTTTCGTAATGTTCGCACCTTGTCATTGCCTCTGTGATTCGTGCCTGACTAACTTCCCCTCGTATGTTTCATAGGTGTTGTTGTGCAGATGGATGAACTGATATCAGAATGCCCTGTATTACAGATGCTGATAATTGCAGCGGTAGGCGAGAACTGCGAAGAATCTACAGAAATTGCTGGAGGTACACTGACATGAAGGTACTCTCAATTCTTTTCTTTCATTTTTGCAGATTCGTCCCATTAACTCCTTTCTATGATTCTTTGTATGTTGTTCATGCAGAAGATGGAGGATTGTGAAATTTAACAATAGAAGTATCGAAAACAAAGGAGAAAATTGAATAATGGGGGAGAAGATGTTGAAGCAGCTGTGGTTGCTAATGGAAGGGGATGAAGATTGGATGGAGAATTTGTGAGGTTTGGGGGAGAAAAGAGATTGGAGGAGAAGGTTGAAGGAGAAGAAGAATGGTGGAAAAAGATTAAAAAATGGTGAAGAGAAAAAGATGAAGAATGGACTTCTGATTTTATAGAGAATCACTCTTCAGGATCCTTCAGGATCCTTCTGGAATTTCTCAGGTGAATTCAGTTACGAATTCAGTTGCACTTCTGTTATGAACTTTTGTGAATTCAGTTAATTATTGATTCTGCTATGCCTTCTTTATTCCCTTTGCCAATTCTGTTTGCCATATTAACAGCTTCTTATCAGTTGGAGTTTCTAACTGTTTTATTTTCTTTTTCTTTTGACGATTTCTAACGGCTTTCCGCTAATACCATTAATGTTTTCCCTGGTTTTTTCCACAGGAATTGGAGAAAGAATTGGCCTTTAAAGTACAACAAATCCAAAGCAAAAAGGGCAAACTTCAGCCTTCATATCGCTCGCACTGACTTTTTTCCTGCGGGCCCGAGCACTGAATGCGTTTGCTTCTGATGTGGGATACAAAATTGGTAAGTGATTTTCTCCAGAATTGTTTGTGAAAATGGTTAGAGGTTGAAAGAGTTGAATGTCAAACTCAACGGTAACTGCTGTGTCCATAGTAGCAAATTTATTTTGTGAATTGTCTCTTGCAGGTCCATGAGGTTGCATTTGGAACAGGATAACCAAAATAGGCTAAGGCATTGAGATGGAGCATGACGTCCCAAAATGCGTTGAAAAAGCTTGCAGATGCCGTGTTTGGACGTGTGACGGATACGCAATGACAAACCAATGATGATGAGGTTGCTACCTTTTTGAGTTGCGGTGTACATTCCACTATATCATTTTCGATTCCCCTTTTGTAATTTCCTTCAATTGATATGAAAGATTGAGAATTGATTTTTTGTTAACTTATGTTACTGGATGTTGTTGAACTTTGTTACGGTTTCTGCTCTTTTTCTATTGGGAGTAGGCCCCTTTTTTTGAGATTTTGTGTTTTGGAATTAAAATTTGCTTGGATCCTATCCTTTTTAATTATACGGATATTAAGAATAATAATAATAAAACATGACAAAATACATGACAACTTTGGGTTAGAGAAGAAACAATGGAACTAGATGAAAAAAAAAGAGTTTAAATGGAGTAAAGCCAATGGGCTTGATGCATCAAAAGGAATATCACTTGGTGTAGGTGAAACAAATCTAACCAACATGAAGATTCATGATTTGTCTATTTTATTATGGAGTACAATGAGTTTGAAATTGTGACAAAAATAATGGATGTGGTTTGGGAAATCTAAATGGACTTGGAATTAAAATGGTTTTCAAATATAGGATTTGGTCAATGAATTTGAACACAAGTATGAATAAACAGGCTAGGAATAAATCAGGAAGAAACGACATATAAACTCGAATGGACTGACGAAAATAGAATTGGGCCTCATTTTTTTTTGAAATGGACCTGGGCTTGGAACAAGTATGGACAAATGGACTTTAAAAAATTCTCTTCAAAATTTTGCAATGGGCCTATAGTTGTAAAAATGAGAAAATAGATGAGTTTAGAAACAAATGGAATGGATTTGTGATAAATGTGATAGTTATGAATATTAACAAAAATAGAATTTATAAAAAGAGAGTTATATGGGTAATTGGATATGGACAAAGATAAATGAATAAAAGAAATTGAAAAATGGATTAATGAAAACAAAAAGAATGATGGAAATTGAAACAAATGAAAGTGGACTGGAATAATCGGGAATGGTTTATAACAATGAGAACAAAGCAGTGAATGGATATTAAATCTCAATTTTAGCCCACAGCCTATTTTGACTTCTTTCCACAAGCCCATGGACACGACCACTTCTGAACCACTGAATACTTTTCCAGATAAATCACACCCCTTGTGAATCGTCTGAAACATGCCATGACCATTCAAAACCAGATGAATCACTGATAAACTGAAGATTCAAACCAAACTTCACACCAAACATTGCTCGATAAACTGATGAATCTCAACACACGACAACCTGAACTTTGAATATGCATTGTCTAAGAGATAGACCAGTGGCCCAAATAATCTTGCAGTTGCGGTAATCTTTTGATAGTTTGACCATAATTAAGTCAAACTCCCATCTGAGTTGAGACATAACTGAGCAACCGCATTCGGAATGGAATCATAGTCCAGCGAATATTCTCTGTCATTCCAACCTCTGACAGATACAGATAACGTATGAAACCCTAATTTCCCTGGGTCCTGATCACATGCCTTATGAATCCATGCAATGCACTATTATGATGTTAATGAATTGATGAGAAATGTCGATGAATGCAAAATGATGAGCCAATAAAGGGAATAAATATGAGGGCAAATTTTGAGGTATTACAGCTGCCCCTATTCAATCATCTGCAAGCCTGAACGGATAATTGCGACAGCTTTTAGACGTTCAAGGTATGGAGTGATTGAATACTCGAATAAAACCGGAAAATTTGCACCCTGAGGGTAATGGAAATGCCGTCCACCCATTTATTTATTTATGTATTTTTTGATTTTGACCTCTGAATAGGCAGCGAAAATAGAACCAGGTGGAATAGAATCAATGCAATCACTGCGACTGCTGAACGAACCGAAACCACAAGGAGGGTGCCTGTTGGCGAAACAGGACTTAACGCAACATCCACCGATTTGCGACTCAAATGAGATCCACCAATCTAACACGGAGATGGTATCAACCGATCCACCCCGGAAATGCGAGAATGTAATATCATCCGATTTACAACTCGAAGAGAGATGATATCAACCGATTCATAACTCAAATATGATCAACCGATCTAACATGGAAATGGTATCAACCGATCCACCCCGGAAAGCGAGAATGTAATATCATCCGATTTACAACTCAAAGAGAAATGATATCAACCGATTCATGACTCAAATAAGATCAACCGATCTAACACGGAAATGGTATCAACCGATCCACCCCGGAAAGCGAGAATGCAATATCATCCGATTTACAACTCGAAGAGAAATGATATCAACCGATTCATAACTCAAATATGATCAACCGATCTAACACGGAAATGGTATCAACCGATCCACCCCGGAAAGCGAGAATGCAATATCATCCGATTTACAACTCGAAGAGAAATGATATCAACCGATTCATAACTCAAATAAGATCAACCGATCTAACAGAAATGGTATCAACCGATCCATTATCTTTGCACTGAGACGAGACCATTGTACTTAAATGGAGACTCGAAAGGAACGGGATCGTTGTACTTAAACGAGAGCCCAAGACGCGACCGTTGTACTGAAACGGAGACACGAAAAAATGAGACTGTTGTACTGAAACAAGACTCAAAGACGAGACCATTGTACTTAAATGGAGACTCGAAAGGAACGGGATCGTTGTACTTAAACGAGAGCCCAAGACGCGACCGTTGTACTGAAACGGAGGCGCAAGAAAATGAGACTGTTGTACTGAAACAAGACTCAAAGACGAGACCATTGTACTTAAATGGAGACTCGAAAGGAACGGGATCGTTGTACTTAAACGAGAGCCCAAGACGCGACCGTTGTACTGAAACGGAGACGCAAAAAAATGAGACTGTTGTACTGAAACAAGACTCAAAGACGAGACCATTGTACTTAAATGGAGACTCGAAAGGAACGGGATCGTTGTACTTAAACGAGAGCCCAAGACGCGACCGTTGTACTGAAACGGAGACGCGAAAAAATGAGACTGTTGTACTGAAACAAGACTCAACTGGGGATAACAATAAGACTCGGTAGAAATAACCACACTGGAAAATGAAGTTGCATTCTATAGGGAATACTTCATTCTGATTGGAGATGTAACGGGTCTCATGTAATATACCTCAAAACTGGCCCATGCTGGTATGCATATGTTTGGATTTTTCTATGGCGTAATGCTCCATAATGATGGAAATGCTACGCTTTAGAGGATGCAAATGTAATGATGATTACTAGATGTAAATGCAAATGTACAAGGGGGTCTCCTGATGAGGAGCCAACAGATATCCCAGATGGCTTGACTGGGTGTAATACCTCAAAATTTGCCCTCCTTTATTCCCTCTATTGGCTCATCATTTTTGCATTCATTGGCATTTCTCATCAATTCATTAACATCATAATAATGCATTTCATGGATTCATAAGGCATATGATCAGGACCCAGGGAAATTGGGGTCTCATACGTTATCTGTATCTGTCAGAGATTGAAATGGCAAAGAATATTCACTGGATTAAGATTCCATTCCAAATGCGGTTGCTGAAGTTGTGTCTCAATGCAGATGGGGGGTTTGATTTAATTTGGATCAAATTGTCGGAAGATCATTACAATTGCAAGATTATTTTGGACCAACAGACTATCTCTTGGATAGTGCATATTCAAGGATCATGTTGTCGTGTGCGGAGATTCATCTGTTTATCGAACAGTGTTTGGTGTGAAATTGTTTCGAATTTTCAGTTTATCAGTGATTCATCTGGATTCGAATGGTCATGGCACATTTCAAATGATTCAGAGAGTTGTGACTAGTCCGAAAATATTCAGTGGCTCAGAAACGACTGTGTTTATAGACTTGTGGAAATAACTCAAATGGACCTAGGGTTAAAATTGAGATTTCATATCCATTCATTGCTTTGTTCTCATAAACCATTCCCGATTATTTCGTTTCACTTTTATTTCCATTTTTTCGTTTTATCCATCTTTCCAATTAGGGTGGTCCATATCCATTTATCCATATAATCTTCCTTTAATAAATTCCATTCTTTTTAATATTCATAATTGTCGCATTCAACACAAATCCATTCAATTTGTTTTTATCTATTTTCTCATTTTTTACAATTATAGATCCATCGGAAAAATCTCAATTGAAATTGTTCTAAGCCCATTTGTCATTATCTTTTTTGAATCATTTCAATTTCAAGCCCATATCTAATCCAAAAGAGGAAGCCTAATTTTATTTTGTCAATCCATATATTCCATTGGTCAAAATCCTCATGTTCAATTCAAAATCTCTTTGTATCCTTATATTCATTATGTGTTCTATCATAGGACTTAATGAGATTGCAAAGCTTTTGCCATTAGCTTCTTGTTTTTTTTAGCAATTAATATAATCAAGACCTTACCATTTTGTCAGCATTAATAGGACCATTAACGCAAAAATTGGTCAAATAAATTTGTGCCATTAATTCCTTGAACGTGATGCATCAGTCAGAATACAAGGGAAAAGCTAAGCAAATAAAAGGAAAAAATGTTTAAAGGTTACAAGAGATTATTTCATTTAACACATGATCCTGCTAATAAGCTTCAATTGAAGTTCACTTAGTTCAGCTTCATGTGATGGAAACTCAGCTGACTATTTCCAACCATATGCTCTCGGGGTAGATTCTAATCAAAGCTTTCCTAAGTATTCAAGCATGCCGCCTCCTGTTTATTGGTTCTTCACTTAATCTTGAAGCATTGGCTCTTGAGGAAATTGATTCTGACGACTTAGAAGAGGAACGATTTGTACGTGCGAGCGTATAATATTCACAGAAGCATGAAATCACTGCTTCAACAGATGACAAGCTAAAACTCAGCCAGTTGACTGTTTTGCTTGTTGAGATTGAACTCAACATCCAAGAAATTCAGCTCCTCATCCTGCACAAATTCACAGCAGCAACAAGCCCGAATTGCACCTCGAGAAAGCTGTTCGCGAAAGCCATTTCCTGTTTAACAACCTGCATTAATCAATGAAAAGATCAGAACTAGCTGTCAATTCCTAATAGAATTCTAACTAAAAAAAAAAAACTAACTTATAACAAACTTTCTAACCAATCTCGCAGCAGAGATTCAGTTAAGGAGCAATGAACATTCAGGAAAAGGGAGTAGAGGATTGCAATTTCAAAAGAAAGAATCAGTTGAAAGGGAATTTATGCTAGGCTACATAACAGAATCTCATGAGAAAAAATCAAAAGCAGAATTGGAATTTGAGATGGAAAATCCCTAACTGAATTCTAACAACTTCACAATTGAAGGATAACTGATCATTACCTGAAGTTTCCAGAATCATCTTCAATTCTGCTATAAATCAGAGGCATCCTACTCTATCATTTCTTCTTGACACAACTTCACAAAATTCTACACCATTTTTCAGTCTTTTCACCATTTTCTTTCTTCTCCTCTCAATCCTTCTCTCCCCTAACCATTCCTTTCCAAGACCCTTACCTCCACAACCTCTTTCCTGATTAATTCCTCAGCCTTCATCTATCTCAGCCTCCCTCTTCAACATCAATTGGCGGATCTGTTACCATCTTTCTGTAACTCTTCAACATATTCATCATCTTGCTTCGAATTCCTCTAATCACCAGCATCCCAATCAAGATAACCTGCAAAATTAGGATACATTAAAGTTGTGGTTGTCAGCGCGCGTCACAAGATTAAGCGAGAAGTCACAAGTGCAAGAGGGGTGTGATGCCAATGATTCGATCCAAGAATTCGCACACAGCATAGAGCAACATAATTGAGCAATAAGCAGAAGAGGGATAAGAAGTGTATTTGGATCTCTTACCTGAAGAAGCTCTATCTCGTTCGTCAACGGAGTGCCGTACGCGTTTTCGTCTTCGGCAATCAAGGTACGATTCGTTGTCACGTCACTCTCACATTGTCTTGGCTTCTTTTCTGATGCTGGAATTGATATGGCTTTCACGTTTGAATTTCTTGCCCGAATGTGATGAACTGTGTTAGTAGTGTGGGTACGATGTTGTTTGAGTAATTAGGGATTTTAGATGGCGTAGGTTGTGATGAAGGCAGTGATGTGGGCGGAACTACCATGGGAACTATGTGAGGGTTCGGTTTAGGTAGCGGCGGAGTTTTTGGAAATAGGGGCTGAAGCATCGTAGTGGCGATCTTCTGCTAGTGTGTGGAAACGGTAGGTTCGTGTTTGCGAAGAAAACGGGAAGATGAAGGAGGGAGCTAGGATGATGGCTCGAGTGAGAAGGAAAGGAAGAAGAAAGAAGATGACGAGAAGATGGCGGTGGGGATCGGTCGGCGAGTTCGGGAAAGGAGAAGACGAGAGGTGGAAGAGGGAGGAAGCCGAGAGAGAAATGCGGCGGTGTAGGGAGAAGAAGAAAGGCTTAGATTAGGGTTCGTGTATCATGACCTTTAATTTCTTTTTGTTTGTTTTTTTTATTATAAAAGTAATTTAGTTATTTTAAATAATGAGGTAATTAAGAGCAATAAATTCTGTAATTAATCTATATTAAAAAATGAATTAATCTCTTTAAGTATGACTAATTTCTCCTAAGACTCCAAAATCCATTAATCTACCATTAACCCTCATTATCTTGTATAATGGGCTGTGTATGTTGCTACCAACACCCCCCTTTGGGCCCAGTTCATGAAAAACAATCTAAAAACCATGCTGAATACACCCCCTTAAGTCCTGCGAATTGGGTCCCAAACGTACTGCTATTCTCACCCCCATTCTGGGCCCATCATGAAAAAACAATTATAACAAATTGCTGCCTGCACCCTCTCCCCTCATTTCCTGCGCAGGCTGGGCCTTGCTGATTTGCTAAGTGCACTCCATCATCTTGAGCCCAAATAAAATTAATTAAAAATGTTACTTCTCGCACCTCCTCCTTTATTTCCTTTTAGATTTTATTTCTAGTTAACATAGGTTAGAAATAAGTCCTTAAAAAAATAGGAAAAGTATTATAAAATTCCCCAAAAATTCCAGTAGTTAAATAAGTTAATTTAGAAATTTGTGATATTTTTATTTTCTGAAATTTGGTTATTTTTGAATTAATTCTGAATTTTTTCTTTTAATTAGCTTTATTGAATTTCTTTTAATTATGCTGGATTTTGTTCATTTTATTTAAGTAACTTCCAGCAACTTTTTTGAGCCATTATTTTTTCTGTAATTAGAGGACTCATAATAGTTCTTAGGATATTTTTTATGGAATTTTTAGGACCTTTTATCTTAGGTTTTAGTGGTATAATCCTTAGGAATTAGTAGTTAATTCTTAGCTGGAAATAATTAATTTTTAGGCATAGGAAAAATAAGATTTTTTAGAACCCCTCTTAATACAACTTTAGAGATAGTGTTAGGACCCTATAGTTTAATTTTCATAATTTTTCTAGAAGTTTTAGTATTTTTTTAGAATATTAGTTTTAGGCCTAGTTATGCATAAGTCCCATTAGTTTAGGCCATTAAAAAATATACATAATAAAGTTCAATACAAAAAAAAAATAATAGTCTAGATTAGATTTAGCATTTAAATTTAATATTAGACTTAGGTTTAGTTTAATTTGATTTTTTTAGAATGAATATTAGGATGGACTTAGATTTAGAACTTAGGCTTGGAGTTTCATTTTCACTTAGAAGTAGAATAAGTAAATAGACTTTTTTTCCTTAATTCATGCCTCTAATGCATTTGTAGAATTTTATTTCTCATGTTTAATTCCATTGTTTTGCCTTATTTTGGTTCTTACAACTTGTATAGGCTTCCCCATTTGTTCTTAGAATCAACTTAACTTCATTAAGAAGTAAGTTGAATTCTAGTAGTTTCTAGTTTTAATTAGGCTTAGAAACCTCACAAACCATAGGACCACTTTTGTAAATAAATAAACAAAATTAGGATTGAGTCTTAGTCCCTTAGATTTCCCCTTTTATTAACTTGAGTCTTTCTTTCTCATCTCATAAAGAAAAGCAATAAAACACTTAATAAAAACCGAACAATCTTGTACGACACGAGACTTTGTTGCGGAGTGTTTATACGCGTCCTGTTTCGGGGCGAGGTGTAAATACTTCCCGCGATGGATAGGTCTTAGTACAAGACTGTTTACAAACAAATTCAAAACACTTCTCTTAAAAGACAAAAAATAAATAACAAGCGACTATCCTGCGGGAACTTCTCTTCTCATCTCATTCACTCATAACGCGAACTTGCAATGACTTGTCACATATGCAAGACGGTAAACGCACTCGTACCAGACGAGCCTGCAACACCTGAGCATAGACATACGCAATTCCAGCTGTAAAAAGCACAAACAAATAGTTCCCGCCTTAGTTAGGCGAACTACGTCGACTCTGATCCTCATTATCCTGATGAGGTACGTAGGCAGCGGGGTAGGGCCCGTTCGAGCACATTCTTTATTTTCCCTACATTTTCCCCATTCTTTCTTTCCATTCTCTTTTCCAATTCCCTTTCTCATTTCACTTCCATTCCAGTTAGCGGTTTTATTCAGCATCACTATATTTTTCTCACCCTTTGAAACAAGCAAGCAAGCGTGGATCCCGTCGGGTACGACGGACGGATTGGGGTGCTAATACCTTCTCGATTCGTAACCGACTCCCGTATCTAGATCTTTGGTTCGCAGGACCTTGTCCTTTCCTTCTTCCTCAGGTTTGTGCAACATTACCTTTCCCATTCATTCGGTATAAAAATGTCTGGCTGGCGACTCTAACCTTTCCGCGCCACTTTCGCATTTGTACTAGGATGAAAATCCCGGGAGCGACAGCTGGCGACTCTGCTGGGGAAGATGACCTGATTCTTCCGGTTTCCCTTGTAGAGTCAATCCTAGCGCCTGTTTGGTTTTGTTTCTTTGGGTGTTTATATGTTTGTTGCTGTGTGCTTTAGTTTAGCTTTACTGTTTTCATTTACAGTTTTATTTACAGCTTTACTTTATCCCATTTATTTACCGCTTTCAGTATTTTATTTTCCATGCATCATATTATACTGGACTGTCTGGCTGTGCTGGTTTTCATTTTTTCTGTGGGTTGGGAGTTACTGTGAGATAAGCCAACTACCCGGCTTGAGTGCACCATAGGATTAGCGTGGACAGACATTGTACTCTTATGGTATCTCACCATGATGGGTGGCGATGTGTTCCACACCCAGATTGCGACCGTCTTGGAACTATCCTGCGTGGGGATTACCTCACTTCAGGGTACGACCTTGATAGTTATGTGCATCTGGTGACCGATCTTCGAGGACCTTAATGGGAACACCCCTCTCCAGTGATGACAGTGGCAGACCACATTTGTTGGCAAACCCACTCGCATCCGAGGGTCCATTGGGAACTCGCATAGGATGGCCTGGTTCTCTCATAGGAATTCAGTTAAAGCGAGCTGTTCGTATGACGATAGTATTGTACCCTTCGGGATGAATGTACTATTGTTTCTCGATTCAGTGCTTGAAGCTGGAGACTTGTGAGGGATGCTTGTTTTTCCGGACTCAACTGAGACCTCTCTGCGTAGTACATAATACCAAACCGATTCCCTGATTTGGTCATGAGCCATTTCTCGGAAATGGTGAACGTATTATTGCTATTCGGCTTTGAGAGTCCGTGATGTTGACCCGAGTAGCACACCTGTGAGATTGGGAGGGGTTTACAGGTTTGCAGGAACCTTGATACCTTCAGCATACCCGCATTGCCTTTGGTTCAGTTTTGTGCTCTGGATTTCTGTTCTTAAGTTATGGATCCCGAATCAGAGGGATGATTATTGTGATATCTGGATTTTGAGACCTGGCACCGACACCTGATTATATGATTGGCACATCACAGACACTGCACTGATCACATGCCTGTTGCATACATAACATCATAGCATTCTATCATACATGTTCGGCTATTTCCAAATATCCTATGTTTGAACCATTTCATTATATGTTCCTATATCCAAATTGGAATCAAAGCAGATGGATCCCTTGGAAATAATCGAACATGGCATTTGCATGCATCCTTACTCTCATTACAGGTGTCCGGGGACAGATTCTAATCCTGATTCGTTTACTCTTCAGAATGGCCAATTTGAATCACAGTCATCAAGAGATGGGTATGGAACAATGCCGAGCAGAAATAGCTGAAATGAAAGTCCGAATGGATCAACTCTCGGAGGACATGCAGACCTTGTGCCATGACCACACGTTATTGATGGAGGAGGTCTACCAACTGAAGAGACAGGAGAACCAGATCAGGGAAGCCCCAAAGCTCCAAGTAGGGCACCACCTCCCCTTTATTACTGCAGAAGTTAGTGGTCATCCCAGTTCGGTGATTTTGTTTCAAGATCAGGAAGCGTTTCGCGGAAACCCTCTTCAACTTCGGGATGCTAAGCCTCTCAATTTGCAGACTCTTCCAGTTCATCAAAGGGAAGGTAAAGGCAAAAGCTGCAGACAAGTGCCCAAGACGTCTGAAGCCAAGTTTGATTTGATCCCGGTGTCATATGCACAGTTGCTTGTTTGTTTGCTCGAGCTTAATCTGGTTGAACTTGTCACCGTAGCAGCCACACCCAAAAAGTTTCCCCCAGATTTTGACGCCAAGGCCAGGTGTGTTTTCCATTCTGGGGCACCTGGTCATCATGTGGAAAACTGCAAAAGGCTTAAGCATCAAGTTCAAGAGCTCATTGATGCAAAAGTAATCGAGTTCGCACCGATCAGCGGGGATGTGTCAAAGGATTTCATATCACTAGGAGGAACTTCTCCTTTCCTTACCACAAGAATTATCCCCAATCAGGGGTGTGTGCCTCCGATCTGGGTTTTGAAGACATCGTGCCAGGCACCTTTACCCATCCACCGATCCGACATAAAGAAGAAAGTGCAGAAGAACTCAAGGTGTTCGAATTCATATCATCATCAGAATTATCAACAACAGGGGAGACTCAAGTTCAAGCAGGTTGAAGAAGTGTTTACTCCTAGTCAAGTGTTTGCCCGTTTGCTCGAGAATTCTTTGATTCAGCCAGGGAATGCCTTGCCAATACCCTACCCCATTCCCCCAGATTACAATATGGATGTCAGATGTGAGTTCCACTCCGGAACATTTGGACATACCATCGATGAGTGCAAAGCCTTCAAGCAAAATGTCCAATATCTAATTGATTCAGGGATCATTACACCAGAAGGGTACCTCAGGAGCTGAAGCCTTTGATCCAGCTGGCCATGCAGACTGCACGAAGCTCAAATCAGGAGATGTAGATTTCTTTGATACATGTATTTTTCTTTCTTGTGTTTCTAGATTACCTTCAGAGCTGTTGAAGGAATCTTTTGTTTTTCTGTTGTGGATTGTGACATTTTCCTGTATTTCAGTATTGTTGGCAAATAATTGTATAAGGTTTCGCGTGCTGGTGTATTCTTTGCTTTATGGAAGTGTGTCGGTACCATTGTTGCAACTTTTTATCTTGGCAATTTTATTTTGAATCCTCGATACACAGCACTCTCTCAGAGTTTATCTTATGATGTGGCACTCCGTGGGTATCTGTCCCCTGATCTGAATGAAGTGGGATCAGTGACATGGCATTTTCACGCATATCATTTTTGCATACTAACGAGTTATCTGGATTTCCTAATTTATTTGACCATTTCAGGAGAAGTATCATCTGTACCAGTACGATACCCGAGTCAAATCATGAATACAGTACAAGCCGAGTTGAACGATTTTCGCACTCAGATGGGGGAATTCATGGTAACAATGCAGAGTATAGTGCAGGGGCAACAAGAAATGAGAACCGCCATGCTGAGGCTCAATCGTCCACAGGTTGGTCCTCAAATGATCACCTTAGACGCCGAAGGCAATCCGATCAACACAGTCATCCCATCTACGGATAATAGGCCTCCTATCCCTGAAGGCATTGGTCCAATTCCTGTTCGTGTAGCAGACCGACAGGAGCATCAATTTACTTTTCTCAATGAAGATGTGGGATTTGGTTCTGGGGCCAATAACCAGGACTTTCAGATGCTAACCGAGAAGGTAAAGGCTTTAGAATGCAAAGACACCCTTGGCATTGATGTTGCTGATATGGGGCTGGTTTCAGGGTTGGTGATCCCTCCAAAGTTCAGACCTCCCGTTTTCGACAAGTACAGTGGTAGATCTTGCCCGAAAATGCACTTGCAGGCCTTCCATCGCAAAATCGTTGCACATACGAAGGATGAGAAACTTTGGATGTACCACTTCCAAGACAGCCTTTCCGGGGGTTCGTTAGAATGGTATATAAAGCTGGAAAAGAACTATGTCCGTAATTGGAAGGAACTTGGGGAAGCCTTTCTCAAGCAGTACCAGTATAATATTGACATGGCTCCCAACCGAACCCAGCTTCAGAGCATGTCACAAAAGAACTCCGAGAGCTTTAAGGAGTACGCACAGAGGTGGTGCGAGGTCGCAGCCAGAGTACAACCATCATTGCAGGAGAGAGAAATAGTAGACCTATTCATGGATACCCTCCCGGGGCACTTCATTGAACGTTTGGCAAGCTGTTCAGCTAATGGTTTTTCTGATATCGTCTTGACTGGTGAAAGAATTGAAAATTGGATGAAAGCGAGAAAAGATTCAGGTCAACGGTGCCTCCACTCCTGGAACTAAGAAGTCGTTGTCCAATGAGCAAAAGAAGCAGTACGACGAAGCAGGGGCAGTTTATGTCCAGCGAAAGAAGAGAAATCAAGGTTCACATTACCAGACAGCATCCATGATCATCCCAAGTGCCACACGTACACAACAGCAAAATCGTCGTCAGCATAATCCTCAACAGGGTCAGCAACAAAGGAGAGAAAGATTTTTTGACCCTTTGCCAATGTCTTACACTGATCTCCTCCAGCATTTGCTTCAATTGAAGTTGGTTGGGCTTCGCAAGCTGTCTCCACCTCCTTTTCCATTACCGGAGGGATGGGATGCCAATGTCAACTGTGATTTTCATTCTGGGGCGCCAGGGCATCATATTGATGGATGTAAAGCTTTTCACCACACAGTGCAGGACTTAATCGACTCGAAAGCTATCAACTTCGCACCAAACATATGAGAGAGAGGATACTTTCTTTGATTTGAAGTTTTGAAGCCAGAAGTAATTCGGATACTCTTGTTTTGGTAATGGTGCGTCTTTGCAGTGCAGTTTCATCCCTGTTGAGGGGAACTACGTCGCTCTGATTCTTCATTGGTCTCGGGTCAATGGAGATACGTAGGCAGAAGATCGTCAGGTCTTTCCGAGCAACCTTATGGGGAAACTTTACTCCTCAGCTTCACTTCCCCCTTCAGATGTCTCGTGTCGGAGTCAGAACAACTAGAAGAAGAGGTATGATTGTCGTGGGTAATTATACCACTGCGAATTGAAGACTACAAGTTCGTGAAAGAGTTGTTGATCGCTGAAAGTATCCAAGACTGACGGGTCCAGACGGAGCCAAGCCTCCTCAACTACGGCTATATTCAGTTTCTTTACTGCATTTCCATTTGTGGTTTCTTTTATATGCAAAACATTTGTTTACTTGTATGAAATTTATTTGTTTTTGAATGTTAACCATAATAAAATGCACATGTTTTTCTTGAAGTAATCCATTCGTATTCACTCATGATTTTGTGTATGTGCATTGCAATACCAACTGTCGTGCTTAAACTCTATGAGGGAGGATGACGAAATGACAACGCAAAAATCTCTAATTGTGTGCTTTTGAGAAAGACCTTGTTGACGATGTACAGGCATTGTTTCAAATCCTAAACACCGGAGATATAAGGGAGATAGACCCTCGCCAACCCATTTGAGCCTTGAAGTAGGAGTTTCTTTTTGCATAAAAAAACCCTTGCACTAAACCTAGGGGCATGGTAGGCGTCAGTTAGTTTGACCGAGCGTTCAAATTTCGAAAAGGAGTGCAAATCTGAGGATTCATTACCTTTCGTTGTACCAAATCGAGAGGTCCAATGACCAGGAACCACAATGGTTATCCCAATCAAGAGGTCCAGAGACCGGAAACCACAAAGGTTATCCTTCCTCAACCAAGAAGTGAGACAGTCACGACCCTTTCAAAGCAATCAAGACAAACAGTGTCACACGATTTGTTCCAAAAGAAGAAGAATTGAAAAAAAAAAGAACGAAAAAGCCCGATAAGTCGAAACTTGAAAACAAGTGGCTTAGGCAAAAATTAGGGCATCCCGCTGGACTTCACAATCAAAGATTCACAAGAATTAGTCCAGGCAAAAGTTAGGGGTAAGAAAAAGAATGCAAAAGTAAAAAACGAAAAGGATTACACAAGAAAGATCCTCGAACAAGAACAAAGTCGTGTGGCACAGACACGAAAGACTAAGGGGTGACTGACTCCCATCAACAACCTGTTTGGTGCTTACACCGTTAGTGTAATTGGTTCCTCAACCATCACAAAACCCTTTTCGAGAGGTGAACGCTTGTGAAAGCTAGCTGAAAATAGGAATGGAGAACATCACGAAGATGGGTGGGCACAAATAAATTTCGAGCCTATATCCTTTGCTTCTATAACCGTGAACTAGGCCACGATACAACCCTCAAAAGTCCTAACTGAAACAAGGTTATTTTTGAGAGCGTACTACCACAAGATCGCGTTCTTGACTCCTATGAGTTGTGCTAAAAGTTCTTTGTTGGTGTTGCATGTGCATGCTTTCATCCATCAAAAATCAATGTCGTATCTTAACCAGTGATTCACTCACAAAAGTTTGCGACATCTTTTTCAGTAAAACTTCAAGATTAATATGTGTGTTGCATTAGAATTTTCATTCTTAAAATAAACCTTTTCTGCTTGCATACATTTGTTTGGCATCATAAAAGTCCATGTATGGAATCTCAGTCCAGGAGCTTAATCTTGCCAAGTTGAGAAGTCTGAAACTTCCGAAGGACAATCTGTTGAGGTGCACTTTTCAAGAAAACTCCATTGATTAGGGACTTTCCCAACAGTCGTGGTAAGAGCCAACTAATCTGGTGAAATCATGGCGAGCAATCTCTTCAAAGTTCAGCCAAGCCGGGGCAATCACTTCGAGATACAAATCTCTCAAAGAGCCATTAGGCGGAGGCATTATTCAAATTTCAACCAAACTGGGGCAATTACTTCGAGATCAAATCTCTCATGAGTCTGATGCATGCATTCAAATTTTAGCCCAAACTGGGGCAATTACTTCAAGATCCAATCTCTCAAAGAACAGTCGGTCTGGGTGTTTTCTTCAAAGCACGGTCAGTCAGAGGTGATCACTTCAAGGCCCGTCCTGGGGTAGGCCACCCCAAGAGCATGAGAAGTACTCTCTCCCGAAGACGGTTTATCAAAAGCACCTATCCGGAGTTCAATATACTGGGGCAGAATATCTCACAGTGATATGAGGTTCTTCATGAATCCTTGCGAGGCAAATTCTTGCACAAACCATGCAGTCTGGGGCAGTTATTTCGAGATCCGACGAATCTCTCCAAGAGTTTGAAGACACTGAGGCATCTCGTATGCCAGTTTTCTGTAAAATCCTCTTGAGACATTATATTTTGATAGATCCTAGTAGAAGGCGAGTTGAAGATTGTAAAGAACCATTGTTCACTCATGATTAGTTGACAACCTATCAACCCGGGGCTAGGGGCAAAGCCATTGTCAGCATAGTACTTCAAGAGTTATTTCATCAGCAAGCTTCATTGATCAAAATGTCTTAGCTAGTCTCATTAGACAATCCCTTCTCCAGCTGTGTGGCAAAGCGAAAGTTACTTCTTGATCAGAAGGGTATCATCGTCTCTCATCCCCAGCATGAAACGCCTTACATCTCTCATTCCCAACATGAGAGGATTTATCTCTTATCCCCAGCAAGTGGCAGCTTGAGCTTTTATCTTCAGCAGGAAGCTTTATCATTGATATCACCCGTCATCCCCAGCCATGTGGAAGTTGAAATTTCACCCAGCAAGGTATAAGGAGTGTCTTGCCTCCCCAGCAGTTGCTTCCTCGACAGTGTCATGCCTTCGTTCTCAGCCAAGTCAGGAGGTCTTCATTTCCCCATCAGATTTCAAGAAGAGCCCTCATCCAGCAGGGTCTTGGCTCTCCAATCTCAAAGTCCAATTTATTTTTGGCAATGGCGGCAGTTCAGAGCCGGTATATCATTGACAGCCTTCCCCGCAGAGTTGTCTTCTCCTCACAAGGATCAACCAGATCAATGCAGTGATCATCAGTTCCTCCCCAGTCAAGCCATCTAGGATATCCACTTTCTCCTCATCGGGAGACCCTTTTGCATTTGCATTTACATCTAGTAATCATCATTACATTTGCATCCTCTAAAGCGTAGCATTTCCATCATTATGGAGCATTACGCCATAAATCCAAACATATGCATACCAGCATGGGCCAGTTTTGAGGTATATTACATAAGACCCATTACGTCTCCAATCAGATTGAAGTGTTCCCCACAGAATACAATTTCATTTCCCAGGGTGGTTACTTCTACCAAGTCTTGTTGTTATCCCCAGTTGAGTCTTGTTTCAGTACAACAGCCTCATTTTTTTGCGTCTCCGTTTCAGTACAACGGTCGCGTCTTGGGCTCTCGTTTAAGTACAACGATCTCGTTCCTTTCGAGTCTCCATTTAAGTACAATGGTCTCGTCTTTGAGTCTTGTTTCAGTACAACAGTCTCATTTTTTCGCGTCTCCGTTTAAGTACAACGGTCGCATCTCGGGTTATCATTTAAGTACAATGATCCTGTTTTCTTGGTTATGGATTGGTTGATACCATTTCCTAGTTAGATCGGTTGATCTTATTTGAGTCATGAATCGGATGATATCATTTCTCTTCGAGTTGTAAATCGGATGATATTACATTCTCGCGTTTCTTGGTTATGGATCGGTTGATACCATCTCCATGTTAGATCGGTTGATCTTATTTGAGTCATGAATCAGTTGATGTCATTTCTCATCGAGTTGTAAATCAGATGATATTACATTCTCGCTTTCCGGGATGGATCGGTTGATACCATCTCCGTGTTAGATCGGTTGATCTTATTTGAGTCGCAAATCGGTTGATGTTGCGTTAAGTCCTATTTCGCCAACAGGCACCCTCCTTGTGGTTCCGATTCGTTCAGCAGTCGCAGTGATTGCATTGATTCTATTCCACCTGGTTCTATCCCCGTTACCTATTCAGAGGTCAAAATCAAAAAATATATATAAATAAATAAATGGGCAGATGGCATTCCCATTTCCTTCAGTGTGCAAATTTTCAGGTTTTATTCGAGTATTCAATCACTCCATACCTTGAACGTCTAAAAGCCGCTGCAGTTATTCGTTCAGGCTTGCAGATGATTGAATAGGGGCAGCTGTAATACCTCAAAATTTGCCCTCCTTTATTCCCTCTATTGGCTCATCTTTTTTGCATTCATTGGCATTTGTAATCAATTCATTAACATCATAATAATGCATTTCATGGATTCATAAGGCATATGATCAGGACCCAGGGAAATTGGGGTCTCATACGTTATCTGTATCTGTCAGAGATTGAAATGGCAAAGAATATTCACTGGATTAAGATTCCATTCCAAATGCGGTTGCTGAAGTTGTGTCTCAATGCAGATGGGGGGTTTGATTTAATTTGGATCAAATTGTCGGAAGATCATTACAATTGCAAGATTATTTTGGACCAACGGACTATCTCTTGGATAGTGCATATTCAAGGATCATGTTGTCGTGTGCGGAGATTCATCTGTTTATCGAACAGTGTTTGGTGTGAAATTGTTTCGAATTTTCAGTTTATCAGTGATTCATCTGGATTCGAATGGTCATGGCACATTTCAAATGATTCAGAGAGTTGTGACTAGTCCGAAAATATTCAGTGGCTCAGAAACGACTGTGTTTATAGACTTGTGGAAATAACTCAAATGGACCTAGGGTTAAAATTGAGATTTCATATCCATTCATTGCTTTGTTCTCATAAACCATTCCCGATTATTTCGTTTCACTTTTATTTCCATTTTTTCGTTTTATCCATCTTTCCAATTAGGGTGGTCCATATCCATTTATCCATATAATCTTCCTTTAATAAATTCCATTCTTTTTAATATTCATAATTGTCGCATTCAACACAAATCCATTCAATTTGTTTTTATCTATTTTCTCATTTTTTACAATTATAGATCCATCGGAAAAATCTCAATTGAAATTGTTCTAAGCCCATTTGTCATTATCTTTTTTGAATCATATCAATTTCAAGCCCATATCTAATCCAAAAGAGGAAGCCTAATTTTATTTTGTCAATCCATATATTCCATTGGTCAAAATCCTCATGTTCAATTCAAAATCTCTTTGTATCCTTATATTCATTATGTGTTCTATCATAGGACTTAATGAGATTGCAAAGCTTTTGCCATTAGCTTCTTGTTTTTTTTTAGCAATTAATATAATCAAGACCTTACCATTTTGTCAGCATTAATAGGACCATTAACGCAAAAATTGGTCAAATAAATTTGTGCCATTAATTCCTTGAACGTGATGCATCAGTCAGAATACAAGGGAAAAGCTAAGCAAATAAAAGGAAAAAATGTTTAAAGGTTACAAGAGATTATTTCATTTAACACATGATCCTGCTAATAAGCTTCAATTGAAGTTCACTTAGTTCAGCTTCATGTGATGGAAACTCAGCTGACTATTTCCAACCATATGCTCTCGGGGTAGATTCTAATCAAAGCTTTCCTAAGTATTCAAGCATGCCGCCTCCTGTTTATTAGTTCTTCACTTAATCTTGAAGCATTGGCTCTTGAGGAAATTGATTCTGACGACTTAGAAGAGGAACGATTTGTACGTGCGAGCGTATAATATTCACAGAAGCATGAAATCACTGCTTCAACAGATGACAAGCTAAAACTCAGCCAGTTGACTGTTTTGCTTGCTGAGATTGAACTGAACATCCAAGAAATTCAGCTCCTCATCCTGCACAAATTCACAGCAGCAACAAGCCCGAATTGCACCTCGAGAAAGCTGTTCGCGAAATCCATTTCCTGTTTAACAACCTGCATTAATCAATGAAAAGATCAGAACTAGCTGTCAATTCCTAATAGAATTCTAACTAAAAAAAAACTAACTTATAACAAACTTTCTAACCAATCTCGCAGCAGAGATTCAGTTAAGGAGCAATGAACATTCAGGAAAAGGGAGTAGAGGATTGCAATTTCAAAAGAAAGAATCAGTTGAAAGGGAATTTATGCTAGGCTACATAACAGAATCTCATGAGAAAAAATCAAAAGCAGAATTGGAATTTGAGATGGAAAATCCCTAACTGAATTCTAACAACTTCACAATTGAAGGATAACTGATCATTACCTGAAGTTTCCAGAATCATCTTCAATTCTGCTATAAATCAGAGGCATCCTACTCTATCATTTCTTCTTGACACAACTTCACAAAATTCTACACCATTTTTCAGTTTTTTCACCATTTTCTTTCTTCTCCTCTCAATCCTTCTCTCCCCTAACCATTCCTTTCCAAGACCCTTACCTCCACAACCTCTTTCCTGATTAATTCCTCAGCCTTCATCTATCTCAGCCTCCCTCTTCAACATCAATTGGCGGATCTGTTACCATCTTTCTATAACTCTTCAACATATTCATCATCTTGCTTCGAATTCCTCTAATCACCAGCATCCCAATCAAGATAACCTGCAAAATTAGGATACATTAAAGTTGTGGTTGTCAGCGCGCGTCACAAGATTAAGCGAGAAGTCACAAGTGCAAGAGGGGTGTGATGCCAATGATTCGATCCAAGAATTCGCACACAGCATAGAGCAACATAATTGAGCAATAAGCAGAAGAGGGATAAGAAGTGTATTTGGATCTCTTACCTGAAGAAGCTCTATCTCGTTCGTCAACGGAGTGCCGTACGCGTTTTCGTCTTCGGCAATCAAGGTACGATTCGTTGTCACGTCACTCTCACATTGTCTTGGCTTCTTTTCTGATGCTGGAATTGATATGGCTTTCACGTTTGAATTTCTTTCCCGAATGTGATGAACTGTGTTAGTAGTGTGGGTACGATGTTGTTTGAGTAATTAGGGATTTTAGATGGCGTAGGTTGTGATGAAGGCAGTGATGTGGGCGGAACTACCATGGGAACTATGTGAGGGTTCGGTTTAGGTAGCGACAGAGTTTTTGGAAATAGGGGCTGAAGCATCGTAGTGGCGATCTTCTGCTAGTGTGTGGAAACGGTAGGTTCGTGTTTGCGAAGAAAACGGGAAGATGAAGGAGAGAGCTAGGATGATGGCTCGAGTGAGAAGGAAAGGAAGAAGAAAGAAGATGATGAGAAGATGGCGGTGGGGATCGGTCGGCGAGTTCGGGAAAGGAGAAGACGAGAGGTGGAAGAGGGAGGAAGCCGAGAGAGAAATGCGGCGGTGTAGGGAGAAGAAGAAAGGCTTAGATTAGGGTTCGTGTATCATGACCTTTAATTTCTTTTTGTTTGTTTTTTTTATTATAAAAGTAATTTAGTTATTTTAAATAATGAGGTAATTAAGAGCAATAAATTCTGTAATTAATCTATATTAAAAAACGAATTAATCTCTTTAAGTATGACTAATTTCTCCTAAGACTCCAAAATCCATTAATCTACCATTAACCCTCATTATCTTGTATAATGGGCTGTGTATGTTGCTACCAACACCCCCCTTTGGGCCCAGTTCATGAAAAACAATCTAAAAACCATGCTGAATACACCCCCTTAAGTCCTGCGAATTGGGTCCCAAACGTACTGCTATTCTCACCCCCATTCTGGGCCCATCATGAAAAAACAATTATAAAAAATTGCTGCCTGCACCCTCTCCCCTCATTTCCTGCGCAGGCTGGGCCTTGCTGATTTGCTAAGTGCACTCCATCATCTTGAGCCCAAATAAAATTAATTAAAAATGTTACTTCTCGCACCTCCTCCTTTATTTCCTTTTAGATTTTATTTCTAGTTAACATAGGTTAGAAATAAGTCCTTAAAAAAATAGGAAAAGTATTATAAAATTCCCCAAAAATTCCAGTAGTTAAATAAGTTAATTTAGAAATTTGTGATATTTTTATTTTCTGAAATTTGGTTATTTTTGAATTAATTCTGAATTTTTTCTTTTAATTAGCTTTATTGAATTTCTTTTAATTATGCTGGATTTTGTTCATTTTATTTAAGTAACTTCCAGCAACTTTTTTGAGCCATTCTTTTTTCTGTAATTAGAGGACTCATAATAGTTCTTAGGATATTTTTTTATGGAATTTTTAGGACCTTTTATCTTAGGTTTTAGTGGTATAATCCTTAGGAATTAGTAGTTAATTCTTAGCTGGAAATAATTAATTTTTAGGCATAGGAAAAATAAGATTTTTTAGAACCCCTCTTAATACAACTTTAGAGATAGTGTTAGGACCCTATAGTTTAATTTTCATAATTTTTCTAGAAGTTTTAGTATTTTTTTAGAATATTAGTTTTAGGCCTAGTTATGCATAAGTCCCATTAGTTTAGGCCATTAAAAAATATACATAATAAAGTTCAATACAAAAAAAAAATAATAGTCTAGATTAGATTTAGCATTTAAATTTAATATTAGACTTAGGTTTAGTTTAATTTGATTTTTTTAGAATGAATATTAGGATGGACTTAGATTTAGAACTTAGGCTTGGAGTTTCATTTTCACTTAGAAGTAGAATAAGTAAATAGACTTTTTTTTCTTAATTCATGCCTCTAATGCATTTGTAGAATTTTATTTCTCATGTTTAATTCCATTGTTTTGCCTTATTTTGGTTCTTACAACTTGTATAGGCTTCCCCATTTGTTCTTAGAATCAACTTAACTTCATTAAGAAGTAAGTTGAATTCTAGTAGTTTCTAGTTTTAATTAGGCTTAGAAACCTCACAAACCATAGGACCACTTTTGTAAATAAATAAACAAAATTAGGATTGAGTCTTAGTCCCTTAGATTTCCCCTTTTATCAACTTGAGTCTTTCTTTCTCATCTCATAAAGAAAACCAATAAAACACTTAATAAAAACCGAACAATCTTGTACGACACGAGACTTTGTTGCGGAGTGTTTATACGCGTCCTGTTTCGGGGCGAGGTGTAAATACTTCCCGCGATGGATAGGTCTTAGTACAAGACTGTTTACAAACAAATTCAAAACACTTCTCTTAAAAGACAAAAAATAAATAACAAGCGACTATCCTGCGGGAACTTCTCTTCTCATCTCATTCACTCATAACGCGAACTTGCAACGACTTGTCACACATGCAAGACGGTAAACGCACTCGTACCAGACGAGCCTGCAACACCTGAGCATAGACATACGCAATTCCAGCTGTAAAAAGCACAAACAAATAGTTCCCGCCTTAGTTAGGCGAACTACGTCGACTCTGATCCTCATTATCCTGATGAGGTACGTAGGCAGCGGGGTAGGGCCCGTTCGAGCACATTCTTTATTTTCCCTACATTTTCCCCATTCTTTCTTTCCATTCTCTTTTCCAATTCCCTTTCTCATTTCACTTCCATTCCAGTTAGCGGTTTTATTCAGCATCACTATATTTTTCTCACCCTTTGAAACAAGCAAGCAAGCGTGGATCCCGTCGGGTACGACGGACGGATTGGGGTGCTAATACCTTCTCGATTCGTAACCGACTCCCGTATCCAGATCTTTGGTTCGCAGGACCTTGTCCTTTCCTTCTTCCTCAGGTTTGTGCAACATTACCTTTCCCATTCATTCGGTATAAAAATGTCTGGCTGGCGACTCTAACCTTTCCGCGCCACTTTCGCATTTGTACTAGGATGAAAATCCCGGGAGCGACACTGGGGAGGAACTAATGATCACTGCATTGATCGAATTAGTCCTTGTGAGGAGAAAACAACCCTGTGGGGAAGATTGTCAATGATACACTGGCTCTGAACTGCTGTCATTGCCAAAAATAAATTGGACTTTTAGATTGGAGAGTCAAGACCCTGCTGGAGATGAACTCTTCTTGAACTCTGATGGGGAAATGAAGACCTCCCGACTTGGCTGAGAACCAAAGGCCTGACATTGCTGAGGAAGAAATTGCTGGGGCGTAAAGACACTCCTTATACTGCTGAGAATTGCCCCTGTCTGAAGGGAAACTTCTGCTTGGGGAAGACACCCACTCTCTGCTACCTTGCTGGGTGAATTTTCAACTTCCACATGGCTGGGGATGACGGGTGATATCAATGATAAAGCTTCCTGCTGAAGATAAAAGCTCAAGCTGCCACTTGCTGGGGATAAGAGATAAATCCTCTCATGTTGGGAATGAGAGATGTAAGGCGTTTCATGCTGGGGATGAGAGACGATGATACCCTTCTGATCAAGAAGTAACTTTCGCTTTGCCACACAGCTGGAGAAGGGATTGTCTAATGAGACTAGCTAAGACATTTTGATCAATGAAGCTTGCTGATGAAATAACTCTTGAAGTACTGTGCTGACAATGGCTTTGCCCCTAGCCCCGGGTTGATAGGTTGTCAACTAATCATGAGTGAACAATGGTTCTTTACAATCTTCAACTCGCCTTCTACTAGGATCTATCAAAATATAATGTCTCAAGAGGATTTTACAGAAAACTGGCACACGAGATGCCTCAGTGTCTTCAAACTCTTGGAGAGATTCGTCGGATCTCGAAATAACTGCCCCAGACTGCATGGTTTGTGCAAGAATTTGCCTCGCAAGGATTCATGAAGAACCTCATATCACTGTGAGATATTCTGCCCCAGTATATTGAACTCCGGATAGGTGCTTTTGATAAACCGTCTTCGGGAGAGAGTAACTTCTAGTGCTCTTGGGGTGGCCTGCCCCAGTACGAGCCTTGAAGTGATCACCTCTGAATGACTGTGCTTTGAAGAAAACACCCAGATCAATTGTTCTTTGAGAGATTGGATCTCGAAGTAATTGCCCCAGTTTGGCTAAAATTTGAATGCATGCATCAGACTAATGGCTCTTTGAGAGATTTGAATCTCGAAGTGATTGCCCCGGCTTGGCTGAACTTTGAAGATTGCTCGACATGACTTCCCCAGATTAGTTGGCTCTTACCACAACTGTTGGGAAAGTCCCTACTCAATGGAGTTTTCTTGAAAAGTGCACCTCGACAAATTGTCCTTCGGAAGTTTCAGACTTCTCAACTTGGCAAGATTAAGCTCCTGGACTGAGATTCCATACATGGACTTTTACGATGCCAAACAAATGTATGCAAGCAGAAAATGTTTATTTTAAGAATGAAAATTCTAATGCAACACACATATTAATCTTGAAGTTTTATTGAAAAAGATGTCGCAAACTTTTGTGAGTGAATCACTGGTTAAGATACGACATTGATTTTTGATGGATGAAAGCATGCACATGCAACACCAACAAAGAACTTTTAGCACAACTCATAGGAGCCAGGAACGCGATCTTGTGGTAGTACGCTCTCAAAAATAACCTTGTTTCAGTTAGGACTTTTGAGGGTTGTATCGTGGCCTAGTTCACGGTTATAGAAGCAAAGGATATAGGCTCGAAATTTATTTGTGCCCACCCATCTTCGTGATGTTCTCCATTCCTATTTTCAGCTAGCTTTTACAAGCGCTCACCTCTCAAAAAGGGTTTTGTGATGGTTAAGGAACCAATTTCACTAACGGTTTAAGCACCAATCAAATTATTGTTTAGAGTCAGTCACCCCTATTGTCTTTTGTGTCTATATCACACGACTTTGTTCCTGCTCAAGGGTCCTTCTTGTGTAGTCCTTTTCGTCTTTCACTTTTGCATTATTTTGTTTATCCCTAACTTTTGCCTGGACTGAATTCTTGTGAATCTTTGATTGTGAAGTCCAGCGGGATGCCCTAATTTTTGCCTAAGTCGCTTGTTTTCAAGTTTCGACTTAGCGGGCTTTCTCATTCATTTTTTTTTTGAACAAATCGTGTGACACTGTTTGTCTTGAATGCTTTGCGAGGGTCGTGACTGTCTCACTTCTTGGTTAATGAGTAATAACCAATGTGGTTTCCGGTCTTTGGACCACTTACTTGGGATAACCATTGTGGTTTCTAGTCATTGGACCTCTTGATTTGGTAAAACGAAAGGTAATGAATCCTTATATGTACACTCCTTTTTGAAATTTGAACGCTAGGTCAAACTAATTGACGCCTACCCTGCCCCTGGGTTTAGTGCAAGGGTTTTTTCATGCAAAAAGAAACTCCTACTTCAAGGCTCAAATGGGTTGGCGAGGGTCTATCTCCCTTATATCTCCGGTGTTTAGGATTTGAAACAATGCCTGTACATCGTCAACAAGGTCTTTCTCAAAAGCACACAATTAGAGATTTTTGCGTTGTCATTTCGTCATCCTCCCTCATAGAGTTTAAGCACGACAGTTGGTATTGCAATGCACATACACAAAATCATGAGTGAATACGAATGGATTACTTCAAGAAAAACATGTGCATTTTATTATGGTTAACATTCAAAAACAAATAAATTTCATACAAGTAAACAAATGTTTAGCATATAAAAGAAACTACAGATGGAAATGCAGTAAAGAAACTGAATATAGCCGTAGTTGAGGAGGCTTGGCTCCGTCTGGACCCGTCAGTCTTGGATACTTTCAGCGATCAACAACTCTTTCACGGACTTGTAGTCTTCAATTCGTAGTGGTATAATTACCCACGACAATCATACCTCTTCTTTTAGTCGTTCTGACTCCGACACGAGACATCTGAAGAGGGAAGTGAAGCTGAGGAGTAAAGTTTCCCCATAAGGTTGCTCGGAAAGACCTGACGATCTTCTGCCTACGTATCTCCATTGACCCAAGACCAATGAAGAATCAGAGCGACGTAGTTCCCCTCAACAGGGATGAAACTGCACTGCAAAGACGCACCATTACCAAAACAAGAGTATCTGAATTACTTTTGGCTTCAAAACTTCAAATCAAAGAAAGTATCCTCTCTCTCATATGTTTGGTGCGAAGTTGATAGCTTTCGAGTCGATTAAGTCCTGCACTGTGTGGTGAAAAGCTTTACATCCATCAATATGATGCCCTGGCGCCCCAGAATGAAAATCACAGTTGACATTGGCATCCCATCCCTCCGGTAGTGGAAAAGGAGGTGGAGACAGCTTGCGAAGCCCAACCAACTTCAATTGAAGCAAATGCTGGAGAAGATCAGTGTAAGACATTGGCAAAGGGTCAAAAAATCTTTCTCTCCTTTGTTGCTGACCCTGTTGAGGATTATGCTGACGACGATTTTGCTGTTGTGAACGTGTGGCACTTGGGATGATCATAGATGCTGTCTGGTAACGCGAACCTTGATTTCTCTTCTTTCGTTGGACGTAAACTGCCCCTGCTTCTTCGTACTGCTTCTTTTGCTCATTGGACAACGACTTCTTAGTTCCAGAAGTGGAGGCACCGTTGACCTGAATCTTTCCTCGCTTCATCCAATTTTCAATTCTTTCACCAGTCAAGACGATATCAGAAAAACCATTAGCTGAACAACTTGCCAAACGTTCAATGAAGTGCCCCGGGAGGGTATCCATGAATAGGTCTACCATTTCTCTCTCCTGCAATGATGGTTGTACTCTGGCTGCGACCTCGCACCATCTCTGTGCGTACTCCTTAAAGCTCTCGGAGTTCTTTTGTGACATGCTCTGAAGCTGGGTTCGGTTGGGAGCCATGTCAATATTATACTGGTACTGCTTGAGAAAGGCTTCCCCAAGTTCCTTCCAATTACGGACATAGTTCTTCTCCAGCTTTATGTACAATTCTAGCGAACCCCCGGAAAGGCTGTCTTGGAAGTGGTACATCCAAAGCTTCTCATCTTTCGTATGTGCAGCGATTTTGCGATGGAAGGCCTGCAAGTGCATTTTCGGGCAAGATCTACCACTGTACTTGTCGAAAACGGGAGGTCTGAACTTTGGAGGGATCACCAACCCTGAAACCAGCCCCATATCAGCAACATCAATGCCAAGGGTGTCTTTGCATTCTAAAGCCTTTACCTTCTCGGTTAGCATCTGAAAGTCCTGGTTATTGGCCCCAGAACCAAATCCCACATCTTCATTGAGAAAAGTAAATTGATCCTCCTGTCGGTCTGCTACACGAACAGGAATTGGACCAATGCCTTCAGGGATAGGAGGCCTATCATCCGTAGATGGGATGACTGTGTTGATCGGATTGCCTTCGGCGTCCAAGGTAACTTTTGGAGGATCAACCTGTGGACGATTAAGCCTCAGCATGGCGGTTCTCATCTCTTGTTGCCCCTGCACTATACTCTGCATTGCTACCATGAACTCTCCCATCCGAGTGCGAAACTCGTTCAACTCGGCTTGTACTGTATTCATGATTTGACTCGGGTAGCGTACTGGTACGGCCAATACTTCCCCTGAAATGGTCAAATAAATTAGGAAATCCAGATAACTCGTTAGTATGCAAAAATGATATGCGTGAAAATGCCATGTCACTAATCCTACTTCATTCAGATCAGGGGACAGATACCCACGGAGTGCCACATCATAAGATAAACTCTGTGAGTGTGCAGGGAGAAAGTGTTGTGTATCGGGAATTCAAAAATAAAATTGCCAGGATAGAAAAGTTGCAACAATGGTACCGACACACTTCCATAAAGCAAAGAATACACCAACATGCGAAACCTTATACAATTATTTGCCAACAATACTGAAATACAGGAAAATGTCGCAATCCACAACAAAAAACAAAAGATTCCTTCAACAGCTCT
Organism: Lathyrus aphaca; assembly: GCA_963966055.1. NCBI lineage: Eukaryota > Viridiplantae > Streptophyta > Magnoliopsida > Fabales > Fabaceae > Lathyrus > Lathyrus aphaca. The sequence goes on from OZ014521.1 coordinate 90,842,788, forward strand.
GAAGGTAATCTAGAAACACAATAAAGCAAAATACATGTATCAAAGAAATCTACATCTCCTGATTTGAGCTTCGTGCAATCTGCATGGCCAGCTGGATCAAAGGCTTCAGCTCCTGAGGTACCCTTCTGGTGTAATGATCCCTGAATCAATTAGATATTGGACATTTTGCTTGAAGGCTTTGCACTCATCGATGGTATGTCCAAATGTTCCGGAGTGGAACTCACATCTGACATCCATATTGTAATCTGGGGGAATGGGGTAGGGTATTGGCAAGGCATTCCCTGGCTGAATCAAAGAATTCTCGAGCAAACGGGCAAACACTTGACTAGGAGTAAACACTTCTTCAACCTGTTTAAGCTTGAGTCTCCCCTGTTGTTGATAATTCTGATGCTGAGATGAATTTGAACACCTAAAGTTCTTCTGCACTTTATTCTTTACGTCGGATCGGTGAATGGGTAAAGGTGCCTGGCACGATGTCTTTAAAACCCAGATCGGAGGCACACACCCCTGATTGGGGATAATTCTTGTGGTAAGGAAAGGAGAAGCTCCTCCTAGTGATATGAAATCCTTTGACACATCCCCGCTGAACGGTGCGAACTCGATTACTTTTGCATCAATGAACTCTTGAACTTGATGCTTAAGCCTTTTGCAGTTTTCCACATGATGACCAGGTGCCCCAGAATGGAAAACACACCTGGCATTGGCGTCAAAATTTGGGGGAAGCTTTTGGGGTGTGGCTGCTACGGTGACAAGTTCAACCAGATTAAGCTCGAGCAAACAAACAAGCAACTGTGCATATGACACCGGGATCAAATCAAACTTGGCTTTAGACGTCTTTGGCATTTGTAGGCGGCTTTTGTCTTTATCTTCCCTTTGATGAACTGGAATAGTCTGCAAATTGAGAGGCTTAGCATCCCGAAGTTGAAGAGGGTTTCCGCGAAACGCTTCCTGATCTTGAAACAAAATCACCGAACTGGGATGACCACTAACTTCTGCAGTAATAAAGGGGAGGTGGTGCCCTTCTTGGAGCTTTGGGGCTTCCCTGATCTGGTTCTCTTGTTTCTTCAGTTGGTAGACCTCCTCCATCAATAACGTGTGGTCATGGCACAAGGTCTGCATGTCCTCCGAGAGTTGATCCATTCGGACTTTCATTTCAGCTATTTCTGCTCGGCATTACTCCATACCCACCTCTTGATGACTGTGATTCAAATTGGCATTCTGAAGAGTAAACGAATCAGGATGAGAATCTGTCCCCGGACACCTGTAATGAGAGTAAGGATGCATGCAAATGCCATGTTCGATTATTTCCAAGGGATCCATCTGCTTTGATTCCCATTTGGATATAGGAACATATAATGACATGGTTCAAATATAGGATCTTTGGAAATAGCCGAACATGTATGATGGAATGCTATGATGTTATGTATGCAACAGGCATGTGATCAGTGAAGTGTCTGCGATGTTCCAATCATATAATCAGGTGTCGGTGCAAAGTCTCAGAATCCGTATATCACAATAATCATCCCTCTGATCCGGGATCCATAACTTAAGAACAGAAATCCAGATCACAAAACTGAACCAAAGGCAAAGTGGGTATGCTGAAGGTATCAGGGTTCCTGCAAACCTGTAAACCCCTCCCAATCTCACGGGTGTGCTACTCGGGTCAACATCACGGACTCTCAAAGCCGAATAGCAATAATACGTTCACCATTTCCGAGAAATGGCTCATGACCAAATCAGGGAATCGGTTTGGCATTATGTACTACTCAGGGAGGTCTCAGTTGAGTCCGGAAAAACAAGCATCCCTCATCGGTCCCCAGCTTCAAGCACTGAATCGAGAAACAATAGTACATTCATCCCGAAGGGTACAATACTATCGTCATACGATCAGTTTGCTTTAACTGAATTCCTATGAGAGAACCAGGCCATCCTATGCGAGTTCCCAATGGACCCTCGGATGCGAGTGGGTTTGCCAACAAATGTGGTCTGCCACTGTCATCACTGGAGAGGGTTGTTTCCATTAAGGTTCTCAATGATCGGTCCCCAGCTGCACATAACTATCAAGGTTGTACCCTGAAGTGGGGAAGAACCCCCACACAAGATAGTTCCAAGACAGTCGCAACCTGGGTGTGGAACACATCACCACTCATCATGTAACCATGCGAGCACAACGTGTCCACGCTAATCCTATGGTGCACTCAAGCCGGGAAATTGGCTTATCTCACAGTAACTCCCACCCCACAGAAAAAATGAAAACCAGCACAGCCAGACAGTCCAATATAATATGATGCATGGAAAATAAAATACTGAAAGCGATAAATAAATGCGGTAAAGTAAAGCTGTAAATAAAAGCTGTAAATGAAAACAGTAAAGCTAAACTAAAGCACACAGCAACAAACAGATAAACACCCAAAGAATCAAAACCAAACAGGCGCTAGGATTGACTCTACAAGGGAAACCGGAAGAATCAGGTTAGTCCCCAGCAGAGTCGCCAGCTGTCGCTCCCGGGATTTTCATCCTAGTACAAACGCGAAAGTGGCGCGGAAAAGTTAGAGTCGCCAGCCAGACATTTTTATCCCGAATGAATGGGAAAGGTAATGTTGCACAAACCTGAGGAAGAAGGAAAGGACAAGGTCCTGCGAACCAAAGATCTGAGTTCGGGAGTCGGTTACGACCTGGGAAGGTATTAGCACCCCAGATCGTCCGTCGTACCCGACGGGATCCACGCTTGCTTGCTTGTTTCAAAGGGTGAGAAAATACGAATGCTGCTGAATAAAACCGCTAACTGGAATGGAAATGAGGAGAGAACTGAAATAAGAAAAATGGAAAGAAAGAATGGGGAAAATGTAGGGAAAATAAAGAATGTGCTCGAACGGGCCCTACCCCGCTGCCTACGTACCTCATCAGGATAATGAGGATCAGAGTCGACGTAGTTCGCCTAACCTAGGCGGGAACTATTTGTTTGTGTTTTTTACAGCTGGAACTGCGTATGTCTATGCTCAGGTGTTGCAGGCTCGTCTGGTACGAGTGCGTTTACCGTCTTGCATGTGTGACAAGTCGTCGCGAGTTCGCGTTGTGAATGAATGAGATGAGAAAAGAAGTTCCCGCAGGATAGTCGCTTGTTATTTGTTTTTTGGCTTTTATGAGAAATGTTTTGAATTTGTTTGTGAACTGTCTTGTACTAAGACCTATCCATCACGGGAAGTATTTACACCTCGCCCCGAAACAGGACGCGTATAAACACTCCGCAACAAAGTCTCGTGTCGTACAAGATTGTTCGGTTTTTATTAAGTGTTTTATTGCTTTTCTTTTGAGGTGAGAAAGAATGACTCAAGTTGATAAAAGGCAAAAATCTAAGAGACTAAGACTCAATTCTAATTTTGTTTATTTATTTACAAAAGTGGTCCTATGGTTTGTGAAGTTTTCTATTCCTAATGAGAAACTAGAAACTACTAGAATTCAACTTACTTCTTAATGAAGATAAGTTGATTCTAAGAACAAAGGGGAAGCCTATACAAGTTGTAACAAGGCAAAACAAAAGAATTGAATTAAGAAAAATAAAGTTCTAAACAACACATTAAAGGCATGAATTAAAAATAGTCTATTTTATTTATTCTAGTTCTAATGAAAAAGGAACTTTAAGCCTAAGTACTAAATCTAAATCAAACCTAATACTCATCTAAAAAAATCAAATTTTAAGACTAAATCTAATCTAGACTATTATTATTTTTGTATTGAACTTTATTTTTTTTAATGGCCTAAACTAATGGGAATTATGCATAACTAGGCCTAAGAAACTAATATTCTAAAAAATATTAAAACTTCTAGAAAAATTATGAAAATTAAACTATAGGGTCCTAACACTATCTCTAAAATTGTACTAAGAGGGATCCTAAAAATTTCTATTTTTTCTATGCCTAAAAATTAATTGATTTCAGCTAAGAATTAACCACTAATTCCTAAGGATTACATCACTAAAACCTAAGATAAAAGATCCTAAAAAATCCATAAAAAATATCCTAAACACTATTATGAGTCCTCTAATTACAGAAAAAAGAGTGGCTCAAGAATCCTACTGGAAGTTACATAAATAAAATAAACAAAATCATGCATATTTAAAGGAAATTCCAATAAAAGATAATTAAAAGAAAAATCAGAATTAAATCAAAAATGGCTAAGATTCAGAAAAATAAAATTGAGACAAGTTCAAAAATGGTTTAATATTCTACTATGATTTTTAGGGATTTTTTATTATACATTTTGATATTTATTTGTGAATTAAATGAAAAATGGTGTAAAGTAGAAAAATAAAAGAATAGAAATAAAGGGGAGGGGAAGATAGAAATGTTTTTAAGTTATAAAACAGATTGGGCTTACAAATGAGGTGCAAGTAGTGAATTCCTAAGGCCCACTGGCGCTGAAGTGGCTAGGGTGCAAATAGAAATATTTTTAGTTAAAAAAACAAATGGGCTGCATATGGGGGTGCTGATAGGAATTCGCAGGCCCATAGTTAAAAATCACATACTAATAATTTCCTAATAATTTTCTTATGAGATTTTTTTTATGAGATTTTTTAATAACAATTATTCTAATAATTTCCTTAATAATTTCCTAATAATTCGCAAGCTGATTAATGAGTTTTTTATGAGATTCTATTTCAAATTATCAATTAATGGTTTTTAAATGAATTAATGGTGCAATTAGTGAAGATTATGAATCTATTAATATTTTTTCAAAAATTCCTAATAAACTAGTCAAATATAACTTAGAAAAGAAAATTAAAAGCTCAGATAAACTCCCCCCCAAACACGTTTTGCCTTCTCTTTCTCTCCCACTATTCATCTTCCTTAACACAAACCCTAATTCACGAATCGGCGGCGGCGGCGGCGGCGGACCCATCCGGCCAACCTTTCTTCCGAAAACCTAGTACGAAACTCACTTATCTCTTCTTCATCTTCTCCGCCCTCAACACCCTAACATCACCTCCTCCGCCATCTAGCCTATCCGTCTTCTCCTTTTTCCGCCACCCCCTCACGTTTCTGATACAAGTCCGAAAGATCAACCTTCTATCTTCAAATGGGAGATTCGAACCTATTCTAATCCAATTTGCTAAAAACCTAAATCCAACACGTATCTATCATGAAATCCAGCAACGACAACTCACATTCTTCAAGAACTACTCGACCTAACCTCCTCGAATTCACTACCGAACGAAAACCAGGAAGAACAAACCAGAAGTGCAGCTAAATCGTACAAAGAAAAATGCGAACTCGTACCTTATGAGTTGATCGTGTCGAGGATGACACCACAGTTGCCCAGTCACTACAACACCGGCTACGACTTCACTGAGGGCTTCGAGCAGTACGTGAGCGCCTTCAGGTATGTCTCGTTTTCGCTCCTTCCTCTTTGCTCTTTTCGTAATGTTCGCACCTTGTCATTGCCTCTGTGATTCGTGCCTGACTAACTTCCCCTCGTATGTTTCGTAGGTGTTGTTGTGCAGATGGATGAGCTGATATCAGAATTCCCTGTATTACAGATGCTGATAATTGCAGCGGTAGGCGAGAACTGCGAAGAATCTACAGAAATTGCTGGAGGTACACTGACATGAAGGTACTCTCAATTCTTTTCTTTCATTTTTGCAGATTCGTCCCATTAACTCCTTTCTATGATTCTTTGTATGTTGTTCATGCAGAAGATGGAGGATTGTGAAATTTAACAATAGAAGTATCGAAAACAAAGGAGAAAATTGAATAATGGGGGAGAAGATGTTGAAGCAGCTGTGGTTGCTAATGGAAGGGGATGAAGATTGGATGGAGAATTTGTGAGGTTTGGGGGAGAAAAGAGATTGGAGGAGAAGGTTGAAGGAGAAGAAGAATGGTGGAAAAAGATTAAAAAATGGTGAAGAGAAAAAGATGAAGAATGGACTTCTGATTTTATAGAGAATCACTCTTCTGGATCCTTCAGGATCCTTCTGGAATTTCTCAGGTGAATTCAGTTACGAATTCAGTTGCACTTCTGTTATGAAATTTTGTGAATTCAGTTAATTATTGATTCTGCTATGCCTTCTTTATTCCCTTTGCCAATTCTGTTTTCCATATTAACAACTTCTTATCAGTTGGAGTTTCTAACTGTTTTATTTTCTTTTTCTTTTGACGATTTCTAACGGCTTTCCGCTAATACCATTAATGTTTTCCCTGGTTTTTTCCACAGGAATTGGAGAAAGAATTGGCCTTTAAAGTACAACAAATCCAAAGCAAAAAGGGCAAACTTCAGCCTTCATATCGCTCGCACTGACTTTTTTCCTGCGGGCCCGAGCACTGAATGCGTTTGCTTCTGATGTGGGATACAAAATTGGTAAGTGATTTTCTCCAGAATTGTTTGTGAAAATGGTTAGAGGTTGAAAGAGTTGAATGTCAAACTCAACGGTAACTGCTGTGTCCAGAGTAGCAAATTTATTTTGTGAATTGTCTCTTGCAGGTCCATGAGGTTGCATTTGGAACAGGATAACCAAAATAGGCTAAGGCATTGAGATGGAGCATGACGTCCCAAAATGCGTTGAAAAAGCTTGCAGATGCCGTGTTTGGACGTGTGACGGATACGCAATGACAAACCAATGATGATGAGGTTGCTGCCTTTTTGAGTTGCGGTGTACATTCCACTATATCATTTTCGATTCCCCTTTTGTAATTTCCTTCAATTGATATGAAAGATTGAGAACTGATTTTTTGTTAACTTATGTTACTGGATGTTGTTGAACTTTGTTACGGTTTCTGCTCTTTTTCTATTGGGAGTAGGCCCCTTTTTTTGAGATTTTGTGTTTTGGAATTAAAATTTGCTTGGATCCTATCCTTTTTAATTATACGGATATTAAGAATAATAATAATAAAACATGACAAAATACATGACAACTTTGGGTTAGAGAAGAAACAATGGAACTAGATGAAAAAAAAAGAGTTTAAATGGAGTAAAGCCAATGGGCTTGATGCATCAAAAGGAATATCACTTGGTGTAGGTGAAACAAATCTAATCAACATGAAGATTCATGATTTGTCTATTTTATTATGGAGTACAATGAGTTTGAAATTGTGACAAAAATAATGGATGTGGTTTGGGAAATCTAAATGGACTTGGAATTAAAATGGTTTTCAAATATAGGATTTGGTCAATGAATTTGAACACAAGTATGAATAAACAGGCTAGGAATAAATCAGGAAGAAACGACATATAAACTCGAATGGATTGATGAAAATAGAATTGGGCCTCATTTTTTTTGAAATGGACCTGGGCTTGGAACAAGTATGGACAAATGGACTTTAAAAAATTCTCTTCAAAATTTTGCAATGGGCCTATAGTTGTAAAAATGAGAAAATAGATGAGTTTAGAAACAAATGGAATGGATTTGTGATAAATGTGATAGTTATGAATATTAACAAAAATGGAATTTATAAAAAGAGAGTTATATGGGTAATTGGATATGGACAAAGATAAATGAATAAAAGAAATTGAAAAATGGATTAATGAAAACAAAAAGAATGATGGAAATTGAAACAAATGAAAGTGGACTGGAATAATCGGGAATGGTTTATAACAATGAGAACAAAGCAGTGAATGGATATGAAATCTCAATTTTAGCCCACAGCCTATTTTGACTTCTTTCCACAAGCCCATGGACACGACCACTTCTGAACCACTGAATACTTTTCCAGATAAATCACACCCCTTGTGAATCGTCTGAAACATGCCATGACCATTCAAAACCAGATGAATCACTGATAAACTGAAGATTCAAACCAAACTTCACACCAAACATTGCTCGATAAACTGATGAATCTCAGCACACGACAACCTGAACTTTGAATATGCATTGTCTAAGAGATAGACCAGTGGCCCAAATAATCTTGCAGTTGCGGTAATCTTTTGATAGTTTGACCATAATTAAGTCAAACTCCCATCTGAGTTGAGACATAACTGAGTAACCGCATTCGGAATGGAATCATAGTCCAGCGAATATTCTCTGTCATTCCAACCTCTGACAGATACAGATAACGTATGAAACCCTAATTTCCCTGGGTCCTGATCACATGCCTTATGAATCCATGCAATGCACTATTATGATGTTAATGAATTGATGAGAAATGTCGATGAATGCAAAATGATGAGCCAATAAAGGGAATAAATATGAGGGCAAATTTTGAGGTATTACAATGGCCATGGGATGAACTGATGTGAGCTGGAATGGATGAAGGGCGAGATCTCACATGTTTTGCAACTTTGCAACTTGTGACATTTTGTGACTTTTGGCCATGAACATGTGACATCTCTTAAGAAATATGCAGCAAAATGCATCACATAATGTTGTTATGACACTTTGATAATGGTTAGAGACCAAACAAAACCAAAAGAACCCTTCTTGCAAGATTTCCTCTTTGGAGAATTTCATGGAAAGTGGTTTATGATACTTGGACATCAAGGCATGAAAATGAGAAATTTCTTGGGCCAATCTGAATTTTAGGCACTGCATTGTGTTGGTATGAAGATTAGAAGTCACTTTGAAGTCATCTTTGGCCTTGGCATGAGGTTTTGCAACTTGGTTCATCTTTGGCCCTTTTGAAGTTTCTTGATCCACAAGTCATAAAAATGAGTGATCTTTTGATGCAATCTGACTTTTAGGCCTTGGTTTATGCTTGTGTGAAGTTTAGAAGTCCATTTGAAAGCTCAATTTGCCTTGGCAAGGGGTTTTGCAACTTTGCCTCTTTGGTGGAAAACTTGAAATTATGTGATTTTTCCCAACTTTGACAAGCCATAACTTTTGATCCAAAATGAATTAGGTCAAGTTCTTGTACTTTTTGAAAAGGGAATGATCCATTCTACAACTTTCATGACCAAAGTTTTCCCATTTGAAGCATTTTTGAATCAAAAAGCAAGGGTTGAAAAAGTTTCCCAAAATGGCAATTTTCAATTACAAGTCATTTTCCCAAAAAGTCAACTTTGCAAATGGCTTGAAATTCTTCAAATTTGTGAACTTATAACATCTTCTATGATCAAATAAAGATCATACATAATAAAAATGATGAAGAACACCTTTTGGTTGGGTCATTGGGGGCCTCAGATGCCCTGATTTTACACTGACTTGCTCAAAAAGTCAACCCTTGATCAGATGCCTTCCCCATGGAATTTCTTCATGAAAATTGATATGCATGATCCCTATACCATATAGAGACCAATAGAAACAAGAATGGCCAAAAAATTTGGAGTTATGGCCTCTGAAACCAAAACCCTAATTCTAGGTCATCTGTGCAGTCAAACCTGGCTCTGCTTCCATGCCTTTCTCAGTTCTTGTGATTTTTTGACATTCATGAATTTGAGAGGATAGAATATGATGCTTGAACACACATGGACCCCTTTGAAGTGATTGATGGCCTTTGTAGTGGCTCAAATGGCTCAGGGATGGCTCAGATCACAAACCCTAGATGCAGATGACTTAGAAACAATGCAGTGAAGCAAAAAAATGCAACATGAGATGCTATGATTGAACTTATGCACATGAAAAGATCACAAGCCATGTTGTGAATGAGTGAGGGCAAATTTGGGGTGTTTACAATATGTTCGACTCTATGGGCCAACGCGTCCATTTTAGCTTGCATCATGTCCATAGAGCTTAGCTCATGTATTCCTCCTTGGGCTTCCTTCTTTTCCACTATCGCTCGTTCTACTCCCTATGATTGATGGTTTTGGGCCATATCTTCGATAAGGGCACTAGCTTTAGGGTAAGGTTTGTTCATCAGTGCGCCACCAGCGGCAACGTCGATGGTCATCTTAGTGTTATAATGAAGTCCATTATAGAAGGTTTGAATGATTAGCCAATTCTCTAAGCCATGATGTGGGCATGCTCTTAATAGCTTTTTATATCTCTCCCAGGCTTCGAACAACGACTCTCCTTGGTGTTGGGTAAATCTGGTTATTAGGTTTCGAAGAAGAGCGGTCTTACTTGGGGGAAAATATCTAGCAAGGAATACTTTTCTAAGGTCTTCCCAAGTTGTTATGGAATTGGGTGGAAGGGAATCTAACCATGATAGAGCTTTATCTCTGAGGGAAAAGGGAAATAATCTTAAAGTATCGCCTCAGGAGGAGCTCCATTGGTTTTAAAGGTGTCTGCTAACTAGAGAAAGTTTTTTAAATGTTGGTTTGGGTTCTCAGTAGCAAGACCTGCGAATTGTCTTTGTTGCACTAATTGCAGCAGGGATGGTTTAAGTTCAAAATTATTGGATGTGATAGCGGGGTTTACTATACTGGAACTAGGTTCCTCGTTTGATGGTTGGGCGAAGTCCTTAAGAGGTCTTCGGTTTTGATCTTTGGCCATAACTCTCCTATTCCTATGGAAAAACAAACGTGCGCGAGCGTAACGTTCAGGTTCAGCTAGAGGGTCTACTAAGCTTCCGGCACTGCGAGTCTTTCGCATTGACCGGCAGGTAACAACCTTAGTCTAAACGATATAACTACAGGGTATGAAATTTGAAGAAATTGGTCCCCGGCAACAGCGCCAAAAACTTGATGCGTGTTTTTCGCAAGTGTACGAACACGTCAGAGTAATATAAAATATTGTCGAATCCACAGAGACCAAGTGTCAATCTATCGTACCTGTTGTTATGGTGTGTATCTAAGGCAACTGAATATAAGGGTTTTAAGGAGTGCGCAATGGTAAATAAAATAATAGTTTTAAACAATTAATAAAAGACAGGCTCGAATGTTATTCACGTAATCAATTGATAGTCCGGTACTTGTTAATAGAACTACTTATGGGCAATGTTTTCTACTTTGAAAAGAACTAATTTAACAGGAACTGTCGCTTTCGCGTATTCAGAACCGAGTTGTACTCTCTAATCAACCCCTCCTATTGTCACGGATAAAAAGGTGTGTACTGCGTTAGAATAGTAAACCTATTTTTAAGAAATATAGTATCTTAACTAAGTTGAAAAGTACTTTAACCTGGATTTCTTAGCAAAAAGAGGTTCTCACGAACCAGACTCTAAACTTCTTAACGCGTCCGAAAATCGTTTTAAAATCCCTTTTCTTTTTAATCTAAAAACTCCTAATGAACTAGACAAAGTGCTTTTGGCTGTTTTTGAAATAGTTAAAAACAATTAAACTTATATTGAAAGTTAAAATAGCCCTTAAGTGTTTCCACGAACAATTGTACGGATTACTGGTTCAATTACGATCCTTACATTCTAACCTTTATGGATTTAGTTAGACATGGTAAAGTAAAAGTTCTTTTTATAATTTTTCATAAAAGTAATTAGTGCGAGTGCGGAAAGTAAATAAAAGTAGTGCGAGTGCGGAAAGTAAATAAAAGTACTGCGAGTGCGCAAAGTAAATAAAAGTAGTGCGAGTGCGGGAAATAAATGTATTTAAAGCGAGTGCGGAAAATAAACAAAAGAAGTGCGAGTGCGAGAAATAAATAAAGTAAAGCGAGCGCGAGAAATAAATAAAAGTAAAGCAATGCGGAAAATAAATGAAAGTAAAGCAATGCGGAAAAATAAAATACGAACTGGAATTAAAATGGCGGCAGGATTAACTTCCTCCCAGAGTGCTCCAAAACTCGATCACACAGACGTATACAGACTCGATCACTCGATTGCAGTAACACCCCGATGTGGAATGATAACTACTTTAAAACTGATATATGCCTAAGAGATTCTAAGTTTGGATGAAGAAAACGAAATTCTAAAGTCCTATTTATAGGCAAATCTTAAATGGGAAATGACCAGGATGCCCCCCTCCACTAAAAAGTGGAGGGAACCACTTTTGCCTTGTGGCGCCCGCCACAAGGCCATGGCGCCCGCCATGAGAGCAAATGGATGAAGAAAGTGGGGATCGTGGGTCTTGGCAGTTGTGGAGTGGTCTTGAGACGTGGCCACGTCATGGCAGACCCCATGGCGGATGCCGTAAGTGTAAAAAGCTGAATTTCTTGGTTTTCATCCGTTTCCACTCCTTTTTCGCTCCTCTTCTCGATTTAAGCCCTGATTACATAGAAAACCTGAAAATAATGAAAAACAAAGTAATAACATAACAAAATAACAATAAAAGCTAAGAATGCATGCGAAATCAGAGTCAGAAATACAGTGAAATTTAGTGTTATCACTCTTCAGCTTCTTCTGGTAAAAACCTATCCTACGCTTGTAATAAGCAGAGTCCTCCAGGGCTTTAGCAAGTTCTGCATCTTTTTATTTCAACTTATTAGCCACTTTTTCATCTTTCTTCTCCAGCTTGTTCGTGGTTTCGTCAGCTTGGACTTTATCCTGCTATTCTTTTCTTACTCTATAGGCAGCATTCCTCTTCTTCATGTTGTAAACAATTAGGGTCTTTTGAATAAGTTTCCTTCTCGTGTCGATATGTTCTTTGGAATAATTCCGAGTAGCAACTTCAAATCTAGCAAAATGATCTGAATTGCCAGCAAACCTTTTTTCTGCGGCAACATGTTTCTCCGCATCTTCTTTAACTTTCCATTAATATCAAGCTTGGCATGTTCAACCCTAGCAAGCTCTCAACTCAATTGTGCATTTTTTTTAACAATTTGTCCTTTTCTGCTTTTACTTTGTCGAATTCTTCAATGTTGACGGTAGTGACCGGTATGGCAACTACAGGATACAAGGGAACTTCCATAGAGAATGCTAAAAAAATGATTTGAGCTCTTCTTTTCAGCCACTCATCATAAGTGGGAAAAGGTTTATTATTGCAGTTTCAAAGATAGCCACCCATTTCCTTTGGATATGAGTCCAAGAACCAACCACTTTCCTTACAAGTGAGAGGTTACCTCCCACGAGAAAGTAAAATGTTTCTTTCAAATCACGATATTCTGGAGGGTCCATTAAAGCGTACCCCAATTTCCTTCTTAGAATAATAGGGTTGTAGTTGATGCAACCCTTTATTCCCAAGAGTAGTACGTTGGGATAACTTCCACAGTTGCTGATGAAATCACTCCATTTTGCTCTCATGGTAATACAACTGATATATTTTGCAGACAACTTAACCTCTTAGACCACGTCATCGAAAGACCCACATTCATAAAAGCGCCTCGATAAATGTCTCATGAACCACTTGTCTGAGTTGAATAGAATCTGGTTTCGGATCGGAACCCCCAGAGTAACAACATTGTTGCTATGAATGCATGGCATGTGATCATTGTTAGCATATATGTGTTGGGAATTGTTGTACTGATATCTGGTTTATCGGAATATAATCAACCACTGAGTATCACAATCAGAAATCTGACCTATGAGAAAACCAAATGGAACCAGGTATGCTGAAGTCAATGTTACCTGCAAACCTGTAAACCCCTCCCAATCTCACATGTGGTGCTAAGGGTCATATTCTCTGACTCTCAGGTCAAAAAGCAATAATATGGTCATCGTTTCCTGTTTTGCATTATTACTAAAAGAGGAGGTCTCCACTAATCCCAAAAGTTCTGACATAAGTTCCCAGTTTCAAACACAAATATCGAGAAGAAATAGTACATTCATCCTGAAGGGTATAATACTATCGCCATACGAGAAGTGTTTTAACTGAGTTCCTATGACAGAAGGAGGTAAGCCTATGTAAGTTCCCAGTGGGCCCTTGGGTGCGAGTGGGTTTGCCAATAAATATGGTATTGCCACTGTCACCATTAGAGAGGGGTGTTTCTATTAAGGTCCTCAATGAACGGTCTTCAGAATCGACAACTCAGTAAGATAGCCCTACCAAGTGGGAGATCCACATAGTAGAATTCTCTTGAAAGAGCCTCATCTGAATTACAGTTTCATATTCCCTCATAGTACCGAGATGAAACACGAGAGGATATGAAACCACACTAATCCTAGGTGCATACTAGAGCCCGTGTTTTGGGATCATCTCTCAGAACACCCATCCCACCAAATAAAACTAGTACAACCAGCAATGTGCAACAAATAATGTAAACGCAGTAAATGCATAAATGAAACGTATAAATAAAGCAGTTAAAAGCATAAATGTAAAGCACCCAATGAACTGTAAACACACAAGCGCTAAGAGCTACTCGTAAAAGGGGAGGGACCAACAAGAGGTCAACTGTCCCCATCAGAGTTGTCAGCTCCCGGGATTTTCATCCTAGTACAAATGCGAAACTTGCGCGGAAAAAGAAGAAGAGTCGCCAGCCATGCATTTTTATCCCAAGGAAAGGGAAATGTAATGCTGCAAAAACCTGGGGGAAAGGAAATAGCGAGGTCTTGAAAACCAGAGAGAACAAGTAAGGGAGTCAGTTACATGAAGAGAAGGTGTTAGCACCTCTTCAGGTCCGTTGTACTCGACGAGATCCACGCTTGCTTGTACTGCTCAAAGGGTGTTCTGAACTGCTTCATATGCTGCTAAACCGGAACCGGAGAAAGAACGGGAATGGAATGCGAAACAATGCAGGGAAAAGAAAGAATTAAGCTCGAATGGGCCCTACCCCACAACCTACGTATCTCATCGGGAATGAGAATCAAAGCGACATAGTTTCCCTAACTAGGAATGAAATTTGTTTGTTTGTGTTTTTTATGATGACGTTGCCAACGCTCTAACTTAGATGTTGCAGGCTCGCTGAATCGAGTGTGTTACCGTCTTGTTATTGAACTGAAGTGACAAGTCAAAGCGTCCGGGATATGTACCAAATAGAAACATCAAAGAATACATTGTGATTAACATGGATATGTGTAAGTGCGTACATTTTAACCATTTTGTATCAAAAGATCTTTGCAAACAAAAAAAGGACAATGCACGTGTTCAAAAGTGAACATTTAATGCAAACAAGAAAGCCACAGAGTATGAACATGCCTTACAATGCCTTCTATCTAACACAAACATTAACACCAAAATGAAAACATAGAGCAATCATGCATCAAGAATGTGTGCACACATACATGGGTGTCCGAAAGTACGTCGAACAATGTGAGCAACACAAAACAATACTTTAATCAATTATTAATATGCCAAAAATGATATTCAAACAAGGGAACAACATTCACAACACACCATGAATACTAATGTACACTTGTGCCAAAAATCGGAAACAAGCAACACACGTGTCGAAAGATGTCAAAGATGCATGAATCAACACAAAAACATCTCCTAACAATTCCCTAAAATGATATCCCAGTGATCCATGATAATTAAGTATGAAATGTCATGCAAACACTCATTAAAATGGAGGGAAAAAAACTCAATCTGACTTAGTGTTAACCGGTTAACCAAAGCGTCAACCGGTTAACGGTTGCAAAATCTGTAAAAATACACAAAATTACAATGTGTTAACCGGTTAACAAAAATGTTAACCGGTTAACACTGAACCAATAGTAAAAAACCTACAGAAAAAGCACTTTCCAGCAACATCTTATTTCCATAAGTTCCTAATGCGATCCTCATCAAGTGAACACAAAATTTACACCAAAATATACCAATACATCATCTATTGGAACCACAAACAACTCAAGATCCTAAAGCCTAATGATCTGATTAATTAATGCATCAAAAATCAACAAAACACGATGAACACACATGTCGAAAAAATGAGAAATAACTTAAAATAAAAGTGATTATGTGTTTCACCAACCTACAAAGTTGAGGCTTGATTTAGTAATTGTTGCCAAAAGAAATCAACACGCTATTGACATGAAATCTGTAGATCTGAATCTCTTTCGCAAGGATACGTAAAATAAATGCGATTTGACAAAAACCTTGATGAACTCTTCCAATAACCACTTCCAAGATGTGAATTCAACACCAAAACAATAGCAAATCCTTCAATACTCCATGAAATCGATGCAATGATGGAGGTTTAGCTTCAAATTCTTCAAGTTTCAATGCAAAACTTGAAGAATTTTGGAAGATGAAGCTTTGGGCGGGGTTTTGGAAAAATGAGAGAAAAGTGAAAGAAAATTGAGAGTGATGAGAGAAAATTGTGAAAAAAGAATTGTCCTTGAGGTTTGGAGCAAAAAATGCTTATATACCTCATAAGCTTGGAATGTGCTTTGGGTTAGGAATGAGGTTAGGATATTAGCTTAGGAATGAGGTTTGGGGAATATGGTTAGGTGTTGGTTAAGAAACCTCTAGAACCTCCCCTTGGAAAGTGGTGGATCGTTCTAGCACATTCCCTTGGGAAAGTTAGAATGAAGTGCAAAATTGAAGTGAAAAAGTGAGAAAAATCCCTCCATCCTAAAATTGAAGTTCTCTGGCAAAAAATGCACGCGTTAACCAGTTAACCAATGTGTTAACCGGTTAACACAAGCAAAATTTGAATTTTTCCTCCTTTTGGTGGGAAACCTTGGAAATGCACTTGTGTCGTTTATTCTGACCATGCCTTGACTCTGAGTCCGGATAATTGATATTGCCACTGAAAAACACCTAATCACATGCCCTATGCTTCGGTCGATGGTGTATTCTTTATTTTTATTATTTTTATTATGATTTGTGATTTGAAGGCAATATAATGCATGAAAGGATATGCTAAATGATATGGGAAATAAGCATAAACTACTTGAAACTGGTAATAAATAAGAGAGTAAATTTTGGGGTGTTACAGTATACTATAAAGATTTTGAACAAGTAGGAACTCTTTTTCTTAAACCAGCTGTCACAAAATCAATGTTTACTTCTTGGTTTGTGGAAAATTCTTAGTATGAAGAAGCAATATTATTAACCTATGATCAATTTGTGTCCAAATTTATTTACATTAAGAAGAAAAGGTGTTGGAAACCACGTAAGAGAGGTTACACAAATGGCCGACTCATTTGGGTCCCTCCAACAACTAGAGAGTTGTATTTTATGAGGATGTTTTTGACTGTGAAGAAAGGCCCAACATGTTATGATGATTTAAAGACAATTGATGGGTTCAAACACAAAACTTAGAGAGGCATGTTATGCAATAGGCTTTCTACAAGATGACAAAGAGTTCATTGATGTAATTAAAGAGGATTATCACTAGGATTTTGGAGTATTTTTGCGTAATTTTTTGTTACAATGTTATTATCAGTTTAAGGAATCGACCAGAACATGTTTGGTCAAATACTTGGATATACCTATCAGGTGGGATTCTATATGAACAAATAATGTTGTCTCAAAATCCAGGTTTGTTTAATATATTAATTCAATATCTTTATCAAAGCATCTTTACTTTTCCCCCCCACATATTTTTGTTTAGAGCTATGTTAGTCACAACACTTTTGGATTCCTTATATTTTTCATTTTAAGATATTATCAAGACTTACTTAACTTTTACCTTTATTTGTAGAATTGGTTTTGTCAGATAAGGATAAGCAACAACTGACTTTGATGGAAATTGAGAAGCAATTACAGAAAAATAGAAGGAGTTTGAAAGAATTTAAGTCAATGCCATATCCAAATGATTATGTCCTTGACTTCCTTGGAAATAGATATATATATGATGAAAGGAAATATGATCCCTCGACTCAGGAAGAAATTTTACATACTATGTTTCAATCATGAACATGTATTATTTTTATAACATGACATTTAATCTATTAACTGTAACAAGAATGATACATATGAATATATGATTCACTAATTTTCTAAAGTTTGTGTTTTGATTGTTGAAAAAGTTTATTTGTTTATATTGAAATCCATTTGACCTTCACATTATTTATATTGAAGTAGACCAACTATTTGTATTAGTTGCCTACTTTGGTAATTTTGACTTTATTTTCAAACTGTCGTGTCTATTTGTTTCTATAAATGCTATGAGAGCAGTTGATATGGTTATTGTTGTTATGATGTTCACAAGATATGAAGATTTGACACAATTAGTAATTGAAATTTTACTAATGAATCGACTTTGATGGTTTTATGTTTTTCAATGTAGACTAACAACTTAACATCTTTAAGAAGTTATGGATGCTGTGACAAATCAAAATGGTGGTGTCTTTTTCCTATATGGTCATGGTGGTACTGGAAAAACTTTCATGTGAAACACACTGTCTGTTGCTTTGCGTTGTAAAGGAGATATTGTGTTGAATGTAGCATATAGCGGAATAGCAAGTTTGTTGTTACCAGGAGGAAAAACAACACATTCCAAGTTTAAGATTCATGTTCCATGTTTGGAGTCTTCTACATGTAACATTGAGAAGAAATCATAACTTGCCAATCTCTTGAAGGTAACAAAACTTATAATATGGGATGAAACACCAATGGCAAATAAATTTTGTTTTGAAGTTCTTGACAAGTCATTGAAGGATACTATGAGTGATGATCATGTTGAGTGTGACCAAATTTTTGGAGGAAAAGTTGTAATTTTTGGTGGAGACTTTAGAAAAATTCTACCCATTGTTCCAAGAGGTACTAGATCAGATATTGTGCCTGCAACAATAAATTCCTCCTACATTTGGGATCATTGCAAAAAGTATTGAATCTTACAAAAAAACATGAGGTTGCAAAGTGGTTCTAATTTAGACAATTCTGAAGAAATTAAATTTTTCTCATATTGGATTTTACAAGTTGGTAATGGCAAGGTCTCAGAATCAAATGATGGTTATGCTGAAATTGATATTCCATAAGAGTTACTTATAAGAGAATTTATGAACCCAATTGAAGCAATTATTTCAAGTATCTATCCAAATCTGCTTCAAAATTACACATATGTAAGTTTCATTAAGTGCAGAGCTATTCTAACATCAACTATGGAAATAGTTGATACATAAATGACTTCATCACCAATCTTCTGCTAGGTATAATTTACTTTCTGTTATGACAATATTTTCATAATATTTGGATATGGGCATACTAATATATTTTTGCATACTATTTTATATATATATATATATATATATATATATATATATATATATATATATATATATATATATATATATATATATATATATATATATATATATATATATATATATATATATATATATATATATATATATATATATATGCTAATGACAGTTTGCGTTGAGTTTTTATGTAGGCAACTCTACAAAATATTTGAGTTGTGATACCATTGACATATCATATGCTAATGACAATTTTACTTTCGAGCATTTGACACATGAATTCTTGAGTTGTCTGAAAACTTTTGGTTTGCCTAACCACTCATTAAAATTGAAGGTTGGTACAACAATCATGTTGATAAGGAATCTGGATTAATCTAAAGGCCTTTGTAATGGTACAAGGTTGACGGTTACAAAGTTAGGCAATCATATCATTGAAGCAAAAATAATTTCAGAAACAAATATTGGAAACATTATTTATATCCCGAGAATGTCTCTGTCTCCTTCTCAATCTCCATGGCCATTTAAACTCATCAAAAGATAATTCCCAATTATAGTGTCATTTGCTATGACAATCGACAAATCTCAAGGTCAATCTTTGGACTATGTTGGGTTATATTTGCCAAAGAATGTTTTTAGCCATGGACAACTTTATGTCGCCATTTCAAGAGTAAAGAGCAAAGTTGTCTTGAAAGTTTTAATACACGACAAAGACAACAACTCCTTAACTCAAACAACAAATGTTGTCTACAAAGAAGTTTTTCATAATGTCATATAGATATAACTTTACTTATACATTTTAATTACATTTTTTAAATAATGATATATTTTCTTACTTCAATACTAAAACCGATATCTCTATATTTAGCCTTGAAGAGAAAATAGAAAAGAGCGGAATATATGATTAACTTGATGCTTATAAATTTAATGGTATAAATTATACTAATCTATTATCTCATTTAATGTTATCACCTATCATTCTACTTCATTTATTGGCAAATCAATATCATATTTTTCTTTAGGGCTCTAATATTACACTAATTATACATTTTATTTCATGTATATATATAGGTTTTGTGATCCCCACAATGCATTATACATGGCTTACTATATCATTTCAATCTACAACCTTATTTGCACTTTATTTTGAAACTCCTTTTGTTGAACTTACCATACTTCTATTATTAAAGGTTATTGTTTTTAAAAAAAAATTGAGAATACTGTTATCTTTCAATTTGTGCCTGCGATATATGCTCCCAATGATTTTATATTATTTTATTTTTGTTGAGAGAACTCGGTTAGGAATTCGATATCAATTAGTTGATTAAGAGATCCTTGTTGCTATGTTCTTTCATATATCATTCCTTCCGTTCATATTCTCCTTGTGTCCTTTTTGACAATAACATTTCATAATAATATAGTAAAAAGTATGAAATTTTCTCTCTCTTAAGTTTTATAACATTTGTTTCCACGTAGCTGTTTTATAATAGGTATACATAGCAGTATGGTTAACTATATTTATTTATTAAAATTACTTATTTTGATACACTATTAAATAATATTTGTTTCACACTGTTAAGTATATTTAAGTTTGGCATACAATTTACTGATTTGACATATAATTTAAATTTGATGATAGTTTTGAACTTTAATATATCATTCTGCTTAAAACTTTGATTTTGATTTCTATTAGTTTGGTTAAATCTCCTGTATATAATTTAGATTTGACATATTCTGCTTCGGTTTCTATTATTTCATTCCCTAAGATATATATTATTTAAGTTTTTTATTTGGGTGCTTAAAGCTTTTATACTATACTGTTAAATATTAGTATTATATGAGATATATTTTATATATTATTTATTATTTATTATAAATAATATATGTGATTTTATATTTTGAAATTAAACTTAGTATCAATGTCATGTCGTAACAATACAGTAAAATGCATTAGTGTTTTTGATTTGGATTTAATTTCAATTTTTCTATTGTTCAATTTTGTTCGAATTTGGCCACAAATGTATTTTTATACAATAATTTAATATTTTTAAGTAAGTAGTTGAAATGAAGAAGTCACGAAAGTGACCTATTTTATAACAATTGCTTATGAAAAATGTTATATATTTTTATGGTTTGTGTGCATGTTTGTCTATGCGAGTAGGTGATTGACCGTTTTCATATGCGTCTGTTATGGTAAACATGTGATAATTATGAGATCCTACATGTGAATAATAAATCAATAAAAAAAGGGCTTATTATTCGACATGTTTTTATTATCAATGTTTGATCATTACGATAAGAGTATCATTAACAATCAATATTATTATCCAAAGACTTGATATTGATGGTGCACTGGATATTTTGAGATGGATTATGCCTTTATTTGAACAACATTGATGATTCAGTTTTTATTTATGTAAGTATATTTAAAATGTTTATTTTTTGTTCTTTTTCAGCTACAATTGCTTAAATATCTGCTAATATGAATAAAGTTCAGGTCCTTAATGGGATAGACTTTAAGGATTGGAATGAAAACGTGGAAATTATTCTTGGCTGCATGGATTTTTACCTTGCATTAAGGATGAAGCAACCACATTCTCCTAGGAAATCTAGTACCTCCAATCATATGAGTCACAATTTGGTTTGTTCTGAGGTCAATTTAGCTTTAGTGCCTGGAAACACTTGGTGGTTAGACTCTGGTGTAACTACTAACATCATTATTTCAATGAAGAGTTGTCTGAACTACCAAAAGTCAAATGATGTTAAAAGATACATCTACGTGAGAGGTGGCAAGTCGGGGGAGGTGGAAGCCATATGGCATTTTAGATTATCAATGTGACCAGATTTTATTTAGATTTGAAAGACACTTTTGTGGTTCCGTCATTTAGACGAAATTTGATTTCAGTTTCTTATTTGGACATATCTGGTTATTTTTGTTCATTTAGAAATAATATGTTCAATTTGTCTTTCAATTCAGATATTATTGGATCTGGTTCACTTATAGATCATGATAATCTATATTTTCTCGACACAATAGCTACCTATGTCAAATCCTTGAATGTGGAATCACATGGTATTAAGCGTAATATTGATGATAACAATTCATGAGCATTATGGAACAAACACCTAGGTCACATCTCTAAAAATAGAGTTGAATGACTAGTGTCAGATGGAATTTTGGATTCCATTGACTTCACAAACTTTGATATAGAGCTACAAATGTCTTAGAATTGGTACATAAGGACATTTGTGGACCATTTCCGACACCTCCTTGGAATGGTCAACGATATTTTATAGCATTCATAGATGATTATTCTAGATATGCATACATATTTCTTATACATGAAAAGTCTCAGTCATTGGATGTGTTTAAATTGCTTAAGGCTGAAGTTGAGGATCAACTTGACAAAAGAATTAAGAAAGTCAAAACTGACCATGTCGGTGAATATTACGATAGATACGATGGTTTATGTGAACAACATCCAGTGCCTTTTTCCAAATACCTGGAGGAATGTGGAATTGTCCCACAGTACACCATGTCAAGATCTCCTAGCATGAACGATGTTGCTCTAAGACGAAATCAGACTCTTAAGGATATAAAGTAAGGAATATGATTTATCATTCTACCTTGCCAGAGTCATTATGGGGAGAGACACTAAAGACTACATATTATATTATAAATAGAGTACCAACAAAGCAGTTGCTAAAACACCTTATGAGCGTTGGATTGGGTGACAACCTAGTCTTAAACATTTTCATGTGTGGGGATGTTCAGCTGAGGCAAGGACTTATAGGCCAAATGACAATAAATTGGACTCCCGAACAATGAGCAACTACTTTATTGGCTATTTTGAAATATCTAGGGGCTGCAAATTTTACGATCCCAAATTAAATTCAATTTTTGAGACGAGAATAGCCACATTCTTCGAGGACATTGAGTTTGGGGGGGGGGGAGAATAAGTTTAGAGATTTTGTCTTAGAGGAAGAATTGATTACAATTCCAGAACCGATTTATATAGTTGCTTTTGATCAAGCAAGTACGAAACCTCCACAAGACATTGTTGCAATTCCTCCAACTCAAGATGATTTGGTAATTCATGAACAAACTAAAACTCCTCAAGAAATAATGTTACAAGAACTAATATCTTTACGAAGATCCACTAGAGAAAGGAGAAATGATATTCCATATGATTACACAGTCTTTCTCCAAGGACATGAGGAAAATAATGGTATGATGGAAGATGATCCAATTAACTCCCGTCAAGCCATGCATGATTCCAACAACGAAAAGTGGATTGAAGAAATGAAGGAGGAATATAAGTCCATGAAAGACATTAAAGATTGGGAACTTGTCCCATTACCAGAAGGTGTGAAACTCATTGGTTGAAAATGGATTTTTAAGACCAAACAGGATTATAACGATAATGTGGAGAGGTATAAGGCTCGTCTTGTGGCTAAGGGCTATAGTCAAAAGGAAGGAATTGAATTTAAAGAGACCTTCTCTCCGGTTTCATCAAAAGACTATTTTAGGACAATCATGGCTCTTGTTGCACATTATGATTTGGAACTCCACCAAATGGATGTCAAGATGGCTTTCCTCAATGGCAACATTGATGAAACAATCTATATGGTGCAACCAGAAAATTTTGTGTCAGGAGACTCAATGTATATGGTTTGCAAATTAACAAAATCTATTTATGGACTAAAACAGGCATGTCGTTAGTGGTACCATAAGTTTCACGAAGTAATTATCTCATTTGGTTTTAAGGTGAATGTTGTTGAAGATTGTGTGTTTCACAAATTCAGTGGGAGCAAGTACATTTTACTGGTGATATATGTTAGTGACATATTGAAGGTTCTTGGTTTGGCTGCATATGTAGAAAAACATTATCATTTTCCTTGATGTCTTGTAATATGTCCTTGACATGCTTGAAGATCTTCTGGTGTGCAGTGTCATTGTGATGTCAGTACAGATGTTGTAACATTTATCTTGACAATTCTGGGACTTTCTAAAAATAGAAAGTTTTGATTTAATTTTTGTATAATTATTAGTAGGTTTTTGGTCTTTTGTTTTGCTCTAGGATGTGTGAAAATCAAGGGAGTGTTGCTGTAAAAAACAGAAGCTGCTATGTGTTAGTTTTCAGAGATTATTGAAGATCTTTTCTTGCTTAATTCATGTGATCTTTTTGAGGAAGTTTCTGATCAGATCCAGGCCCATTCAAAATTCTATATTATTGATGTTTAACCTAATTTCTCTGCACGAAATATTACATTGTAAAGCAGAGTGCTTTTGTGTGTGAGGTTTTTTTTTGTGCGTGTCTTTTTATGAGCCATTCATACATCACCTAGATGTTTGAATTTGACTGATTTTTGAGTTGTAATTATGTCCACTCTAAGATTTTAAGCATGAGTGTTTGTTCTTGATCAAAGCTTTTAAGAAAGATCAATGTGTTGTGTTTTGGAAGAGTGATCTCCTGTTTTTCTTTAATTTGGTTGTTTATCACAGTGTGTGATTGAGGGGGAGTGAGATGGTGATTTCTCATATCTAGATGTTGATTTCTAGGTAGAAGTTGCAATGGGTAGGCTCATGTGAGAAGTTATAAACTGGGACTATTTAGGCTTTGAATTGTTCTACTAATAGAAGATTTCCTTCCTGGCTTGGTAACTCCTAGAGTAGGTGTGTTTGCACCAAACTGGCTTAAGAATCCTGTATGTTTTTAATGCTGTTATTTATACTGCTTTTAACTTGTTAATACACAGATAGTAATGTCGTGACATTGCCTTCGAAATCACGTATATGATACCAGAATTTCACATATTTCTTGCCACATATGATATATGCATGATGCACGAAACCAAGAAATTTTTGTCAAGAAATTTCGAAATGAAAGATCTTGGTGACGCCTCCTTTGAACTAGGAATTCAGATACATCGAGACTGATCTTGTGGCATTCTAGGATTATCAAAAAAGAGCTATATGAAAAAGGTACTTAAAAGGTTTGGCATGCAAGAATGTAAATCAGGAGATACTCCAATTGCTAAGGGAGACAAATTCAGTCCCAGACAGTGCCCAAAAGGAAACTTAGAAATTCAAGAAATGCAAAAGATTCCTTATGCGTCAATAGTAGAGAGCTTAATGTATGCCCAAGTATGCACACGTCCAAATATTATGTTCATAGTTGGGATGTTAGGAAGATATTTGAGCAATCCAGGAATGAATCATTGGAAAGCAGCCAAAAAGGTTATGAGGTATTTAAAGAGAATAAAAGAATATATGCTCACATATAGGAGGTCAGACCAGTTAGAGATAACTGGATACTCTGACTCAGATTTTGCTGGATGTCAAGATAGTAAAAGATCCACTTTAGGCTATATCTACATGTTGGTTGGTGGAGCAGTTTCTTGGCTCAGTGCTAAGCAAGCTCTTACGGCTTCATCCACCATGGCAACAAAATTTATAGCATATTATAAGGCATTCAACCATGGGATTTAGATGAGGAATCTTGTCACTGGACTGCGAATTATAGAAAGAATTAAAAGGCCACTTAAGTTATACTATGACAACAAATCAGTCGTCCTGCATTCCAACAATAATAGGAGTTCGACTAAGTCAAAACATATTGACATCAAGTTACTAGTTTAGGAAATGATACAAAGTGGACATATTTTCATTGAACACTTGTGGACAAACTTCATGATAGCAGATCCTCTTACAAAAGGTCTTCTACCCAAGGTCTTTCATGAGCACACTGCTCGCATGGGTGTTTTATCGTTAGAGAAGTCTTTGGTTTAGTGAGAGTTAGTCGATTATGAATTTTATGTTTTGTGTTTGGTATTATGTATGCAAACTATGATTTTGTATATTTTCCAGTTAATAAAGTTTGATATTCAGTAGTTTGCATTTTGTACAATTAAGTTATTGAATGATCTCACTAAAGTAAAGTAGGACCAGTTAAAAATCGACATATACAAACCAACTTCATGTGATTTTCATGTTACATGTTTCATGATGGATCTATGTCATTTAGTTGTGTCACTATCGATGATCATTGATGGTTTTAGTTATGATTAATATAACGAAAATCACCTTGATTATGTATATTGACATGACTAATGGACGAGATACTTTGAATATGCTTAAGAAATATAATGGAAAATTTTGAACTCATAAAGTCCAACATATGTGTAAAGTTACATATGTGACTAGTGAGAGATTATTAGAATTTTGGATCACAAATGTAACATTTAAGGTTAATGCCATTATTTTAATTAGTCAAGCCTTAAAGGGGTTTAATTAATATAATATTAAATTTGTGACTAAAAACATAAATGTCATGAAAAGTCAAATTATTGTGTAGATACCATAAGTCAATATCCAATTTGATGAGGTGGAGAATTAGAATATTGAAAATTAAAAAATAACCCTAGAGTTATTTAAATGGGTTATGGTCCCATTTGTAGAGTACTTTAAAAAAATATTTATAGGTTTTCTCTCTTTATCTCCAAAAGAGGAGATTCAAGAAATCTAAGGAACTCTATAAATTGGAAGATCACATATCCGCCGCAATCTTCCGCGATTTCAATGACAAATTCATGTATGCTCCCGCCTTCATTCTCTAATTGAATTTTGATATGGATTTAAGGATTTAGAGTTGTGTTGTTGATTTATATATTGATAGAAATTATAAGATTATGAACAAATATATCATGGTCTCGTGTTGCATGGTCATTAACATCATCGGTAAGAAAATTGTATTTTTCATTGATTTCTAAGATAAGTTGAACATTTTGTGACCAATCTATGTAGTTTGAGTCATTTAATTTTTGGAGAAGGTTATTTTGACCTCCAGCTCAGGAGTTTGAATCATTTGTTCATGTAATCATCATCATATACATAAGCATAACCATAATAGTTGTCTGGATCACCCCTCTCCCACTCTGCCATAACTGAGTCCATAAAAATTTTTAAACACAGACACTAGAAGAACAAATCCGCGTCCACCACTTAAACGAACTTTGATGAAACAAATCTTTGTCCACTACCACGACTAACAACTAAAACTCTTGAAATGTTGCAACCACCTTCGCCTTGATTGCTAATGCCACGACCTCTGCTACCTTTACTTAGGGTTCCATGTCTGCCCTCAACAAGTTATAAATAATAAGAAAATTCCAATTCATATTAATATTGGCGGTATATATAGCAAGCATCAATTTCAAGATTCATTAAAATGATCAACTCTCGAGTATTAATGCTGCTAGATTCAGCAAAACATACTGTATCTTCTGTGCATATAAACAACAAGGTTTCACATAATTAGGACATGCCATATATATATATATATATATACAAAATTTATAGCAGCCAAATCAATGGATGCTCTTTCCTTTTTAGCAATAGCTCGATTCTCGATGCAAAAAAGCGTCTAGAAATTTGGTTTAACTTGTGTTACTATTATAGGTGATTACATAACTACGTTACCCCATCGTTAGGTTTATTCACTATATTCATTTGTTTGATGTCAAAAGCATTGAAAGAATAACATGGATAAATAGAATACTATTAACTATTAATAAGTAATGTGTAAAATAAAGGCAATAAAGTTACAGTTTTCCTCCACTACTATTTTTTCAACAATAATTGATAGAAGATTTTTGGTCAAAGCTCAAATTTGATGAAGTTATTTACATGCTTCAAGCCATGCAATAATCTGATGAAATTGATATCATAACCTTGTTTCGCACAACATGCTAGTTAGCACTTTCCTTAGAGCTAGAATTCTGATCCTTGACATGAACTTAACCTTTGAAGTTGACATTTCACAAAATAATATGAAAAATCTGCAAACAAAAAAATAAAAAATATTTTGGTTGTTTCAATATGTTTAGCTTGGACAAGTCAGGTTGGCTTTGAAGGTTCTTAATTGCATAGTTGCACCTCACTTTATAGTCGAGTTGTACATACATGATTTGCATAATTAACATAAGCTATTTTTGTGTAAAAACTTAGGAATCCTTATCTTCCATTGAAATTTACTTAAAGATAACTATAAATAAAATAAAATTGTCAACAACTTTAGTTCGGCTACTATGAAGACACTATGAGAATAATAACTCATAAATGTTTTATTTCTAGAGTGACCATGAAAGAAAATTTCAAAAGAAGATAAGAATTCTTCTATAGTCTTTCGCATAAAAACACCGTAAGTTAATTATGCAAAGATAACTGTACAACCATGTTGTAAAGTAAGTGCAGTATGAGGGACAAAAACATTCAAAGACAATCAAACAAATCCAAGAAAAACAATAGAAAAGCAAAAGTCTTTGTTAAGCTTTCGTTGTAGACTTATCATATGTTTTTTTTGTAAAATGTCAACTTTTAGTGTCAAGTTCATGCAGAGAAACAAATTATCCATCATTAATAACCTCAAGGAAATAATAACTTGTGATATGACAAAACCCGCACAAGTCACAATTATGTTCCTTCAAAGTAACTATTTTCTCTCCGTAGAAGCTCTCTCCAAACTTCCCATTAACAAAAACTTCTCTAGGAATCACCGACGATGATGAAACCCCGGTATGCAATCTGACAAAAATAGTGTAATGATCTAAATATGCAAATTACTAATGGTTCACCAAAAGTAATTTGCATATTTTAGATCACATTACAAGAACCCACCCGTTGCATAAGCATAAACTACTTACAAAACCTCATGGAGGAGGGCATTAAACTCTATGCAATGCATAATTGTAATTGTGCCCACTGACAATTGTATCACTGGAAAAATAAATTAGGAAATGACTATATTAATGAACAATAATAACAATTAAAATGAAATTCCCATTCATTAAAGTAAGTTGGTAAAATGGATTAGTAAATTTTCAGAGTAAAGAGATTGAAGCTACCAACAAAGGAATAAGTTGGTAAAATGGATTAGTAAATTTTCAGAGTAAAGAGATTGAAGCTACCAACAAAGGAAGAGTTTCAAATGACTCATCATAGCAAATGAAACAATAATGCTATCAAGATGTTGTTTGCAAATGATGTATTTTTGTTTCTCAAACCCTCAAAGATCATTTTTCTCTTAGAAGAGAAAATATTGGAAGAAAAGTTTGGGTAGGTGGAAAAAGACTTTTAAGAATTTGTGAGAGGATATGAAATGGTTGGGAAAGAAAAATACTTGTGTTTTGATACAATAAATTACTTGTATTTATATTAATAACATTCTTAAATTAATGACTATGATTTTACCACCACATATTTTATCTAATGGTTATAAATTGTTATCTAGAATTTTCTTTAATATTCTAGAAATTTTTTTCTAAGTTATCCTTATTTTTTAAAAAATTTCATAGATATCTCTAGAATAGAATTCTAGAAATTGGACCTACTACAACACAAATTTGGGATTAAAATTCTTAAGGCATGCTAAATGAGCGAGATTTGGTTTATCTCCCTAAGAAAAAAACTTGAGATTACTGTACTCAGGTATTAAACCTGTTACCTTAAAGTTGCAAAGTACACTCCAAACCACTGGGCCACAAAGCAGCTTGTGTTATATGTTTGAAACACATTTATATAAATCAATTTGATCTAACTATTTTAATTTAATCTAACTATTTTATATTATTTAGTATTTCATTATTTATTAAAACTACTGGGCTATATTTATTAAAACTATATTACATTTAAATAAATTTATAAGGAAGTATATTAAAAATGATTTTAATAACGTATATTAATAATTTAAGAAAGTATATTAATGATATTAATAACGTTTTTATCAATAATGTTTTTAATAATTTAAATAATATTTTATATTACATTTAAATAATTTAAGAAAGTATATTAATAATGTTTTTTATCAACATTTTTTAATAATTTTTTAAGGAACTATATTAAAAATGTTTAGTTAAGAAAGTTATTTATTTTTCAATAACATTAATTTATTAAACATTTACTTAAACATTTTAGTTAAACAATATATAACATTTATTTAATATAGCATTTTAGTTATATTATATAACATTTATCTAATAATTACAAGTTAGTTAAATTATTTATTTTGTTACATAGCATTTTAGTTATATTATATAACATTTATCTATTTATTTTGTTACGTTTTTGTAACATTTTAGTTATTTTTTAATTTTTAATAATGTTTTAGTTTAGTTAAATAGTTAGTGTAATTATTAGTTAAATAATTACAATATATGACATTAGTTAAATATGACATTAAATATCTTAATTTAACCCGAGTTAACTGGCGGCAGGGCCGAGTGCAAGGAAACCATATTTATAATTACGGGTAAGAGATACTAGTACCACCTCGCATGACCTATTCAATTTATTTTATTAACTTTATTTTTAATAAATTTACTTTTATGAATCTTAAGATAGGGAATTTATTATAATTATATTCATTTTTAAAAAATATAAATTAAATAAAAATGATCAAGTATTATCATTATTATTAAAATGACCATCAAATATTTAGTTTAATTATTAATTTGTATTGATATGGAAACTTATATGCATTTTAAAAAAAATCAATTTTAACGAGTGGGGGCGATGCGGGGAATCCCGTTCTTCGTTAGGGGTCGGGGGTGGATGGCCATTTTCTACCCCTGACTGTGGGCGGGGGTGGGGTTGGTACATGGATGTGGGGTCGGGGTTGGTAATGTTAAAACCTGTCTTCGTCCCTGCCTCGTTGCTATGTCTAATATCAGTTGTTTGATCACGCATCTTCACGTACTTCAATTTCTCATCGTTGTTAGAAACACACTCTCTAATATAGTGATAACTTGTGTCAATGTGCTTACTTCGATAATGGAAAACCATTTTTTTGCCAAAGTTATTGTGTACTTGTTGTCCACGTATAACTTGGTCGACTCCTTTTGCGGAAAACTCAACTCCTTTAACATGTTTTGTAACCAGACTGCATTACAAAGACATGAAGTGGCAACTACATACTCTTCCTCACTTGTTGAAAAAACGACAATTGGCTTCTTCTTTAACATCCATGTGAAGGTTTTGTTTCCAATGTAGAAAACAAAGCCACTTGTGCTTTTTTTTTATAATCTATGTCTCCTCTCGAGTCACTATCATTATATCTAACGAGCTTATAACCATAAGAAATAGAGTAGTACAAGCCTAAGTTTTTTTTTACTTTTGATATGGAGAAGAATCCCTTTTTTCGCCTTCAGATGAATTATCATTGGATGTTCCATGTATTGACTGATAACTCTGACCCAACGATATTTTACACTTGTGATTACCAAATACTACATCCCAAATCCATAACAACAATGACTCTGAATATCCAACACAACTACAACTGCAACAAATTCCCCATATTGAATAAGATAGATACGTCAATGAATCCTCAATCATCATAAAACATAAACTACAACTTTACCATTTGTATTAACACATTGTATCAACTCATCTTAAACGCATAACAACTTTACAGCAGCATAAGGGTACAATGTCCAATTAATCTCAATAGAAAATCATCTTTCTCACGCCTGTATTCTGCATCAATATTCTATACTTAACATAACACATTAACCAAACCAATGCAAACAACTAATTCATCAACTTCTACTCATACTATCACAATTCTCCAAGATTTTCCATCTGAAGTAACACAATCGAGTAAACTCATCTTCACAAATCAAAATAACACTTGGATAACTCAACATATAATTTCACTTCTTTCGACACTTGTAAATCAACTCTTGATTACTCATCCGGAATTGCAAAACATCAGAATATCCACAACAAACAACGGATCTAACTTATCCAACAGGTATGGAAAATTACAATCCATATTCCTTACATGCACTTTAAGGCATAATGGTCACTACTATTCTCTATCTGACATCCTTGATCACGTCATGGTTTTACATTTCCATGTACTTTCTCCTTGGATCATCTCTATAATGCTTCAAGTTCTTATATCAATCAGATTCTTCATCCCTCACGAGACAAAACTCAAATCATCCAGAACACAACTGTGATTTTTTATACTACTCATCAATCAGTTCGCAACCTCATACTAACATCTTCAACTTAACCTCATCTTTCTATAAAGGAACCGCATCGACTAATCAAAACAATCCTTAAGCACTTGGCTCAACTCCAATAATCCAATGTACATACCAGTCTAGTTGGTAAGACACATATATTCCATCCAACATGATTCTGTCTCCTATCAACAAGAGATTAAGGGTGATTAGTTCCTCAATTTTTCAATAGACAGTCGACAACCATAACAGTGACATAAATCATCATTACTCAACTATAGTAGCGTCTTTTCCTTGTAATCAAGTCACCTGAGCATACTTCTCCACCACAACTCTAAGGCTTACAACATTTCTTAATTTATTTATTTCCAACTTCGGCAGTGATACTAGAACACACAAAACCCAACACATATATTCCTATACACACTTGTCGCACAACAAAGTTATTGAATATCCTTCTAATACCGGAATCACTACCATATAAAGTATGTAACACCCTTTCTAACCTATCACAATAATGTACATTTTAATAATTTATCAGAGTAAAACTCAAGAAAGGATATCACATTACTTCTTAAATCAAAAATCATAAAACATCACATTGAGTCCTACCCCGTAACACTGGTTAATAAAACCATCAAACTCTTTTGTATTTCTTTTTGAAACAACACACAGCGGAAAAAAAACCAAAACATCATAAATATCTTTTATAAAAAGGAAACTTCATATTTAATCCAAACGTCATTGAAATAAAAAAATAATAATCGAAATAAATAACATCTTAATCCAAATAAACATAAACAACTCAAGAGAGAACCCATCCCAATGTTACTGGACACAGAGCAGGACTTCACTTCTAACTAACACGATAAACTCACTAACTCCGAGCTAAGCATGCACCGAGCTAACCTTGATTATCTGTAGGATGACATAATAGACCATAACCAGAAGGCAGGCAGGGTGAGTAAATTCACATTCAATAAAATAATATAGGAATAAGAATTTAAACCATAACAACAACATCATTATATCATCCCTAGCTCAATTATACTAATCATCATTTTCATTACATCATAATAGCATCCACCATACTCATGTATACACAACATCAATTACATCTCATCATTACACAAAAATCAATGCAACTCATGCCATGTCATTTAGAATGAAATGCAACCTCTTACTAATGCATGTGGTACCGAAACATCCTCATGGATGGACACTGGGTCATCAACCCTCCCCTAAGGGAGCACATCATAACATCATATCACTCCAATCTACACAATGGGATTGAAGCTACCAATGGACCGAAGTCCCTCATAATTTCAATGCCATGAATGCAAGACGCAATTATACACACATCATCCTCAAAACATCATAACATTGCATCCACATTCATTATTAATCAATCATTCCTCATACTCATTCATACCATCATATACATACTCATGGAACATCATACCACTTACTCATTTAACATCATACTCCTACAATCATGAAATCATACCTCATAATTCAAAGAAAATCAATAATCCATCATACATCATTAATCACTAATTCTACTCGTATAACCTCCAAAACATATCATGTGACTACTCTACAACATCATAGAAATCCAGGTCATACCCCCCCAAAAACAGTTTTCAGAAAAAAAAAACATTTTTTAAAGTTTCTCAGGGCTCGCCAAGAGAGACATCCTGCTTGCTTAGCGCCCAACTCACTGATTGTGCTCGCTAAGCGAGCTTCGCGATTTCTGCAGATTTATTCTGCGATTCTCAGCATCCCTCTTCTGCGATAAACTCAGTAAAAACCCTCATTTAACATCAGCATAGCAGCAAAATCACACCCAACATCAACATTACTTATAATATCATCAAATACATCATATAACATCATTATATTCCTCAAATCATCATAAAATCATCATCAAAACACAAAATCATCAATTAAAACCCTATACTCTAAAATTACACCACAAAACCCCCAATTCTATTTCCTACATTATAATACCGAAAGGAAAATACTCCCCATACCTTTATTTTCGTAAGCTTTTTCGAAAATCTCTTCGAAAATCCTTCCAACCTTCTAGTCCTAGTTTCTCCTCTTCTTCAAAGCTTTTCTCCTTCTCTCCAAAAATGCGATCGTTTCTAATTCATTGTTCACAAAACCCCTTTTACTCTTAAAGTGACTCTTGCCCCTTGGACCTCTTTAGTCTTTCCCATAAGACCCTCACTAGTTCTCATCAAATGACCATATTGCCCTTATCCTCTAATTCCTCTTATTTATTTAATTTAATCTAAAATAATAACTAAATCCACCAACTTAATATTTCTAATATTAATAATATATTAAGTCAACCCCAAAACTCCACAAAACATCAAATAACATCATAAACATCAAAATTCACAAGAAAACACATCAATTAAATTAAAATCGACTTTGGGGTGTTACAAAGTACACTCCAAATCGGTTTGCTCCAATTGAAACCTTTATTCAAGTTAAGAACCTTAACAACAATAACCAATCCTCCATATTTCCTTTAATCTTAGAACCTCTATAATTAATATAGTTCCACACTTGGTTCTCATTCTAATCGCAACCTCAACAGTACCATCTCCGAATCTAATTGGCGATAGAATTCCAAAATTTCCCAGCATATATCGCCACCATCTCATCAATAACACACCATCCACTTTAGTATTTAACATTTCCCAATGATATCCATAATTTAATCATTCTTATTCAACAAAATTTACATCTCTATGAATCTCTCCAACACCGACACATTCTCTTTAATACCAACATTTTCCTTTCCATGTTCAGCAAGAATCGCTCAACTTCAAACATAATTATCTCATGCAATACATACCTCTCAAACACAAAATCATTTTCCAAAATGAATTAAATTTCGTGTAGATTCCAGAAATTCAAGAATCGCTTAAATCTGAGGTACAAGTGAAAAGTTATTGTCCTTGCAATGGGACTGGTCAAGAAATCCCGTATGCAGAATTCTGCAAAAGTCAGCGCCATACCCAAACATTCAAACACGTTTTTCTCCCTCTTCAAAAACTTGTTGAAGGAAAAATTTATATGCAAGCTGTAGGGAATTTTGTAAGCTTTCGAAAAAGTCCAGAGTCACCCTCATCTGATTAACGAGTAAAAAGGTTACGCCCATTATACTGAAGGTTGTTCCTTAACTACGAAAATCAGAATCGAAATTGGTGAACATGAGTTCTACTTCTTTATTTTTCTCTTGATTTCGAGATTCTCCCAAATATCCTTTCTCTTCACTCAACTCTGAAAATCATCCAACTTCAATCCAATTATACTCAAAACTTACAAGTCTACTAGTTGATTCACCGCATCTCATACAACCATCATCATACACATGCACTCATATAAGCTCCACTCTTAATGAGTCATCTTAATTGCTTCGCGGATAAAACACCATTCCTCAACCGACTCTAACTATAATTTATACTCAATAGGAAAATCATAATCATCTTCAAGAGACCTCAAGAGGTATACCCTTCTTGCATCTTATCCTTCATCACACTGCCTTCTCTCCCCTGAGAAGCACACATCAACCATACTCACTCGTCGATTCGCAACAACACAATTCCGAAAATGGTTGTACTACTGCATTCAACATCACCTTGAACCAACTTTACATACCATAATCATCCTTGAGAAGCAATCTTCTCCCCCACTTATTTCAAACCTACTCTTGGAGACAAACGGTTAGAAAACCTACAAGAAAATACCGACAGTGTTTCACACACATGTCGTGTACCAAGGAATAGACAATGTTAGACAACTTGGCCGGATAGAACGACCTGCTCTGATACCACTAATGTAACACCCCATTTCTACCTTGGGGAAATTCATAAATCAGAGTTTTCAAAATTCAACATTCAAATAGCTAATATTGTACTTCTGTTAAACTCATGCCATTAACTATTTATCAATCTTGTTACCATTTTACTATGTTACTAATTAATTAACTATTTATAAATTCATTACAGTATCATTACTTAATTTACTCATAACACCCTAAAGTAATTACTCGTCCTCTGTAATTAATTATCTAATTTAATCATGCTTCTTGTAATAAAAAATTAAGTGTATCAGTAAGCCAACCAGGACAACAAAACACAGACAATAAAAGCATGTCACGAGTCCTCCTGACGGACGTCACAACATCCATGATTATCGTCACAATAACAACATTCCCTGACGAACGTCAGGCAAGGGGACAATCGTCCCGCTCCCAGAAACCTCACTTTCTCTTTGTTTTCCCCGCATTCATCTCTGTATCTATAATTCTTACTCAGTATTTCTCAAACCAATTGTTTCTTGCAATTTCAATACTCGATCTAACAACATCAGAGACACAAGAATTCCAAGAATTCTTCCAATCAGAGAGACAAGCAACAAAATACCAATGATCAACTCTTAAATTATGGTATAGTAGATTACAGATGTCCTATAAGATGTCAGAACAACTGATTTATGTTTTTGTACACAATGAAAATCCTATTCCTTAATATTCACTTTGTGATCAACAACACAATCTATTCTTAAAAGCTTTAGAGTACACACTTTACAGTCTCAGTAGAGTTCTCTTATTCTTAGCATCCACTATGATCTAAAAAAGGCTTACAAAAGAACAAACCCTAATACTTTCTATCAAGTAATATATCACTTTTTTTCTTGTTATCAACCTAGGTCTAACCTAACCTATTTATAACAAAAGAATACACTGAATTTGGGCTTTAAACTTGCAGTAATCTGATTCCATAGAATCTGCTCAAATTCTCCAAGAAAATAGAAACTTTTCAATTTTTAGTTTTTATAACAAATCCTCTCTGATTTGCGATTTTCAAACCTTCAATCTCTGAAAATCTTCTATCTTGGATGCCAGCTGTAATCACAAATATTTCACCGAACATTATGTGATTTTCTTCAATTTTAAAAGTCACTAAAACCGTCACTGATGCAGATGTCGAGAGACCGAAGCTAGGATATCTCCTTCGACATCTTCCAAAAACTTGTTTTTCCTTGATACAGAACTTCAACTTCAGCATGTTACTACACCTAGTCCAACATGACCAAAATAGGTTGTTTTACCAAAATTACTACCAATCTCAACTGGGCAGAATCAACAAACTCCAACAACCTTCAATAAATATGTCAACACATCTCATCATACATCATCAATGAACACCAACAGTAGTAGAAAATTCCCAGAAGTTTTGAACAACCAGCAATAGTTATTCCCTTTGACCTAGTACCTCATCCCATCCATCAATACCCTTGAGTATATCAAAATGAATGATCATATTAACTCCTCCTTGTTTAACACTAGATAGAATCTCCCAAAGATCTCATCTAGAACTAGACATGATGCCTGCTCTGGTACCAATTGAAATTATGGTAAGCAGATTACAAATGTCCTAACCACATGTTGGGACTTTGATATCTACAACGATTAAATAAGGGCAACACGCGCAGACTGATATTCAACTATATCAACGCATGAACATGTCAGATGTTCCAACATTTGTCTCGACATGTTTGTGCAGTCAACATAATAACATAGTTGTATAATTGCAGAATGATAAATATCATCAAGATTTGTTAACCCAGTTCGGTCGTACTCACTTACTCTGGGGGATACCATTCCAAGAAGAAGATCACAATATAAGTGGATTATTGCTTGTACAAAACCTCCTATTGTACAGGTAAACACACTTCGTTTTACCTAACCCTACCCAATGTAATCTTTATCGCAGAAACTCCATCTTTGATTAGAGAACCCTATTTCACTCCCTTCATCGTTGCAACCCCACAACGACATCAGTTTTCACCCAGAAATTCCATCTTGTTGCACCCACACAACTATACCATTCTTGAAAGCTCTACCTTTCAATGCAATGTTCAATCAACTCTCTTTGACCAACTACTCTCATTGGATATGCTTCAAAGCTTTATCCAAGAACAATATACATTTCATTACCTAATGGTTTATGAATCTGTACCAACAACTATGTCCACCTCATTGTATCCAACCAATACAAATGGTAACTTACAACACAAGAAAACCAACGAATTTCAAAACCCTAAACCTTATTTTCTACTTTACAAAAGTGTTACAATGATTAGTTATTTTCCCTAGGTCTAGGACTTCTATTTATAATATTCTGATGACCATGGGCTTCAAATATGTTGTCTTCTGATTCGTTGATATTTCTGCAGAGAATCTTGGAAAGATTTAAAACAGATTTAAATATTCTTTTATAACAGTCCAAGATGTTGAGTCTTCATGCTGGAACATCTTACTCGACATCTTCGTTCTTTGGCATACTTCTTCAAATTGGCACGTTCCCAGATTTCTTCATCTTTATCAGAAATGTGTTTTACCAAAATTTAGTCAAATCACAGGAGCTTTCAAAAGGTTATGAAATTCAATTAAAGGATATTAACCGTTATATAAGATAACATTCAAGAAAATTCATTGCTAAGATGCCGATGTTAAGAAATAGAATGTTCATGATCAATATTCAAATCAATGTTGCACAATGTCTCAAGATGTTCTAAAAAGAGGAGTCATGGCTTTGCCTTACATCAACCACCCTAATAAAGTACGTGAAAGATGTATACTTGGAAATTAGTTCAAAATGAGCTTCACCGACCCCGAGTTCGAAAGAAGGAGAAAAATCAAGTGAAATAACTCCTCACTTTAGAATTCTGTAAGATATTTACAAGGTAACAGAAAATTAAGATAATCTTACTCTTTTTTGTCTATTTGGGGATTGCGAGCCCATGAACTTCCAAGAAGCATTGAAAAAGAAGGCTCGGAGAACTGCCATGGACGAAGAGATTAAAGAGATAAAAAAGAACGACATGTGGGAGTTAGCTTCACTTCCAAAAGGGAAAAAGGTGATCATTGTGAAATGGGTGTATAAAACAAATAAGAATTCCAAAGGAGAAGTTGAAAGATACAAGGCAAGATTGGTGGCCAAAGGATACAGTCAAAGAGACGACATCGACTATAACGAGGTATTCGCTCTAGTTGTCGAGTTAGAAAATTTTAGACTAATCCTTTCATTGGAAGCAAATTAACAAGAGAAAGAAATATGCATCGAATGGATGTCAAGTCAGCCTTCTTATATGGTGTCCTTGACGAAGTCTACATTGAGAAATCACAAGTCTACGAAGTTAATGAAGAAGAAGAAAAGGTCTTGAAGCTAAAGAATACATTGGAATGCTTGAATTAACATGTATTTCCAAGAGAAGAACTTCATCAAGTATCCATATGAGCATATACTCTACACCAAAACATAAGGTGGAGATAATTTCATTGTGAAATTGTATGTAGATGACTTGATTTTCACGGGGAATAATCCAAACATGTTTGAAGAGTTCAAGAAAGAGATGATAAAGGAGTTCGAGACAATCGGCATTTGATTCATGTCTTACTACCTCATAATTGAAGTCAAGCAAGAAGATCATGGAATCCTAATCACTTAGGAATGTTACACTAAAGAGTTACTTAAGAAGTTTAAAATGGATGATGCAAACCTAGTCAGCACGCCAATTGAATCTGGAATCAAACTGTTAAATCAAGAGGAAGGAGAAAGAATGGACCATTCACTCTTTAAGAGATTGGTTGGAAGCTTGTGATATTTAACATGTACGAGGCCTGATACCTTGTATGCGGTCAGGGGTGCTAGGCAATACAAGGAACATCTAACAATAACTCATTTGAAGGCGACAAAGAGGATTCTCCGTCAGATCAAAAGTACAAAAAACTTAGGCTTGTACTACTCTATTTCTGATGATTATAAGCTCATTGGATATAGAGATAACGAGAAGGAAGGAGACATAAATGACTGAAAAAAACACAAGTGGCTTTATTTTCTACATTGGTAACACAACCTTCTCATGGATGTTAAAGAAGTAATCAATTGTCACCAAGCTTCATATATTTTTTCCATATCAATACAAATTAATAACTAAACTAAATATTTGGTCATTTTAATAATAATGATAATACTTGGTCATTTTTATTTTATCTCTATTTTTTTATATAAAAAAATGAATAATAATTTTAATAAATTTCCTATTTTAAGATTCAGAAAAGGAAATGAATAGTAAATTTATTAAAAATAAAGTTAATAAAATAAATTTAATAGGTCGGGGTAGGATATGGATGGGTGTAGGGCAACATTAGTATCTCCAGCCCCCATCTCCATAGTTAACAATTAGATTTTCCCGGCATTCTCCCTTGCCCCTAATTAAATCGGGTTAAGTTAAGATATTTACATGGAATAGAAAAATCTAGTTTAAAGGGATGTTAAAATTTTAAATTGATTTTGAATTTGTTAGTTTTTGGGCCTTAAGAACTTTTAATCCAAATTTATGTGGTGATATGTTGATTTTCTAAGAGAATTTTACCTGCCACCCCCAAATTATACTTGACACCCTTGAAACTTTCATAATCTCAAAATTGCCTTTGAAAAAATTTGAAAGAAGTCAAATTTTTTTACATTACCCGAAATTTCGAAATTTCTGATAAAAAATGAAAATCTCTGGGAAAAAAAATGAAGAATATGGAAATTTTAAAATTTCTAATATTGTACCAGAAATTTCAAAATATGCGATAGTGAAAAATTTTAATTTTTTTAGACTAACAGAAATTTCAAAATTTCACATACTCTACTAGAAATTTCAAAATTTTCGATAGTGTAAAATAATTTCATTTTTTTTAGATATTTCGAAGTTTTTGAAATTCTTCATTTTTTTCCGAAAATTTTCATTTTTTATCGATAAAGAAAGGAAATTTTCCAAATTTTCCGATATATATCACGAAATTTATGGTATATCACTGTAAATTTCATAATTTTCGGTACCACTGTAAATTTTATAATTTCCGATTTTTTTAAAGGATAATAAGGTAATTTTGCCATAATTAAGTGGTGTCGGGACTGAGTGAAGGGTGTCAGATTAAATCCTCAATATCTAGAAGTTTATTCTAGAAAGAATCATGAAACTATTTAAAAGATAAGGATAAGTTAGATTTTTTTAGAATATTAAAAAAAATTCTAGATAATGATTTATAATCGTTAGATTAAATTTATGGTGATGAAATCTTAACCGTTGAGTTAGGAATGTCATTAATATAAATAGTGATAATTTACTTGAACTTGTATCAAACCAAAAATTATACAGTCAATAATAATACAAGTATTTTTCTTTCCCAAATATCACATATCCTCTCCTAAATTCTTAAAAGTCTTTTTCACCTACCAAAAATTTCCTTCAAATATTTTCTCTTATATATGAGAAAAATGATCTTGCATGGTTTGAAATAAAAATACATCAAAGACCATGGAAGAAGCTCTAATGCAAATATAGCTATGCAATTTGCAAACAATATGGGGATTGCTTTACTCCCTCATTTGCTATGGTGAGTTGTTTGAAACCATTCCTTTGTTTGTAGCTTCAATCTTTTGTATTCAAATTATATGAAAAAGAAGAGTAATACAATAAAGGGCTTCATTTGACTATGAATTCCATGGATGCAGTACAATTGTTTAATCTATATGCATTTATGCTGGAAATTTACTAATCTCTTTTACCAACTTACTTTAATAAATGAGAATTTAATTTTAATTGTTATTATTGATCATTAATATCATCTTTTCCTAATTATCTTTTATTTTCCAGTGATACAATTGCCATTGTATGGGCACAATTACAATTATGCATTGCGTGAAATCAAATGCCCCTCCTCCATGAGGTTTTGTAAGTGGTTTATGCTTATGCAACTAACAGGTACTTGTAATGTGATCTAAAATTTGCAAATTACTTTCAGTGAGCCATTAGTAATTTGCATATTTAGATCATTACTATACTTTCGTCAGATTGCATATTGGAGTTTCATCATCACCAGTGGTTCTTAGAGAAGTTTTTGTTAAAGAAAAGTTTGGAGGAAGCTTCTGCAGAGAGAAAGTAGTTACTTTGAAGGAACATAATTGTGACTTGTGTGAGTTTTCAGATCATAAGTGATTATTTCCTTGAGGTTATTGACGACGGATAATTTTTTTCTCTACATGAAATTGAAACTAAAAGTTGACATTTTACAAAAACAGGTGATAAGTCTACAACTAAAGTTTAACAAAGACTTTTGCTTTTCTATTGTTTTTCTTGGATTTGTTTGATAGTCTTTGAATTTTCTTGTCCTTCATTTTGCACTTACATTACATCAAGTTGTACTTTCATCTTTGCTCAATTGTCTTAGAGTGTTTTTATGTGATAAACTATAGAAGAATTCTTATCTTCTTTTGAGATTTCCTTTCACGATCACTCTACAAATAAAAAATTTATGAGTTATTTTTTTCATAATGTCTTTAACTAAAATTGTTGACAATTTTATTTTATTCATAGAGTTATCTTTAAGTAAATTTCAATGGAAGATAAGGATTCCTAAGCCTTTACGCAAAATAGCTTATGTTAATTGTGCAAACCATGTATGTACAACTCGACTATAGAGTGAGGTGCAATTGTGCAAGAACCCTCAAAGCCAACCAGACTCATCCAAGATACCCATTGAAACACCCAAAGTCTTTTTTATTCTTTTGTTTACAGATTTTCCATATTATTTTGTGAAATGTCAACTTCAAGGGTTAAGTTCATGCTGAGGATCAGAATTCCAGCTCTAAGGAAATTGCTAACTAGCATGTTATTATGAGAAACAATGTTATAATAACTTCATCAAATTTCAGATTATTGGATTCGTTGAAGCATGCAAATAACTTCATCAAATTTGTAACTTTATGCCTTCTGATCATTTCTTCTTTTGTATTGCCATCACTTTAGGCATTACTTATTAACAGTTAATAGTATTCTATTTACCCATGTTATTCTTTCGATGGTTTTGTACCCTTTGAATTTGTGAACCACCTATAATAGTAACACAATATACTATTGTTATTTAATATAGTTAAATCAAATTTTACCTATCATATCATTGTTCAAGACACTTTTGGCATCCAGAGTCGAGCTATTTGCTAAAAAGGAAAAAGCAGCTATTGATTTGTCTTGCTATAGATTATGTATGTATGTATGTATGTATATATATATATATATATATATATATATATATATATATATATATATATATATATATATATATATATATATATATATATATATATATATATATATATATATATATATATATATATATATATATATATATATATATATATATGGTGTTTGATTAACACTCATAATGAACACATGTGATTGGATGAAAGCATGTCTCTTGAACTAAGGTGATTGTGCAGTTCCTATGTACAATAAATACTTTTTAACAAGAAATAATTAATATTTTATGGCTAAGTTTATTTTTAAGTTAATCACTTAAACTTCTACTTTTTAGCATTTCCTTATAGAAATTGGAACAATCATGTGAAACCTTGTTGTCTATGTGCCCCGAAGATACATTATCTTTTACTGAATCTAACAACATTAATACTTGAGGGTTGATCATGTTATTGAATCATAAACTTGATGCTTGCTATATTTATCACCAATATTATATGACTTGGAGTTTTCTTAGTATTCATGCCTATGTTGATTATAATAATTGAAAGGAAGTAACATTTTTTTTAATTTTTCTTCTTTATTCTGAGCCTGTTTCTGGGT
Source organism: Lathyrus aphaca (assembly GCA_963966055.1). Classification (NCBI taxonomy): domain Eukaryota; kingdom Viridiplantae; phylum Streptophyta; class Magnoliopsida; order Fabales; family Fabaceae; genus Lathyrus; species Lathyrus aphaca. The sequence continues at coordinate 90,886,308 of OZ014521.1, forward strand.
TTGGTAATATAATAATATTAAATGGTCTCTATTAGACTGTTACCCTTAGTAGTTTTGCTGCTATCAACTAGAACTTGGTTTGCAATGTCATTATGCCTAAATTTATTAATTTTTAAATTGTAATTGTATTATATACACGTATAATATAATTTGAATCCTATCATATTTTTCATTTTTAGAAGGAAGCAAGAGTTTTTATTTATTTATCGTTTGGAATCTAATATATAATCATGCAACGAATATCATATTTGAGTTGTTGCTCAAATCTTTCAGCTTTCTCTGTTGCACACTAGAATATCTCTGATACTAATATTAGATTGTCTAATTATATTTGTAGTCAAAGGACAAAGTCAAAGAGACGACATCGACTATAACGAGGTATTCTCTCTAGTTGCCAAGTTAGAAACTTTTAGACTAATCATTCCATTGGTAGCAAATAAACATGAGAAAGAAAGATGCATCGAATGAGTGTCAAGTCAGCCTTCTTAAATGGTGTCCTTGACGAAGTTTACATTGAGCGATCACAAGTCTACGAAGTCAATGAAGAAGAAGAAAATGTCTTAAAGCTAAAGAATACATTGGAATGCTTGAATTAACATGTATTTCCAAGAGAAGAACTTCATCAAGTATCCATATGAGTACATACTCTATACCAAAGCATAAGGTGGATATATTTTGATTGTGTGATTGTATGTAAATGACTTAATTTTCAAGGGGAATAATCCAAACATATTTGAAGAGTTCATGAAAGAGATTTTAAAGGAGTTCGAGATGACCGACATTAGATTCATGTCTTACTACCTCATAATTTAATTCAAGTAAGAAGATCATGGAATCCTAATCACTTAGGAATGTTACACTAATGAGCTACTTAAGAAGTTCAAGATGTATGATGCAAGCCTAGTCAGCACACCAAATTGAATGTGGAATCAAACTGTTAAATCAATATGAAGAAGAAAGAGTGGACCCATCACTCTTTAAGAGCTTGGTTGGAAGCTTATGATATTTAACATGTACGAGACCTGATACCTTGTATTCGGTCAGAGTTGTTAGGCAATACATGGAACATCTAACAATAACTCATCGGAACGCGACAAAGAGGATTCTCCGCCAGATCAAAAGTACAAAAAACTTAGGCTTATACTACTCTATTTCTGATGATTATAAGCTCATTGGATATAGAGATAACGATCAGGAAGGAGACATAAATGACCAAAAAAAGCACAAGTGCCTTTATTTTCTACATTGGTAACGCAACCTTCTCATGGATGTTAAAGAGGCAATCAATTGTCACCAACCTTCATATATTTTTTCCATGTCAATACAAATTCATAACTAAACTAAATATTTGGTCATTTTAACAATAATGATAATACTTGGTCATTTTTATTTTATCTCTATTTAAAAAAAAAAGAATAATAATTATAATAAATTTCCTATCTTAAGATTAAGAAAAGGAAATGAATAGTAAATTTATTAAAAATAAAGTTAATAAAATAGATTTAATAGTTCGGGGCGAGATAGGGGTGGGTGTAGGGCGACACTAGTATCTCCAACCCCCGTCTCCACAATTAAAAATTAGATTTTCCCCGAACTCTCCCTTGCCCCTAATTAAATCGGGTTAAATTAAGATATTTATTTGGAATAGCAAAATCAAGTTTAAAGGGATGTTAAAATTTTAAATTGATTTTGGATTTGTTAGTTTTTGGTCCTTAAGAACTTTAAATCCAAATTTATGTGGTGATACGTTTATTTTCTAAGAGAATTTTACCTGCCACTCCCCAAATTATACTTGACACCCTCCAAACTTTCATAATCTCAAAAATTTCCTTTGAAAAAAACTTGAAAGAAGTCAATTTTTTTTTACTTTACCCGAATTATTTTTTATCGGAAATTTCGAAATTTCTGAAAAAAAAATGAAAATTTCTGGAAAAAAATGTGAAGAATATCGGAAATTTAAAATTTTCTAATAATGTACCGGAAATTTCAAAATTTGCGGTAGTGAAAAATATCAATTCTTTTACACTACTAGAAATTTCAAAATTTCCGATATTGTACTAGAAATTTAAAAAATTTCGATAGTGTCAAAAAATATCATTTTTTTCTAGAATTTTCAAATTTTTCGATATTCTTCATTTTTTTCCTGAAATTTTCATTTTTTTACCGATTAAGAATTTCTGGTATATGACTGTAAATTTCATAATATCCGGTACCACTGTAAATTTTATAATTTCCGTTTTTTTAAGGATAGCAAGGTAATTTTTCCATAATTAAGTGGTGTCGGTACAAAGTGGAGGGTGTCAGATTAAATCCTCAATATCTAGAAGTTTATTCTAGAAAGAATCATGAAATTTCTACAAGATAAGGTTAACTTTGATTTTTTTAGAATATTAAAAAGAATTCTAGATAATGATTTATAATCGTTAGATTAAATTTATGGTGATGAAATCTTAACCGTTGATTTAGGAATGTTATTAATGTAAATAGTGATAATTTACTTGAATTTGTATCAAACCAAAAATTATACAATCAATAATAATACAAGTATTTTTCTTTCCCAAACATCTCATATCCTCTCCCAAATTCTTAAAAGTCTTTTTCACCTACCCAAAATTTCCTTCAAATATTTTCACTTATATATGAGAAAAATGATCTTGCATGATTTGAAAAACAAAAATACATCAAAGACCGTGGAAAAAGCTCTAATGCAAATATAGCTATGCAATTTGCAAACAACATGGTGATTGCATTACTCTTTCATTTGCTATGGTGAGTCGTTTGAAACCATTCCTTTGTTTGTAGCTTCAATCTCTTATATTCAAATTACATGGAAAAGTAGAGTAATACAACAAAGGGCTTCATTTGACTATGAATTACATGGATGCAGTACAATTGTTTGATCTATATGCATTTACGATGGAAATTTACTAATCCCTTTTACCAAATTACTTTAATGAAAGAGAATTTAATTTTAATTGTTATTATTTTTTATTAATATCATCTTTTCCTAATTATCTTTTATTTTTCCAGTGATACAATTGCCACTGTATGGGCACAATTACAATTATGCATTGTGTGGAATCGAATGCCCCTCCCTCCTCCATGAGGTTTTGTAAGTGGTTTATGCTTATGCAACTAGCGGGTACTTGTAATGTGATCTAGAATTTGAAAATTACTTTTGGCGAGCCATTAGTAATTTGCATATTTAGATCATTACAATACTTTCGTCAGATTGCATACTGGAGTTTCATCATCACTAGTGGTTATTAGAGAAGTTTTTTGTAAAGGAAAGTTTGGAGGGAGCTTCTACAGAGAGAAAGTAGTTATTTTGAAGGAACATAATTGTGACTTGTGTGAGTTTTCAGATCATAAGTGATTATTTCCTTGAGGTTATTGACGGTGGATAATTTGTTTCTCTGCATGAAATTGAAACTTAAAGTTGACATTTTACAAAAACAAGTGATAAGTCTACAACAAAAGTTTAACAAAGACTTTTGCTCTTCTATTGTTTTTCTTGGAATTGTTTGATTGTCTTTGAATTTTCTTGTCCTTCATTCTGCACTTACTTTACATCAAGTTGTACTTTCATCTTTGCTCAATTGACTTAGAGTGTTTTTATGCGATAAACTATAAAAGAATTCTTATCTTCTTTTGAAATTTCCTTTCACGGTCACTCTACATATAAAAAATTTATGAGTTATTTTTTTCATAGTGTCTTCAACTAAAATTGTTGAAAATTTTATTTTATTTATAGATTTATCTTTAAGTAAATTTCAATGGAAGATAAGGATTCCCAAGCCTTTACGCAAAATAGCTTATGTTAATTGCGCAAACCATGTATGTACAACTCGACTATAGAGTGAGGTGCAACTGTGCAAGAACCCTCAAAGCCAACTAGACTCATCCAATATAAACATCGAAGCACACAAAGTCTTTTTTATTCTTTTGTTTACCGATTTTCCATATTATTTTGTGAAATGTCAACTTCAAGGGTTAAGTTCATGCCGAGGATTAGAATTCTAGCTCTAAGGAAATTGCTAACTAGCAGATTGTGAGAAACAATGTTATAATAACTTCATAAAATTTCAGATTATTGAATTCGTTGAAGCATGCAAATAACTTCATCAAATTTGTAACTTTATGCCTTCTGATCATTTCTTCTTTTGTATTGCCATCACTTTAGGCATTACTTATTAACAGTTAGTAGTATTCTATTTACCCATGTTATTCTTTCGATGGTTTTGGCATCAAACAAATTCTTACAATGAATGAACTTAATGGGGGAAACGAAGTTATGTACCCTTTAAATTTGTGAATCACCTATAATAATAACATAATATACTATTGTTATTTAATATAGTTAAACCAAAGTTTACCTATCATATCATTGTTCAAGACACTTTTGGCATCCAGAGTCGAGCTATTTGCTAAAAAGGAAAAAACAACTATTGAATTGTCTTGCTATAGATTCCGTAAATCTATATATACGTCGTTTGATTAACACTCACAATGAAAATATGTGATTGGACGAAATCATGCCTCTTGAACTAAGGTGATTGTGCAATTCCTATGTACAATAAATACTTTTTAACAAGAAGTATTTCGGCTTTCTCTGTTGCGCACTAGAATATCTCTGATACTAGTATTAGATTGTCTAATTAGATTTGTAGCCAAAGGATAGAGTCAAAAAGACGACATCGACTATAACGAGGTATTCTCTCTAGTTGCCGAGTTAGAAACTTTTAGACTAATCATTTCATTGGTAGCAAATAAACATGAGAAAGAAAGATGCATCGAATGGGTGTCAAGGTAGCCTTCTTAAATGGTGTCCTTGACGAAGTCTACATTGAGCAATCACAAGTCTACGAACTCAATGGAGAAGAAGAAAAGGCCTTAAAGTTAAATAATACATTAGAAATCTTGAATTAACATGTATTTCCAAGATAAGAACTTCATCAAGTATCCATATGAGCACATACTCTATACCGAATCATAAGGTGGAGATATTTTGATTGTGTGATTATATGTAAATGACTTGATTTTCAAGGGGACTAATCCAAACATGTTTGAAGAGTTCAAGAAAGAGATGATAAAGGAGTTCGAGATGACCGACATTAGATTCATGTCTTACTACCTCATAATTTAATTCAAGCAAGAAGATCATGGAATCATAAACACATAGGAATGTTACACTAATGAGTTACTTAAGAAGTTCAAGATGTATGATGCAAGCCTAGTCAACACGCCAAATTGAATGTGGAATCAAACTGTTAAATCAAGAGGAAGAAGAAAGAGTGGACCCATCACTCTTTAAGAGCTTGGTTGGAAGCTTATGATATTTAACATGTACGAGACCTGGTACCTTGTATTCGGTCAAAGTTGTTAGGCAATACATGGAACATCTAACAATAACTCATCGGAACGCGACAAAGAGGATTCTCTGCCAGATCAAAAGTACAAAAAACTTAGGCTTATACTACTCTATTTCTGATGATTATAAGCTCATTGGATATAGAGATAACGAGCAGGAAGGAGACATAAATGACCAAAAAAAGCACAAGTGCCTTTATTTTCTACATTGGTAACGCAACCTTCTCATGGATGTTAAAGAGGCAATCAATTGTCACCAACCTTCATATATTTTTTCCATGTCAATACAAATTCATAACTAAACTAAATATTTGGTCATTTTAACAATAATGATAATACTTGGTCATTTTTATTTTATCTCTATTTTAAAAAAATGAATAATAGTTATAATAAATTTCCTATCTTAAGATTCAGAAAACGAAATGTATAGTAAATTTATTAAAAATAAAGTTAATAAAATAGATTTAATAGTTCGGGGCGAGATAGGGGTGGGTGTAGGGCGACACTAGTATCTCCAGCCCCTGTCTCCACAATTAAAAATTGAATTTTCCCCGAATTCTCCCTTGCCCCTAATTAAATCGGGTTAAGTTAAGATATTTATTTAGAATAGCAAAATCAAGTTTAAAGGGATGTTAAAATTTTAAATTGATTTTGGATTTGTTAGTTTTTGGGCCTTAAGAGCTTTAAATCCAAATTTATGTGGTGATATGTTTATTTTCTAAGAGAATTTTACCTGCCACCCCCCAAATTATACTTGACACCCTCCAAACTTTCATAATCTCTAAAATTCCCTTTGAAAAAAATTTGAAAGAAGTTATTTTTTTTACATCACCCGAATTATTTTTTATCGGAAATTTCGAAATTTCTGAAAAATAATGAAAATTTTTGGAAAAAAATGTGAAGAATATCGGTGTCACTCCCGCGATTTTCATCCTAGTACAAACGCGAAAAGTGGCGCGGAAAAGGTAGAGTCGCCAACCAGACATTTTTATCTTGAATGAATGGAAAAGGTAATGCTGCACAAACCGAAGGAATAAAGAAAGGACGAGGCCCTGTGAACCAATGATCTGGGTCCGGAAGTCGGTTACGAACTGGGAAGGTATTAGCACCCCAGATCATCCGCCGTACCCGACGGGATTCATGCTTGTTTGTTTTTTTCAAAGGGTGTGAAAGAATAAAGCTGCAGAACAAATGAATTGCTAACTGGAACTGGAATGAGAGAGAACTGGAAAAAGATAATGGAAAGAAAGGGGGAAATGTAGGGAAAATAAAGAATGTGCTCGCACGGGCCCTACCCCGCTGCCTACGTACCTCATCGGGAAAATGAGGATCAGAGTCGACGTAGTTCGCCTAACTAAGGCATAAACTTTCTTGTGTTTTGTAAGATGACGTTGCCATAGCTCTAGCTCAGTGTAATACCTCAAAATTTGCCCTCTCATTTCCTCAACATTTTGCATATCATTTTGCATATATGGATTCATAAAATAACCAAAAACATTGCATCATATATAGCATAGCCGAGGCGTGGGTATGTGATCAATGATCGGAGCAACCGAAAGTTATGAAGAGGCTACCGAAGGGCCACAAAGCTTCTCAACCTTGTGCAAAGGGTTCACAATATCCCACAAGTCTTCACTTGAAGCCACAAGTCATGGAATGTTTTGGTTTGATTGAAGGAGGCAAGCAGTGCAATACTTCTTGAGGGAAAAGAGCCGAATTAGGGTTTCATTTCTACAGGGCTTCTACATAAATTTTTGAGTCGAAGTGGATTTCTTTGACTTATATATGATGTCAAGTGCCTAGGGTTCAAATCTCGTCCACAAATTCATTTTGGAAGGGGTTCGACTGGCCGGACGACGGAAAATCGAGGAATTGGAGAAAAGGCAATCGGGCTAGGTAAAAAGGGTCGACTCCGGACTTTTAAGATCGAGATCGTGAAATTAGGGTTACAATGATCCTATGGTTCAAACTTGATCAAGAAATGATGGAGGAATCATAGAAAAACCAAAGAAAAATCATTTGAAAGGTAGTTAGTTTCACCATTTCCCTCCACCTTTCCTTCCACTTTCTTTCCACACTTCCTTTCATTCTTTCCGTCTCATTTTTCCACTTCAATTCCACTCCATTTCCCTTGGAAACTTCCACCACCTTCCACCATTTTCTAGAGTGTTCCAAGGAATATTCCCTTTTCCAACCCTAACCCTAACTAACTTCCAAACCTAATTTTGGATCCCAAACCTAATATTTGGGCCCCAAACCCAAACCTAGCTCCTAGCCTAGTCTCTATTTAAGCCATTTTCATCCAAACAAAAAGGGTTGAACACCATTTTCCAATCTCACTCTTTGATAAGCACTTTTTTCTCTCACTTTTCCTCTCCCTCTCACCAAAGCTTTTTTCAAATAAGCTCTTCAAGTTTCACATTGAAACTTGAAGATCTTGAAGCTTAAGCCTCCAACCTCCATATTTTGTGGATTGAAGAAGGATAAGCTACTGAATTTTGTGAGGATTATCGACTTATCAGAAGCACACGAAGATTCAAGCTCAAGAACGCATTTATTTTGCGATTTCTTGGTTTTCGGTTTTCTCTTCGATTCAAGCTCCGATTCTTGCAACAATCACCGAAGCACTCCTCCGCTTCGTAGGTTGGTGATCTTAATCATTTCTTCTTTAAGTTATTCTCTCCATCTCGCCATTTTTGGCATTCTTTAAGTGCTTTTCGCTTTGTTTAAAATCAATTCCGTTTCGATTATGTTTGCTTGTGATTTGTGATTTTGGTTGAATTTGGATTTAAGGTGTTAATAGATATAGGTTCTACCATGTGTAAATAAGCTCCAATTGAGTAGAAATTTGTGTTAGCATGATTAAGTGGGGGTTAGGATTGTTTAGAAGGAAGATTGTGGCCAAAAGCACTTTTTTCAAAAGCATTTTTCACTTTTTGTTCAGTGTTAACCGGTTAACGCATGTGGTTAACCGGTTAACGCATGCGTTTTTGGCCAGAATGCTGTATTTTTCTGCCCGTTAACGGGTTAACCTATATGGTTAACCGGTTAACGCTGTTCATTTTTGGATTTTTAGCCTATTTTCTTGCTCAATCTTGCTTCCTAGTGCCTCTAATGTTCATGTATGTTTAGGTAGTGATTTTAGGGAATTTTTGGGTCCATTTCCAGTAGCCAATTTATTTTTTTCGAGTCGTTTCGACATGATTCCATTTACTTTTCTATGTTTTGTGTTAAAGGTGCAAATGTGATATAAGTGATTCTTGATGTTGTTTGCTACACTTTAATCATTTGTTTCACATGTTAATTGCTTGCTTAAATCCAACATATGCTTCATGATTATTGTCATTGCTTGCTTGATTGATAAAGTGATTAAATACCATGTTGATTTTTTGCCAAAAGTGATTAAATGCTTCACATGTTCATGCAAGTTTCTTGTGCTTAATTGACCATATCTTAACATGAGTTCAATTCTGATTTTATGCCATGCATGTGTAACAATTGATGCTTGTAGTGATACTTGTTCAATCTCATGATAAAATGCTCATGTGTGCAACATGAAAAAAGTATGTTTGTTCTTGATTGATCATTGTCATTTTTAATCAAATAAATGATGTAAATAAATTCACATGTTTGAGTTCATTTTGTGATGCATGTAGATTCATGTCAAGTGACATTAATGTGTTGTTTATCATTCACTTTGTGCACATAAATAAAAATAATCAAATTTGGATTTTGCATTTCATAGCTGTTTTGTATATAGCTGCTGTAAAATACATGGTGTTTGTTATATTAGTATGATGTGTGTGACTTTCTACACCTACTTTTTCATGTTGCATGCTGGCTGTAAAAAGCTGGTGGGTGTTAGGCTTAGTTTCATAGCTGTTTGTGTATTAAGGGGCTGTAATAGGTGTTGTATTTTGGTTTTAGCATTTTTCTAGTTCCTTTAGGATTAAAATAGAGTCTAGTTTAGGTCTAAGGTGCCTTAGGATTTAACTAGGATTTAATTAATGTGTGTTTGCCTTATTCTTTTTAATAAAAATGTGCATTAACACTTGTTTTGTAGTGGGGAAGATTGAGGTAAGTTTACTCCACTTTATCCTTTATTTTTTATGCATTTCTTTTAGGATTTTTAATTCATTTTTCCTTCCATGTTTGTGATTGGTAGGATTCCCCATTGTTAGGACCAACTTATCTTCCTTAGGAAGTAAGTTGCATCCTTTTTCCTTTTTTTTCTTTTCCTTTTTCCATTAGGAATAGAAAACCTCACTAACCACTAGGATCACTTTGTAAATACATAATACATTAGGATTGAGTCTTAGTCCCTTAGATTTTTCCTTTTATCAACTTGAGTCATTCTCTTTCTCATCTCAAAAGAAAAGCAATAAAACACTTAATAAAAACCGAACAATCTTGTACGACACGAGACTTTGTTGCGGAGTGTTTATACGCGTCCTGTTTCGGGGCGAGGTGTAAGTACTTCCCGCGATTGATAGGTCTTAGTATGAGAACGTTCACAAACAAATTCAAAACACTTCTTTTAAAAAGACAAAAACAAACAATAACCGACTATCCTGCGGGAACTTCTTCTCTCATCTCATTCACTCACATCGCGAACTCGCGGCGACTTGTCACACATGCAAGACGGTAAACGCACTCGTACCAGACGAGCCTGCAACACCTGAGCATAGACACACGCAGTTCCAGCTGTAAAAAACACAAACAAATAGTTCCCGCCTAGGTTAGGCGAACTACGTCGACTCTGATCCTCATTATCCCGATGAGGTACGTAGGCAGCGGGGTAGGGCCTGTTCGAGCACATTCTTTATTTTCCCTACATTTCCCCTTTTCTTTCCATTCTCTCTTCTTATTCCTTTCTCATTTTCCATTCCCTTTATTCCAGTAGCGGTTTTATTCAGCAGCATCTTATTTTCTCACCCTTTGAAACAAACAAGCAAGCGTGGATCCCGTCGGGTACGACGGACGATCTGGGGTGCTAATACCTTCCCAGTTCGTAACCGACTCCCGAACTCAGATCTTTGGTTCGCAAGGCCTTGTCCTTTCCTTCTTCCTCAGGTTTTTGCAACATTACCTTTCCCATTCTTTCGGGATAAAAATGTCTGGCTGGCGACTCTAACCTTTCCGCGCCACTTTCGCGTTTGTACTAGGATGAAAATCCCGGGAGCGACAGCTGGCGACTCTGCTGGGGATTAACCCGATTCTTCCGGTTTCCCTTGTAGAGTCAATCCTAGCGCCTGTTTGGTTTTGTTTCTTTGGGTGTTTACCTGTTTGTTGCTGAGTGCTTTAGTTTAGCTTTACTGTTTTTATTTACAGTTTTATTTACAGCTTTACTTTATCGCATTTATTTACCGCTTTCAGTATTTTATTTTCCATGCATCATATTATACTGGACTGTCTGGCTGTGCTGGTTTTCATTTTTTCTGTGGGTTGGGAGTTACTGTGAGATAAGCCAAATACCCGGCTTGAGTGCACTATAGGATTAGCGTGGACACGTTGTGCTCGCATGGTTACATGATGAGTGGTGATGTGTTCCACACCCAGATTGCGACTGTCTCGGGACTATTCTGTGTGGGGGTTCTTCTCCACTTCAGGGTACAACCTTGATGGTTATGTGCATCTGGTGACCGATCTTCGAGGACCTTAATGGAAACACCCCTCTCCAGTGATGACAGTGGCAGACCACATTTGTTGGCAAACCCACTCGCATCCGAGGGTCCATTGGGAACTCGCATAGGATGGCCTGGTTCTCTCATAGGAATTCAGTTAAAGCAAACTGTTCGTATGACGATAGTATTGTACCCTTCGGGATGAATGTACTATTGTTTCTCGATTCAGTACTTGAAGCTGGAAACTTGTGAGGGATGCTTGTTTTTCCGGACTCAACTGAGACCTCCCTGAGTAGTACATAATGCCAAACCGATTCCCTGATTTGGTCATGAGCCATTTCTCGGAAATGGTGAACGTATTATTGCTATTCGGCTTTGAGAGTCCGTGATGTTGACCCGAGTAGCACACCCGTGAGATTGGGAGGGGTTTACAGGTTGCAGGAACCCTAAACTTCAACATACCTACTTTGTCAGTATTGTTCCGTGTTCTATGGTTCTCTGATTCTAAGATCCGAGATTTCTATTCAGAGAGATTGTTACTGTGATTACCATGGTGACCCTGATATTGTGACTGTTATTATGACTCTCCACAGACATTTGGCTCGTTGTTCAGCTTCAACACCATCAGTGACCGTTCAATTATGTGATCCAGTTATACAGTTATTGGGTTCTCAGTTATGGGGTTCTATACAGAGATGGTGCTGCTATTATGGTTCTATTCAGACACTTGACTCATTGCTCAACACCGACGCCAATATCAGACTATTGATCACACGTCTGTTGCATACATGACATCATAACATTTCTGCATACATGTTCAGTTATTTCCGAGGATCACATATCTGAATCATGTTGTTGGATTTTTCTGTATCAAAACTTGAATTAAAGCAGATAGATTCCTCAGAAATAATTGAACATGGCATTTGCATACATCCTTGCATTCTTGACAGGTGTTTAGAGACAGATTATTTTCCTGACTTGATTTCTCATCAGAATGGACAACTTGAATCACAGTCATCAAGGTATATATTTGAAACAACTCCGGGCGGAGGTAATCAAAGGAAGACCCAGCTGAGGCCATTCAGGGCAGAGGTATAAGCTTTATTTCAAAACCAGAAACTGCTGAAACAGGAAGTCAACCAGATGAAGACTCAGATTAGCTTGGTTATGGAAATTCTGAAAGAAACTATTTTCATCCCTAGTGAGGGGAACTACGCTGCTCTGATTCTCCATTGGTCAATGGAGATACGTAGGCAGGAGATCACATGAGATCTTTCCGAGCAACCTTATTTATTAACCTTATCAACCTCTGCCCGCCAGATGTCGTTTGTCAGCATTCAACCTCAGCTTCCCAAGAGATTCCTAGGGCCAGAGCATATGGGTAAAGTCCAGAACAACTTGAGAAGAAGTTTGATCATACTTTGAGGTCGTACGTGCAACGAGTTTCCTCATTTACTCAAGTTCAAACCAGTTGGGCTAATCACATCAGGATCATCTCCGACAAAGCTTCCTTTGAGGTTTCAATGCCAAGTATGACTACCGTTCTGGGGCACCTGGCCTTTTAATTGAAGATTGCAAATCTTTCCGAGACAAGGGTAAAAACAAGGTCGCGAATGTGATTGACTTCAAGACTATTGTGTTCGCACCAGGTAAAGGTGGGAATATGGTGTCGAATCAGTAATAGAATGAACATCCAGACTGCTGACTGCTGAAAGTCTCCGAGAGCAACAAACCCAGACGGAGTCGGACCTCCTCAATAATGGCGACCACGACGTAAAGGCTAGATGCAAGTACCACTCAGGGGCATTTAGACATGCCATTTGACAACTGTGATGCGTTCAGGCACAAGATGCAAAATTTGGCCGACTCAAAGGTCATCATGCCAGAAGGTCTGCTCACATATTGAAATCTCCTTATCAAATTGGCATCCTAGTTGGCAAAGGCATTTTCAGAATCAATAAGTCCATACGGAGTCAAGTCTCCTCAATGACGGCAATGTTCAGCTTCTTTACTGCATTTTCATTTGTAGTTTATATTGTTTGTTTAAACATTTGTATGCATGCATGAAACTTATTTGTTTTTGAATGATAACCATAATAAAATGCACATGTTTCTCTTGAAGTAATCCATTCGTATTCACTCATGATTTTGTGTATGTGCATTGCAATACCAACTGTTGTGATTAAACTCTATCAGGGAGGACGACGAAATGAAAACGCAAAAATCTCTAATTGTGTGCTTTTGAGAAAGACCCTGTTGACGATGTACAGGCATTGTTTCAAGTCCTAAACACCGGAGATATAAGGGAGATAGACCCTCGCCAACCCATTTGAGCCTTGAAGTAGGAGTTTCTTTTTGCATGAAAAAACCCTCGCACTTAACCCAGGGGCAGGGTAGGCATCAGTTAGTTTGACCGAGCATTCAAATTTCAAAAAGGAGTGCAAATCTGAGGATCCATTACCTTTCGTTGTACCAAATCAAGAGATCCAATGACCAGGAACCACAATGGTTATCCCAAGTAAGTGGTCCAAAGACCGGAAACCACATTGGTTATTACTCATCAACCAAGAAGTGAGACAGTCATGACCTTTTCAAAGCAATCAGGACAACCAGTGTCACACGATTTGTTAAAAAAAAGAATTAAAAAAAATGATGAGAAAGCCTGCTAAGTCGAAACTTGAAAACAAGCGACTTAGGCAAAAATTAGGGCATCCCGCTGGACTTCACAATCAAACATTCACAAGAATCAGTCCAGGCAAAAGTTAGGGATAAGAAAAATAATGCAAAAGCGAAAGACGAAAAGGATTTCACAAGAAAGATCCTTAAAAAAGAACAAATTCGTGTGGCACAGACACCAAGGATAAGAGGGGTGGCTGGCTCCCAATGACAACCTAATTGGTGCTTAAACCGTTAGTGTAATTGGTTCCTCAACCATCACAAAACCCTTTTTGAGAGGTGAGTGCTTGTGAAAGCTAGCTGAACATAGGAATGGAGAACATCACGAAGATGGGTGGGCACAAATAAACTTCGAGCCTATATCCTTTGTTTTTATAACCGTGAACCAGGCCACGATACAACCCTCAAAAGTCCTAACTGAAACAAGGTTATTTTTGAGAGCGTACTACCACGAGACCGCGTTCCTGACTCCTATGAGTGGTGTTGAAAGATCCTTGTTGGTGTTGCATGTGCATGCTTTTTATTATTCAAACAAATTTTATGTCGTATCTTAACCAATGATTCGCTCACCAAGGTTTGCGACATCTTTTTCTGTAAAACTTCAAGATTAATATGTGTGTTGCATTAGAATTTTCATTCTTAGAATAAACATTTTCTGCTTGCATACATTTGTTGGACATCATAAAAATTCACATACGAAACTTCAGTCCAGAAGCTTAATCTTGCCGAGTTGAGAAGGCTAAAACTTCCAAAGGACAATCTATCGAGGTGCACTTTTCAAGAAGACTTCATTGAGTAGGGACTTTCCCGACAGTCGTGGTAAGAGCCAACTAAGCCGGGGCAATCACGTCGAGCAATTTCTTCAAAATTCAACCATGTTGGGGCAATCACTTCGAGATCAAATCTCTCATGAGTCTGATGCATGCATTCAAATTTTAGCCAAACTGGGGCAATTACTTCGAGATCCAATATCTCAAAGAACAGTCGGTCTGGGTGTTTTCTTCAAAGTACGGTCAGTCAGAGGTGATCACTTCAAGGCTCGTCCTGGGGCAGGCCACCCCAAGAGCATGAGAAGTACTCTCCCCCGAAGACGGTAAGTCAGAAGCACCTATCCAAGGTTCAAAGTACGAGGGAAGAATATCTCACAGTGATATGAGGTTTTTCATGAATCCTCACGAGGAAAATTCTTGCACAGACCATGCAGTCTGGGGCAGTTATTTCGAGATCCAACGAATCTCTCCAAGAGTTTGAAGACACTGAGGCGTTTCATATGCCATGTTTTCTGTAAAATCCTCTTGAGACATTTACTTATGATGGACCTTAATTTGAGGCGAGTCGAAAATTGCAAAGAACCATTGTTCACTCATGATTAGTCGGCAACCTATCAACCCAGGGCTAGGGGCAAAACCATTGTCGGCACAGTACTTCAAGAGTTGTTTCGTCGGCGGACTTCATTGATCAGAATTCCTTAGCAAGTCTCATTAGACAATTCCTTCTCCAGTAGTGCGGCAAATTGAAGGTTACTTCTTGAGCAAAAAGATATCATCATCTCTCATCACCAGCATGATACGCCTTGCATCTCTCATTCCCAACACGAGAGGATTTATCTCTTATCCCCAGCAAGTGGCAGCTTGAGCTTTTATCTTCAGCAGGAAGCTTTACCATTGACACCACCCGTCATCCCCGGTAATGTGGAAGTTGAAATTTCTCCCAGCAAGGTAGCAGAAGGTGGGTGTCATCCCCAAGCAGAAACTTTCCTTTCAGACAGGGGCAATCCCCAGCAGTACAAGGAGTGTCATTCCTCCCCAGCAGGTTGCTTCCTCAGCAGTGTCATGCCTTTGGTTCTCAGCCAAGTCGGGAAGTCCTCACTTCCCCATCAGAGTTCAGGATAAGTCCATCTCCAGCAGGGTCTTGGTTCTCCAATCTTAAAGTCCAATTTATTTTTGGCAATGGCGGTTGTTCAGAGCCGGTGCATCATTGACAGCTTTCCCCGCAGAGTTGTCTCCTCCTCATCAGGATGGATCAGATCAATGCAATGATCATCAGTTCCTCCCCAGTCAAGCCATCTGGGATATCTGTTATCTCCTCATCGGGAGACCCCTTTTGCATTTGCATTTACATATAGTAATCATCCTTACATTTGCATCCTCCAAAGCGTAGCATTTCCATCGTCATGGAGCATTACGCCATAAATTCAAATATATGCATACCAGCATGGGCCAGTTTTGAGGTATATTACATGAGACCTGTTATATCTCCTATCAGATTGATATATTCCCCATAGAATGCAACTTCATTTCCCAGGATGGATGCTTCTACCAAGTTTTGTTGTTATCCCCAATTGAGTCTTGTTTCAGTACAACAGTCTCATTTCCTTTCGCGTCTCCGTTTCAGTACAACGGTCGTGTCTCAGGTTATCATTTAAGTACAATGATCCTGTTTGCTCGGGCTCTCGTTTAAGTACAACGACCCCATTTCATTCGAGTCTCCATTTAAGTACAATGGTCTCGTATTTGAGTCTTGTTTCAGTACAACAGTCTCATTTCCTTTCGCGTCTCGGGTTATCGTTTAAGTACAACGACCCCATTTCATTCGAGTCTCCATTTAAGTACAATGGTCTCGTATTTGAGTCTTGTTTCAGTACAACAGTCTCATTTCCTTTCGCGTCTCCGTTTCAGTACAACGGTCGCGTCTTGGGCTCTCGTTTAAGTACAACGATCCCGTTCCTTTCGAGTCTCCATTTAAGTACAATGGTCTCGTCTTTGAGTCTTGTTTCAGTACAACAGTCTCATTTCTCTTCGCGTCTCCGTTTCAGTACAACGGTTGTATCTTGGGCTCTCGTTTAAGTACAACGATCCCATTTCATTCGAGTCTCCATTTAAGTACAATGGTCTCGTAATTGAGTATTGTTTCAGTACAACAATCTCATGTTCTCATGCCTCCGTTTCAGTACAACGGTTGTATCTTGGGCTCTCGTTTAAGTACAACGATCCCATTTCATTCGAGTCTCCATTTAAGTACAATGGTCTCGTATTTGAGTCTTGTTTCAGTACAACAGGCTCATTTTTTCGCGTCTCCGTTTCAGTACAACGGTCGCGTCTTGGGCTCTCGTTTAAGTACAACGACCCCATTTCTTTTCGAGTCTCCATTTAAGTACAATGGTCTCGTCTTTGAGTCTTGTTTCAGTACAACAGTCTCATTTCCTTTCGCGTCTCCGTTTCAGTACAACGGTCGCGTCTCAGGTTATCATTTAAGTACAATGATCCTGTTTGCTCGGGCTCTCGTTTAAGTACAACGACCCCATTTCATTCGAGTCTCCATTTAAGTACAATGGTCTCGTATTTGAGTCTTGTTTCAGTACAACAGTCTCATTTATCTTCGCGTCTCCGTTTCAGTACAACGGTCGCGTCTCGGGCTCTCGTTTAAGTACAACGACCCCATTTCTTTTCGAGTCTCCATTTAAGTACAATGGTCTCGTCTTTGAGTCTTGTTTCAGTACAACAGTCTCATTTCTCTTCGCGTCTCCGTTTCAGTACAACGGTTGTATCTTGGGCTCTCGTTTAAGTACAACGATCCCATTTCATTCGAGTCTCCATTTAAGTACAATGGTCTCGTAATTGAGTATTGTTTCAGTACAACAATCTCATGTTCTCATGCCTCCGTTTCAGTACAACGGTTGTATCTTGGGCTCTCGTTTAAGTACAACGATCCCATTTCATTCGAGTCTCCATTTAAGTACAATGGTCTCGTATTTGAGTCTTGTTTCAGTACAACAGTCTCATTTCCTTTCGCGTCTCCGTTTCAGTACAACGGTCGCGTCTCAGGTTATCATTTAAGTACAATGATCCTGTTTGCTCGGGCTCTCGTTTAAGTACAACGACCCCATTTCATTCGAGTCTCCATTTAAGTACAATGGTCTCGTATTTGAGTCTTGTTTCAGTACAACAGTCTCATTTCTCTTCGCGTCTCCGTTTCAGTACAACGGTCGCGTCTCAGGTTATCATTTAAGTACAATGATCCTGTTTGTTCGGGCTCTCGTTTAAGTACAACGATCCCATTTCATTCGGGTTATCATTTAAGTACAATGATCCCGTTTCATCCCGTCTTATCTTCTTTTGAGTTGTCATTCGAGGATG
Source organism: Lathyrus aphaca (assembly GCA_963966055.1). NCBI lineage: Eukaryota > Viridiplantae > Streptophyta > Magnoliopsida > Fabales > Fabaceae > Lathyrus > Lathyrus aphaca. Next base: position 90,904,114 of record OZ014521.1, read on the forward strand.
GCATGCTTCCCAGTAAATTTCCACCTGTTTCTATTTTTCCGCTACCTATTCGGAGGTCAAAATCAGAAAATACATAAATAAATAAATGGGCAGATGGCATTTCCATTACCCTCGGTGTGCAAATTTTCAGGTTTTATTCGAGTATTCAATCACTCCATACCTTGAACGCCTAAAAGTTGTTGCAATCATCCGTTCAGGTCTGCAGTTGATTGAATAGGGGCAGCTGTAATACCTCAAAATTTGCCCTCTCATTTCCTCAACATTTTGCATATCATTTTGCATATATGGATTCATAAAATAACCAAAAACATTGCATCATATATAGCATAGCCGAGGCGTGGGTATGTGATCAATGATCGGAGCAACCGAAAGTTATGAAGAGGCTACCGAAGGGCCACAAAGCTTCTCAACCTTGTGCAAAGGGTTCACAATATCCCACAAGTCTTCACTTGAAGCCACAAGTCATGGAAAGTTTTGGTTTGATTGAAGGAGGCAAGCAGTGCAATACTTCTTGAGGGAAAAGAGCCGAATTAGGGTTTCATTTCTACAGGGCTTCTACATAAATTTTTGAGTCGAAGTGGATTTCTTTGACTTATATATGATGTCAAGTGCCTAGGGTTCAAATCTCGTCCACAAATTCATTTTGGAAGGGGTTCGACTGGCCGGACGACGGAAAATCGAGGAATTGGAGAAAAGGCAATCGGGCTAGGTAAAAAGGGTCGACTCCGGACTTTTAAGATCGAGATCGTGAAATTAGGGTTACAATGATCCTATGGTTCAAACTTGATCAAGAAATGATGGAGGAATCATAGAAAAACCAAAGAAAAATCATTTGAAAGGTAGTTAGTTTCACCATTTCCCTCCACCTTTCCTTCCACTTTCTTTCCACACTTCCTTTCATTCTTTCCGTCTCATTTTTCCACTTCAATTCCACTCCATTTCCCTTGGAAACTTCCACCACCTTCCACCATTTTCTAGAGTGTTCCAAGGAATATTCCCTTTTCCAACCCTAACCCTAACTAACTTCCAAACCTAATTTTGGATCCCAAACCTAATATTTGGGCCCCAAACCCAAACCTAGCTCCTAGCCTAGTCTCTATTTAAGCCATTTTCATCCAAACAAAAAGGGTTGAACACCATTTTCCAATCTCACTCTTTGATAAGCACTTTTTTCTCTCACTTTTCCTCTCCCTCTCACCAAAGCTTTTTTCAAATAAGCTCTTCAAGTTTCACATTGAAACTTGAAGATCTTGAAGCTTAAGCCTCCAACCTCCATATTTTGTGGATTGAAGAAGGATAAGCTACTGAATTTTGTGAGGATTATCGACTTATCAGAAGCACACGAAGATTCAAGCTCAAGAACGCATTTATTTTGCGATTTCTTGGTTTTCGGTTTTCTCTTCGATTCAAGCTCCGATTCTTGCAACAATCACCGAAGCACTCCTCCGCTTCGTAGGTTGGTGATCTTAATCATTTCTTCTTTAAGTTATTCTCTCCATCTCGCCATTTTTGGCATTCTTTAAGTGCTTTTCGCTTTGTTTAAAATCAATTCCGTTTCGATTATGTTTGCTTGTGATTTGTGATTTTGGTTGAATTTGGATTTAAGGTGTTAATAGATATAGGTTCTACCATGTGTAAATAAGCTCCAATTGAGTAGAAATTTGTGTTAGCATGATTAAGTGGGGGTTAGGATTGTTTAGAAGGAAGATTGTGGCCAAAAGCACTTTTTTCAAAAGCATTTTTCACTTTTTGTTCAGTGTTAACCGGTTAACGCATGTGGTTAACCGGTTAACGCATGCGTTTTTGGCCAGAATGCTGTATTTTTCTGCCCGTTAACGGGTTAACCTATATGGTTAACCGGTTAACGCTGTTCATTTTTGGATTTTTAGCCTATTTTCTTGCTCAATCTTGCTTCCTAGTGCCTCTAATGTTCATGTATGTTTAGGTAGTGATTTTAGGGAATTTTTGGGTCCATTTCCAGTAGCCAATTTATTTTTTTCGAGTCGTTTCGACATGATTCCATTTACTTTTCTATGTTTTGTGTTAAAGGTGCAAATGTGATATAAGTGATTCTTGATGTTGTTTGCTACACTTTAATCATTTGTTTCACATGTTAATTGCTTGCTTAAATCCAACATATGCTTCATGATTATTGTCATTGCTTGCTTGATTGATAAAGTGATTAAATACCATGTTGATTTTTTGCCAAAAGTGATTAAATGCTTCACATGTTCATGCAAGTTTCTTGTGCTTAATTGACCATATCTTAACATGAGTTCAATTCTGATTTTATGCCATGCATGTGTAACAATTGATGCTTGTAGTGATACTTGTTCAATCTCATGATAAAATGCTCATGTGTGCAACATGAAAAAAGTATGTTTGTTCTTGATTGATCATTGTCATTTTTAATCAAATAAATGATGTAAATAAATTCACATGTTTGAGTTCATTTTGTGATGCATGTAGATTCATGTCAAGTGACATTAATGTGTTGTTTATCATTCACTTTGTGCACATAAATAAAAATAATCAAATTTGGATTTTGCATTTCATAGCTGTTTTGTATATAGCTGCTGTAAAATACATGGTGTTTGTTATATTAGTATGATGTGTGTGACTTTCTACACCTACTTTTTCATGTTGCATGCTGGCTGTAAAAAGCTGGTGGGTGTTAGGCTTAGTTTCATAGCTGTTTGTGTATTAAGGGGCTGTAATAGGTGTTGTATTTTGGTTTTAGCATTTTTCTAGTTCCTTTAGGATTAAAATAGAGTCTAGTTTAGGTCTAAGGTGCCTTAGGATTTAACTAGGATTTAATTAATGTGTGTTTGCCTTATTCTTTTTAATAAAAATGTGCATTAACACTTGTTTTGTAGTGGGGAAGATTGAGGTAAGTTTACTCCACTTTATCCTTTATTTTTTATGCATTTCTTTTAGGCTTTTTAATTCATTTTTCCTTCCATGTTTGTGATTGGTAGGATTCCCCATTGTTAGGACCAACTTATCTTCCTTAGGAAGTAAGTTGCATCCTTTTTCCTTTTTTTTCTTTTCCTTTTTCCATTAGGAATAGAAAACCTCACTAACCACTAGGATCACTTTGTAAATACATAATACATTAGGATTGAGTCTTAGTCCCTTAGATTTTTCCTTTTATCAACTTGAGTCATTCTCTTTCTCATCTCAAAAGAAAAGCAATAAAACACTTAATAAAAACCGAACAATCTTGTACGACACGAGACTTTGTTGCGGAGTGTTTATACGCGTCCTGTTTCGGGGCGAGGTGTAAGTACTTCCCGCGATTGATAGGTCTTAGTATGAGAACGTTCACAAACAAATTCAAAACACTTCTTTTAAAAAGACAAAAACAAACAATAACCGACTATCCTGCGGGAACTTCTTCTCTCATCTCATTCACTCACATCGCGAACTCGCGGCGACTTGTCACACATGCAAGACGGTAAACGCACTCGTACCAGACGAGCCTGCAACACCTGAGCATAGACACACGCAGTTCCAGCTGTAAAAAACACAAACAAATAGTTCCCGCCTAGGTTAGGCGAACTACGTCGACTCTGATCCTCATTATCCCGATGAGGTACGTAGGCAGCGGGGTAGGGCCCGTTCGAGCACATTCTTTATTTTCCCTACATTTCCCCTTTTCTTTCCATTCTCTCTTCTTATTCCTTTCTCATTTTCCATTCCCTTTATTCCAGTAGCGGTTTTATTCAGCAGCATCTTATTTTCTCACCCTTTGAAACAAACAAGCAAGTGTGGATCCCGTCGGGTACGACGGACGATCTGGGGTGCTAATACCTTCCCAGTTCGTAACCGACTCCCGAACTCAGATCTTTGGTTCGCAAGGCCTTGTCCTTTCCTTCTTCCTCAGGTTTTTGCAACATTACCTTTCCCATTCTTTCGGGATAAAAATGTCTGGCTGGCGACTCTAACCTTTCCGCGCCACTTTCGCGTTTGTACTAGGATGAAAATCCCGGGAGCGACACTCAGGTGTTACCGGCTCTGACTCGAGGGTGTTTACCGTGTCGTTGTTTGAATTGTCGAGGCAAGTCGTAATCGTCTGCAAAGAGTAGGAGATGAGAAAAGAAGATACGACGTCCTTGTTTGTTGTCTTTTATGAGAAGTGTTTTTAAATTTGTTTGTTAACATTATCATACTAAGACTTATCCATTGTGGTGATAACCTACACCTCTCCCCGAAACGGGACGTGCATAAGTACTCTGCAACAACGTCTCACGTCATATGAGAACATTCAACCTTTATTAATTATTTTATTATTTTCTTTATGAGATGAGAAAGAAATGACTCAAATTGTTAAAGGACAAACTAAGGGGACTAAGACTCAACCCTAAATTGTTTATTGTATGCCAAGAGAGGTCCTAATGGTTTGTGAGGTTTTCTAATCCTAGTGATGAAGAGGAAAAAAATAAAAGAGAGTTAGAACTTAACTTACTTCCTAAGGAAGATAAGTGGATCTAAAGAAAGGGGAAGCCTATACAAGTGAAGTTAAAATTCTAAGGCAGACGCCAAAATAAAGCATAAAAGGGTGAAGAGGAAGGATATGACCAAAGTCTTACCTCAACCTCCCTACAAAACAAGGATTAGTTTCAAGATGCATATTAAACACATAAACAAATATAAAGACTATTCATTTCATGGAAACACACTTAAAGGAATTCTAAGCCTAAGTATTAAAAATTAAAGGATCCTACATGATAATAATCTTCTAAAATCAGTAGCTAAACCATACCAAGGCCTTCTAATATTCTAAGATCAAACCTAATCAAACTATGTCCTTATGCAACCCAAAATCCTAAGTGAAAACTAGGTGAATTTGCATGGAAAATTTGAATAAAATCAAAGCACTAAAAATAGTAATGGTCCTGGAAAAAATATGAAATTAATTCCCAAAGGTCCCTAACCTAAATCTAATGTTGTGTTAAATAATCTCTTAAAAATTCACAATCTAGCTATACTAAATGGGCACCTAAAACTACTTAGGAAATATTCACAAATTTGCACAAGCAACACTACCAAAACAGTGGTTAAAATGACTTAAAAATATAACAAAAATTATTCCAGTTACCTTTATGAGTCTTCTAAACATAGCAAAAAGAATGAGGAAAAAAGATTAATGGAAATGGGAGAAACAAATTGTACAAAATGAAATGTAGATGAAGGAATTCAATAGAAAACTAGTTAAATGGAAAATCGAAATAAAATTGGAAAAAGGCAAAAATCAGAAAATAAAAATGTGGAAAAATTATAAAATGAGTTAGGAAGCTCTTATCTGGACCGCCTGATGGAGTGGACTCCTAAGTATTCCTATCAAACGATTCAAACAAGGCATGAACATACCAACTATGGTGGGAGAGACGCATGGGATCGACCGATGGAAGGAGCCTACCGGACGGTGACAAGTGTCACCGTCGGTGTGGCTGAGAATTTCAAAAGCTATCTAATCTTATCCTATTTCTTGGAAAATAAATGTGATTAATGGTGGATTAATTGAGTTTTATATTTGTTTAAAATTCCATTAACAAGATTATTTGTTTTAATTTCTACTAATTCTCATCAAGTTTTATAACAATTAAAACTACATAATAAACTCACAAGAACAGAAATCTGAATAACCCTAGAAACATAACTAAACCCTAATTCCTCTTCTCCTCCGCCGTATCCTCTTCATCTTCCGCAGCACCTCCTCCACTCTCATCTTCTTCGTTCTCCTCCGTCAACACTCTCTCTCACCTAACTTCATCTTCTACCTCCCTCTCTGGCCACCGATACAAACACCTCTAAACGGCCAACCGAAAACACTCCTCCTCCTAACCTTCGATTCACTTCTTAACGCACACCTATCTCCAAATCCTCGATACAAAATCGGAGCACACAAACTCAAACAATAGCAACAACAACACACCATAGACGACTTCGCATAAACATGAGTTCGAAATCGTACCTATGGAGCAAAGCTATGTCGACGCTGCCAACGCAGAGGGATGTCGTTACCGCCGCTTCGATAACACCACGAGATTGATGGAGAAGACTTCCGTCTGGTTTCTAAAAGAGGAAGAGCAATCTAAAACTCGACGTCGCATTTTGGTCCGTTTGAATAACTTGATGTCGTGGCGAGGAAGACGGCTGAAAATGATACACGCTGATGCAAACCGAGCTGAATGACGACGGGTCTTTCAACGTCTAGGTAAGATTGTTCAACCTAATTTCTCTGTGATATTTCTGAAATTTGGATCATGATTTGATGCGGACTAATGGTGAATTCGACTCTGACTCCATATTTGTTGCATCCTGTTGATTATGGTGTTGTGTGTAGATGCATGGACATTGAGTAGTTGCTAATGAAGATAGAAGCTACTATTGGTAAGGGTGAAAGAAATTGTAAAAGATTGATGAGATTGGTTGAGGTTTGCAGAGAACACGAATGAGGAAGAAGAATGGTGGAGAAGAGAAGTTTCAAAAATTGAAGAAGAAGAATTGAAGAAGGGTGAAAGAGAGTGATGAAGAAGATTGGAGAATTGGTTCAGAGAAAGAAAGGATGAAGAAGAGATTCAAGAAAATGGTTGAGGAAGTTGTAGAAGAGTGATTGAAGGTCTTTTATAGAAGATTGGAGAGGCTTATGTGAAGAAATTCAGGTGAAGTTTCTAAAAAAAATCTGTTGTGAGAGTTTGTTTTGAATTCTGTTATGGATTTTTGAGTTAGTTTAATTTTGTTAGTTATAGGTTGTTAGGATTCGGTTAGAAGTTTTGGATTTCTGTTGAATGATGAAGCTCCTGAAGGTTTTTTTTTCTGAATTGTTTATGTTTATTCCCTTATTGATTCAGGTTGATGAGAGGTGATCTTGGATTTTCATTCTCGGTTTATTGGAGATGGAAGAGAGTTTTGTTTGAAGGTGATTTAAAGTTGTCGATGAAGAATGTGTTGAAGAGTGATAAGGATGATAGTGAAGTTCACTGAAAGTTCAGGTTAAGGATTTTCATAAGTTTTTCTAATACCTTTCATCTGCAGCCTTTTTTTTGGAACTGTAATTTTCTATTGTATTGTTGTTGAGTTTGTAACCTAGTCCGATTGGAGCTGTAATGGATTTTTCTGTTAAGGATTTTCTGTTATGATTTCTCAGTGGATGTTGAATGAGTAATTGAATCCTTGAAAGTGAACTTCTTGGAGTTTTTCTAGAGTCTAAAATTTTGTTGAAGAGTTGGACCATAGTTTTTCCTGTTATCAAGAGTGAAAAAGCCTTCTATTTTTCTCCTCTTCAAGATGTAACTGAATTTTCTCTTAAGTTATTTTTCTGCTATTTCTATTAGCTCCTTCTTGTAAAATTTCTGATAGGTACTTTTTTTGAATGAATTTGGTTTTTTCTAAGTGTTAATTCAGTATCACCAATATGCCAATGAACTAATTTTGTGGAGCATGGAAATCCATGGTGTAAACAAAATGCAGGAAACCCAATAACATTAATCAAATTTCGATAGAAAGAAATGGTTTTGATTAGAACTATAATGACTTTAGAATTGATCTTAAACATCGGCTTAGGACAAGACTTAAGTAGATGTTGGATATTGGACTTTTGTGGCAAAATAAATTTAATTGAAACATGAAACTCATGATATCAAACTTAGGGACATGAATTGAATTTGGACATGGAAGGAAATTGGGATTTAGGTCAAACAAAAGGAGTTAGTTTAAGAAGGATGATTTAACTAAAAAAATTGACGAAAGAAATTTATTTAACAAGTTAATAAACTTGTTTATGGAAAAGTAGATATTGGTTCGAATAAGAAAAATAAAGCGGGCGTACGAAAGACAAGTATGAATTTGAGATGGGATTTTGAACAAAATAAATGTGGATAATGAAATATGCTTAGGTATGGACCTCAATCCGCCAATTCAAACCAACTTGATATCAAAATAAAACAAATCACTTGGAATGGCAAACATGGTTTAGTACCCTAAGAATCACCAAGACCACAACTCACAACACACTCCGTTATAACCTTGATGAAACACTAATACTTCAGGAACTTCAGAATAAGCATACGTTCGAGATGACACAAGCTCAACCCTTGTCTCAAACTTGAGTGTAATAACCAGATAAACCTCTTATGCCGATGGAATGCATGGTTATGATTTTACGACCTAACATGAGATGCATATGAATGAAGCATAACCCAGTTAGTGGAAATAAATAAGAGGGCAAATTTTTGGGTGTTATAGCTGCCCCTATTCAATCATTGTAGACCTGAATGGATGATAGCTGATGCTTTCAGACGTTTGAGGTGTGCAGGGATTGAATACTAGAAACAACTAGAAAATTTGCACTTTGTGGAAGAAGAACAGGGAAATAAACCCAACCCTATGAACTCTGCTTGGGTATAATTTTGCTGTGATGAATAGTAAACAGGGAATGCCTTTTGAATAATTCCAGAGGACTACTAGCCTGCCACGCTGTGGGTGGACTTTCAAATACCTTGACATCCTGGGGACAAAATTTCGCCAATCTGTGGTTGGGCTTTAAGAATTTTCCACCCGAAGATGGACTTTGGTCAGTCCGTGGTTGAGCCTTAAGAATTTGCTACCCGGAGATGGACTTTGGCCAATCTGTGGATGGGCTTTAAGAATTTGCCACCCGAAGATAGACTTTGGCCAGTATGTGGCTGGGCTTTAAGAATTTACCACCCGGAGATGGACTTTGGTCAGTCTGCGGTTGGACTTCACGATACTTTGCCACCCTGAGGGCGTACTTTTGCCAATCTGTGGCTGGGCTTTAAGAATTTGCCACTCGGAGATGGACTTTGGCCAATCTGCGGTTGGACTTCACGATACTTTGCCACACTGAGAACAGACTTTTGCCAATCTGTGGTTGGGCTTTAAGAATTTGCCACCCGGAGATGGACTTTGGCCAGTTTGCGGTTGGACTTCACGATACTTTGCCACCCTGAGGACGAACTTTTGTTAATCTGCGGTTGGACTTTTAGAAATTTGCCACCCTGAGGATGGACTTTGGCCAGTCTGCGGCTGGACTTTTGCTCACTACGGGAGACTTTTGCCCACAGCGGGGGACTTTTGAAATTTGCCACCCTGAGGATGGACTTTTGCCAGTCTGCGGCTAAACTTTTGCTCACCGCGGGAGACTTTTTTCCACTGCGGGGGACTTTTGCCCACTGCGGGGGACTTTTGCTCACTACGGGAGACCTTTTCCCACCGCGGGGGACTTTAGAAATTTGCCACCCTGAGGATGGACTTTGGCCAGTCTGCGGCTGGACTTTTGCTCACTGCGGGAGACTTTTGAAATTTGTCACCCTGAGGATGGAGTTTCGCCAATCTGCGGTTGGACTTTTGCTTACTGCGGGAGACTTTAGAAATTTGCCACCCTGAGGATGGACTTTTTCCAATCTGCGGTTGGACTTTTGCTCACTGTGGGAGACTTTTGCACACTGCGGGGGACTTTTGAAATTTGTCACCCTGAAAATGGACTTTCGCCAATCTGCGGTTGGACTTTTGCTCACTACGGAAGACTTTTGAAATTCTCCACCCTGATGATGGACTTTCGCCATTCTACGGTTGGACTTTAGAAATTTTCCACCCCGATGATGGACTTTTGCCAATCTGTGGTTGGACTTTTGCTCATTGCGGGAGACTTTTGCTCACTGCGGTGGACTTTTGCCCACTGCGGGGACCTTTGCTCGCTACGAGAGACTTTTGAAATTTGCCACCCTAAGGATGGACTTTTGCCAATCTGCGGTTGAACTTTTTCTTACTGCGGGAGACTTTTGAAATTTGCCACCCTGGGGATGGACTTTTGAATTTTCCACCCAGTGGATGGACTTTTTCCAATCTGCGGTTGGACTTTTCAAGATATCAAACTTGGATTATGTTGGGTATGCATATGTTGAACTGCATGGCGTGATGCCCCATGACACCGGGGATATTATGTCTTGAGTATTGTCAATGAACTGATGTAAGTGTAAAGGGAATTCCTGACGCGGAAGTAATAAGTCCCTGCTGACTATGTTGGGAATGAAAATGATCGCTGATTCGATATCGAGAAGCCATGCGGGGATAACACCTCTGCTGGAGAAGAGTGTGAGTAATTCATCTATCTCGAATTATCACTTTTGCCAAAAATAAATTAGACTTTAGATTTGAGGACCATGCTAGGGGATACCTCAACTATTGGGGATTGAATCTCACCCATAAGACTCAGCTGGGGGGGAATCCGCAACTTTTCGACTTAGCTGGGAAAAGTCTTGCCAAGGCTATGCTGAGGAGAACTCTCTTGTCTATCTGAATTTTCTAAGCCTTTGTGGGGAAGGGAACCGTTTAACTGGTTGCCGGGAATACGTGAACTCCTGTAAGAAATACTTCACCGCGGGAAGACGACTTTTTACTTGGGGATTAACAATCCTTATTGCTTTGTTGGAGCGAGAAAATCCTTTGAGATCTGTTGGGGAAGAGAATAATTTGTCTGAAATCTGCTGGGGGAATAGGAGTTACCTTAAATCTGTGGAGGAAACATGATCAAGGAAACCTATTGAAGAAAAAGTTTGGTGACTTTACTGGGGATAACTTCCATCCGCCTGCTGGGAATAACAAAATCGAAACACGTCCTGTTGAGGAGGAAAGATTTCAAGTCGTCTCGTGTCGTGGATGTTGCACCCCAAAATTTGCCCTCACAATACAAGACTTTGTGTGCTAAGAAGGTTCACAAGGTTCACAAGATTCACAACACTTACAAGACCTTTCATGAGGTTCATGAAGTCTACAAGTCACTTTATGAAGTTCACAAGGTTCACAAGATTCCCAATGCTTTCAAGACCTTTCATGAGGTTCATGAAGTCTACAAGTCACTTTATGAAGTTCACAAGGTTCACAAGATTCCCAATGTTTTCAAGACCTTTCATGAGGTTCATGAAGTCTACAAGTCACTTTATGAAGTTCACAAGGTTCACAAGGTTCACAATACCTCCCATGAGGTTCACAAGACATTTTATGATGGTTCACAAGATTCACAAAGTTCACATTTAGTCTGATTAAAGTCAAAACCCTAGTTTTGGATGCACTGCTTAGGAGGTGCATTGTCTGAGGGAATTGTCAACTCTTTTGACCAATTATGAACTTTGTGAATCTTGTGAACCATCATAAAATGTCTTGTGAACCTCATGGGAGGTATTGTGAACCTTGTGAACTTCATAAAGTGACTTGTAGACTTCATGAACCTCATGAAAGGTCTTGAAAACATTGGGAATCTTGTGAACCTTGTGAACTTCATAAAGTGACTTGTAGACTTCATGAACCTCATGAAAGGTCTTGAAAGCATTGGGAATCTTGTGAACCTTGTGAACTTCATAAAGTGACTTGTAGACTTCATGAACCTCATGAAAGGTCTTGTAAGTGTTGTGAATCTTGTGAACCTTGTGAACCTTCTTAGCACACAAAGTCTTGTATTGTGAGGGCAAATTTTGGGGTGCAACAGCTGCCCCTGTTCAATTTTCTGAAACCTGAGGGGTTAGATTGGTATATTTGCCAGTCGTGACCTGGAAGGTTGAAGGGGATTGAACACAAAAGCCCAAAAATTTGCACTCACCGGTGCGTAGAGTGATACTGATGTTTGGGGTTATATATGCTTGAGTGGGCTTAAAGATGCCACTTGGAGAAAAGTTCTTCAGATACATTTCTTGGAGGATAAAGCAGTCCAAAATATGAAGATATAATGATAGCTTTCAGGAGGATAAAACAATCCTGAAGTAGTGATATGGTTTCAGGAGGATAAAGCAATCCCGAGGTAGTGATATGCTTTCAGGAGGATAAAGCAATCCTGATGGAATGATGATAACTTTCAGGAGGATAAAGCAGTCCTGATAATCACAAATCTGTTTGCTGGAGAATTAACCTGAAAACAAGGTAGCATTCTATATGGTAGCATTAGTTTATGCATTATGTATGCAGATATAGTATGATGCACCTAAATGATGTATTATGTATCTAAGGATATGTATGTTATGATATGATGTAAATGATGTATGTATGATATGATACTGCCTGAGATGTCCGGATATCTTCGTATAATAACTGCTGGCCAGGGAAAATAAATCCCGGTTTGTTGCTGAAGAGTATGGGGAATTCGTTCCCGTCTTGTGTGATAAGAAGGTATACATAACCTCCTGTCTGCTGGGGATAGCAAGGTATATATAACCTCCCGTCTGCTGGGGATAGCAAGGTATATATAACCTCCCGTCTGTGTTTGATAGTAGGGTAGATATAACCCCCGTCTTCGTTCGTCGTACCCTTATTGGAAAGTAATTTCCCGTATATCCGTATGAGGATAAAAGAGATGGATATAAATTCCAGGGGAGATGAGACTTTATGAAGATGGATTTGTCCTACTGAGGGTTTGTAGCTGTTTTGTAGAGATGAACCGGCGAAGCTTCGTTGAAATCCTTCCCTCGTTCGTCCTTAGTAAATACTATTACTGCATTTTCATGCATTTCTGGTAAACATCAATCATATTCAAAAGCATAATACATTCAAACACAACCAATGGACGCTTTTGCTAGAGTAAAAGTAAATCTGGACTCAGAGGGAAAAGTAAAGCTGAATTTGAAAGTAGAATTGTTTCAACTTGGAGAGTGTATAGCCAATTGGATCTATAGCTCCTGAAATTCTTTAACTTTCCTGAATACCTTTCATAGTTGGATCTGAAGACATGATACTGACACCATCTGATATTACTGGCGTAGACAATTAATTTCCACCATGGCTTCTGCTGAGAATCCAATATCAAGGTAACACAATGAGAGGAATGTGTTTTCAAATTGTGATGGACCATATACTCTCCGGATACTAGATTTGAAAAGAAAGTATTGCCCCTTGGTTGGGGATGAATTGTCCCATAAAGGGAAGTATCTGAATGTGGTTACCTCGGGAGAAACAAGTAGAATGCCCCATAAGCATATGCCCCTGGCATTGTGACCAGGATTCTTTCTTGACTTGCTTTGTAATGAGTCTCAAAAGTATCCTTTGCTCCTTCAACTGGATCCAGGATCTCTGTAAGTCTTTCATGTCAGTGGGCATGTCTGGGTGAAGGATGGTATAAGAGGTATCCCCTTCAGCAACAGGTTCCATGGTAACTGGCAGGATAGCAGGATATGGCATCATGAGAGTCTGAGCACGAGATCTCACCCATCTGAGATAAGCTTCCATAGGAATAATGTACTTAGGCTCCAGTGTCTTGCTGTCAACCCTGTTTACTTTTCCCCAGGCTCGTATGAATCTCTGACGGTAACCTTGAAGATCGTTGTCGTAGTCAAATACAATACCTTGAATCAACATGTCATGTGGACCATCACTCCGAGCGTAACCAAACTGTCGTAAAGCTAGAGAGGGGTTGTAGGTGATGCCTCCTCTTATGCCCAGAAGTGGCACATTAGGGAACTCCCCACAACGATCAATGATAGTGACATTCTCCATAGATCTGGAGCACCAATGGATATCTGAATGCGAGAGTGACATGATCCTTTTAGACCATCTGAACCCTTGCTCATTCTTCATTACTGAGCGAGGAAGGTGAGAAATAAACCACCTAGATAGCAAAGGTATGCAACACATTAAAGTTCCTCTTGCCCTTGTAGTACGAGTATGAAGAGAATGTAGGATGTCTCCAAGCAATGTAGGCACTGGATTGTGACTCAGGAATATGTTGATGGCATGAACATCTATGAACTGATCTGGATTGGGGAACAATACTAAGCCATAAATCAACAAGGCTAAGATTTCCTCAAAAGCATCATAGCTCATAGCTTTCAAGAACACTTGAGCCTTCTCTATCAATACCTTAGCAAGAATACCCTTGACTCTGCTTCTCGTTTCTAGAACAATGTCAGACTTCTTCAAATGTAGAGCTGCAGCAATAACCTCAGGTTTAGGCTCTCTTTCCAAGCCTGTGAATGGTCTTTGATCAAGAACAGGTATACTCATAAGTTTAGAGAACTCCTCCATGGTTGGAACCAGCTGGTAGTCGGGGAATGTAAAGCAATGGTGCTTAGGGTCAAAGAACTGAAACAGAACACTCATCATGTCTTCATTGAACCCTGAAGTGACTAGATCTAATAGGTGACCATGTCTCTTGATGAACTGGGAATGATCAGACACTTGAGAAACCAACTCTTTAAGCTTAGGAGGTATGCCCACAAAGTTGATCCTGATGGTGTTTCTACGAGCAGAAGCCATGACCTGCAACAAAGAACAAAGATAAATCCCTTGGTCCTTGAAATGGTTAGTGAAAATGATATGCTTATGATGCATGATGATGTCATGATGTTATGTTCAATCACAAACATGTGGCACACACAAGCAAGTCACACAATAGCCCTAGGTTTAAAGGCTTGTATGAGGTTCAAAGGTAAGTACCCTCCCCTGAAGTTAGATGGTTCATCCTGTCCTACAAAAGTAACCAGGTTCTAAGGGATCTCAATATCATTGATCCTTCACAAGGGTGGTTGATCAGAAGGCAACTTACTTGCCAACCAAAACCCTCCAAGTTTAAGATCTCAATGAGTGTAGTATCGAGTGTCAACCAACTTCAGTCTGCACCAAAGCCGGTTACCTCACTACTTTCTAAAGGCCAAGATGAGTTAACTAGGGTTCTAAAAGTTAGTTAGTGCATCGACAACATATGGCAGCCTCATATTATCCTCAACTTGACTTAAGGAACATAAGCACCAACCAAGAAGTCGCACTAACTATGGCCACCAGATCAACCGTATCGATATACGTCGTACAGTTTCCTTGGTCTATTGCCATTTACCTAAGGTACACTAGATCCGGGTTAGGATCTTTCACACATAAGAGCCCAACAAGTAATATAAAGCAAACAAGGCAAACATTTTAAAGTGATCTAATTCCTAAGGGTACCCCTCTTTAATTAAATCCCCAGCAGAGTCGCCAGTTCTGTAACACGGTGGGAGAACTGACTTTAGTTATGTTGCGGATAGCAAGAGTCGCCACCGACTTTTATTTTATCCAAAGGAAAGGCATAAAAGAACAGGAAAGACCTTTTAAAAGATTTTTGGGTCCGGGGGGTAGGTTATGTAAAGGGAAGGTGTTAGCACCCTTTACATCCAAGGTAATGACTACCTATTCCTTAATAATAGGGATAGTCTTACCATTTAAAGGATTCAAGAACAGAAAGATTTAAACTTTAGGGTAGGTTCCTCATAGTTACTTGCTCACTATTCAAAAACTTTTCAAAACACCTCACAATTTCAAACAATTTTCAAACACAAGTTTTTTACACATCCGTACATGGATCATTATCAAACTCTTATGAAAATTTCTATTCACACACACTTCACATTTTCAAAAACAATTCAAAGTGAGCTAAGTAACTAAGAGCCCATGGATAACCATGGATGTAAAGGGTGCTAACACCTTCCCTTTACATAACCTACCCCCCGGACCCAAAAATCTTTTAAAAGGTCTTTCCTGTTCTTTTATGCCTTTCCTTTGGATAAAATAAAAGTCGGTGGCGACTCTTGCTATCCGCAACATAACTAAAGTCAGTTCTCCCACCGTGTTACAGTGGATCATTTGCATTTGCATGGACTTTACTTTAAGAGGATTTTACAAAAGACTTGGCGTCTTTAAACTGTCAAGTATTGTAACGGCTACATGAATTGGCGTAATAACCTTGCTAGGGGGGTAACCATTGTCAACGCAAATGAGTTCATAGCTGTTGGAAGCGCTGAACGAGATAATTGGCTTGACGAGCAACCGCTAGATGGGTAATAGACTCAATCAGTAAGAGTTATGACAAGAGGGTGACATAGAAACTCTTTGAGAGTATAACTATCCCGATACTCTGAACTCTGGGTAGATACTTCCGATTTTTTGTCTTTGGGAAATAATGAATTCTCGTGTTACTGGGGTGGCCTTCCCCAGTAAGAGTATTTGAATAGTTTTGCACTTGACTGACTAATCTTTGCTCTTGGAGAGATTTGAATCTCGAAGTGATTGCTCGACGTAACTGCCCCGGATTGGCTAGCTCTTACCATGACTTGTTGGGAAAGTCCTTACTCAATGGAGCTTTCTCGAAAAAGTGCATCCTGACGTGACTGTCTTTCAGAAGTTTTAGACTTCTCAACTTAGCAAGCTTAAGCTTCTGGATTGAATTTGCGCATGTGAACTTTTTATGATGCCAAACAAATGTATGCAAGCAGAAAAATATTTATTCTTAAAAAGAAAATTCTAATGTAACACACATGTTAATCTTGAAGTCTTTATTGAAAAGGTGTCGCAAACCTTTGTGAGTGAATCACTGGTTAAGATACAACATTATTTTTGAATAAAAGAAAGCATTCACATGCAATACCGACAAAAGTCTTTTAGCACAACTCATAGGAGTCAGGAACGTTATCTCGTGGTAGTACGCTCTAAAAATAACCCTGTTTCAGTTAGGACTTTTAAGGGTTATATCGTGGTCTGGTTCATGGTTATAGAAACAAAGGATATATTCTCGAAGTTTATATGTTCCCACCCCTCTTCGTGATGTCCTCCATTCCTATGTTCAGCTAATTTTCACAAGCGCTCACCTTTCGTAAGGGTTTCATGATGGTTGAGGAACCATTGACACTAACAGTCAAGCACCAATCAGGTTGTTGTTGGAAGTCAGTCACCCATTTATCTTCGTGTACGTGCCACACGAATTTGTTTTTGTTTTAAGGATCTTTTTTGTGTAATCCTTTTCGTCTTTCACTCTTGCATTATTTTGCTTATCCCTAACTTTTTCCTGGACTGATTCTTGTGAATCTTTGATTGTGGAGTCCAGCGGGATACCCTAATTTTTGCCTAAGTCTCTTGTTTTCAAGTTTCGACTTAGCAGGCTTTTTCATTTCTTTTTCTCTTTTTTTTTGAACAAATTGTGTGACACTGGTGTGTCTTGATTGCTTTGCGAGGGTTGTGACTGTCTCCCTTCTCAATTGATGAAGGATAACCTTTGTGGTTTCTGGTCTTTTGACCTCTTGACTGGGATAACCATAGTGGTTTCTGGTCTTTGGACCTCTTGACTTAGATAACCATTGTGGTTTCTGCTCTTTGGACCTCTTGATTGGGATGATGGAATGTCATGGATCCTCAAATGCACTCCTTTATGAAGGTCTGGACGCTTGGTCTAACTAGCTGACACCTACCCTGCCCCTGGGTTAAACATAAGGGTTTTTTCACGCGAAAAGAGACTCATACTTCAAGGCTCAAAGGAGTTAGCGAGGGTCTATCTCCCTTATATCTCCGGTGTTTTAGGGATTTGAAACAAAGCCTGTACATCGTCAACAGGGTCTTATTCAAGAGCACACAATTTGAGATTCTTTGTGTTTTTGTTTCGTTATCCTCCCTCATAGAGTTTAAGCACGACAAATGGTATTGTGATGCACACATGCAAAATTATAAATAAATACAAATGAATTACTTCAAGAAAACACACGAGTTTTATTATGATTATCATTCAAAAGTAAAAAACTTTCATACATGTATACAAATGTTTTGCAAATAACAGAAACTAACAAATGAAAATGCAGTAAAGAAACTCAATGTTGCTGTAGTTGAAGAGGCTTGACTCCGTCTGGACCTATCAGTCTTGGATACTTTGAGTTATCAATAGCTTTTTCATGAACTTGTAAACTTCAAACAAACGGCTGCATGCCCAACGTGGCGATCATACCTCTTCTTCCAGTTATTCTGACTCTGACACGAGACCTCTGAAGGAGAGAGTAAAGATGGGGAGTAAAGTTGCCACATAAGGTTGCTCAGAAAGACCTGACGATCTTCTGCCTACGTATCTCCATTGACCAATGACCAATGAAGAATCAGAGTGACGTAGTTCCCCTCAATAGGGATAAAAATACATTGAAGAAAGACAAAACACACAATTGCCATTATTAAGAGTATTTGGATATTGTTGGCTTTATTTGCTTCATGAATACCCTTGCAAACCTGGGTGATTAATTTGAAGACTTCAGCTTAAAACGGACCATCTGGTATAACAACCGTGACATCCTCATTTGCAGAGTTCATTCTGGTTCCGCCGTGATTAGGCATTGGATTTTGGAGTACATTTAGGTGAGGAGAGAAATTGATTACCTTCGAATCAATTAGGTCTTGTACCTTATTCTGAAAAGCCCAACATTTCTAAATATTGTGCCCCTGGGCACTCGAATGGAATTCGCACCTGGCGTTTGCATCAAAATTTGGTGGTAGATTGTCAGCAGAAGGAGCCCTCATGGTACAGAGTTCAATCAGGTTCCATTTAAGAAACTCTGGAAGAAATACAACATACGAAAGTGGGATATGGTCAACTTTTCGTTCCCTCGCTTTTGTTATTTGCTGAATTGGCCTTTGTGCCCGTTGTTGCTGACCTTGAGATTGTGGTTGAGCATTTTGTTGTTGATATTGCTTTAAGTGCCTAACATGCCCATGCAATCTCTTACTCATACTCGGTCGAGGAGCGAATGAAGGTTGTTGATGTAACCCCTTTGAAGACTTGGCCCGAGTAACGACTCTAGAAGAAGGAAAGTTGACCATCTCTTTTGTATTCCTGCATGCGTTGACCTGCGACACTTCCCGCCCGGTTAGTCAAAAAGTGATTAATCCTTCATCAATTAAATCTTGCACTTGATGCTTGAACGCATTGCAATCATCAACATCATGTCCAAGAGCTCCAGAGTGAAAAACACAGTAGGCGTAGGGATTCCAACCTTGGTGAAGTTTACCAGAAGGAGAAGTTAGCTCGCGACACTCAATCAACCCCATTCTGAGCAGTTGTGGACACAACTCAACATAAGACAATGGTACCATATCAATGACCATTTCTTGCTCCTGTTGATAATGGGTTACTGCCAATGGAGGAGCTATAAACGAAACCTGTTGAAGTCTTTCTCCTGGAAACCAAGGCGTAGCAGTTGAGGAAGATCCCAGATAAGGAAAGAAAGTGCTCACTTCTTTGGCAGCGATTGGTGTAGGATCATTCAGCTCACTTGTATCGAGCAATGTGGAATTGGTTCCTATATTAGGCTCTTACCGACTGCCAAGTGATGATTGCTGGTGAAGAGACTCAAACTGTAGAGGAAATCTGCCTAACAACTCTTGATTTAGTGGACATCCCAAAGAGATGGGAGAAACCAGACCTTCTGTTCGAAAAGCAGACACATGGTTATTTTCTTTTTTCAGCATAGGATTCATGATTCCTGTGAGCAGCTTCATTTGAGTCTTCATCAAGTTGAATTCTTCTCTCAGCAGTTTCTGATCCTGGGACAACGTTTGAATATCCACCATAAATTGCCCCAGCTAGGCCTTCATCTCAGTCATCTCCGCTCGGAGTTGTTCCATGCCCATACCTTGACAATCAAGAATTTGTCCCTGAACACCTGTCACAAATGCAAGGATGTATGCAAATGCCATGTTCGATTATTTCCAAGGAATCTATCTGTCTTGATTCATGTTTTTAGCACAGAAAAAATCCAATTATTTAATTCAGATATGTTATCCTTAGAAATAACTAAACATGTATGCTAAAATGCCATGGTGTCATGTATGCAGCAGGCATGTGATCAATGGTCTGATGTTGATGCCGATGTGAGCTGTGAGTCAAGTGTCTGTATAGAACCACAATAGCAATATTATCTCTGTATAGAATCCTAGAACTGTGACCCCAAGAACTATAGAACCGAATCAAATCATAGGATAATCACTGATGGTGTTGAAGTTGAACAATGAGCCAAGTGTCTGTGGAGAGTCATAATAACAGGGTCACAATGGCAATCACAATAACAACTTCTCTGAATAGAAATTCCGGATCTCAGAACCAAAGAACCATAGAACCAGATCATAACACTGAATAATATTGGCAAAATGGGTATGTTGGAAGTTTAGGGTTCCTGCAAAACTGTAAACCCCTCCCAATCTCACGGGTGTGCAATTCCGGGTCAAAATCACAGACTCTCAAAGTCGAGCAGTAATAATATGTTCACCATTTCCAAATAATGGCTCATGACCAAATCAAGGAATCGGTTTGGCATTATGTACTACTCAAGAAGGTCTCAGCTGAGTCTGGGAAAACAAGTATCCCTCATAAGTCCCTAACTTCAAGCACTGAATCGAGAAATAATACCATATTCAGCCCTTGGGATACAATGCTATCGTCATACGAACAATTTTGCTTTTAACTGGATTCCTATGAGAGAACCAGGCCATCCTATGCGAGTTCCCAGTGGTCCCTCAGATGCGAGTGGGTTTGCCAAAAAATGTGGTCTACCACTGTCATCACTGGAGAGGGATGTTTCCACTAAGGTCCTCAATGATCGGTCCCCAGATGCACATAACTATCGAGGCCCTATTCCGAAATGGAGGAAATCCCCATACAGAATATTCCCAAGACGGTTGAAATCTGGGTGTGGTTTCATATCACAACATCATACTGAAATAGCATGCAGAGCAATATGAAACCACGCTAGTCCTAGGTGTATACTCAAGCAAGGTGTTTGGCTTATCTCACAGTATATCCCATCCCACGGAAAAAATGAAACCAACACATCCAGACAATAATAATGATGCATGATAAATACTAAAAGCAATAAATAAAGTTGTAAAGTAAAGCTGTAAAGTAAAGCTGTAAAGTAAAACTGTAAATGAAAACAATAAAGCTAAACTAAATCACACAACAACAAACAGATAAACACACAAAGAAACAAAAATAGACAAGCGATAGGATTGACTCTCAAAGGGGGAACCATAGATTCTGGGTTCAATCCCCAACAGAGTCTCCAGCTATCGCTCATGGGATTTTCATCCTAGTACAAACGCGAAAAGTGGCACGGAAAAGGTAGAGTCTCCAGCAAGGAATTTTTATCCCGAATGAATGGGAAAGGTAATGCTGCACAAAACGAAGGAGGAGGAAAGGACGAGGCATTGCGAACCAAAGATCTGGGTTTGGAAGTCGGTTACGAACTGGTAAGGTATTAGCACCCCAGATCGTCCGCCATACCCGACGGGATCCATGCTTGTTTGTCTATTTCAAAGGGTGTGAAAGAATAAAGCTGTTGAACAAATGAATTGCTAACTGGAACTGGAATGAGAGGGAACTGGAAAAGGAGAATGGAAAGAAAGGGGGAAATGTAGGGAAAATAAAGAATGTGCTCGCACGGGCCCTACCTCGCTGCCTACGTACCTCATCGAGAAAGTGAGGATCAGAGTCGACATAGTTCACCTAACTAAGGCGGAAACTTTCTTGTGTTTTTTAAGATGACGTTGCCATAGCTCTAGCTCAGGTGTTACCGGCTCTGACTCGATGGTGTTTAGCGTATCGCTGTTTGAACTGTCGAGGCAAGTCACAATTGTCCGCAAAGAGTAGGAGATGAGAAGAGAAGACACAACGTCTTGGTTTGTTGTCTTTTATGAGAAGTGTTTTTAAATTTTTTTGTGAACATTATCATACTAAGACTTATCCATCGTGGTAGATAACCTACACCTCGCCCCGAAACTGGACGTGCATAAGTACTCCGCAACAAAGTCTCATGTCATATGAGAACATTCAACCTTTATTAAGTATTTTATTATTTTCTTTATGAGGTGAGAAAGAAATGACTCAAATTGTAAAAGGACAAACTAAGGGGACTAAGACTCAACCCTAAATTGTTTATTATATGCCAAGAGAGGTCCTAATGGTTTGTGAGGTTTTATAATCCTAATGATGAAGAGGAAAAGAATAAAAGAGAGTTAGAACTTAACTTACTTCCTAAGGAAGAAAAGTGGTTCTAAAGAAAGGGGAAGCCTATACAAGTGAAGTTCAAATTCTAAGGCAAATGCCAAAATAAAGCATAAAAGGCTGAAGAGGAAGGATATGACCAAAGTATTACCTCAACCTCCCTACAAAACAAGGATTAGTTTCAAGATGCATATTAAACACATAAACAAATATAAAGATTATTCACTTCATGGAAACACACTTAAAGGAATTCTAAGCCTAAGTCTTAAAACTTAAAGGATCTTACATGATAACAATCTTCTAAAATCAGTAGCTAAACCATACCAAGTCCTTCTAATATTCTAAGATCAAACCTAATCAAACTATGTCCTTATGCAACCCAAAATCCTAAGTGAAAACTAGGTGAATTTGCATGGAAAATTTGAATAAAATCAAATCAGTAAAAATAGTAATGGTCCTGTAAAAAAATATGAAATTAATTTCCTAAGGTCCCTAACCTGAATCTAATGTTATGTTAAAAAAAATCTTAAAAATTCACAATCTAGCTATACTAAATGGGCACCTAAAAATACTTAGGAAATATTCACAAATTTGCACAAGCAACACTACCAAAACAGTGGTTAAAATGACTTTAAAATATAACAAAAATTATTCCAGTTACCTTTATGAGTCTTCTAAACATAGCAAAAAGAATGAGCAAAAAGATTAATGGAAATGGGAGAAACAAATTGTACAAAATGAAATGTAGATGAAGGAATTCAATAGAAAACTAGTTAAATGGAAAATCGAAATAAAATTGGAAAAAGGTAAAAATCAGAAAATAAAAATGTGGAAAAATTATAAAATGAGTTAGGAAGCTTTTATAATTTTCGTAGAATTTTATCATGAGTTTTCATATTTTTTACGGATTAAAATTGAAAATATATAAAACAGAAAATTAAGAAAGAAAGAAATAAAGTGGGGGTAAGAATAGAAACGACTCCTTGTTAAAAAAGGTCAATGGGCTTAAATGGGGGTGTGAAGAGAAAAAAACTCTAGGCGCATTCTCAAAAGTCTTGGGGAGTATATCATGGACTTTCAGTCAATTCTTTGACTCCTACCTGGACCGCCTGATCAAGTGGACTCCTAAGTATTCCTATCAAACGATTCAAACAACGCATGAACATACCAACTATGGTGGGTGAGACGCATGGGATCAAACGATGGAAGGAGCCTACCGGACGGTGACAAGTGTCACCGCTGGTGTGGCTGAGAATTTCAAAAGCTATATAATCTTATCCTATTTCTTGGAAAACAAATGTGATTAATGATGGATTAATTGAGTTTTATAGTTGTTTAAAATTCCATTAATAGAATTATTTGTTTTAATTATTACTGATTCTCATCAAGTTTTATAACA
This sequence comes from Lathyrus aphaca, assembly GCA_963966055.1. Lineage (NCBI taxonomy): Eukaryota > Viridiplantae > Streptophyta > Magnoliopsida > Fabales > Fabaceae > Lathyrus > Lathyrus aphaca. Next base: position 90,927,297 of record OZ014521.1, read on the forward strand.
ATTAAAACTACATTATAAACTCACAAGAACAGAAACCTGAATAACCCTAGAAACATAACTAAACCCTAATTCCTCTTGTCCGCCGCCGTATCCTCTTCGTCTTACGCGGCGCCTCCTCCACTCTCATCTTCTTCGTTCTCCTCCGTCAACACTCTCTCACCTAACTTCATCTTCTACCTCCCTCTCTGGCCACCGATACAAACACCTCTAAACGGCCAACCGAAAACACTCCTCTTAACCTTCGATTCACTTCTTAACTCACACCTATCTCCAAATCCTCGATACAAAATCGGAGCACACAAACTCACAAACAATAGCAACAACAACACGCCATAGACGACTTCACATAAACATGAGTTCGAAATCGTACCTTGTGGAGCAATTCTACGCCGATGCTGCCAACACAAAGGGATGTCGTTACTACCACTTCGATAACACCACGAGATTGATGGAGAAGACTTCCGTCTGGTTGCTGAAAGAGGAAGAGCAATCTAAAAATCGACGTTGCATTTTGGTCTGTTTGGATAACCTGATGTCGTGGCGAGGAAGACGGTTGAAAATGATACACGCTGATGCAAACCGAGCAGAATGACGAAAAATCTTTCGACGTCTAGGTAAGATTGTTCAACCTATTTTCTCTGTGATATTTCTGAAATTTGGATCACGATTTGATGCGGACTAATGGTGAATTCGACTCTGACTCCATATTTGTTGCATCCTGTTGATTATGGTGTTGTGTGTAGATGCAGGGACGTTGAGTAGTTGCTGATCAAGATATACGCTACTATTGGTAAGGGTGATCGAAATTGCAAAAGATTGATGATGATTGATGAGATTGGTTGAGGTTTGCAGAGAACACGATTGAGGAAGAAGAATGGTGGAGAAGAGAAGTTCCAGAAATTGAAGAAGAAGACTTGAAAAAGGGTGAAAGAGAGTGATGAAGAAGATTGGAGAATTGGTTCAGAGAAGGAAAGGGATGAAGAAGAGATTCGAGAAAATGGTTGAAGAAGCTGCAGAAGAGTGATTGAAGGTCTTTTATAGAAGATTGGAGAGGCTTATGTGAAGAAATTCAGGTGAAGTTTCTAGAAATTTTTTGTTGTGAGAGTTTGTTTTAAATTTTGTTATGGATTTTTGAGTTAGTTTAATTTTGTTAGTTATAGGTTGTTAGGATTCAGTTAGAAGTTTTGGATTTCTGTTGAATGATGAAGCTCCTGAAGGTTTTTTTATGAATTGTTTCTGTTTATTCCCTTATTGATTCAGGTTGATGAGAGGTGATCTTGGATTTTCATTCTCGGTTTATTGGAGATGGAAGAGAGTTTTGTTTGAAGGTGATTTAAAGTTGTCGATGAAGAATGTGTTGAAGAGTGATACGGATGATAGTGAAGTTCACTGAAAGTCCAGGTTATGAGAAGTTTTTGTTGGTAGTGATTGATGAAGAAAATTGAGATTTCCTGGATCTTTTCCATAATTTTTTCTAACACCTTTCATCTGCAGCCTCTTTTTTTGTAACTATAATTTTATGTTGTATTGCTGTTGAGTTTGTAACCGAGTCCGATTGGAGCTGTAATAGATTTTTCTGTTAAGGATTTTCTGTTATGATTTCTATGTGGATGTTGAATGAGTAATTGAATTCTTGAGAGTGAACTTCTTGGAGTTTTTCTAGAGTCTAAGATTTTGTTGAAGAGTTGGACCGTAGTTTTTCCTATTATTAAGAGTGAAAAAGCCTTCTATTTTTCTCCTCTTCAAGATGTAACTGAATTTTCTCTTAAGTTATTTTTCTGCTATTTCTGTTAGCTCCTTCTTGTAAAATTTCTGATAGGTACTTTTTTTGAATGAATTTGGTTTTTTCTAAGTGTTAATCCAGTATCACCAATATGCCAATGAACTAATTTTGTGGAGCATGAAAATCCATGGTGTAAACAAAATGCAGGAAACCCAATAACATTAATCAAATTTCGATAGAAAGAAATGGTTTTGATTAGAACTATAATGACTTTAGAATTGATCTTAAACGTCGGCTTAGGACAAGACTTAAGTAGATGTTGGATATTGGACTTTTGTGGCAAAATAAATTTAATTGAAACATGAAACTCATGATATCAAACTTAGGGACATGAATTGAATTTGGACATGGAAGGAAATTGGGATTTAGGTAAAACAAAAGGAGTTAGTTTAAGAAGGATGATTTAACTAAAAAAATTGACGAGTTCTAATGGATATTGGGAAATATGGTTTTAACTCATCAATGTGAAAATTTATTTAACAAGTTAATAAACTTGGTTATGGAAAAGTAGATATTGGTTCGAATAAGAAAAAAAATGAAAAATGGGCGTACGAAAGACAAGTATGAATTTGAGATGGGCTTTTGAACAAAATAAATGTGGATAATGAAATATGCTTAGGTATGGACCTCAATCCGCCAATTCAAACCAACTTGATATCAAAATAAAACAAATCACTTGGAATGGCAAACATGGTTTAGTACCCTGAGAATTACCAAGACCACAATTCACAACGCACTCCGTTATAACCTTGATGAAACCCTAATACTTCAGGAACTTCAGAATAAGCATACGTTCGAGATGACAAGAGCTCAACCCTTATCTCTAACTTGAGTGTAACAACCAGATAAACCTCATATGCGAATGGAATGCATGATTATGATTTTACGACCTAACATAAGATGCATATGAATGAAGCATAACCCAGTTAGTGGAAATAAATAAGAGGGAAAATTTTGGGGTGTTACAATCGGAAATTTAAAATTTTCTAATACTGTACCGAAAATTTCAAAATTTGCGGTAGTGAAAAATTTCAATACTTTTACACTACCAGAAATTTCAAAATTTCCGATATTGTACTTGAAATTTCAAAATTTTCGATAGTGTCAAAAAATATCATTTTTTCTAGAATTTTCCAAATTTTCGATATTCTTCATTTTTTTCCTGAAATTTTCATTTTTTACCGATAAAGAAATGAAATTTCCCTAAATTTCTTATATATATATCACGCAATTTCTGGTATATCACTATAAATTTCATAATATCCGGTACCACTGTAAATTTTATAATTTCCATTTTTTTAATGGATAACAAGGTAATTTTTCCATAATTAAGTGGTGTCGGTACTAAGTAAAGGTTGTCAGATTAAATCCTCAATATCTAGAAGTTTATTCTAGAAAGAATCATGAACTTTTCTAAAAGATAAGGATAACTTTGATTTTTTTAGAATATTAAAAAGAATTCTAGATAATGATTTATAATCGTTAGATTAAATTTATGGTGATGAAATCTTAACCGTTGATTTAGGAATGTTATTAATATAAATAGTGATAATTTACTTGAATTTGTATCAAACCAAAAATTATACAATCAATAATAATACAAGTATTTTTCTTTCCCAAACATCTCATATCCTCTCCCAAATTCTTAAAAGATTTTTTCACCTACCCAAAATTTCCTTCAAATATTTTCACTTATATATATATGAGAAAAATGATCTTGCATGGTTTGAAAAACAAAAATACATCAAAGACCATGGAAGAAGCTCTAATGCAAATATAGCTATGCAATTTGCAAACAACATGGTGATTGCATTACTCTTTCATTTGCTATGGTGAGTCGTTTGAAACCATTCCTTTGTTTGTAGCTTCAATCTCTTATATTCAAATTATATGGAAAAGTAGAGTAATACAACAAAGGGCTTCAATTGACTATGAATTCCATGGATGTAGTACAATTGTTTGATCTATATGCATTTACGATGGAAATTTACTAATCCCGTTTACCAAATTACTTTAATGAAAGAGAATTTAATTTTAATTGTTATTATTGTTTATTAATATCATATTTCCTAATTATCTTTTATTTTTCCAGTGATACAATTGCCACTGTATGGGCACAATTACAATTATGCATTGCGTGGAATCGAATGACCCTCCTCCATAAGGTTTTGTAAGTGGTTTATGCTTATGCAACTAGCGGGTACTTGTAATGTGATCTAAAATTTGAAAATTACTTTTGGCGAGCCATTAGTAATTTTCATATTTAGATCATTATAATACTTTCATTAGATTGCATACTGGAGTTTCATCATCACCAGTGGTTCTTAGAGAAGTTTATTTTAAAGGAAAGTTTGGAGGGAGCTTCTACAGAGAGAAAGTAGTTACTTTGAAGGAACATAATTGTGACTTGTGTGAGTTTTCAGATCACAAGTGATTATTTCCTTGAGGTTATTGACGGTGGATAATTTGTTTCTCTGCATGAAATTGAAACTAAAAGTTGACATTTTACGAAAATAGGTGATAAGTCTACAACTAAAGTTTAACAAAGACTTTTGCTCTTCTATTGTTTTTCTTGAATTTGTTTTATTGTCTATGAATTTTCTTGTCCTTCATTCTGCACTTACTTTAAATCAAGTTGTACTTTCATCTTTGCTCAATTGACTTAGAGTGTTTTTATGCGATAAACTATAGAAGAATTCTTATCTTCTTTTGAAATTTCCTTTCACGGTCAATCTACAAATAAAAAATTTATGAGTTATTTTTTTCATAGTGTCTTCAACTAAAATTGTTGACAATTTTATTTTAGTTATATTGTTATCTTTAAGTAAATTTCAATGGAAGATAAGGATTCCTAAGCCTTTACGCAAAATAGCTTATGTTAATTGTGCAAACCATGTATGTACAACTCGACTATAGAGTGAGGTGCAACTGTGCAAGAACCCTCAAAGCCAACAAGACTCATCCAAGATAAACATCGAAGCACCCAAAGTCTTTTTTATTCTTTTGTTTACAGATTTTCCATATTATTTTGTGAAATGTCAACTTCAAGGGTTAAGTTCATGTTGAGGATCAGAATTCTAGCTCTAAGGAAATTTCTAACTAGCATGTTGTGAGAAACAATGTTATAATAACTTCATCAAATTTCAGATTATTGGATTCGTTAAAGCATGCAAATAACTTCATCAAATTTGTAACTTTATGCCTTCTGATCATTTCTTCTTTTGTATTGCCATCACTTTAGGCATTACTTATTAACAATTAATAGTATTCTATTTACCCGTGTTATTTTTTAAAATGGTTTTGGCATCAAACAAATTATTACAATGAATGAACTTAATGGGGGAAATGAAGTTATGTACCCTTTGAATTTGTGAATCACCTATAATAGTAACACAATATACTATTATTATTTAATATAGTTAAATCAAATTTTACCTATCATATCATTGTTCAAGACACTTTTGGCATCCAGAGTCGAGCTATTTACTAAAAAGGAAAAAGCAGCTATTGATTTGTCTTGCTATATATATATATATATATATATATATATATATATATATATATATGTAGATGTTTAGAATTGGCAGAATTTTTGACCAACAAGAAGTGTTGAACTTAGTTCAGGATGTCACACCAGATGTTGTGACATTATCAAACAGAGTATAAGTTAATGAACTTAATTCAGGATGTCACACCAGATGTTGTGACATTGTGTAAGTTAATGAAGTAAGTTTAGATTTCAGGATGTCACACCAGATGTTGTGACATCTCAAACCTGCTACCAGAATTAAATAATGCTTAACAGAACTGAGTAAATTCAGGGAATTTATCTGGAATTAATTGTGAATGGATAAAACAGTAGAAGGCGCATCTGTAGGGAGATTGGTTATATGATTTCAGTATAACAGAAGAACTGACTCACCTAGAATCAAAGAAGTAACAAACCCTAATTCAAGGTGATGACATCATGCGTATCAGGATTGTGTCGCTCACGGGATTTTCATCCTAGTACAAACGCGAAAGTGGCGCGGAAAGGTTAGAGTCGCCAGCCAGACATTTTTATCCCGAAAGAATGGGAAAGGTAATGTTGCACAAACCTGAGGAAGAAGGAAAGGACAAGGTCCTGCGAACCAAAGATCTGAGTTCGGGAGTCGGTTACGAATTGGGAAGGTATTAGCACCCCAATCCGTCCGTCGTACCCGACGGGATCCACGCTTGCTTGCTTGTTTCAAAGGGTGAGAAGAATAAAGTGCTGCTGAATAAAACCGCTAACTGGAACTGGAATGAGAAATGAGAAAGGAACTGAAGTAAAATGGAATAAGAGGGGAAATGTAGGGAAAATAAAGAATGTGCTCGAACGGGCCCTACCCCGCTGCCTACGTACCTCATCAGGATAATGAGGATCAGAGTCGACGTAGTTCGCCTAACCTAGGCGGGAACTATTTGTTTGTGTTTTTTACAGCTGGAACTGCGTATGTCTATGCTCAGGTGTTGCAGGCTCGTCTGGCACGAGTGCGTTTACCGTCTTGCATGTGTGACAAGTCGCCGCGAGTTCACGTTGTGAGTGAGTGAGATGAGAAAAGAAGTTCCCGCAGGATAGTCGCTTGTTATTGGTTTTTTGTCTTTTAAGAGAAATGTTTTGAATTTGTTTGTGAACAGTCTTGTACTAAGACCTATCCATCGCGGGAAGTATTTACACCTCGCCCCGAAACAGGACGCGTATAAACACTCCGCAACAAAGTCTCGTGTCGTACAAGATTGCTCGGTTTTTATTAAGTGTTTTATTGCTTTTCTTTTGAAGGGAGAAAGAATGACTCAAGTTGAAAAAGGAAAAAATCTAAGGGACTAAGACTCAATCCTAATTTTGTTATGTATTTACAAAGTGGTCCTAATGGTTAGTGAGGTTTCTATTCTTAATGGAAACTTAGAAACTAATAGAACTCAACTTACTTCTTAATGAAGTTAAGTTGATTCTAAGAACAAATGGGGGAAGCCTATACAAGTTGTAAGATCAAGATAAAGCAAAAAACAAAAGAATTGAATTAAGAAATAAATTCTAAACAAAACCATTAAAGGCATGAACTAAAAAATAGTCTATTTATTTATTCTACTTCTAAGGAAAATGAAATTTAAGCCTAAGTTCTAAATCTAAGCTAAACCTAATATTCATTCTAAAAAACAAATTAAACTAAACCTAAGTCTAATATTAAATTTAAATGCTAAATCTAATCTAGACTATTATTATTTTTTGTATTGAACTATATTATTTTTTTTAAATGGCCTAAACTAATGGGAATTATGCATAACTAGGCCTAAAACTAATATTCTAAAAAAATACCAAAACTTATAGAAAAATTGTGAAACTTAAACTATAGGGTCTTAACACTATCTAAAATATTGTGCTAAGAGGGATTCTAAAAAATCTTATTTTTTCTATGCCTAACAAATAATTATTTCCAGCTAAGAATTAACTACTATTTCCTAAGGATTACTCCATTAAAACCTAAGATAAAAGGTCCTAAAAATTCCATAAAAAATATCCTAAGAACTATTATGAGTCTTCTAATTACAGAAAAAAAGAATGGCTCAAAAAAGTTGCTGGAAGCTACATAAATAAAATGAACAAAATCCAGCATAATTAAAAGAACTTCAACAAAAGCTAATTACAAGAAAATTCAGAATTAAATTAAAAATAATGCTAAATTCAGAAAATAAAAGTATCACAAATTTCTAAATTGACTTAGAATCCTACTTGGATTTTTGGGGAATTTTCTCATGCTTTTTCCTATTTTTTCTAGATTTGTTTCTAACCTATACAAAAATTTAAAAAAAGAAAATGGTGCATTAAAGTGGCGAATCGAAATTACTTACTTGAATGACGTGCCGATTCTTCACATAAAAGAAATCCGAAAAACCTTAAGCAAGGCCTTGTAGTCTCCTATGAGCAAAATAAATGTCCATCTTCCATAATCATTTTGTGAAACTTTTCCATACTCGAAATCGATTCATATCGATCAAAAGAAAAGATATAAACTCTTTAACTCAAAATTAGATTCTAAACCATAATCAAAATTATGAAAAAAATCTCATTAAAAATTATTAAGAAATGGATTACAATATTAATTCACAAAAACCTAATTAACATGAAAATTAATTATAAAAATTACACCCAAGATCCATTAATTAATTCTAGCAAAAAAAAAATGAAATATGAAGACAAGGGTGAATGAGAATCCAGGAATTGCAAATAGCAGTAAAGACTGGCCCAAGGCCCAGTCCCCTTGTGTGCTGTCGTAGAGGGGGTGCTGAAAGAAATTTGGAGGGTGCTGATACTGTAAACATGGAAATCTAAGCCCAAATGTAATGAGAAGTTCTCATGGGAGGTGAGAAGAGGAATTTTAGCAGTGTGATAAGAAAATCCATGAAGTTCTCCTAAGCCCAATCCGAATTCTCACAATTCTGACCTAAAACATAATGCAACCCTAATGTAACTCAGCCTCCTCTTTTCTCCTTCATTTGTGCGCCGTTACCCTGTTCTTCACCATTACCTCAACTCGACGTCGGAGCAACGGGCCATCGTCGGATTCTTCACCAATGCCATCGATTACTTCATCAATGCAATCGTTACCCTCTCAATCTCTCTTCTCCGACGGAAATCGTCCTTCTACCTTCAGAGAGAACCGGCATCGCCGATGAAGCTTTGACGACGTAAAGAACTCCACCAACCGGTTCATCAACAAATCACGGAATCCCTAATATGCGAACGAAACAAAGGACACGAATCCAAGACTTTACCTCAGTTCGTCGGTCACGATCAGCTTATCACCGCAAATTATGCGAAGCGTGGAACAAGGCGGATCCGACGGAATTTCACCTTACTTGTGAACCTTGTACGAACTGAATTGATGGCGGCGAGAGTGATGGACGACGAGTCTGAGTCTGAACCGATAGGATTTGGCTACGGAGGATATCCAAGACGGAATCTCCTTCTTCAGGTATCTTATTACTCTTTTTTCTGTGTGTTACGACATTCCTGCTCCTACTCTGTGAACTCCAAATCTTAAAGTATTGCCCTTGTCGAACTTGCGTTGCTGCCGATGCATTATTGATGGCATGTTCTTGATGTGAATGGTTATTGCAGGTTCGAGATTGTTGTGAAGTTGATTCTTGATTTTCAGGATTGAAGATGATGGTTATGGAGATTGGAGAGAGACGTCGGTGAAGATGATGCACGGCTCTTAGTGGCTGAATCCGCAGCAGTTGATGAATATGATGCAAGGCTCTTGCGGGTTGAAGAAGAGGGATTGAGTGGCTTTGATGGAAGAGTCTTCAATTGTGTATTTTTTGTATGCATTGAGAGTTGATGCAATGATGTCATTCTTGATTTTCTGCAGGTTGAACTTGAAGGTGGTAATGATGAGGTGGTGTATTGAAGAAGAATTTCATAGAAAGATCAAAGAAGATGATGGAAGAGTGCTGCAGAATCGTTTTGGGAGAGGATGATGTAGATTGCATAATGGTTGATGAAGAACCTCTTGATTATGGAGATTGAGAGGACATAAAGAACCTGTTGATTCTAATTGTCAATTATGATCCTGAAAAATCCTCTAGGTTGGGTATGAAGTGTAGAGAGTAAAAGAAAATTCTGAGTTTTTTTCCTCTCTCATTTTTGTAACTGTTTTTCTGATTAGTTTGTTGTAACTGTATTATAACTGAATTTTTTCCAACTGTTTCTGTTATGGACCTGGTTGTAATTGAGCTGAACCTTTTTATTTTTATTTTTCGATGACAGTTAATGAAGAAATCACTTTAGATCTAATCTTTGATTATTCTTGTTTCTGTGTAAATTTCCTTTTTTTTTTGATATCCCCCTCATGTATTTTGCATACCACTCGACAAAATCCCAAAAGAAAAGAATAAGCTGACTTCAAAATTAATGGCTCAATAAAATGAAGTGAACAAATAAAAGTCTGTAGTGGGCTTTTGGGCTCAGGATTGTTTGGGAACGATAATTGTCAATGAATTGAAAATGGATTAGAAAAGGAAAAAAAAGAATTGCAAATGGTTAACAAAACAATAGAAATGAACATCAAATGGATAGAAAATGGTTATAGCAATTGGATTCAAATTGACTTTGGGCCTAACAAAAATCTTGACTTATTTAGTTATTGGATTGAGGAGTAACAATAAGGTTAATTGGACTTAAAATGAACATAGACAAATGTCTGAATTGACTATGAATCGGATATCAGCTTATAAATTGTATTTGAAAGTGGATAAGAAACAAAATTTATAACGAGCATGAACATAAGTTGAGAAAATGGATAAAAAAACGTATTATTTTCCTCACAAACCACACGAACACTTCTAACCTCAATTGAATCCACAAACCAAGTTATTTTCTTCAAGAGCAACATCTCCCATGTAACTCTCTAATCCATGTCAAATTTTCATGATAACCAACAAACATCGTCAGTGACAAAATGTCCTAATGCCATACTTCCTAAGGGAACTCTCAATGGCCAAATAATCGGAGAAATAAACCCTAATCCAATGTTGATGGTGAGTACCGAAGGCTAATACCCTTGATTATTGTGCTGGTCAAACCTTGAGAATCCACCTGATAAACATACGCACATGAGACAAATCATAACTACCGATCTCTATATCTCCCTTCGAAACACGCCTGCCAAAGAGATAAATCATAGGGCACCATAAAACCCTGACTCTTCAAACTTCTGATCCAAGTAACAAGCCTATGAAAATGAATGCATGACATGGCGTAGATGACCTAATGGAAGATGCGTGTGAATGCGAAACGAGGAACCAATAGAGGGAATAGATATGAGGGCAAATTTTGAGGTATTACAGCTGCCCCTATTCAATCAACTGCAGACCTGAATGGATAATTGCAACAACTTTTAGACGTTCAAGGTATGGAGTGATTGAATACTCGAATAAAACCTGAAAATTTGCACACTGAGGGCAACAGAAACGCCAACTGCCCATTTATTTATTTTTGTATTTTTGATTTTGACCTCTGAATAGGTAACGGGGATAGAACCAGGTGGAATAGAGTCAATGCAATCACTGCGACTGCTGAGCGAATCGAAACCACAAGGAGGGTGCCTGTTGGCGAAACAGGACTTAACGCAACATCAACCGATTTGCGACTCAAATAAGATCAACCGATCTAACACGGAGATGGTATCAACCGATCCATCCCGGAAAGCGAGAATGTAATATCATCCGATTTACAACTCGATGAGAAATGATATCAACCGATTCATGACTCAAATAAGATCAACCGATCTAACATGGAGATGGTATCAACCGATCCATAACCAAGAAAAACGAGAATGTAATATCATCCGATTTACAACTCGAAGAGAAATGATATCAACCGATTCATGACTCAAATAAGATCAACCGATCTAACATGGAGATGGTATCAACCGATCCATAACCAAGAAAAACGAGAATGTAATATCATCTGATTTACAACTCGAAGAGAAATGATATCAACCGATTCATGACTCAAATAAGATCAACCGATCTAACATGGAAATGGTATCAACCGATCCATAACCAAGAAAAACGAGAATGTAATATCATCCGATTTACAACTCGAAGAGAAATGATATCAACCGATTCATAACTCAAATATGATCAACCGACCTAACACGGAGATGGTATCAACCGATCCATAACCAAGAAAACAAGATCATTGTACTTAAATGATAACCCGAGATGCGACCGTTGTACTTAAACGGAGACGCGAAAAAATGAAGCTGTTGTACTGAAACAAGACTCAAAGACGAGACCATCGTACTTAAATGGAGACTCGAAAGGAACGGGATCGTTGTACTTAAACGAGAGCCCAAGACGCGACCATTGTACTGAAACGGAGACGCGAAAAAGTGAGACTGTTGTACTGAAACAAGACTCAAAGACGAGACCATCGTACTTAAATGGAGACTCGAAAGGAACGGGATCGTTGTACTTAAACGAGAGCCCAAGACGCGACCATTGTACTGAAACGGAGACGCGAAAAAGTGAGACTGTTGTATTGAAACAAGACTCAACTGGGGATAACAACAAGACTAGGTAGAAGTAACCACCCTGGGAAATGAAGTTGTATTCTGTGGGGAACACTTCAATCTGATTGGAGATGTAATGGGTCTTATGTAATATACCTCAAAACTGGCCCATGCTGGTATGCATATGTTTGGGTTTATGGCATAATGCTCCATAATGATGGAAATGCTACGCTTTGGAGGATGCAAATGTAATGATGATTACTGGATGCAAATGCAAATGCAAAAGGGGTCTCCCGATGAGGAGAAAATGGATATCCCAGATGGCTTGACTGGGGAGGAACTGATGATCATTGCATTGATCTGATTGACCCTTGTGAGGAGAAGACAACTCTGCGGGGAAGGCTGTCAATGATGCACCGGCTCTGAACTGCCGCCATTGCCAAAAATAAATTGGACTTTGAGATTGGAAAGCCAAGACCCTGTTGGAGATGGACTCTTCTTGAACTCTGGTGGGGAAATGAAGAACTCCTGACTTGGCTGAGAACCGAAGGCATGACACTGTTGAGGAAGCAACTGCTGGGGAGGCAAGACACTCCTTATACGGCTGAGAATTGCCCCTGTCTGAAGGGAAGCTCCTGCTTGGGGATAACACCCGCCTTCTGCTACCTTGCTGGGTGAAATTTCAACTTCCACATGGCTGGGGATGACGGGTGATATCAATGATAAAGCTTCCTGCTGAAGATAAAAGCTCAAGCTGCCACTTGCTGGGGATAAGAGATAAATCCTCTCATGTTGGGAATGAGAGATGTAAGGCGTTTCATGCTGGGGATGAGAGACGATGATACCGTTCTGATCAAGAAGTAACTTTCGCTTTGCCACACAGCTGGAGAAGGGATTGTCTAATGAGACTAGCTAAGACATTTTGACCAATGAAGCTTGCTGATGAAATAACTCTTGAAGTACCATGCTGACAATGGATTTGTCCCTAGCCTCGGGTTGATAGGTTGTCAACTAATCATGAGTGAACAATGGTTCTTTACAATCTTCAACTCGCCTTCCACTAGGATCTATCAAAAGATAATGTCTCAAGAGTATTTTACAGAAAACTGGCATACGAGATGCCTCAGTGTCTTCAAACTCTTGGAGAGATTCGTCGGATCTCGAAATAATTGCCCCAGACTGCATGGTTTGTGCAAGAATTTGCCTCGCAAGGATTCATGAAGAACCTCATATCACTGTGAGATATTCTGCCCCAGTATATTGAACTCCGGATAGGTGTTTTTGATAAACCGTCTTCGGGAAAGAGTAACTTCTAGTGCTCTTGGGGTGGCCTGCCCCAGTACGAGCCTTGAAGTGATCACCTCTGAATGACTGTGCTTTGAAGAAAACACCCAGATCAATTGTTCTTTGAGAGATTGGATCTCGAAGTAATTGCCCCAGTTTGGCTAAAATTTGAATGCATGCATCAGACTAATGGCTCTTTGAGAGATTTGAATCTCGAAGTGATTGCCCCGGCTTGGCTGAACTTTGAAGGGATTGCTCGACATGACTTCCCCAGATTAGTTGGCTCTTACCACAACTGTTGGGAAAGTCCCTACTCAATGGAGTTTTCTTGAAAAGTGCATCTCGACAGATTGTCCTTCGGAAGTTTCAGACTTCTCAACTTGGCAAGATTAAGCCTCTGGACTGAGATTCCATACATGGACTTTTATGATGCCAAACAAATGTATGCAAGCAGAAAATATTTATTCTAAGAATGAAAATTCTAATGCAACACACATGTTAATCTTGAAGTTTTACTGTAAAAATATGTCGCCAACCTTTGTGAGTGAATCACTGGTTAAGATACGACATTGATTTTTGATGAATGAAAGCATGCACATGCAACACCAACAAAGAACTTTTAGCACAACTCGTAGGAGTCAAGAACGTGATCTTGTGGTAGTACTCTCTCAAAAATAACCCTGTTTCAGTTAGGACTTTTAAGGGTTGTATCGTGGCCTGGTTCACGGTTATAGAAACAAAAGATATAGGCTCGAAATTTATTTGTGCCCACCCATCTTCGTGATGTTCTCCATTCCTATGTTCAGCTAGCTTGGCACAAGCGCTCACCTTTCGAAAAGGGGTTTTGTGATGATTGAGGAACCAATTACACTAACGGTTTAAGCACCACTCAGGTTGTTGTTTGAAGTCAGTCACCCCTTCGCCTTTCGTGTCTGTATCACACGACTTTGTTCTTATTCAAGGATCTTTCTTGTGTAATCCTTTACGTCTTTTGATTTTGCATTATTTTTCTTATCCCTAACTTTTGCCTGGACTGATTCTTGTGAATCTTTGATTGTGAAGTCCAGCGGGATGCCCTGATTTTTGCCTAAGCCGCTTGTTTTCAAGTTTCGACTTAGCGGGCTTTTTCATTTCTTTTTTCAATTCTTCTGTTTTTTTTGAACAAATCGTGTGACACTGTTTGTCTTGATTGTTTTGAAAGGGTCGTGACTGTCTCACTTCTTGGTTGTTGGGGAATAACCATTGAGGTCTCCGGTCTTTGGACCTCTTGATTAGGATAACCATTGTGGTTTCTGGTCATTGGACCTCTTGATTTGGTACAACGAAAGGTAATGGATCCTCAGATTTGCACTCCTTTTTGAAATTTGAATGCCCGGTCAAACTAACTGACGCCTACCCTGCCCCTGGGTTAAGTGCGAGGGTTTTTTCATGCAAAAAGAAACTCCTACTTCAAGGCTCAAACGGGTTGGCGAGGGTCTATCTCTCTTATATCTCCGGTGTTTAGGATTTGAAACAATGCCTGTACATCGTCAACAAGGTCTTTCTCAAAAGCACACAATTAGAGATTCATGCATTTTCATTTCGTCATCCTCCCTGATAGAGTTTAAGCTCAACAGTTGGTATTGCAATGCACATACACAAAATCATGAGTGAATACGAATGGATTACTTCAAGAAAAACATGTGCATTTTATTATGGTTATCATTCAAAAACAAATAAGTTTCATGCATGCATACAAATGTTTAAACAAACAATATAAACTACAAATGAAAATGCAGTAAAGAAGCTGAACATTGCCGTCATTGAGGAGACTTGACTCCGTATGGACTTATTGCTTCTGAAGATGCCTTTGCAAATTGGGAGACCCATTTGATGAGGAAACTTCAATATGTGAGCAGACTTTCTGGCATGATAACCTTTGAGTCGATCAAATTCTGGACCTTGTCTTCACCTCTGCCTTTGAAAGACTTGCAATCTTCAATTAAAAAGGCCAGGTGCCCCAGAATGATAGTCATACTTGGCATTGAGACCCCAAAGGAAACTTTGTCGGAGATGATCCTGATGCAATTAGCTCAACCACTCCGAATTTGCGTAAATGATGAAACTCGTTGCACGTACGACATCAAAACAGGATAAAACTTCTTCTCAAGTTGTTCTGGCCTTTACCCTTATTCTCTGCCCGTAGGACTCTTTTGGGAAGCTGAAATTGGATGCCGACAAATGATGTCTGGAGGGAAGAGGTTGATAAATGAAGTTGATAAATAAAGTTGCTCGGAAAGATCTTGCACGATCTCCTGCCTACGTATCTCCATTGACCAATGGAGAATTAGAGCAGCGTAGTTCCCCTCAACAGGGATGAAACTGCACTGCAAAGACGCACCATTACCAAAACAAGAGTATCCGAATTACTTCTGGATTCAAAACTTCAAATCAAAGAAAGTATCCTCTCTCTCATATGTTTGGTGCGAAGTTGATAGCTTTCGAGTCGATTAAGTCCTGCACTGTGTGGTGAAAAGCTTTACATCTATCAATATGATGCCCTGGCGCCCCAGAATGAAAATCACAGTTGACATTGGCATCCCATCCCTCCGGTAGTGGAAAAGGAGGTGGAGACAGCTTACGAAGCCCAACCAACTTCAATTGAAGCAAATGCTGGAGAAGATCAGTGTAAGACATTGGCAAAGGGTCAAAACATCTTTCTCTCCTTTGTTGCCGACCCTGTTGAGGATTATGCTGACGTCGATTTTGCTGTTGTGAACGTGTGGCACTTGGGATGATCATAGATGCCGTCTGGTAACGCGAACCTTGATTTCTCTTCTTTCGCTGGACACAAACTGCCCCTGCTTCTTAGTACTGCTTCTTTTGCTCATTGGACAACAACTTCTTAGTTCCAGAAGTGGAGGCACCATTGACCTGAATCTTTCCTCGCTTCATCCAATTTTCAATTCTTTCACCAGTCAAGACGACATCAGAAAAACCATTAGCTGAACAGCTTTCCAAACGTTCAATGAAGTGCCCCAGGAGGGTATCCATGAAGAGGTCTATCATTTCTCTCTCCTGCAATGATGGTTGTACTCTGGCCGCGACCTCGCGCCACCTCTGTGCGTACTCCTTAAAGCTCTCGGAGTTCTTTTGTGACATGCTCTGAAGCTGGGTTCGGTTGGGAGCCATGTCAATATTATACTGGTACTGCTTGAGAAAGGCTTCCCTAAGTTCCTTCCAATTACGAACATAGTTCTTCTCCAGCTTTATGTACCATTCTAACGAACCCCCGGAAAGGCTGTCTTGGAAGTGGTACATCCAAAGTTTCTCATCTTTCGTATGTGCAGCGATTTTGCGATGGAAGGCCTGCAATTGCATTTTCGGGCAAGATCTACCAATGTACTTGTCGAAAACGGGAGGTCTGAACTTTGGAGGGATCACCAACCCTGAAACCAGCCCCATATCAGCAACATCAATGCCAAGGGTGTCTTTGCATTCTAAAGCCTTTACCTTCTCGGTTAGCATCTGAAAGTCCTGGTTACTGGCCCCAGAACCAAATCCCACATCTTCATTGAGAAAAGTAAATTGATCCTCCCGTCGGTCTGCTACACGAACGGGAATTGGACCAATGCCTTCAGGAATAGGTGGCCTATTATCCGTAGATGGGATGACTGTGTTGATCGGATTTCCTTCGGCGTCCAAGGTAACCATTGGAGGATCAACCTGTGGACGATTAAACCTCAGCATGGCGGTTCTCATCTCTTGTTGCCCCTGCACTATACTCTGCATTGTTACCATGAACTCCCCCATCTGAGTGCGAAAATCGTTCAACTCGGCTTGTACTGTATCCATGATTTGACTCGGGTAGCGTACTGGTACAACTGATACTTCTCCTGAAATGGTCAAATAAATTAGGAAATCCAGATAACTCGTTAGTATGCAAAAATGATATGCGTGAAAATGCCATGTCACTGATCCCACTTCATTCAGATCAGGGGACAGATACCCACGGAGTGCCACATCATAAGATAAACTCTGTGAGTGTGCAGGGAGAAAGTGCTGTGTATCGGGAATTCAAAATAAAATTGCCAGGATAGAAAAGTTGCAACAATGGTACCGACACACTTCCATAAAGCAAAGAATACACCAACATGCGAAACCTTATACAATTATTAGCCAACAATACTGAAATACAGGAAAATGTCGCAATCCACAACAGAAAAACAAAAGATTCCTTCAACAGCTCTGAAGGTAATCTAGAAACACAATAAAGCAAAATACATGTATCAAAGAAATCTACATCTCCTGATTTGAGCTTCGTGCAGTCTGCATGGCCAGCTGGATCAAAGGCTTCAGCTCCTGAGGTACCCTTCTGGTGTAATGATCCCTGAATCAATTAGATATTGGACATTTTGCTTGAAGACTTTGCACTCATCGATGGTATGTCCAAATGTTCCAGAGTGGAACTCACATCTGACATCCATATTGTAATCTGGGGGAATGGGGTAGGGTATTGGCAAGGCATTCCCTGGCTGAATCAAAGAATTCTTGAGCAAACGGGCAAACACTTGACTAGGAGTAAACACTTCTTAAACCTGCTTGAACTTGAGTCTCCCCTGTTGTCGATAATTCTGATGATGAGATGAATTCGAACACCTAGAGTTCTTCTGCACTTTCTTCTTTATGTCGGATCGGTGAATGGGTAAAGGTGCCTGGCACGATGTCTTCAAAACCCAGATCGGAGGCACACACCCCTGATTGGGGATAATTCTTGTGGTAAGGAAAGGAGAAGTTCCTCCTAGTGATATGAAATCTTTTGACACATCCCCGCTGATCGGTGCGAACTCGATTACTTTTGCATCAATGAGCTCTTGAACTTGATGCTTAAGCCTTTTGCAGTTTTCCACATGATGACCAGGTGCCCCAGAATGGAAAACACATCTGGCATTGGCGTCAAAATCTGGGGGAAGCTTTTTGGATGTGGCTGCTACGGTGACAAGTTCAACCAGATTAAGCTCGAGCAAACAAACAAGCAACTGTGCATATGACACCGGGATCAAATCAAACTTGGCTTCAGACGTCTTTGGCATTTGTCCGCAGCTTTTGCCTTTACCTTCCCTTTGACGAACTGGAAGAGTCTGCAAATTGTGAGGCTTAGGATCCCAAAGTTGAGAAGAATTTCCGCGAAACGCTTCCTGATCTTGGAACAAAATCACTGGACTGGGATGACCACCAACTTCTGCAGTAATGAAGGGGTGATGGTGCCTTTCTTGGAGCTTTAGGGCTTCCCTGGTCTGGTTCTCCTGTCTCTTCAGTTGGTAAACCTCCTCCATCAATAGCGTGTGGTCATGGCACAAGGTCTGCATGTCTTCCGAAAGTTGATCCATTCGGACTTTCATTTCAGCTATTTCTGCTCGGCATTGCTCCATACCCATCTCTTGATGACAATGATTCAAATTGGCCATTCTGAAGAGTAAACGAATCAGGATGAGAATCTGTCCCCGGACACCTGTAATGAGAGTAAGGATGCATGCAAATGCCATGTTTGATTATTTCCGAGAGATCCATCTGCTTTGATTCCAATTTGGATATAGGAGCATATAATGAAATGGTTCAAACATAGGATATTTGGAAATAGCCGAACATGTATGATAGAATGCTATGATGTTATGTATGCAACAGGCATGTGATCAGTGCAGTGTCCGCGATGTTCCAATCATATAATCAGGTGTCGGTGTAAGGTCTCAGAATCCATATATCACAATAATCATCCCTCTGATCCGGGGTCCATAACTTAAGAACAGAAATCCAGATCATAAAACTGAACCAAAGGCAAAGCGGGTATGTTGAAGGTACCAGGGTTCCTGCAAACCTGTAAACCCCTCCCAATCTCACGGGTGTGCTACTCGGGTCAACATCACGGACTCTCAAAGCCGAATAGCAATAATACGTTCACCATTTCCGAGAAATGGCTCATGACCAAATCAGGGAATCGGTTTGGTATTATGTACTACGCAGGGAGGTCTCAGTTGAGTCCGGAAAAACAAGCATCCCTCACAAGTCTCCAGCTTCAAGCACTGAATCGAGAAAAAATAGTACATTCATCCCGAAGGGTACAATACTACCGTCATACGAACAGTTTGCTTTAACTGAATTCCTATGAGAGAACCAGGCCATCCTATGCGAGTTCCCCAATGGACCCTCGGATGCGAGTGGGTTTGCCAACAAATGTGGTCTGCCACTGTCATCACTGGAGAGGGTTGTTTCCATTAAGGTTCTCAATGATCGGTCCCCAGCTGCACATAACTATCAAGGTTGTACCCTGAAGTGGGGAAGAACCCCCACACAGAATAGTCCCAAGACAGTCGCAACCTGGGTGTGGAACACATCACCACTCATCATGTAACCATGCGAGCACAACGTGTCCACGCTAATCCTATGGTGCACTCAAGCCGGGTAGTTGGCTTATCTCACAGTAACTCCCAACCCACAGAAAAAATGAAAACCAGCACAGCCAGACAGTCCAGTATAATATGATGCATGGAAAATAAAATACTGAAAGCGGTAAATAAATGCGGTAAAGTAAAGCTGTAAAGTAAAAACTGTAAATAAAACAGTAAAGCTAAACTAAAGCACTCAACAACAAACAAATAAACACCCAAAGAAACAAAACCAAACAGGCGCTAGGATTGACTCTACAAGGGAAACCAGAAGAATCAGGTTAGTCCCCAGCAGAGTCGCCAGCTGTCGCTCCCGGGATTTTCATCCTAGTACAAACGCGAAAGTGGCGCGGAAAGGTTAGAGTCGCCAGCCAGACATTTTTATCCCGAAAGAATGGGAAAGGTAATGTTGCACAAACCTGAGGAAGAAGGAAAGGACAAGGTCCTGCGAACCAAAGATCTGAGTTCGGGAGTCGGTTACGAATTGGGAAGGTATTAGCACCCCAATCCGTCCGTCGTACCCGACGGGATCCACGCTTGCTTGCTTGTTTCAAAGGGTGAGAAGAATAAAGTGCTGCTGAATAAAACCGCTAACTGGAACTGGAATGAGAAATGAGAAAGGAACTGAAGTAAAATGGAATAAGAGGGGAAATGTAGGGAAAATAAAGAATGTGCTCGAACGGGCCCTACCCCGCTGCCTACGTACCTCATCAGGATAATGAGGATCAGAGTCGACGTAGTTCGCCTAACCTAGGCGGGAACTATTTGTTTGTGTTTTTTACAGCTGGAACTGCGTATGTCTATGCTCAGGTGTTGCAGGCTCGTCTGGCACGAGTGCGTTTACCGTCTTGCATGTGTGACAAGTCGCCGCGAGTTCACGTTGTGAGTGAGTGAGATGAGAAAAGAAGTTCCCGCAGGATAGTCGCTTGTTATTGGTTTTTTGTCTTTTAAGAGAAATGTTTTGAATTTGTTTGTGAACAGTCTTGTACTAAGACCTATCCATCGCGGGAAGTATTTACACCTCGCCCCGAAACAGGACGCGTATAAACACTCCGCAACAAAGTCTCGTGTCGTACAAGATTGCTCGGTTTTTATTAAGTGTTTTATTGCTTTTCTTTTGAAGGGAGAAAGAATGACTCAAGTTGAAAAAGGAAAAAATCTAAGGGACTAAGACTCAATCCTAATTTTGTTATGTATTTACAAAGTGGTCCTAATGGTTAGTGAGGTTTCTATTCTTAATGGAAACTTAGAAACTAATAGAACTCAACTTACTTCTTAATGAAGTTAAGTTGATTCTAAGAACAAATGGGGGAAGCCTATACAAGTTGTAAGATCAAGATAAAGCAAAAAACAAAAGAATTGAATTAAGAAATAAATTCTAAACAAAACCATTAAAGGCATGAACTAAAAAATAGTCTATTTATTTATTCTACTTCTAAGGAAAATGAAATTTAAGCCTAAGTTCTAAATCTAAGCTAAACCTAATATTCATTCTAAAAAACAAATTAAACTAAACCTAAGTCTAATATTAAATTTAAATGCTAAATCTAATCTAGACTATTATTATTTTTTGTATTGAACTATATTATTTTTTTTAAATGGCCTAAACTAATGGGAATTATGCATAACTAGGCCTAAAACTAATATTCTAAAAAAATACCAAAACTTCTAGAAAAATTGTGAAACTTAAACTATAGGGTCTTAACACTATCTAAAATATTGTGCTAAGAGGGATTCTAAAAAATCTTATTTTTTCTATGCCTAACAAATAATTATTTCCAGCTAAGAATTAACTACTATTTCCTAAGGATTACTCCATTAAAACCTAAGATAAAAGGTCCTAAAAATTCCATAAAAAATATCCTAAGAACTATTATGAGTCTTCTAATTACAGAAAAAAAGAATGGCTCAAAAAAGTTGCTGGAAGCTACATAAATAAAATGAACAAAATCCAGCATAATTAAAAGAACTTCAACAAAAGCTAATTACAAGAAAATTCAGAATTAAATTAAAAATAATGCTAAATTCAGAAAATAAAAGTATCACAAATTTCTAAATTGACTTAGAATCCTACTTGGATTTTTGGGGAATTTTCTCATGCTTTTTCCTATTTTTTCTAGATTTGTTTCTAACCTATACAAAAATTTAAAAAAAGAAAATGGTGCATTAAAGTGGCGAATCGAAATTACTTACTTGAATGACGTGCCGATTCTTCACATAAAAGAAATCCGAAAAACCTTAAGCAAGGCCTTGTAGTCTCCTATGAGCAAAATAAATGCCCATCTTCCATAATCATTTTGTGAAACTTTTCCATACTCGAAATCGATTCATATCGATCAAAAGAAAAGATATAAACTCTTTAACTCAAAATTAGATTCTAAACCATAATCAAAATTATGAAAAAAATCTCATTAAAAATTATTAAGAAATGGATTACAATATTAATCCACAAAAACCTAATTAACATGAAAATTAATTATAAAAATTACACCCAAGATCCATTAATTAATTCTAGCAAAAAAAAAATGAAATATGAAGACAAGGGTGAATGAGAATCCAGGAATTGCAAATAGCAGTAAAGACTGGCCCAAGGCCCAGTCCCCTTGTGTGCTGTCGTAGAGGGGGTGCTGAAAGAAATTTGGAGGGTGCTGATAGTGTAAACATGGAAATCTAAGCCCAAATGTAATGAGAAGTTCTCATGGGAGGTGAGAAGAGGAATTTTAGCAGTGTGATAAGAAAATCCATGAAGTTCTCCTAAGCCCAATCCGAATTCTCACAATTCTGACCTAAAACATAATGCAACCCTAATGTAACTCAGCCTCCTCTTTTCTCCTTCATTTGTGCGCCGTTACCCTGTTCTTCACCATTACCTCAACTCGACGTCGGAGCAACGGGCCATCGTCGGATTCTTCACCAATGCCATCGATTACTTCATCAATGCAATCGTTACCCTCTCAATCTCTCTTCTTCGACGGAAATCGTCCTTCTACCTTCAGAGAGAACCGGCATCGCCGATGAAGCTTCGACGACGTAAAGAACTCCACCAACCGGTTCATCAACAAATCACGGAATCCCTAATATGCGAACGAAACAAAGGACACGAATCCAAGACTTTACCTCAGTTCGTCGGTCACGATCAGCTTATCACCGCAAATTATGCGAAGCGTGGAACAAGGCGGATCCGAAGGAATTTCACCTTACTTGTGAACCTCTCACGAACTGAATTGATGGCGGCGAGAGTGATGGACGACGAGTCTGAGTCTGAACCGATAGGATTTGGCTATGGAGGATATCCAAGACGGAATCTCCTTCTTCAGGTATCTTATTACTCTTTTTTCCGTGTGTTACGACATTCCTGCTCCTACTCTGTGAACTCCAAATCTTAAAGTATTGCCCTTGTCGAACTTGCGTTGCTGCCGATGCGTTATTGATGGCATGTTCTTGATGTGAATGGTTATTGCAGGTTCGAGATTGTTGTGAAGTTGATTTTTGATTTTCAGGATTGAAGATGATGGTTATGGAGATTGGAGAGAGACGTCGGTGAAGATGATGCACGGCTCTTAGTGGCTGAATCCGCAGCAGTTGATGAATATGATGCAAGGCTCTTGCGGGTTGAAGAAGAGGGATTGAGTGGCTTTGATGGAAGAGTCTTCAATTGTGTATTTTTTGTATGCATTGAGAGTTGATGCAATGATGTCATTCTTGATTTTCTGCAGGTTGAACTTGAAGGTGGTAATGATGAGGTGGTGTATTGAAGAAGAATTTCATAGAAAGATCAAAGAAGATGATGGAAGAGTGCTGCAGAATCGTTTTGGGAGAGGATGATGTAGATTGCATAATGGTTGATGAAGAACCTCTTGATTATGGAGATTGAGAGGAGATAAAGAACCTGTTGATTCTAATTGTCAATTATGATCCTGAAAAATCCTCTAGGTTGGGTATGAAGTGTAGAGAGTAAAAGAAAATTCTGAGTTTTTTTCCTCTCTCATTTTTGTAACTGTTTTTCTGATTAGTTTGTTGTAACTGTATTATAACTGAATTTTTTCCAACTGTTTCTGTTATGGACCTGGTTGTAATTGAGCTGAACCTTTTTATTTTTATTTTTCGATGACAGTTAATGAAGAAATCACTTTAGATCTAATCTTTGATTATTCTTGTTTCTGTGTAAATTTCCTTTTTTTTTTGATATCCCCCTCATGTATTTTGCATACCACTCGACAAAATCCCAAAAGAAAAGAATAAGCTGACTTCAAAATTAATGGCTCAATAAAATGAAGTGAACAAATAAAAGTCTGTAGTGGGCTTTTGGGCTCAGGATTGTTTGGGAACGATAATTGTCAATGAATTGAAAATGGATTAGAAAAGGAAAAAAAAGAATTGCAAATGGTTAACAAAACAATAGAAATGAACATCAAATGGATAGAAAATGGTTATAGCAATTGGATTCAAATTGACTTTGGGCCTAACAAAAATCTTGACTTATTTAGTTATTGGATTGAGGAGTAACAATAAGGTTAATTGGACTTAAAATGAACATAGACAAATGTCTGAATTGACTATGAATCGGATATCAGCTTATAAATTGTATTTGAAAGTGGATAAGAAACAAAATTTATAACGAGCATGAACATAAGTTGAGAAAATGGATAAAAAAACGTATTATTTTCCTCACAAACCACACGAACACTTCTAACCTCAATTGAATCCACAAACCAAGTTATTTTCTTCAAGAGCAACATCTCCCATGTAACTCTCTAATCCATGTCAAATTTTCATGATAACCAACAAACATCGTCAGTGACAAAATGTCCTAATGCCATACTTCCTAAGGGAACTCTCAATGGCCAAATAATCGGAGAAATAAACCCTAATCCAATGTTGATGGTGAGTACCGAAGGCTAATACCCTTGATTATTGTGCTGGTCAAACCTTGAGAATCCACCTGATAAACATACGCACATGAGACAAATCATAACTACCGATCTCTATATCTCCCTTCGAAATACGCCTGCCAAAGAGATAAATCATAGGGCACCATAAAACCCTGACTCTTCAAACTTCTGATCCAAGTAACAAGCCTATGAAAATGAATGCATGACATGGCGTAGATGACCTAATGGAAGATGCGTGTGAATGCGAAACGAGGAACCAATAGAGGGAATAGATATGAGGGCAAATTTTGAGGTATTACAGATTGGATAACCTACAGAAAGCCCAAAATCCAAGCATCTATTTAAGCAACAGAAACTCTCAGAATAGAGTACGAAATTAAGAAGACTAAATAGGGTGTTTGTATTTTAATAGCAGGTTTTATATGTGTATCACTTTACGAGCTTTTAAGCAAAAAGTGTATTGTGTCTTGATTGAAACTGTGAAGTAAAATCAAGCTGTTGTGTTTGAAGTGTGACTTCAATTTTATTAAACTTGTAACATATCACTGTGTGATTGAGGGGGAGTGAGTTGATACTCATATCTAAGTTGTGTCTTAGGTAGAAATTGCCTTGGGTAGATATTAAGTGAAAGATTAAACTGAGTGGTTTAAGTCTAGAATTAATATTACTTATATTGGATTTCCTTCCTGGCTTGGTAGCCCCCAGATGTAAGTGTGGAGATACACTGAACTGGGTTAACAATTTCCTGTGTTGTTTAATTTACCTGCACTTTAAGTTTTGTTTAAGTCTTCAAGTATTTAAACATCTCATTCGACATCACGTACCTGATCCCAGAATTTCAATTGGCATCAGAGCAGGCACCCTGCCTGTTTAACTGGGTGAGATCTAGGGACTGCAAATTTTGGGAACATGGACAGAGATGTAGGATCTGTGAATAGACCACATATATTGGATGGATCAAACTATGACTACTGGAAGCCAAGAATGGTAGCATTCTTAAAATCACTTGATAATAGGGCTTGGAAAGCAGTCAACAAAGGATGGGAGCACCCTGTCCAAGACAACAAGGATGGGGCAAAAGTGTTGAAACTTGAAGAAGAATGGAGCAAGGAGGAAGAAGATTCAGCACTTGGAAATTCCAAGGCCTTAAATGCCTTATTCAATGGCATTGATAGAAACATATTCAGACTTGTGCATCACTGTGAGCTGGACAAAGATGTTTGGGACACTCTCAAAACCACTCATGAAGGAACATCAAAGGTGAAGATGTCAAGACTACAACTTCTCACCACCAAGTTTGAAAACTTGAGAATGAAGGAAGATGAGACAATTCATGAGTTCTACATGAACATCTTCGAAATAGCTAATACTTCTGGTGCTTTGGGAGAAAAGATGAGTGATGAAAAGCTGGTAAGAAAGATTCTCAGATCTTTACCAAAAAGATTTGACATGAAGGTTACTGCAATAGAAGAAGCTCAAGACATATGCACAATGAAGGTTGAAGAGCTCATTGGTTCCCTTCAAACATTTGAGATGGGAATGAATGATACAATTGTAAAGAAGAACAAAAGCATAGCCTTGGTTTCAAATACTGATAAAGAAGAAGAAAATCATGAAGCAGACCCTGAAGAAAATTTATCAGATACAATTGCTATGCTTGGAAGACAATTCAACAAGATTCTCAAAAGAATGGATAGCAGGTTCAAACCAAGTGGAAGAAACTCAAACTCTTCTGAGAATAAAAGACCTTATGATGCTAATAGAAGGTCATATTATGATGAAAAGACCAATCAAGAAAAAGAGATTAAATGTCATGGATGTGAAGGATATGGACACATCAGAAATGAATGCCCTAGCTATCTAAAGAAGC
The DNA here is from genome assembly GCA_963966055.1 of Lathyrus aphaca. Lineage (NCBI taxonomy): Eukaryota > Viridiplantae > Streptophyta > Magnoliopsida > Fabales > Fabaceae > Lathyrus > Lathyrus aphaca. Next base: position 90,953,588 of record OZ014521.1, read on the forward strand.
AGAAGAAATGTCTCTCTGTGACCTGGTCCGATGAAGACTCAGGATGTGATTCAGAAGAAGAATCAGCAAAGCACATCTCTGCTCTAGCTGGAGTATGTGAATCTGAAAGTGGATCCAGTGATGAGGAGCTGACTTTTGAAGAGCTTGAAGAATCATACAAAGAGCTGTGTAAAAGGAGCACTGAAATATGCATGGAGAATATAAAGCAGAAGAAGCAGATTGAGGCATTAAAGGTTGAAAAGACAAGTAATCTAGAAATCATTGACACTTTGAAAAGTGAAGTAAGTCTTCTCAACTCCAAATTGGAACATATGTCCAAATCTGTTAGAATGCTGAACAGTAGCACAAACACACTGGATGTCATTCTCAACAACAATAAGCATTCAGGGGATAGAACTGGACTGGGATTTAACAAAGCTCAAAAGGTTGAGGTTAGCACCAGCAAAACTACTTCAAATCCCATAAAGTCAAACAAGATGTCCCAACAGATGTCCCAACATCATGAAAAGAACATGATGAAAAAGAAGTATCAAAGATGGAGATGTCATCATTGTGGAAGGTTTGGTCACATCAAACCTTATTGCTACAAGTCACATGGACATCAAAATCAAAGATATCAGCAACCCCCTAAGCAGAAGACATAGGTCATCAAGAAAGTATGGGTACCTAAAGCTAGTCTTCATGCTGATCAAAGCCACATGCCCAAGAACAAGTTCAACAAACAACCTTGGAGCTCTAAAGATAGACACTATACAGGGAAGAGGCATCAAAGGAAACCTCACAACAAGCAAAAATGGTCAAAGAAGGGTGTTGCCTATATAGCTCATACATCTCTCAGAGTATCAGCTAAGGAAGACTGGTACTTTGACAGTGGATGCTCAAGGCACATGACTGGATTGAAGAATCTGCTGGTAAACTTAAAGTCACATTCATCCAGATATGTAACCTTTGGAGATGGAGCTAAAGGAGAAATCAAGGGAGTTGGGACCTTAGACTGCCCAGATGTACCAAGACTAGATGATATGCTGCTGGTAAAAGGATTGACTGCTAACTTGATCAGCATAAGTCAATTATGTGATCAAGGTTACAGTGTAAACTTTACCAGAACTGAATGCATAATGTCTGATAAAGAACAGAAGGTTGTCATGAGAGGAGCCAGATCTAAAGACAACTGTTATATGTGGGAACCTCAAGACTTCAGTCTCACTTCAACTTGCTCCTTAGCCAAAGCAGAAGAAGTAAAGCTTTGGCACCAAAGACTAGGTCATCTTCATCTCAGAGGGATAAAGAAAATCATATCTATGGAGGCTGTAAGAGGTATTCCAAAACTGAAGATTGATGAAGGCAAAGTATGTGGTGAATGTCAAATAGGCAAGCAAACCAAGATGTCTCATCCAAAGCTCCAACATCTGACAACTTCCAAAGTTTTGGAGTTATTGCATATGGATCTTATGGGACCAATGAAGGTTGAGAGTCTTGGGGGAAAAAGGTATGCCTATGTAGTTGTTAATGACTTTTCAAGATATACATGGATAAATTTTATCAAAGAAAAGTCTGATGTGTTTGATGTATTCAAAGATCTGTGCCAAAGAATACAAAGAGAAAAAGCAAGCTGTGTGGTCAGAAAAAGAAGTGACCATGGAAAGGAGTTTGAGAATAAAAAATTCTCAGATTTTTGTTCATCAGAAGGAATCAATCATGAGTATTCTTCTCCTATCACCCCTCAACAGAATGGGATTGTTGAGAGGAAGAACAGAACTATCCAAGAATCAGCAAGAGCTATGATTCATGCTAAAAAATTACCATTGTACTTCTGGGCTGAAGCTATGAACACAACTTGTTACATTCATAATAGAGTCACTCTAAGGAAAGGAACCTTGTCCACCATCTATGAAGTCTGGAAGGGCAGAAAACCTACAGTCAAGTACTTTCATGTGTTTGGAAGTAATTGTTACATTCTGGCTGATAGGGATCAAAGAAGAAAGATGGATCCTAAAAGTGATGAAGGGATTTTTCTTGGATACTCCATAAATAGCAGAGCCTATAGAGTATTTAACTCCAGAACCAAGGTTATAATGGAGTCCATAAATGTGATAATTGATTATGCCCCTGCAGATGTTGCAGATGATGTTGGAACATCTGCTGACAGTCAGACTGAAGCTGAACTAAAGAGTGATCATCCTGACTTCACTCTAACTGAGGCAAGGACAGAACAATCCAGCAAACCTCCCTCCATAAGAATCCAGAAGGATCATCCTAAAGATCTGATAATTGGTGATCCCAACAGTGGTATAATCACTAGATCAAGAGAGGTGATTTCAGGTTCTTGTTTTGTTTCAAAAATAGAACCTAAAAACATCAAGGAAGATCTTAATGATGAGTACTGGATTTGTGCTATGCAAGAAGAATTAGGCCAATTCACAAGGAATGAAGTGTGGGATCTTGTTCCTAGACCTGATGACATAAATGTGATTGGCACTAAATGGGTGTATAAGAACAAGTCAAATGAGCAGGGAGTTGTTACAAAGAACAAAGCTAGACTTGTAGCTCAAGGATACACACAAATTGAGGGAGTAGACTTTGATGAAACCTTTGCACTAGTAGCAAGGCTTGAATCAATCAGACTACTTTTAGGAATTGCTTGTATCCTGAAGTTCAAGCTATTTCAAATGGATGTCAAAAGTGCCTTTCTAAATGGGTATCTTAATGAGGAGGTATATGTGGAGCAGCCTAAGGGATTTGTTGATCCAAGCTATCCAGAGCATGTTTACAAACTAAGGAAGGCTCTCTATGGTCTGAAGCAAGCACCAAGAGCATGGTATGAGAGACTGACTACTTTTCTCATAAAGCAAGGGTACAGGAAAGGTGGAATAGACAAAACCTTGTTTGTGAAGGATGAAGAAGGAAATGTCATGATTGCTCAAATATATGTAGATGACATAGTCTTTGGTGGGATGTCAGACAGGATGGTTAAACATTTTGTCACTCAAATGGAATCTGAATTTGAGATGAGCCTAGTAGGAGAACTAACCTACTTTCTTGGACTGCAAATCAAGCAAATGGAGGACTCCATGTTCATTTCCCAAAGCAAGTATGCTAAGAACATTGTCAAGAAATTTTGGATGGACAATGCTACTCACAAAAGAACACCTGCCCCCACTCATTTAAAGCTGACAAAGGATGACAAGGGTGAGAATGTAGACCAAAGCTTATACAGAAGCATGATTGGAAGCCTATTATATCTGACTGCTAGCAGACCAGATATAGCCTTTGCAGTAGGTGTATGTGCAAGATATCAAACTGAGCCAAAAGTAAGTCATCTAAACCAGGTTAAGAGGATTTTGAAATATGTTAATGGTACTTGTGACTATGGCATAATGTACTTTCATGGATGTAAACCAATTCTAACTGGCTTTTGTGATGCTGATTGGGCTGGAAGTGCTGATGATAGAAAGAGCACATCAGGAGAACGCTTCTTTCTAGGAAACAATTTGATTTCTTGGTTCAGTAAGAAACAAAATTGTGTATCCTTATCCACTGCTGAAGCTGAATATATTGTAGCTGGTAGCAGTTGTTCACAGTTGGTTTGGATGAAGCAAATGCTCACAGAATACAATGTCCCACAAGATGTCATGACATTGTACTGTGACAATTTAAGTGCCATCAACATATCAAAGAATCCTATCCAACACAGCAGGACCAAGCACATTGATATCAGGCATCATTTTATCAGAGATCTTGTGGAAGAGAAAGTGATCTCATTAGAACATGTAGCCACATATCTGTAATTGGCTGATATATTTACTAAAGCTTTGGATGCTACCCAATTTGAAAACCTAAGGGGTAAATTGGGAATCTGTTTATGTGAAATATAGCAGTTATGGAGAAGTGCCAACATGTCCTATGACATCGTGTGGCATGATCACCAGATGGCAACACCAGTCTGGTCAAAAACTCTGTGTATTCCACTCTTTAAAATTCTCCAAGTAACGGCTTTTATAAAGACTCCAGCTTGCTCTCAGCTCTTCATCTCCTCACTATCCTCTCTAAATCATTTGCATGCGAAATCTGTTTTTCTGAGCTCATCAAAATCAATCCAACCTAAACTCTTCTTCCACCACATTCAAAAATGTCTCAACATCAAAACCCTAACATCATTGATGAAAATCTCAACCAAGAAGATGTGGTGCATGCAACCCCAATCTCCAGGGTTCCAATGGATACTACTCCCATGGAAGAAATCAGAGGAAGTGTTCCTCTTGCTCAAAAGCCTAGAACTCCAAATGTGAGAAGAGCAAAGGAACCTGTGTTCAGCAAAAGAAAAGGGGTTCCTTCAGCCTCAAACACCACCCCCAAAGCTTCTGACTATGTGGATGAATCCATCAAGCATCTTGTGAGCAGGATTCTATCTGAACAAAGAGTTGTGAGTGGTATATTTGTTCCCCTGAACACCATGCCAGCTCCACAAGAAGAACATAGCAATAAGGCTGAAGAGGACACTCCTGCTCAACAGGATGTCCCAATAGATGTTGAAACATCTGAGGACCAGAACAAGGCCTCAACTGATGATGATGATGAAGCCACTGATGATCAAGCTTCTATTGATCCACCTGCTGAAGAGGAGACTACCCAACCTCCTCCTGTTGTAGACATAGATCATGACTCTGACACAAAGATCATTGCATCTGTGGACCCTAGCATAGCCAAAAGGCTTAGAACTAGGAAGGAAAAGAAGACTGCAGGACATGCAACTCCTGAAAAGAAACAGTCTACTCCAAAGAAAGACAAGGCCAAAGTGGTATTTGGACCTACTAAACAATGGAGCAAGGTGAATACCCAAAAGAGGAAAGCTGTAACTCCACCAGATTCAGATGTTGAAGAGGATGTCCCAACATCCCAACCAAAGAAGAAACCAGCTCTTCAAGGTCTTCCTCTGCTTTTCCAGAAGCTCCTCTGGACAATATATCATTCCATCATGTGTCAAGTGTGAGCAGATGGAAATTTGTCTACCAAAGAAGGGTGGCACTGGAAAGAGAGCTGGGCAGCAATGCACTTGAGTGCACTGAGGTAATAGACCTAATATCTTCTGCTGGCTTATTTAAAACAGTTTCAAATTTTTCACCCTGCTATGAGCTGCTAGTCAAGGAGTTCATTGTCAACCTGCAAGAGGACTGTGCTGATGGAAAGTCAGAAGAATTTAGAAAAGTCTATGTAAGAGGGAGATGTGTGGAATTCTCTCCTAGGGTTATCAATCATTACCTAGGGAGAGAATCTGATGGACCTAATGAGCTGGGGAGGACTGACAACCAGGTTTGCAAGGTCATCACTGCCAATCAAGTCAAAGCTTGGCCAGTCAAGGGAAAACTTTCTGTTAGCTTGCTAACAAGGAAGTATGCAATGCTGCATAGGATTGGTACTGTCAACTGGGTCCCTACCAACCATACCTCTTCAATAGCAACTGGATTGGGAAGATTCATTTATGCTGTGGGCACCCAAACAAAGCTGGACTTTGGGGCTTACATATTTGATCAAACTCTGAAGCATGCAGGAACATCAACAACAAAGCTTCCTATTGCTTTTCCATCTCTGCTATATGGTATAATCCTCAGCCAGTATCCATGTATCCTCACTGAGAAGGATTCAATCTGCAAAAGAGAGAGTCCTCTGGCCTTCCATTACAAACTTTTCTTGAGCCATCATGTTGCTGATGTTAAAGCTCCCACTGGGACATCTGCTGGACCTTCAAAGGCAAAGACTCCCATATCCAAAGCTGCTTTGATTGCTGAACTGAAGAACACCTGCAAAGAGCTGGATGCCAGAAAGCAAAAGCTTGAGGAAATAATTCAAAGGTTGGAAGTGGAAGAGGTTGCTCAAAAGGCTGCTAAAACTGACGATGACTCTGATGATGAATCTGAAGAAGAGGAAGATACTGAATATGAAGACTCTGAGTGAAAATGTGTGTGAGGAATGTGTACTGTCTGCTTATGTAATTTGGCCCCAATTTCTGTCTAACAAGGGGGAGAAGAGAAGTAACAACAACAACAATGTCTGCTGCAGTTTACATGATTAATGAACAAGCTGTTTGTCTGTTTAATGTCTGCTTCTGAACTAACTTTTTTTGATTCTGTTGAACAAGTCAGAATACATACAGGTTTGAGGGGGAGCAAACTCTCATATGATTAAAACAAAAAAGAACTCTGGTGCACTCTGATAAATGAAACTCTGCTGCACTCTGATAAAAACCAGAAGATTGTGTTAGCCAAAAATTAACCAAAGGGGGAGTTTGTAGATGTTTAGAATTGGCAGAATTTTTGACCAACAAGAAGTGTTGAACTTAGTTCAGGATGTCACACCAGATGTTGTGACATTATCAAACAGAGTATAGGTTAATGAACTTAATTCAGGATGTCACACCAGATGTTGTGACATTGTGTAAGTTAATGAAGTAAGTTCAGATTTCAGGATGTCACACCAGATGTTGTGACATCTCAAACCTGCTACCAGAATTAAATAATGCTTAACAGAACTGAGTAAATTCAGGGAATTTATCTGGAATTAATTGTGAATGGATAAAACAGTAGAAGGCGCATCTGTAGGGAGATTGGTTATATGATTTCAGTATAACAAAAGAACTGACTCACCTAGAATCAAGGAAGTAACAAACCCTAATTCAAGGTGATGACAGCATGCGTATCAGGATTGGATAACCTACAGAAAGCCCAAAATTCAAGCATCTATTTAAGCAACAGAAACTCTCAGAATAGAGTACGAAATTAAGAAGACTAAATAGGGTGTTTGTATTTTAATAGCAGGTTTTATATGTGTATCACTTTATGAGCTTTTAAGCAAAAAGTGTATTGTGTCTTGATTGAAACTATGAAGTAAAATCAAGCTGTTGTGTTTGAAGTGTGACTTCAATTTTATTAAACTTGTAACATATCACTGTGTGATTGAGGGGGAGTGAGTTGATACTCATATCTAAGTTGTGTCTTAGGTAGAAATTGCCTTGGGTAGATATTAAGTGAAAGATTAAACTGAGTGGTTTAAGTCTAGAATTAATATTACTTATATTGGATTTCCTTCCTGGCTTGGTAGCCCCCAGATGTAAGTGTGGAGATACACTGAACTGGGTTAACAATTTCCTGTGTTGTTTAATTTACCCGCACTTTAAGTTTTGTTTAAGTCTTCAAGTGTTTAAACATCTCATTCGACATCACGTACTTGATCCCAGAATTTCAATATATATATATATATATATATATAAATATATATATATATATATATATATATATATATATATATATATATATATATATATATATATATATATATATATATATATATATATGGCGTTTGATTAACACTCATAATGAACACATGTGATTGGACGAAAGCACGCCTCTTGAACTAAGGTGATTGTGCAGTTCCTATGTACAATAAATAATTTTTAACAAGAAATAATTAATATTTTATGGCTGAGTTTATTTTCAAGTTAATCACTTAAACTTCTACTTTTTAGCATTTCCTTATAGAAATTGGAACAATCATGTGAAACCTTGTTGTCTATGTGCACCGAAGATACATTATCTTTTACTGAATCTAACAATATTAATACTTGAGGGTTGATCATGTTATTGAATCATAAACTTGATGCTTGCTATATTTATCACAAATATTATATGACTTGGAATTTTCTTAATATTCATGCCTATGTTAATTATAATAATTGAAAGGAAGTAACATTGTTTTTAATTTTTCTTCTTTCTTCTGAGCTTGTTTCTGGGTTTGGTAATATAATAATATTAAATGGTCTCTATTAGATTGTTACCCTTAGTAGTTTTGCTGCTATCAACTAGAACTTGGTTTGCAGTGTCATTATGTCTAAATTTATTAATTTTTAAATTGTAATTGTATTATATACACGTAAAATATAATTTGAATCCTATCATGTTTTTCATTTTCAGAAGGAAGCAACAGTTTTTTATTTATTTATCGTTTGGACTCTAATATATAATCATGCAACGAATATCATATTTGAGTTGTTGCTCAAATCTTTCAGCTTTCTCTGTTGCGCACTAGAATATCTTTGAAACTAGTATTAGATTGTCTAATCATATTTGTAGCCAAAGGATAGGTCAAAGAGACGACATCGACTATAACGAGGTATTCACTCTAGTTGCCGAGTAAGAAACTTTTAGACTAATCATTTCATTGGTAGCAAATAAACATGAGAAAGAAAGATGCATCGAATGAGTGTCAAGTCAGCCTTCTTAAATGGTGTCCTTGACGAAGTCTACATTGAGCAATCACAAGGCTACAAAGTCATTGGAGAAGAATAAAAAGTCTTAAAGCTAAAGAATACATTGGAATGCTTGAATTAACATGTATTTCTAAGAGAAGAACTTCATCAAGTATCCATATGAGCACATACTCTATACCAAAGCATAAGGTGGAGATATTTTGATTGTGTGATTGTATGTAAATGACTTGATTTTCAAGGGGAATAATCCAAACATGTTTGAAGAGTTCAAGAAAGAGATGATAAAGGAGTTCGAGATGACCGACATTAGATTCATGTCTTACTACCTCAGAATTTAAGTTAAGCAAGAAGATCATGGAATCCTAATCACTTAGGAATGTTACACTAATGAGTTACTTAAGAAGTTCAAGATGTATGATGCAAGCCTAGTCAGCACGTAAAATTGAATATGGAATCAAACTATTAAATCAAGAGGAAGGAGAAAGAGTGGACCCATCACTCTTTAAGAGCTTGGTTGGAAGATTATGATATTTAACATGTACGAGACCTGGTACCTTGTATTCGGTCAGAGTTGTTAGGCAATACATGGAACATCTAAAAATAACTCATCGGAACGCGACAAAGAGGATTCTCCGCCAGTTCAAAAGTACAAAAAACTTAGGCTTATACTACTCTATTTCTGATGATTATAAGCTCATTGGATATAGAGATAACGAGCAGGAAGGAGACATAAATGACCAAAAAAAGCACAAGTGGCTTTGTTTTCTACATTGGTAACGCAACCTTCTCATGGATGTTAAAGAAGCAATCAATTGTCACCAACCTTCATATAATTTTTCCATGTCAATACAATTTAATAACTAAACTAAATATTTGGTTATTTTAACAATAATGATAATACTTGGTCATTTTTATTTTATCTCTATTTAAAAAAAAAGAATAATAATTATAATAAATTTCCTATCTTAAGATTCAGAAAAGGAAATGAATAGTAAATTTATTAAAAATAAAGTTAATAAAATAGATTTAATAGTTCGGGGCGAGATAGGGGCGGGTGTAGGGCGACACTAGTATCTCCAGCCCCCGTCTCCACGGTTAAAAATTAGATTTTCCCCGAATTCTCCCTTGCCCCTATTTAAATCAGGTTAAGTTAAGATATTTATTTGGAATAGCAAAATCAAGTTTAAAGGGATGTTAAAATTTTAAATGTATTTTGGATTTGTTAGTTTTTGGGCCTTAAGAACTTTAAATCCAAATTTATGTGGTGATATGTTTATTTTCTAAGAGAATTTTACCTGCCACCTCCCAAATTATACTTGACACCCTCCAAACTTTCATAATCTAAAAAATTGCGTTTGAAAAAAATATGAAAAAAGTCAAATTTTTTACATTACCCGAATTAATTTTTTTATCGAAAATTTCGATATTTTTGAAAAAAAATAAAAATTTCTGGAAAAAAATGTGAAGAATATCGGAAATTTAAAATTTTATAATACTGTATCGGAAATTTCAAAATTTGTGGTAGTGAAAAATTTCAATTCTTTTACACTACCAGAAATTTCAAAATTTCCGATTTTGTACTAGAAATTTCAAAATTTTCGATAGTGTTAAAAAATTTCATTTTTTTCTAGAATTATCTAAATTTTCGATATTCTTCATTTTTTTCCTGAAATTTTCATTTTTTACCGATAAAGAAATGAAATTTTCCTAAATTTCTTATATATATATATATATATATATATATATATATATATATATATATATATATATATATATATATATATATATATATATATATATATACACACACACACACACACACACACACATATATATATATATATATATATATATATATATATATAACAAAATTTTTGGTATATCACTGTAAATTTCATAATATCCGGTACCACAGTAAATTTTATAATTTCCATTTTTTTAAAGGATAACAAGGTAATTTTTCCATAATTAAGGGGTGTCGGGACTAAGTGGAGGGTATCAGATTAAATCCTCAATATCTAGAAGTTTATTCTAGAAAGAATCATGAAATTTTCTAAAAGATAAGGATAACTTTGTTTTTTTTAGAATATTAAAAAGAATTCTAGATAATGATTTATAATCATTAGATTTAATTTATGGTGATGAAATCTTAACCGTTGATTTAGGAATGTTATTAATATAAATAGTGATAATTTACTCGAATTTGTATCAAACCAAAATTTATACAGTCAATAATAATACAAGTATTTTTCTTTCCCAAACATCTCATATCCTCTCCCAAATTCTTAAAAGTCTTTTTCACCTACCCAAAATTTCCTTCAAATATTTTCACTTATATATGAGAAAAATGATCTTGCATGATTTGAAAATAAAAAATACATCAAAGACCATGGAAAAAGCTCTAATGCAAATATAGCTATGCAATTTGGAAATAACATGGTGAATATTGCATTACTCTTTCATTTTCTACGGTGAGTCATTTGAAACCAATCCTTTGTTTGTTGCTTCAATCTCTTATATTCAAATTATATGGAAAAGTAGAGTAATACAACAAAGGGATTCATTTGACTATGAATTCCATGGATGCAGTACAATTGTTTGATCTATATGCATTTACGATGGAAATTTACTAACCCCTTTTACCAAATTACTTTAATGAAAGAGAGAATTTAATTTTAATTGTTATTATTGTTTATTAATATCATCTTTTCCTAATTATCTTTTATTTTTCCAGTGATACAATTGCCACTGTATGCGCACAATTACAATTATGCATTGCATGGAATCGAATGCCCCTCCTCCATGAGGTTTTGTAAGTGGTTTATGCTTATGCAACCAGCGGGTACTTGTAATGTGATCTAAAATTTGAAAATTACTTATATCATTACAATACTTTCGTCATATTGCATACTGGAGTTTCATCATCACCAGTGGTTCTTAGAGATTTTCTTTAAAGGAAAGTTTGGAGGGAGCTTCTACAGAGAGAAAGTAGTTACTTTGAAGGAACATAATTGTGACTTGTGTGAGTTTTTAGATCACAAGTGATTATTTCCTTGAGGTTATTTACGGTGAATAATTTGTTTCTCTGCATGAAATTGAAACTAAAAGTTGACATTTTACAAAAACAGGTGATAAGTCTACAACTAAAGTTTAACAAAGACTTTTGCTCTTCTATTGATTTTCTTGGATTTGTTTGATTGTCTTTGAATTTTCTTGTCCTTCATTCTGCACTTACTTAACATCAAGTTGTACTTTCATCTTTGCTCAATTGACTTAGAGTGTTTTTATGCGATAAACTATAGAAGAATTCTTATCTTCTTTTGAAATTTCCTTTCACGGTCACTCTACAAATAAAAAATGTATGGGTTATTTTTCTCATAGTGTCTTCAACTAAAATTGTTGACAATTTTATTTTATTTATAGAGTTATCTTTAAGTAAATTTCAATGGAAGATAAGGATTCCTAAGCCTTTACGCAAAATAGCTTATATTAATTGTGCAAACTATGCATGTACAACTCGACTATAGAGTGAGGTGCAACTGTGAAAGAACCCTCAAAGCCAACCAGACTCATCCAAGATAAACATTGAAGCACCCAAAGTCGTTTTTATTCTTTTGTTTACAGATTTCCATATTATTTTGTGAAATATCAACTTCAAGGGTTAAGTTCATGCTGAGGATCAGAATTCTAGCTCTAAGGAAATTGTTAACTAGCATGTTGTGAGAAACAATGTTATAATAACTTCATCAAATTTCATATTATTGGATTCGTTGAAGCATGCAAATAACTTCATTAAATTTGTAACTTTATGCCTTCTGATAATTTCTTCTTTTGTATTGCCATCACTTTAGGCATTACTTATTAACAGTTAATAGTATTCTATTTACCCATGTTATTCTTTCAATGGTTTTGGCATCAAACAAATTCTTACAATGAATGAACTTAATGGAGGAAACAAGGTTATGTACACTTTGAATTTGTGAATCACCTATAATAGTAACACAATATACTATTGTTATTTAAAATAATTAAACCAAATTTTTACCTAGCATATCATTGTTCAAGACACCTTTGGCATCAGAGTCTAGCTATTTGCTAAAAAAGAAAAAAAAAAACAACTATTGATAATGAACACATGTGATTGGACGAAAGCATGCCTGTTAAACTAAGGTGATTGTGCAGTTCCTATATACAATAACTACTTTTTAACAAAAAATAATTAATATTTTATGGCTGAGTTTATTTTCAAGTTAATCACTTAATCTTCTACTTTTTAGCATTTCCTTATAGAAATTGGAATAATCATGTGAAACCTTGTTGTCTATATGCATCGAAGATACATTATCTTTTACTGATTCTAGCAGCATTAATATTTGAAGGTTGATCATCTTATTGAATCTTAAACTTGATGCTTGCTATATATATCACCAATATTATATCACTTGGAATTTTCTTAAAATTCATGCCTATGTTGATTATAATAATTGAAAGGAAGTAACGTTTTCTTTTTCTTAATTTTCTTCTTTATTTTGAACTTGTTTCTGGGTTTGGTAATATAATAATATTAAATGGTCTCTATTAGAATGTTACACTTAGTAGTTTTGTTGCAATCGACTAGAACTTGGTTTGCAGTGTCATCATGCGTAAATTTATTAATTTTTAAATTGTAATTGTATTATATACATGTATAATATAATTTGAAGCCTATTATATATTTCATTTTCAGATGGAAGCAAGAGTTTTTTTTTCTGGATTCTAATCTATAATCATGCAACGAATATCAGATTTGAGTCGTTGTTCAAAGCTTTCAGCTTTCCCTGCTGTGCACTAGAATATCTCTGAGACTAGTATTAGATTATCTAATTAGAATATGCATTCTGTACGAAGAATATCCTCGCACTTCATCTGGGTAGTTGACTGTCACATAAAGATTGCTTCCATGATTATCTTCATGCAAAGCTTTCCAATAAGGCTTGCACTACATGAAATACACATCATACCTGCAGATTTTCCTGCGAAATTATATCCATAGGTTTTCCTATGATATTACCTGCGAATATATTTTAAAAATAGGTTTCCTACGAATAATAATGTCGCAGCAAATTTCGCAAAAATTCCTAAAATCTTACCAGCGCTTTCATATAAAAAAGTAATATTTTTATGTTCCTGCGGATTTTACAGCGGTTTGGGTCGTAGGAATTAGTCCTTCTTTGAAAACGTAAATCGTAGGAAATATCGCAGGAATTGCTGCGAATTTTGCTGTGACCTTTGCAGCGAAATTACCTGCCTTTTTTTGCTGCGACATTTTAATACTAATATTTTTGTTTAGAATTAATAGTATTTTTATTATTAATAAATAAAATTATAAAATATAATTGACATATTGGTTCCAATATATGTTTTTGAGATATTTTAATTTTATATTAAATCTTACTTTTTTTTTTAAAAAAAATTGCTATATTAATTAAATTTATTAATTATTTCCTAAAGAAAATTTATTTATTTAAAAAAAATTTTATTATTGTAAAAATTATAAAATTTTAAAAAGTATACCAAAGAATAGTTTATTCTAAGTTAAGTTTTGAGACATTTTTTAATTTATATTAAATATTATATTTTTAAAAGAAAATTTACTATATTAATTCGATTTTTTAGTATTTCCTAAAAAAAATATCATAATATTTTGGTATTTTTGTGAAAATTAAAAAATTAAAAATATAAATATATGATATAATAGGTGTGTTATCCTTCAACTTATAATTTGTTTTAACTATAAAATTTAGAAGAAAAAAAATAAAATATGTGGAAAAAAAAGTGTGACATTTCATTGATTGAACAAAGAATTTTCGGATAAGAGACATGAGTATGAGCCATTAACAAATTTATCTATTAATTTTAGGTAAAAATTTAATATATATATATATATATATATATATATATATATATATATATATATATATATATATATATATATATATATATATATATATATATATATATATATATATATATATATATATATATATAAGAACAAACATATTTTAAAATAATATTTTCACAACAACTTTTTTTTTTTATCTTTGTTGAATAAAAATAGTTTTTGTTTAAATTTTATTAAAAAATCTTTACCATTAATTTTATATAATATAATATAATAATTCATATAAAAATATAATTATTTACCACTACTTATTCATACATCACTTAAATTCAATGATGTTAATTTATTAAATTTTTTTTATAAATTAACACTATTGAATAATTTATTTTATAATTATCTTAACAACCCATAATTATCTCAAAAATAATTTATACTCTCCACAAATCATAGTTATCTAAACAATAAATAATTATCTCACTGATATGAGTCATATTCAACATAATATTAAGAGGTTGAAATTCATATATTTAATTTTAAAATTTATTGGAAAAAACATATGTTTCATATTGATTAAAGATAGAATTCACAATTTTTTTTTTAATATAAAATAACACCCATCAAAAAGTTTATATAAAATGACAAATTTTATCTTACAAATCAATTTTATAAGATTGAGTTAGACGAAATTCTAATTTTATAAAGTGACTACCTCATAATTTAAGTCAAGCAAGAAGATCATGGAATCTTAATCTATGTGGTTATATGTTTATTTTCTAAGAATTTTACCTGCCACCCCGCAAATTATACTTGACACCCTCCAAACTTTCATAATTTCAAAAATTCCCTTCGAAAAAAATTTGAAAGAAGTCAAATTTTTTTACATTACCTGAATTATTTTTTATCGAAAATTTCGAAATTTCTAAAAAAAAATGAAAATTTCTGGAAAAAATGTGAAGAATATCGGAAATTTAAAATTTTCTAATACTAGATCGGAAATTTCAAAATTTGCGGTAGTGAAAAATTTCAATTCTTTTACACTACCAGAAATTTCAAAATTTCTGATATTGTACTAGAAATTTCAAAATTTTCGATAGTGTAAAAAAATTTCATTTTTTTCTAGAATTTTCCAAATTTTCGATATTCTTTATTTTTTTTCTGAAATTTTCATTTTTTACCGATAAAAAAATGAAATTTTCCTAAATTTCTTATATATATATATATATATATATATATATATATATATATATATATATATATATATATATATATATATATATATATATATATATATAACGAAATTTCTGATATATCACCGTAAATTTCAAAATATCCGGTACCACTGTAAATTTTATAATTTCCGTTTTTTTAAAGGATAACAAGGTAATTTTTTCATAATTAAGTGGTGTCGGGACTAAGTGGAAGGTGTCTTATTAAATCCTCAATATCTAGAAGTTTATTCTAGAAAGAATCATGAAATTTTCTAAAAGATATGGATGACTTTGATTTTTTTAGATTATTAAAATGAATTCTAGAGAATGATTTATAAGCATTAGATTAAATTTATGGTGATCAAATCTTAACCGTTGATTTGGGAATGTTATTAATATAAATAGTGATAATTTACTTGAATTTGTATCAAACCAAAATTTATACGGTCAATAATAATACAAGTATTTTTCTTTCCCAAACATCTCATATCCTCTCCCAAATTCTTAAAAGTCTTTTTCACCTACCCAAAATTTCCTTCAAATATTTTCAGTTATATATGAGAATAATGATCTTGCATGGTTTGAAAAACAAAAATACATCAAAGACCGTGGAAGAAGCTCTAATTGAAATATAGCTATGCAATTTGCAAACAATATGGTGATTGCATTACTCTTTCATTTGCTATGGTGAGTCGTTTGAAACCATTCATTTGTTTGTAGCTTCAATCTCTTATATTCAAATTATATGGAAAATTAGAGTAATACAACAAAGGGCTTCATTTGACTATGAATTTCATGGATGTAGTACAATTTTTTGATCTATATGCATTTTCGATGGAAATTTACTAATTCCTTTTACCAAATTACTTTAATGAAAGAGAATTTAATTTTAATTGTTATTATTGTTTATTAATATCATCTTTTCCTAATTATCTTTTATTTTTCCAGTGATACAATTGCCACTGTATGGACACAATTACAATTATGCATTGCGTGGAATCGAATGCCCCTCCTCCATGAGGTTTTGTAAGTGGTTTATGCTTATGCAACTAGCATGTACTTGTAATGTGATCTAAAATTTGAAAATTACTTTCGGTGAGACATTAGTAATTTGCATATTTAGATTTGTTCTGGGATGGCCCAACTTCCAGAGTTGGGCCTGGCAAAGTGACAAGCTGACACACTCGGCGTCGAGCACCATGACGAGGATGTCGACCAATGTTGTACCGACCAGAATGAAATCCTCTCAACGGCTAGTTTTGACCGTTACCTATTCGTGCAGATTCCGCGATCCGTGCCAAACAGTTTGAACCAATAAACATCCACTAACGTCAGTATATAAACCCTCTCAAGGAGAGGGCCATGTATTCAATTCTCTCACCTTAATTCTCGTGCTCGCACGCTCTTTGCTCAGTATCTTACTTTAGCATCGGAGTGCCTTGTAGGTACACCCATCTCTTCTCCTCACCAACCGCCCTGCAACAATGCTCGACGCCAGCCATATCGGATCCTGATCTCCAAGTACGATCAGGTGGCGGCTTCTGTGGGAATCACCGATTTCCCCGTTCTTCTCATTCGAAATCTTCAAGAACCAAAGTTTTTACAAAGATCCATGGCTGCTCGAGACAAAAATCCGGACAATCGGTCGAACGACGGCATGCTCATCACGCAACGTGAGAGCAACGTTCATCATCCTCCGCATGAAGAGACCGTGCAAGATCACCCATATGGGAATACAACCTCACCTTCCCCCGATCGCGACCAACCTCTAGAAAGTCGCCCAGAAGTTCCTCTTCCTCCAACACCTTCAGGATCTGAATTTTCGCAGCACTGGCTGAAATTATGAACCAGACAAATTTGTTACTCCTCGCCCATGGCGAGAAGATTGCCCGTCTCGAAGATAATAACCGTCGACCATCCCGGTCTCCCGCGAGACATCAAAGAAGACGCAGTCCTTCTCCTCCCAAGAGGAAGAGGAAAGGACGCAACGATGAGTCCACTAGTGACAAAAGGTCCCGCTCATCTCCTCCTCGATCTTCCCCTCCAAGAAAGTCAAGAAAGAGCAGGTCAAGATCCGCATCACCCCGGCGAGCGAGGAAGCACGTGCCCAGGTCTCCTTCATTCAATTCCAGCGATGATGAAGACATCAGGGGGCCCCTTTCATCGGAAATTATGGCGGCTAAACTCCCGCGGGGTTTTGAAAAACCTCCACCCTTGGGCTCATATGATGGGACCACAGATCCTTACGAGCATATCGAGAATATTGATGCTCTGCTCCACTATCGAGGGGTGCGAGGGGCGATCAAATGTCGCCTTTTTCCTACAACTCTGAGGAAAGGAGCGATGACGTGGTACAAAAGCCTCGAAGCAGAGTCCATCACCTCCTGGAAACAGCTCGCACGCACATTTTCCAGGCACTTCACCGCCTCTAGACGACATCCAAAGACGGAAGCATCGCTCGAAGCAATCATCCAGGGGAAGGACGAACCTCTACGAACCTATATCGAGAGGTTCAACAAAGAAGTAGTCCAGGTATCCACAACGGACGACATGAAGAAGTACTTGCTGGAGCGGGGGTTACGCTCGTCGACCGATTTCCACCGAGCGGTTGGCATCGAGACCCCGGCCACTCTTGACGCTTTCTTGTTGAAAGCCCAAGCTTACATCCAATATGAGGAAAAGTAGGAGGCTAGCTCCGTTCGAGATGCCCGGTGTCGCAAGGATGCAAAGCCCAACCGGGTCGATGAACCCTCGACATCTCGTCGGGGGGAGACAAAAGAAAGGATGATCGCCCCCGTGAACCGCGGGAGCACAGAGGACCCGTCGGCCGGTTTCATGAATATACTCCCCTTCTGGTCTCTAGGGAAAAGATCTTGTCCGAATGTGCCAACTCAGAATTCAGGCAAGCAGGAGTACGCTTTCCGAAGCAGCTGCCTAGCAAATCGGGCGCGGACAAGACGAAGTATTGCATATTCCACAAGAGTCACAGCCATAATACCGAAGACTGCATCCATCTCAAAGACGCAATCGAGATACTTATTAAAGACAAGCACCTCAAACAGTTTACCAAATCTAGAGATACCCCTCGACAAGAAGCGCAGGAGACTCAGAAGATCAAAGAGGTTGTACCCATACCAGCAGATGCGAACATGCAGGTTGCCCTGAGCATCTATCGCCCTGAAGATTTCTTCCTGCCCGACCACACGGGGAGACCAGGATATTTTTCCTCCCACAGCCCGTGGGAGACCTTTCCATCTGCAATGATCATCTCAGGGGGAGGTTTTAACAAAATCACGGTCGGATCCGTAAAGAGGAAATTCGACCAACTGATCACGAAAGGCCCTGCCCAGAGCACGACCCTGGACCCCCCAAGAGAAGGCTCAGTACCCCTTTTTTTTTACCGGGAGGAACTCTTAGGAGGAGCACCAAATGTCAACATCCCACTACTCATCCGTGCACGGATGGCAAATTTTGATGTAAGGAGAATCCTGGTGGACCAAGGTAGCTCCTGCGACATCATCTACTCCCAATTATTTTCAACACTCCAGTTGATTAAAACACACCTGACTCCATACGTCGGATCAGACTTACAGGGTTTCAACGGAGCAGTCTCCCAACTATGGGGCTACGTCGATATCTTCGTCACCTTCGGGACATCCGAAACCGCCAGAACTGTTCGCATCCAATTCCTGGTCGTAGACTGTCCGTCGTTGTACCAATGCATTTTGGGACGACCGACATTGGCCGAGCTGATCGCTGTTTCATCCACCGTTCACCTAAAAATGAAGTATTATACTACTTCGGGCAAATTCGCTACGCTACACGGTGACGTCGAAGCTGCTCGTCGATGTTTTGAAGCAGCATCCAAAGGTCTCAGCTCGATATCTTACCAGCCAAACCCTTCAGCACTGACTTCGCCAGATACTCCACAAACATCCAAGGCTTTTCCTCAGGTAGACTCAATCGATCTGGACTGCAGGTTCTCAGATGACGACGAGGGCATTCGAAGGATGACCGATTCACTTTCCCGGCCAATCCCAGACGGAGAATTCGAACTAATTCCTTTGGAAAATGATCTGGCTCGGTGCGTCAAGATCGGAGCCCATCTGCCCGACTTGGCGAAACGACAATTAGAAGCATGCCTCAAGGGAAACGCGGATCTGTTCGCTTGGAGCGCCGCAGAAATGCCAGGGCTCGACCCCGAGACGACTTGTCATCACCTCTCCATCGACCCAACACACAAAGCGGTCGCCCAACGTAGGAGGAAGCAGTCAACCGAGAAAACCAAAGCGGCTGAATCTGCTGTTAAAGACCTCCTATAGGCAAATTTTGTAACTGAGGCCAGGTATACAACCTGGCTCTCAAATGTTGTACTTGTCAAAAAATCTAGTGGAAAATGGAGAATGTGTGTTGACTATACTGATCTTAACCGGGCATGCCCGAAAGACGCATATCATTTTCCCAACATTGACAAACTGGTCGACAATTCGTCCAGTTTCAAATATTTTCCTTTATGGACGCCTACTCGGGGTACAATCAAATACCCATGGTCGTGTCCGACAAAAAATACACGGCCTTCATGACCGAATCAGGCAACTATTATTATAATGTTATGCCCTTCGGTTTAAAAAACGCGGGCGCGACATATCAGCGCATGATGAATAAGGTATTTCGGGCAGAAATCGGGGACATGCTTGAAGTGTACATGGATGACATGATCGTCAAGTCTCAGCAAGAGACGGACCACGCGTCCCACTTGCGAAAGGTATTCGATCAAGCCCGGAAATGCAAAATGCGTTTCAATCCCGAGAAGTGCATGTTTGGGGTCCGAGCAGGGAAGTTCCTCGGATTCTATTTAACTGAACGAGGTATTGAAGCCAATCCTGACAAATGTCTGGCATTCACAAAACTTCCTACTCCTAATTCTAAAAAATCCATACTATCGTTGAACGGGGTCCTCGCTTCCCTCGCACGATTTGTGGCAAAATCCGCTCAGCACGCCCTCCCCTTTTACAAACTCCTCCACAAAGAGGCCTCCTTTGAATGGACGGAGGAGTGCGAGCAAGCCTTGTCCCACTTGAAAAGGGCATTATCTGAACCCCCAGTTTTGTCCAGGCCCAAAGAAGGGGAGACACTTTACCTCTATCTCGCCGTAGCAAACGAGGTCTTAAGCGCAACCCTCATATGCGACCTACCCGAGGGACAAAAACCTATCTACTTTACGAGAAAGGCGCTCCACGGCCCCGAACTTCGATACCTCCAGGTAGAAAAGGTGGACCTGGCCCTCCTTTTTGCAGCCAGAAGACTACGACGTTATTTCTTAGCTCACACCATCACCGTGAGAACAAACCAACCCATAAGACAATTACTCGGTCGACCAGATATGGTCGGGCGAATGCTAAAATGGTCATTGGAATTGTCCGAATTCGACATCAAATTCGAAGGGAGACAAGCTCTCAAAGCTCAAGCACTAGCCGACTTTGTAGCAGAGCTCACTTTCACCGAGCAAGAGCCGAAATCTCCATCCAAATGGACCATCTTCGTAAACGGAGCATCTGGCCCAACGGGTAGTGGAGCTGGAGTTATCCTAGAAAACAAAGAGGGAAGCATCATCGAAGTATCTTTAACTTTATCCTTCCCCACATCCAACAACCAGGAGGAGTACGAAGCCTTCCTGGCAGGCATACAACTCGCGACCGACCTGGAGGCAGAAGAAATCACAATTTGCACAGATTCCCAGTTGGTCGCTAGCCAAGTTCGAGGCGATTTCCAGGCCAAAAACGACAATATGGCCGAATACCTGGACCTTGTAAAACACAAACTAAAACGATTCACAAGCGTAGAGGTCAAACACGTCCCGCGAGAGAACAATACCCGAGCTGATATCCTTTCCAAGTTGGCAAGCACTAAAAGAAAAGGAAACAACAAATCCGTTATACAAAAAGTTCTCCCCCGACCAAGCATTGGACAATCCTCAACCTACCTAGACATTAATCTCATAGGCGACGCCAACTGCTGGATGACCTCAGTGTTTAACTACCTGACCAAGGGTGAGTTACCAGCAGACCCGAAAATGGCCAACACTGTGCGTCGAAGGTCATGCTCGTACTCTTTGGTCGGTGGGCGTATGTATTGCCGAGGTTTCTCCACGCCACTCCTCAGGTGCGTAGAGGAAGAGAACGTCCCACACGTACTAAGAGAAGTCCATGAAGGAATTAACGCACAGCACCCAGGCGGACGATCGTTAGCCCTAAAGATTCTCCGGGCAGGGTACTATTGGCCGAAACTCCAGCACGACGTGAAAGAACACGTAAAAAGATGCGACAAATGCCAGCAACACGGGGACGTACACGTAGCACCCCCTATCGAGCTGAAATCGCTATCTTCCCCGTGGCCATTCGCGTGGTGGGGGATGGACATCTTAGGGCCATTCGTCGTCGGATCCGGCCAAAATAAATACCTCATTGTGGACGTCGATTATTTCACCAAATGGATAGAAGATGAGGCCTTGGCCAAGATTACTGCACTCAACATACTACGCTTCTTTAAGAGGAACATTCTCGCTCGGTTCGGGATACCTCTCGCCATTGTAACTGATAACGGTACCCAATTCACCGATAGACATTTCAAAGAATTTGTTGCTTCAGTAGGAACAAAAAAACATTTCGCTTCGGTGGAGCATCCCCAAACCAACGGACAAGCAGAAGCTGCAAATAGAGTAATCCTAAGAGGTCTGAAATGGAGACTGGACGAGCACAAGAAACACTGGGTCGAGGAGTTACACAGCGTACTTTGGGCATATAGAACCACTCCCCGCTCAACGACCGGTGAATCCCCGTTCCGGTTGGCATATGGGACCGAAGCAGTAATTCCTGTGGAAATGCACATCCGATCCAGACGGACAGAGTCCCCAATGGACCAAGACACCAACTCCGAAGCTTTAAGAGACGAGCTTGACCCGGTCGAAGAAATCCGATCAGAAGCTGCTCTCCGAGAGGCCACTCTCAAACAGAAAATAGTAGCTCAGTACGATTCTAAAGTCATAAGACGAACATTCGAGGTGGGTAGTCTCGTTCTAAGATGAAATCACAAAGATTCCCGTGAAGGAAAACTAACGCCTAATTGGGAGGGCCCGTATCACGTCTGGGAAAAGACCGAAAACGGGGCCTATTATTTAGAAAATATTCACGGGGAAGAACTTGCTCGTCCGTGGAACGCCGAGAAGCTCAAGAAATATTACAGTTAATTACATAGTCACCTTGCTCGGCTCTCAAGCGAGGAGCAATAGGTCCGACTACGAACTGCGTGCCTAGGTACAAGCACAACAACCCAAATAACATGATTATCAGGATCTTCTTCCAAGGGAAGGAGGTGACTGTTGCACGGGCGGATACTCAAACGAGTCCGACGTCGCCTATGTACCACGACCAGGCAGAACCCCAGCTCGCGATGGGACGTTCAAGCCTCGGAGCCCGAGTCATTATCTTGGCCCGGGTACCGACCAGGAGCCAGACTCCAACATCTGGTTGGTCCCTCAAACCAACAGATCACAAACACACGCCCCATATTTGCCTAATCATATCTAATCATTATAAAGACGTCAAACACTTAACGTTTATAGAAACATAAAAGGAAGGAAGTCCTCCGACGAACGCACAGTTAAATAAAAACATTGTAAAATAACAAACAACCACCAAGGTCGGGTAATTTTACTGCAAGGTTGCGACCCCGAAGGGCCGAATTGTTCATAATTACACACAAAGGGGACCACGTCCCCGAGCAAAACAAAAGGCATAATAAATTACAAAGTAACGGCGCACAGGCCAGACTAATTCCCCTCCCCTTTTGGAGCACCGGGTTGACCTTCGCTCTGAGGCGGCTGCACCTCTGGTTGGTCAGGCTGAGCAATCACCCCAGGCTGGGAGTCCTCCACGATCAAGTCTGCGGGGACCATTATCTGACCATCCTCGACTTTGTAGAGATAGCTGATGCGGCCGGTATCCAGAGCCAATTCAGGATGAAGAGCTCGTATCTGGTCCACAGCGTTTTGGAAACTGAGCTCAGTCGACGAGTTCAGATTTTCCATGTCTTGGTCGATCCGAGCAAGAAACTGGGCCCTGGTCACCAAACTCTTGGTGTCGGCATCCTCATCCTCCTTTGGGCAAAAGGCGTCCTTCAACTTTTTGCGCTGGTCCAACGCCTTCCTCTTATCGACCTCCAGCTTGGCAATGATGTTCCCCCGATCGGTCAGCTCCTTAGCAGAGGCAGCAACTTCTTCAGAGGCAGTAGCCAACTTCCTTTCAGCAGCAGCCAAGAGCTCCTTCAGCTTTGCAACCTCCCTTTCCTGCCCAGGGTTCCCTTCGGCCGTCAACCAGGCCATAGACAAAACCCGCATAACTGCGCTCGTGTCCTGGGCCAGAGACAGACATCGGGCAGGGCGATCCATTGCCTCAACGAACAAAGAATCCGCCCGATCGACCTCCATGCTCGTCCCTTCGAAATAGTTTCGCTTCACAAAGCAAGGCGACAACACATGTTTTGGTTTGGGGGGAGCATTGACCGTCAAATCCACGGTCGCTGCAGATTTATGCTTCTTCATGAGCGAGCCAGTAGACGCGCTCGGAGACCCTTGCACCAGGGGGCCCGACCCGGAGTCGCTCGTTTCGGTTAGCTTGGTCTGAACAACCCGCGACCTCTTCTTTTGTTGTTGGCGCAGTAGCTCCTGGATTTTGTCTAGGGGGTTCGACATGGAGCCTACAAAGAAAAAGAATACAAGATTAGTCACGAACGCCCAAAAATTATCAAAACATAATAACAAGCAGAAATAAAAACAAATACCAAAAAACTCAGACACTTCTTGCCCGGTATTACACGCCAGGAGATCTGTGACGTCTATCAAAGGACGCTCCACAGCCTCTCCCTCGTCCTGATCCAGCATTATCTTGCCTTCCCCGTCCAGCAGAGGAGTCGGAGTAAAAGAGGCCACCAACTTCCGAAAAGCCTCGAAGCTAGCCGCATCGTCCTCGTTAAGAGAAACCCCTACTTGAACAAACTCACTAACCGGGCGTCCGTAGTGAGAATAACTCCACGAGAAGGGGAACAGCCAGAGCCTCCTTGGAATCACCTGCCCTCGATTATCGAGTTTGGGCTCGTCATTTTCGTCGGTATCTATCCCTAGGAAACTCGGTGCCCTCACGGCTTCCGCACTCGCCGGCTTAACCAAAAAGTAATTTGTCTTGAAAGCCCGGATAGATTTCGAGTGAGCTTTGAAGATCTTGGTCCGCTGTTTGAAGGAAATAAATCCCTTCTGGTCGGTCCCCCGCCCTACCTGGTGCTGCAGCGAGTACAAGCGAAAGAACAAGGGAAGCGTGGCCCCAACACCCAGATGGGCGCACGTTACCTCGAACTCTCTCAAGAATGCGTAAGAGTTGGGGTGCAGCTGAGACGGGGCCACACCCAAGTGCCCGAGCACGGCACAAACCAGGTCACTGAAGGGCAAGGTTACCCCTAGGACCGATGTCGCGTACTCGTACATTGAAAATTTACGGCCGCCAAAGTCTGAAAATATCCGGTCGTCATCCCCCGGGAAGGTTACGACCCAATCCTCTGGATCGCCAACAGTAGGCAAAGGCTCCGCGCGAGGCCTCGAGAAGGAAGACACCTTATCAAGCAGGTCTTCCACTACCCATTCTTCGGGTGCGATTGTTTTTTCCAGACATCGAGGGGAATCGGTCGTCTCTCCCGAGTCAGGGGCTCCTTCCTCCGTCGTGGTCGCATCCTATTCGCTCGACGAGCTTCCGGAGTCAGAAGGCACAGATGCGGAAGAACCAGAGTCTTCCGAGGACACCTCCTCCGAGGAAACGTCGAGCGGGTCCATAAGTGAATCCTCACCTGAAAAGCAGAGGAAAGGCGTCAGTGAATTCGATTAGAATATCAAATCCACCCTTCCACCGCTCAACAAGTGAAAGGGCGCGTATCGGCCCAAGAGTAAGATCCCGAGCCATAGCCCTCGGCTAGCCATCGCTCAAGGCGATGGCCAGCGCCTGACAACGGCAAGGATACTATCAAAACCTAGATGCTTACCAGGTATTAGGTCAAAATCAACCAGGACCATCGTCAACCACGAATTAGGGTTCATAGTCAACGAGCAACGGTGACAGAAGGTCTCTAATCTACTTATTCTAGCCTAAACTACCGGAAAATCTATCTTATGCCACTTGCATTGTCAAAATGTCAAGCCTATGACTAAGAAAAACGCAAAAAAGAGTCGTACCTTGAGCTTGGAAGGCCATTGCAGAAGAAGTTGGCTTGAAACGTGGTGGTCGACAGATGAATGCGGTGGTCGGCGGCTGAGAACGGTGGTTGATCTACGAGCAGTACAGCAGAGCAGAAAACGGAACAAAAAAGCTTACGAAATGCCTTGGGTTCCTATTTATAGGGAAAGGAAACACGTGCAGAAACGCGTGACCCCTACCCCTAGGCAATGATTACCTAGGCTAGCCGTCTGAACATTAAATAGGCGCGAATTCCCAGACAGGCCAACTTTTCATTTCATATCCCCCTTTGTCGAGCGACTGAACAACTGCCCGCCTGTCGTGGATCATCGAGCGATCATTCCCTGGTCCACGCACGAAAAACACCAGACGCACTGCGTACGCCTTAGACAGAAAATTATCACTAAGTCATCGCTCCTCCGCAGAAGCAACGACTTGGGGGGCTCCTGTTCTGGACAGGCCCAACTTCCAGAGTTGGGCCAGGCAAAGTGACAAGCTGACACGCTCGGCGTCGAGCACCATGACGAGGATGTCGACCAATGCTGTACCGACCAGAATGAAATCCTCTCAACGGCTAGTTTTGACCGTTACCTATTCGTGCGGATTCTACGATCCGTGCCAAACGGTTTGAACCAATAACCATCCACTAACGACAATATATAAACTCTCTCAGGGAGAGGGCTAGGTATTCAATTCTCTCACCTTAATTCTCGTGCTCGCACGCTCTTTGCTCAATATCTTACTTTAGCATCGGAGTGCCTTGCAGGTACACCCCTCTCTTCTCCTCACCAACCGTCCTCCAACAACGCTCGACGCCAACCATATCAGATCCTGATCTCCAGGTACGATCAAGATCATTACAACACTTTCGTCAGATTGCATACTGGAGTTTCATCATCACCAGTGGTTCTTAGAGAAGTTTTTTTAGAGGAAAGTTTGGAGGGAGCTTCTACAGAGAGAAAGTAGTTAATATATATATTTCGCAGGAATTCCTGAGACCTTACCTGCGACTTTATATAAAAAAAAGTAATATTTTTATGTTCCTGCGGATTTTACGGCGGTTTGGGTCGTAGGAATTAGTCATTCTTTGAAAACGTAAAAATCACAGGAAATGTCATAGGAATTGCTGCGAATTTTGTTGCGACCTTTGTAGCGAAATTACCTTTTTTTGTTGTTGCGACGTTTTAATACTAATATTTTTGTTTAGAATTTAATAGTATTTTTTATTATTAATAAATATAATTATAAAATATAATTGACATATTGGTTCCAATATATGTTTTTGAGATATTTTAATTTTATATTAAATCTTACTTTTTTAAATTTTTGTTTGCTATATTAATTAAATTTTTTAATTATTTCCTAAAGAATATTTATTTATTTATTTAATAATTTTTTTGTTATTGTAAGAATTAGAAAATTTTAAAATGTATACCAAAGAATAGTTTATTCTAAGTTAAGTTTTGAGACATTTTTGAATTTATATTAAATATTTTATTTTTAAAAGAAAATTTACTATATTAATTCGATTTTTTAGTATTTCCTTAAAAAAATATTTTCATAATATTTTTTGTATTTTTGTGAAAATTAAAAAATTAAAAATATAAATATATGGTATAATAGGTGTGTTATCCTTCAACTTATAATTTTTTTTAAATATAAAATTTAGAAGAAAAAAAAGTGTGACATTTCATTGATTGAACAAAGAATTTTCGGATAAGAGACATCAGTATGAGCCATTAACAAATTTATCTATTAATTTTAGGTAAAAAAATTAATATATATATATATATATATATATATATATATATATATATATATATATATATATATATATATATATATATATATATATATATATATATATATATATATATATATATATATATATATATATATATATATATAAACAAACATATTTTAAAATAATTTTTCACAACAACTTTTTTTTATCTTTTTTGAATAATAATAGTTTTTGTTTAAATTTTATTAAAAAATCTTTACCATTAATTTTATATAATATAATATGATAATTCATATCAAAATATAATAATTTACCACTACTTATTCATACATCACTTAAATTCTATGATGTTAATTTATTAAAAAAAATGATAAATTAACACTATTGATTTTTTTTTTTTTATAATTATCTTAACAACCTATAATTATCTCAACGATAATTTATACTCTCCACAAATCATAGTTATCTAAATGATCCATAATTATCTCACTGATATGAGTCATATTCAACCTAATATTAAGAGGTTGAAATTCATAAATTTAATTTTAAAATTTATTGGAAAAAACCTATGTCTCATATTGATTAAAGATAGAATTCACAAAAAAAAAAAAAATTATATAAAGTGACATCCCTCAAAAAGTTTATATAAAATGACAAATTTTATCTTACAAATCAATTTTATAAGATTGAGTTAGGCGAAATTCTAATTGTATCAGAACAATATCGCAAAACTCATTATTGAGAAAATAGAATTAAATGAAGGAAAGTTAGAAGTGTATAAACAAACATCAGGGTGTAACTAGAAACTAGTTAGAGATAGCACACCGTTATACAACGTCAAATCAAAGCCCTATCTCTCTTTCTCTCATTACCATCAGAGCAAAAGAAACAAAACAAATGAAAATCTACCCGAAAATCAAAAGAACCCTCGTCGTAACCTTCTCTGTAACGGTCTAAAACCATCGACGGAACCTTCAACTACCTCACAGGTAACCCTAACAATTCTTTCTCCATTCAGTTTCACGTTGTTACTGCTTTCTGCTTCGATGCATTGTTGAAACCATGATAATGTGTATTGAAATCTTTCAACTGAAATCCCTTAACATAATCAGTTATCCTGTTTAAGCTGTTTTAATAAGCTGATCCAAACAGTCCTTTAGTTCTCTTAGGGTTAGTAATCAGTTAAATTTGATTAGTTTGTTTGTTAAGTCAGTTAGTTAGTGTGAAAATCTCATCAAAGAATAACGTGATTGTCAATCGGTGTGACTCAATCGGAATCTAATCGGTGTCACTCACTTTGTTCAGTGGTGATTTTCACCCTCCATCGAAGATATGGGATATAGGTAATAGCTCTAGTGTTGTTATTATTCATCTTATAGTTTTGTTTTCTAGGCTATCTCTTTTCAAATTTAGTTTGGAGTAAGAATTGATGAATTGTTGTTCTGAAAGTAGAGACACTGATACAATCCATGTATAATTTGTAAATAAATTTATACTTAGTTGCTGTTCTGTTATTTACATTGCGCTTAAATCGGGTTTTAATCCATTGGATTCAGTAATTTCATACAAAGAAGAATAAATATGGATTTGATGAAGCCCTTAACTACAAACAAGAACCAAACCTTAATGCAAGTTTGAAAAGGTATGTTCTTAAAAATTTTGGTGTTTGAAAAGAATAAATGTAGTATTCATGTATCATGTGGGTCTTTGCTTAAATTAAATGTTTTATGCATTTGACCAAAGCAAACTATTTCCTCTACAATGCTTTCGCCGCTTGTTTCACTGAGGTTCTTCAATTTCTCTACATTTCTACAAATCTTGTTTTCCAAATTCATTTTTTAATCTTTATATTTGGTGTTTGTGAATGAAGTTTTGTACTATTCCTTTGGATACAAGCTACTGTCCATGAACTTGAATCTTGTGTTGTTGCAGGTTACAAGTATATAAAAATATTTAGGTTCATGTAGTTAACACCGACATTGAAAGATAATGTTCATGTGTTAGTGTTCCTCTTATCATAGGAAATTCATCGCTATCTGTTAACTTTATAAATTTCTATCAACATATTTAAGGTTCACCTCTATCTGTTCATAGAAATTTACCTATTGTTGTTACATGGTTGCAGCAATATGGCTAAAATATCGGAGAACCGAGGAAGTTTTGAAGGTGTGTTGTTCCAGCCCTTTGTTATAACGTATTTTAGATTTGGTTGACAATCCTTTTTTGAAAGCTTAACTATAAACGTTGCTCATAATCTTCGAAATTGGCATTCTTCTTCAGTTCTATTTTTTTAATTTTTGATATTATATTTCGATTTCAATTTCGTTGCTCATAATTTTTTATACTATAATCTGCCTGTGCCAACAAAAATTATTCCAGAGCTCGCTACAGCTACTGCCACCGTACAGATAGCAGAAGTTACTCCCGATATTGTCGAGACCGTACAGAAAATAGAAGCTACCCTTCCTGACATTGTCGAGACCGTACAGAAAACAGAACTCACAGGATAGATCATGTAATACCCCGTAATTTATTTAATGCTCTGAATAATATTATTTGATAATAATATTGTTCCGGATTACTCTAAGAAAATTTTGATAGTATTAAATAGAGTAATCAGTGGGATTTTATTCTATTAACTAATATTAACTGACTCAGAGGTTTTATAAAATATCGGATTAAGAGACATTTTTGGATACTCTCTATTTGGATCCATCGGTAGGAAAAGTTATGTTTCCTTTTAAGACATAAAGTCTTGTTTCTTGTTTTATGAAAAGAAATAGAGAAAGAAGAAGAAGAGAGAAAGGAAGAGAAGAAAGAAGAAGAAGAGGAAAAAGTCTTAAAGAAGAAGAAGAGAACTCCTAATCTTGTGCTTCCACCCATCCATTCTTCATCCAATCTTCTCCAATCCTCTTGCTAGAGGTGGGTTCATAGCTAGACACTTTTCTTTTTGGTTTGGATAAAATTTCTAGGGTTTATGAGTTTTAGGTTAATGTTGTGAAAATTCTAGAATCGGTAGTTTAACCGTTAGAAATCGATACAAATGCTAGTGTATGTTGCCTATAGGTATAGGAACATGTTTGATATGTTGTTTGATGTTTGAAAGAGTTTGGTTGGAAATTTTGAGCCTACTGTCATAATTTTCATGTATTTGTTGCTGTCTGGTTTGGTTAACCGGTTAACGGATTGGTTAACCGGTTAACACATTCAAAGTTTACGCAGTGGCCTCTTGTTTGGTTTGGTTAACCGATTAACGGATTGGTTAACCGGTTAACACTGTAAGTATGGGAGAAATTATTTTAATTCGAAACTTTGAAAATCCATAACTTTTTACTCGGTTATCTAATTTCAGTGTTCTTTATATCGATGGAAAGCTAAAATTATGTACTTTCACATGATGCCGAAAAATTATTATTTTCATCCGACTTTTACCCGACTTTTCGATTATACAGTAAAAATGCTGAGTTAAGGAATTGTGAGCTTAAGGTAATAAAATGGTAAGAACTTGTGAGGTAGCTAGGTTACCCTATGTTGTTACGGAATCGTTTTAGAGACTTGACAATGCTTAGGCGTCGATACTTGGAGGGTGTATTCGGGCTATGTAGTTGTTGAAAGTTGGAAGTTTACTTCTTTATGTTATGTTTTAATTTTGAAATTGAATCCCTTAATGGATGACCGTGACTCGTACTCGTCCTGGTGTGGCTGGGCGGGGAAAGATCCATTAGGATAAGTAATGAATGACCCGTACTCGTCCTTGCATAGCTGGACGGGGAAAGTTACTTTGTGGTAAGGTGTCGTGACGCGTACTCGTCCTGGTGTGGCTGAGCGGGGAAAGTACCTTAGATAGATAGTGAGTGACTCGTGCTCGTCCTTGTGTGGCTGGGTGGGGAAAGTCATCTATGCATTGAGGACCGAGTGACCCGTGCTCGTCTATTATGGCTATGGTTGGGCGGGGAAATATGCCTCCTAGCACCTTGTGTGTGCTCCGTTGTATTACTTTGATGTCTCTAGTATGTGAACTCGAAGTCTAGGTCTTCCCTGACTTGAGTATGGTTTAGTTCGAACCTTTTAGAGCTGAGATAACTCTAAGATGGGAACTCACTGTTGCACCCTAATTTGTTCCCTAAGTTTTCTTTGCATTTCATATACATCTTGCATACAAACAAGATCACACTGGTTGTTCGGTTCTTCTCGGGATGGGTTTATACCTCGCAGGGGTTCACAGTTGTCTTTAATTACTTTATTTGTTTATGTTTACTAACCATTAATCAAATTCCAAAAAATATTTTGTTTCCTTTTACTAACCTTTTTCAGAAAGAGGAACCATTGAAAATGCCAAAAACAGCAATCCTACAGCTCGTTGGAATTTCACTGATAAAAGCCGAAGTTGATCCGCAAATAATTCAAATTTATCTGATCAAGGATTTCCCAAGTTAATTGATTCATTCAAAGAATTTCCAAGGTTCATGTGGTTATTTCCATGCCTTCTTCGACATACAAAAAGAATCGCGCCACAACAACCAAGTGCGAAATTTGAATATTTTATTCAAATTCAGCACCCTTAGATTATTGATTTAATTGGAATATTCTATATCCATTGGTTTCTGATTTCTCTACATCACTTTGATCATTTCCTACCATAAACCCTCACTAATCACCACTCTTTTCCATTTCCCACCAAAATTGCAATTACCAAGCCTAATTTTAATTACCAAAGCAAGCTCCATTCCACCAAATTCCCATACCTAAAGTCTTTAAATAGGACCATAATTTCATTCATTCACCAAGCTTTTGAGAGCCACAAAACCTCTTGCAAAATACTCCCCCAACACCAAAATTCTCCAAAGCTCACTTTCTTTCTTTTGAAGATATCAAGAATTCACATTGAATTCTTGACTAACTTGAGCTAAACCTTCATCCTTTCCTTCTCTTGTCCATCAATTTCAGTAGATCTAAGTTTGATTTGGTCCAATTTAAAGAAGTGCTTTTGGTAATTCATCTTTCTCCATAAACTCATATTCACCATCAACATTCAAGATGTAGATCTTTGGTGCTTTTGTTTCTAGATTCTTTGGATCTTTATTTGTTGTTTGATTGCATGGATTCCACTGTATTTTGGTTTTAAAATTCGTGCAAATTCAGATCATGATCATCAAATGTTTGAGAAAAGGTTTCAAAATGGATCATGCTGAATTTTCTGCATTTTTCGGCTTCTGGTACAATGTTAATCGGTTAACCATTTGGTTAACTGGTTAACCACCTTTAAAACTGCGCATGTTTTACCTGCGTTAACCGGTTAACCAATTGGTTAACCGGTTAACGCAAGTCAGAATGGTGTTTTTGGTTTGTTTCAAGCCCCTTTTTGGCTCCTCTTTCTTCTTCTTCTTCCTCCTTTTTATTTTTACCTTGGGAAGCACTTTTGGGAGTGATTTCTCCTTAATATCAATGAACTTTGGGTGTAGATTAGAGAAGTTAATGTTCATTAATTCAAAACTACCTTTAAGTGGATTATTCAATTCATTTAAGGTACTTTGCGTTATTGATACATTTTCATGCTTGAATTTACCGAGATGAGTGATTGAACTTAAGGATGGAAGAATATCATGAGTGCGACTCAATTTGGTATTAACCTTTTATTTTCGTGCGGTATTACGTCCGGATAGCGATTTACATATCGTTTATCTCGCATGCATTAGCACTAACATTATGCACCTTAATTAGTGGTGGCCGGCCTCATTTGCAGGGTAATTACTTCGTAAATTACTCGGCGATTGCTTAACATAGACCTAAATGTGTCCCGACTTCGGAATAAAAATCTAATTGGGTACTTGCACTTTCGTGGACCGGATCTCTTGTTGATCGCGTAATCCCAAAGTGGTTAATCATATTGCATTAAGAATTTAGACTTATGAATGTTTGATGCGTAGGTGCTTTGGGTCTCCCAATCTCCTTTCAAATTTCATTGAATTCGGTTCGGTTTGCCTTGATTAATCGCTATAGTGTAAGATGCTAAGCGGATCCGGTTGCCTTTCGATTTTGGTTACTCTTTTGATTGTGGTTGATTAAGTTCACCATACCACTCTTATGTAAATATTATTACTACTATTATTATTATTAATATTTTAGATTCTTGCACTTTAATTGCTTTTGCTACTAACATTTAAATTCTTGCACTTTTATTGCTTTTATTTTATTTTGCTTTATTATATTTTGTTCATTCATATCATGTTTTTTATTTGCTCTTATTATTTTGTTGTTGATTTTCCTTTTGTCCATTTGGACACAAAAACATTAATAAAGGATTAATCTTCTAAAAAACTTGTGACTTTAATTTTTGGACTATTGGTTACTATCCTTGGCTTTGGAATGAATATTTGGACTTAGATTCTTAGGACATATTTCCTTTGTCTTGACCTTCGTGAAGTTGGAATTTGTCTTTATTTGGCCATTTGCTAGCTTATAAGGATGGAACTTTTATGCTCATAATTTGAAATGTCATCAAGTTTGGTTAGATCTTTCTACCCTTATCTCCTTATTTTCTTTTTTTAGGATAGTCCATTCATCTCCTCCCCTTCTTTAATTTTCAAAATCTTCTCCCTTTTTCAAAAGATTCCTTCTTTTTAAATCATCACCTCTTTAATGAACAAAACCTTGAATTTTGTCAAGTGGCTTTTACTCTTTTTCTTTTCTTTTAAAATCAATGAATCTAATCATGTTGGCCCTAATTCAAAAAATAAAAAGAATCAAACTCATTCAAGTCGTTTTGTGCCTTTGTGCACTTTTGTGTATTTTCTTTAAAAGAGTGCCAATTATGAGTCATTATTATTTAGTCGGGTGCAAGTCTCTCAATCTCCATGGTTGTAGTTTGATGTAATTGAGTCTGTTTTCATTTGTGGGGGTTTAGTGGCATACTCGTTGATTTTATCCGAGTTGGTGCCCTCCCCATAATGATGTATGATTCCATGCCTTCATTCTCATGGTAGTTTGTTTGGCCATCCACTTGAAGATGAAAAATTCTTTTCACTTAATAAAATTAACCGTAACCCAACATTTTCACTATTTGTACCACGAACTACGGGGTTTTGATCTCGCATTGCACTTTGTGGGTACATAGGCATGAGGTGATAAACCTCTCCAAACATAAAAATAAAAATAAAAAAATTCTTTTCTCATCCCCCACTCTCATTTAACAAACTTTTTTTTTCAAACCAAAAGCTGTAAATTTTTCAAAGGGCTCCCGTGGAGTACCACAGACATTTTGGGTGCGTAAAACCTTCCCATTGTGTAACCTATCCCCTTACTTGTTTCTCTATTATGTTTCTTTAGCTTTTTTTCGCTTTTAGATTCATTAGGATTTATTCGCTCTTTTTTCCTTTTCCTTTTAGAATAAAAATAAAGCGCGGTGGCGACTCTGTTTACTTTGAGTTAAGTTAACTAATAGCTTACATTCATGATTTTACCGCTACATAAAAGTAGCAACTCTGCTGGGGAGTAATCTCTAAGTGGATTCTGTCTACTTTGATTTATTTACAGCTTTGGTTTGATTTGTTTGTTATTTGTTTATTCTGTTTCGATTTTGGTGATCCTCTGTGAGTGAGATAGATTCTAACCCGGATCTGAGTTGAACTTATGATAGGATGGAGATATTCGAAGCGATAAGCGATGGAGTAGTCTAAAGCTATATCAATTTGATAATCTCCACTCGGTTAGGCTCTCTTGGATTATCAATGCCATGATGAGTAATCATACGTGGCATTCTTTTCTGACCTTGAGCTGGTCGTACTGAGGAACGTAGAACCCTTAACCCATCCAAGCCAATTTAGGAACGTAGTGTGGAAACCATCCGGGTGTAAACCTAAGGTGGTTGTCACGCTATACTACACTCGGACGAGGTCTATTTTAAGAATGTTATTGGTTGGGGAGTAATCCAACGTACCGATGATATTCTAAAGATGGTTGTTAACTTCGGGCACCTCTGTTAGCACCCTTTTGGTTTTCTGTAGGTACAATGAAGACAAAACCTTAGTACTTACCTGTGTGGGTTGGTGTTTTGTTACCTTGACTTCATGCTCATGACTCAGAACCTAAACTCGTGTGCTTTGTGTGATCTTGTTTGTGGTTGTTGCATACATGCACTCATGCATTCATGAGCATTGTTCTTGAGATTTCAAGGGACTCATAAGATACTATTGCAAAATTTCAGATGTCTATGGTTATGAATTTTGAAAGAAGGAACACAAAGAAGTACAACTTCAAGAATCCTGGTCTAGTAGAGCTAAGAAAGCTATGAGCATTAGTAGTTGACACCCAGGAGTTCCGGAAATGTTATGAAAAGCTCTTGTTTATTTTGGATACCGATGTACCAGAGGGGATTATCCCTACCTTGGCTCAGTTCTATGATCCATTGCATCATTCTTTCACCTTTCCTGATTATCAGCTTGTGACGACTTTGGAGGAGTTCTCTCATTGGATGGGTTTACCTATTTTGGACAAGGAATTTCTTTTCAGTGGTTTAGAGAAGGAGATTACGACCAAAGTCATCGCCAAAG
This sequence comes from Lathyrus aphaca, assembly GCA_963966055.1. Lineage (NCBI taxonomy): Eukaryota > Viridiplantae > Streptophyta > Magnoliopsida > Fabales > Fabaceae > Lathyrus > Lathyrus aphaca. The sequence continues at coordinate 90,989,504 of OZ014521.1, forward strand.
CCCTTTTTCTCAAGGAGTCCGATCTTAATGGGAAGTTTCTTCCAAAAGGGAGTGTCTGTGGTATTAATTCCAAGTTCTTAATGGGGAAAGCTTATACTTTTCTTACTTCGGGTTATAAGGAAGCATTTGAGGCTATTCTTGCTTTGCTCATTTATGGGATTGTCTTGTTTCCTAACTTAGATGGTATTGTGAACGAGAGTGCCATTCCAATTTTCTTGAAGAGAAATCTAGTACCTACTTTGCTTGGAGACATGTATCATGCCTTTCATTATAGGACCTCCAAAGGTGATGGAGAGTTTGTGTGTTATGCGCCTCTTCTCTATAGGTGGTTTATTTCGCACCTACCAAAGTCCGATGTCTTCAAGGATAACAGAGAGAAGTGACGATGGTCTCAAAGGATTATGTCTCTTTCCTATAAGGATATGACTTGGTATTGTTCCTATTATGATACTATAGTACTTATTTACAGTTGTGGAGAATTTCCTAATGTACCTTTTCTTGGTACACGTGGGGGAATTAGTTACAACCCTATTCTTGCTAGGCGACAATTGGGATATTGATTGAAGGATATACCAAGCAACCTTTCCTTATCCAGTTTCTTCTTTCTTAATGGTGCATACCATATAGAAATGAAGAAAAAGATTACTCATTCTTGGCATGCGGTTCATCGGAAAGAGAAGGGTCAATTGGGAAGACAACACCTTGCTCCCTCTGAGTGTTACATCCAGTGGGTTCGATCTAGGGCTTCCAAGCTCAAGATTCCTTATCCATCAGAGGAGCCTTTATTTCCTATACTACCATTGTATGCTTTTCTTCCTCCCGTTGATGAGAAGGTTGCTCTTCGAGAAGAATTGGACAAGATGAAGAGAGACAAAGAAGAATGGCTACTTGAGAAAACGACGATGCAAGAGCAACTGAAGGAGAAGGATGATCTTATTGAGTTACTTGAGTGGCGTGTTACGAAGAGACCAAGAGAGGATTTATTTTCCTCTAGTACTCCATCTACCATTCCTCCTACATCCGGTGCTTGGAAGGCCATTGTTGACCAGTTGGCGAAGGATAAGGAAGACATGGAGAATCGGTACAAGAAAGAGATTAAGAGGATTCGCATGAAGTACCAGCCTGGATTTGGATCTTCTTCAGATATGATCCCCTAGGCCTAGTTTACTTTTCTCTCATGTATTAGGATTATTGAGATTTGTACTTCACTTGTAATCCTTACTTTGATTTTAATGAGAATGAGTTTTTAAGTACTTCAAAAAGTGTTTCTTTATAAATATTGCAATTTATCTTATAGTCCTTTGAAATCTTTGCATTTGCATACGCATACCATGCATCATGCCCGCATTGGTCTTTATTTTTTAGTGTTCTCCAGGGATCTTATGTTGTTTCTTGGTCTTCGTTCAGTTCTCTTGTCAAGCTGACTCACAAGGTTGATACTCGAGCTAATCAGAAGAAAATGTTGGAAGCCTTACAAGAAGAGAATCACGAGCTGCACGAGGAAGTTGCATACCTGAAGGATAGCTTGTAAAGAGTTACTGCCATGATGGAAAGCTTGGTGGCTGCTCAGAATCAGCCACCTCATCCTCCTAATTCTCCGGTACAACACACAGTCATCTCTGAGGTTGTCACTACATCGATTCCTGCCGAAGTTGTCATTTATCCTTGCTACTGCATGCCTCCTGGTAAACCGTGGGGTATGCCAGTTAATTTCACTCCTGCTGGTTATCATCCTCCTCCTCCTGAGACTGTTGCATTTACTACACTTCAGCCAGTAATGACTACTACACCGCCTATGATGCACACTACTCTATGTTGCACCACAAAATTTGCCCTCACAATACAAGACTTTGTGTGCTAATAGGTTCACAAGGTTCACAAGGTTCACAAAGTTCATCACGGGTCAGAAGATTTGACAAATCCCTCAGGCAAGGCATTCTCCTAAGCAGTGCATCCAAAACTAGGGTTTTGACTTTAATCAGGCTAAATGGATTTCCAAGACTTCAAGTGAGCTTCATAACATCTTATATGTGTCTAAGAATCCCCATGATAAATTTCAGAACTTTTCTCAAAGGTTTGCTCAGACAAATGATCAGATATGTCAAAATCAGTCAAAGTAGTTAAAAAGTCAAACTGAGGTCAACTGTGGTCAAACCAAAGTCAAGCTTCATGATTTTTTGCCAACATCAAGTATATGAAGTAAAATTCATCATTTGATCAAGGGTTGATCATGATTCATCAAGGATATTTCAGATCATCAAGAATCAGAGGTTTCTAAATTAGGGTTTCCTCAGGAAAAGTCAACTGAACTTTGACCAGCCATAACTTTCACATGATTCATCACATTTTTCCCATCCAAAGCGCATTTTGAAGGAAATTGAATTCTCTACAACTTTGTGTCTCACAAGCCAAGCCCAAAAATGCTTCATTTGGAAGGTATGAGCTAAGACATTATAGGTCCCTTTGAAAGTCAACAAAAAGTCAACAACTTCAAAAGGGCATAATTTGAGAATGGTAAATGATATGGACATGAAACCAATGGGGTTGGTTAGAGGACTCTTCAAGATTTCCAAAATGTCCAATAACACCCTCATAGCATTAAAATTGAAGGATGTGTGCCCTTGCAAAGTTGGGAAATATTTGGGTGGTTTATGAAGAAAATAGGGTCTTAAAACCAAATTTTTCTAAATGGGCTGAACTTTTTGTGACCCAAAGTGTTCCATGACATCATGCACGAAATTTATTTGATATTTTCATAATTTTATTTTATTTAATTTATTTATTATGATTTTTTATATTAAAAATCATTTTAAATTTAAATAAAATATCAAATGTGAAAATTTAAAATATATTTTTGTTCTAGAAGGTCATTATTATGATTTGGATTGAATTGATTCACAATTGATGAAGATTGGCTTGAAATAGAAAGGTCTCATTCACGAATATTTGAAATTTAAGTTCTAATCTTTTTCAATCTCCAAAATCAAAAAGTCCATACAAGGATCCAATCTTTTGACCTAATTTCATTGTACTATAAATATACAAACTCATCACAATGCATAGGGACGAATTCCCTGCCTCAAAGAGTAAGTTTGCATATCAAAAAAATCACCAAAAACTTCAATTCGGATTCTCCATTACCAAGTGTTTTAAGGTATTTTAAGGACACTATCAGCTTCCTCAAGCATTCCTGAGTCGAAACCAATCATCATACACCTCTGAATCATGACATAATGCACAAACCGAATCCATGTTTATCATAAAATTGAAATTTTCGATTTCATTCACACAAGCATTCTAACATGATTTTGGTTATTGATTCTTGTTTGTGATTGTATGTGGATGGTTTCTGGCATATTTGATTTCATTTTTGGTGCAGGAACAAGGAATTGCCATTGTTAGGGTTTCGGCCAAGCTTTTAGGGTTCCATGATAAACCTAAAATAAATGAATTATAAGAACATAGAACGATCATATGAACTCTGGGGATCATAATGCACCAATTAATTTTGAAAATTTTCACTGTTTTGATAGTATTCCAATTTCGTAGGTTTCTGTTTTGAAAAATTCGCAGGAAACTTCGTAAGGGATTTTGCAGGTGTTTTCGCAGGAAAAGGGTTGAAGACGAAGGCCCTTGGCGCCAAGTTCTTCATTCAAATACTTGATATAATATTTTTTGAATTGTTTGTTGTTTTGTTTCACAATTGCAGTGTTGGCTCAGTGGCAAGAAACGCGTGCGTTATGCTTAAAGGTCCTTGGCTCGAATCCTGGGCTCAGCAACTTTTTCTTATTTTTCCATTTAATTAACAGACTTAATATATAATTGATTGTGTTGGATATACCATCAGTTGCGCCCTCCCGACTGGATGGTAAGTGTGCTTGCGTATTGTGTGAAGGTCCTGGGTTCGAATCCCTCCCCATGCCTTTTGTGTTATTTTCTTTTGCTTTTGTCATGATTTTTTCCAGGTTAGCAACAAAACCTCATGGAGTTCTTTCCTTAGCACCTGCGCGCGCATGGTCCAGTGGTTGGTGTGTTGGTCCTGAGGGTGAAAAGCTTAGGGATTGGGTTCAAATCCCAGCCCAGGTAAGTTTTTGTTTTTTCATTCTTTTTCTGTTTTTTCTTATTTATTTAATTTATATTTAAATAAACTTAAATAATAAAAAATGTAGAATGTTTATATTATTATTATATTTTAGGATTCATCTTTTTAATTTAAATCTTATTAGAAAAATCATTTATTTTTTATAAATTATTAATATGGTATAATTTTGTATAATTATTTAATTAATCCTAATTTATTATTCTAAAATTCATAACCCTAATTTTCTAAAACCCTAAATATTTTTAAAACCTAATTATTTTCATAAACTCTAATTGTAAATATTAATTTGTTAATTATCACTTTCAATAAACTTTAATTATGTGTATAATTTTTATAATTGTTTTGTAATTATTATTTAAATAGTTTTTAGTGTATGCTTAAAAATAATTAAAATTTGCTAAATATAATTTATTTTCATAATATGTTCATAATTAATCTAATTTTTATAATTCGTATATAATTTAAAACTTTATAATAATTAGTATAATATGAATTGTTTATATTTTCTTCTTAATCTTAAAAAATAATTGTTTATATAAAAAAATTGAACTTTTAATTACTATGCTAATATTCTTGTTTATTTTATTATTAATTTTATTTATTTTCATATATTATTACTAACCCCATATATATATATATATATATTGTGATTTATTATTATTATTATTACTAACCCAATTATATTATTATTACTATTTTGCTTATTTATTTAATTTGTTAATTATTATTATTTTGTAATTGTCTCCTTTATGTAATATTTTATTAGTAATATTTAATACTTATTTTTAAATGCTATGGTTAGTAAAATAGGGAGTGAAAACGTATTTGTATTTAAAATTGATTTAGATCACTAATTTAAAAAAGATAAATATTTAAAATTGTACACTCACACACGTAAGTCGATCTTTGATCGCCATCTCACTTCCTTAAGGATACCTCTCATGTTGCCTAAATAAAAGGTCAAGTAGGGTGTATAAAGCAAAGTCCCTTATTTCACATCATCTAGTCCCTTAAATAGATAAAAAGATCAAGTCCCTTCGAATGTTGCCTTCGTAATGATCTTGTCCCTTTCGAATAAAGATGATAAGTCCCTTCGAATTGCTTATACACCCCACAGTTGCCTAAATAACAGATGTCCCTTCACTTGTCCTTCACATCCAAGGTAATGACTACCTATTCCTTAATAATAGGGATAGTCTTACCATTTAAAGGATTCAAGAACAGAAAAGACTTAAACTTAGGGTAGGTTCCTCTTAGATACTTGCTCACTCTTCAAAACATTTCAAACACTTCATACATTTCAAACAAATTTTCAAAACAAAGGTTTTATACGCATCCGTACATGGATCATTATAAAACACTTAAGAAAATTTCTATTCACACACTTCACATTTTTAAAAAAACATTTTAAAGTGAGCTAAGTAACTAAGAGCCCATGGATAACCATGGATGTAAAGGGTGCTAACACCTTCCCTTTACATAACCTACCCCCCGGACCCAAAAATCTTTTTAAAAGGTCTTTCCTGTTCTTTTATGCCTTTCCTTTTGGATAAAATAAAAGTCGGTGGCGACTCTTGCTATCCGCAACATAACTAAAGTCAGTTCTCCCACCGTGTTACAGAACTGGCGACTCTGCTGGGGACTTAATAAAAGAGGGGTACCCTTAGGAATTAGATCACTTTAAAATTGTTTTCCTTGTTTGCTTTATACTTACTTGTTGGGTGCTCTTATGTGTGAAAGATCCTAACCCGGATCTAGTGTACCTTAGGTAAATGGCAATAGACCAAGGAAATTGTACGGCGTATACCAATATGGTTGATCTGGTGGCCATAGTTAGTATGACTTCTTGGTTGGTGCTTATGTTCCTTAAGTCAAGTTAAGGATAATATGAGGCTGCCATATGTTGTCAATACACTAACTAACTTTTAGAACCCTAGTTATCCCATCTTGGCCTTTAGAAAGTAGTGAGATAACCGGCTTTGGTGAAGACTGAAGTTGGTTGATACTCGATACTACGCTCATTGAGATTCTAAACTTGGAGGGTTTTGGTTGGCAAGTAAGTTGCCTACTGAACAACCACCCTTGTGAAGGATCAATGATATTGAGATCCCTTAGAACCTGGTTACTTTATAGGACAGGATGAACCATCTAAACTTCAGGGGAGGGTACTTACCTTTGAACCTCATGCAAGCCTTTAAACCTAGGGCTATTGTGTGACTTGTTTGTGTGTGCCACATGTTTGTGATTGAGCATAACATCATGACATCATCATGCATCATAAGCATAGCATTTTCACTAACCATTTCAAGGACCAAAGGATTTATCTTTGTTCTTTGTTGCAGGTCATGGCTTCTGCTCGTAGAAACACTATCAGGATCAACTTTGTAGGGATACCTGCTAAGCTTAAAGAGTTGGTTTCTCAAGTGTCTGAACACTCCCAGTTCATCAAGAGACATGGTCACCTGCTGGATCTAGTCACTTCAGGATTCAATGAAGACATAATGAGTGTTTTGTTTCAGTTCTTTGATCCTAAGCATCATTGCTTCACATTCCCCGACTACCAGCTGGTTCCTACCATGGAGGAATTCTCCAAACTTCTGGGTATACCTGTACTTGATCAAAAACCATTCACAGGCTTGGAAAAAGAGCCTAAACCTGAGGTTATTGCTGCAGCTCTACATCTGAAGAAGTCTGACATTGTTCTAGAAACGAGAAGCGGAGTTAAGGGTATTCTTGCTAAGGTGTTGATAGAGAAGGCTCAAGTGTTCTTGAAAGCTATGAGCTATGATGCTTTTGAGGAGATCTTAGCCTTGTTGATTTATGGCTTAGTGTTGTTCCCCAATCCTGATCAGTTCATAGACGTTCATGCCATCAACATATTTCTGAGCCACAATCCAGTGCCTACATTGCTTGGAGACATCCTGCATTCTCTTCATACTCGTACTACAAAGGCACGGGGAACTCTGATGTGCTGCATATCTTTGCTATCTAGGTGGTTTATTTCTCACCTTCCTCGCTCAGTAATGAAGAATGAACAAGGGTTCAGGTGGTCCAAAAGGATCATGTCACTCTCGCATTCAGATATTCATTGGTGCTCCAGATCTATGGAGAATGTCACTATCATTGACCGTTGTGGGGAGTTTCCTAATGTGCCACTTCTAGGCATAAGAGGAGGCATTACTTACAACCCTTCCTTAGCTTTACGACAGTTTGGTTACGCTCGGAGCGATGGTCTACATGACATGTTGATTCAGGGTATTGTGTTTGATTACGACAACGGTTTGCAAGGTTACCGTCAGAGATTCATACGAGCATGGGGAAAAGTGAATAAGGTTGACAGCAAGAATCTGGAGCCTAAGTACACTATTCCTATGGAAGCTTATCTCAGATGGGTGCGATCTCGTGCTCAGACTCTCATGATGACATATCCTGCTATCCTG